>CM060978.1:82843420-84043420 GCA_030765065.1 Deroplatys truncata
CCACAGACAATGAAAGCAGTTAGCCTGGACGACACCCTAATGCCATCTGCACTGCGTGAAGCAGAAGATCCAGTTGCTATGCACTAGGGTCTCTGTGGACACGTGACGAAGCGAGTGGCTATAGAGATGATCCCTAGAAGGCTAACTGTCCGCCACACATCGATCTAAGAGTTATCAACTAACAGGTCCGTCGCGATATGACCATGTAGTTAAAGTGATGTAAAATAAATGGAGTAATAAAAAACCTATACTTATAAGAAGGGCGTACCGACGGGTGGGGGGCACTTTAGGGTTAACCCCCCAAAACCTCGGAATTGTTTTTTTAGATCTCAGCTTTAGAGCGACGATGAATGAAAGGGGTGAAATGTTGTTCAAAGAGCCCAAGGTTCATTGAGCTTAGAGTTGCCTGACATCCCCCTAGTGATGATAAGGCACACCCCTGGAAAACATATCCAGACAATCCATCGCTACGGAGATTCGAACTCGGAACCTCTTGCAAGGAAAGCGGATACTAATCACCATGCTAACAGAGGCGGGAAACCCATCGGAAATTCTAAATCTCTATAATATTATACTTTGAATTTCTCATCAATGTTTAAGGTACTGCGAAGAGCTTGTTGCCATTACTAGTAAACAAAGTCCATGAAGTAAACATTTCGATTGTTACAAGAATGAACCACAGAACCACGTAAAAGACGTTCTGTTGAAGATAACAATGAACGATTGGTTACGCGGTGTATCCAAGTAGTAATATTGCGCGACATTCGGCACTGCACAATCATTTGTGTGGTCATGATCCAACAGAACAGATTCACTCGTCAATTCTTCAAGCTTCAATGGATAGGTTCCTCATTGTTTTAAATTGAGTTTTTTATTTATGGACGCTCTTTAACTACTATGGTCCTTAGCGTCCCATTCTATATTGGGCGTGAAAGATCGGAAAGTTAGCTCAGAGGCCTCTTATCAGGCTTGTAGTTCTTTTACGGGCCGTAAATCTACGACCACCGGCCTTACTTCCCTTCCGAAGGAAGCCATGCTAAGGATTTTTACGCCCGAAAAAAATCCGCCGGGTTTGAACCCGCGACCTTGAGAACCAGAGGCTAGCACGGTACCACTAGTCCACGGAGGACGGCAAAATTCCTCATTAAAAAGCGTCGACTCGACGCTAGTGTCAGCAATGGAAACCATACTGCTGCACTATCCACATCAGAGGAATTGCAGAAGGAAGCTACAACCACAGCAGCTCCCCAACGCAGAGACATAGAAGTCTATACAGGCCAACAGGTTTATTTATTGCATTATTAAGTGTAATTTGTTGTGTTAAACAAGTCAATATTGCTTATAAGAGGTATAATGTGATGCATAGATTTAAAAAAAATCTATGTTACACTCACATGGCTTGCTCTACTCTTGAACAAACTATTTTTACAAATGCTTATTCTCCATATGCTTCATGTTAATCGAGATTTCGAGATGTTAATCTTATTGCTAATTTTCTTGTAGATGCAAGGCTTTAAGCTATAGTCAAATATTTTAAGAGGTGGTTGCTATGTGGAGTGTTCCATTCTCTTTGCATTACCAGGACAAAAAAAATGAATAACGAATTCTCATTTGAGAAAAGTATTGAAAAATTTAAGGGAATAACAAGCAATATCTCGAAAATGATTCACTCAACAACAAAAAATGTATATGACATAAATTGTGTATTTTAGCGCGATGTACATTTTTTGTGTAGTAAAATTTTGTCTATCTCTTATGGTTTACCAGTTATGCAAAAGTCGTTCACAATGAAAAATACTTTTGGAGACATTCCCAGAAAATTCGAGATATACGTTTCATTTGTCATGAAAATATCTTAAGCATATGCTATTTTAATCAAAATCGTTAGAGGCATTTTTGAGAAAATTAAAATTTTCGAAAAATGTTCCATGTTAAGGATAATCTGGAGTGGGGGGATTTTCTTGAAAACCTTCGTGTCGCATCTCTGGAAGATACTGAACCTAAATACCAAGTTTTGTGTTTATCCGACTGTTCGTTTCTGAGTTACGTTGTTCACAGACAAACACACACACACACACACACACACACACACACACACACACACACACACAGACACACACACGGACATGTTTCCAAAAATGCTTTTTTTGGATTCAGGGGGTCTCAAAACATGTATTTCCGGTGAAATCTCGGTATCGAATTTTTGGGTGAAATACAATACTTCCCCTACTTACTACTATACGTAGTAGAGAAAGTAAAAATTATTGTGTGTTACACTTACATGACTTTCCCTACTCTTGTACAAATTATTTTTACAAACGTTTATTCTCCATCTAAAAATTTGCAGAAACTACCGTATTGCTAATTTTCTTGTAGGTGCAAGGGGAATATGGTAGACTTTAAGCGATAATCAACTCTTTTGCTATGTGGAACATTCCATTCTCTTTGCATGTCCAGGACAAAAGGAATAACGGATTCCTATTTGAGAAAAAGTATGTGTTGGAAAATTCAAATTAATAACAGGGAACATCTCGGAAATGTTTCAGTTGACAAATAAATAAATAAATAAAAATAAAAAAGAGTATATGGCATAAATTATATGTTTTAACGAGTTCTACATTTTTTGTGTAGTAAACTTTTGTCTCTCTCTTACGGTTTACCAGTTACGTAAAATTCATTCAGAATGAAGACGGAGGGGACATTCATTTTGGGGGCATTCCCAGTAAATTCAAGATATACATTTTATTTGCCATGAAAGTATCTTAAACATATTATATTTTAATCAAAATAATTACAGCCATTTTTGAGAAAATCAAAATTTTCAAAAAATGTCCCATGTAAAGGGTAGTCTGGATGGGAGGATGTTCTTGAAAACCTTCGTGTCGCATCTTTGAAAGATACTGAACCTAAATACCAAGGTTCATTTTTGAGTTATGCTGTTCACAGGCACGCGCGCGCGCGCACACACACACACACACGGACCATTTTCTAAAAATGCTTTTTTTATTCATGGGGCCTCAAAACATGCATTTCCCGTAAAATCTCGGTATCGAATTTTTGGATGGAATGTAATACTTCCCCTACTTATTATACGTAGTAGAGAAAATAAAAAAATAGAACAGTTTAAGGAAACGTCATAAAGAAGGGACGAACTTGATGCAGGGTTTTGTATTTTTTTTTCTAATTTTGTTGACTCGCAAGCCAATCTTTCTTAAGTTAATCCCTAATTGTTTTACTGTTCGCTGTTTTAATGTTTTAATTTCCCACATAGATACAGATAAATATAGACACAACTCCCAGACCTGGGAAAAAGAGTACCTTTTGCCTGGGAAGCGCATGGGAGTGACAGCCTATCTCTAAGTTGGATCTAATGTATATTACTACATACTTAAGTACCATAGCAATCACTTCATCACTCTTGCATTATTGCGATAACACATGCACACACGCGCGCAGACACACACACACACGCACACACATATCAAAGAATGATTTTAAAACACTGTTTGCTTTCAGGATAACCTATTGAACATACTAGCATTAGTTATGTACGTATGTACATAATGTCAGCAATTTTCCGATTACAGCTTTACTATAAGCATAATTGATGAGGAAATTCCTCAGAGGAATATGTAGTATAACTCGTTAAATAATGGCCATATAGAAACTAATAACTGTGAATTATAATGTACTTCAGGAACACAAATTCTGTTCTATTCCTCTCTACTCCGTTCCGAGAGTTATGGTGTCAATATATTTTATAACAAATTAATAGGTTTGCACCTGTAAGTCTATAATTGAGGACTATCTTAAAATTTGAGAAAGGAGTATTTTAGAAGTTGTATCGTATTTCAACTGTTGGGGAACCGAACTTGAAATTCGTTGCAACTACACGTTGATTTGTAGATTTCTATATTTCAAGTCTCTGATTGGCTATTCCTAATCCAATAGAATACCTTCATTTAACTAAAGATTTTTCTGGTTGTTGATTGGCTATTTTTATAAACTGTCTCTAAAATTACATTATTGCTTCCAAGAATCACAAGTAACATTTAAACTTTCTAATTCATTATTGCCTCAAGGTTACCTCATTGTTACCTCATTGTTAGCAACTTTTAACCTATTATTCTCACAGCTCCTACATTATTAAATTAAGTAATATATTCACATAACATTATTACACATGGATACAATAATACAAACATATACAATGACTGTTATATACATTTTTTATATATTGTTACATACACATATTGCTTTAAGGCGGGCTGTTATTGAATTTATATATTATATAATTGGACTGAAATCATTTAAGTGTTAAAAATACTGCCTCAATTTAATATAGATTCTTGTCTTTTGAAACAACAACAGGAAATGTTATAGTTTAGAAGCCACTTTAATTTTTTGCAAGATCTTCTTTAATGTGGGGACATGGGAAGTATTTTTAATAAATGATTATGTATTTATACTTCTTCCATTGTCTTCTTCTCCAGATTGATGATGATGCTTTAAAAAGGGAGTTGTTGGAAAACCCATGGGTACCTTCTTCGGGCCCAAGAAATCTTAAATTTCAACTCAAATGGCTACTAGAGTGGAACTGGTTGGTTTACTCCCGGATGAAGAATGGAGTCTACTGTAGATATTGTTGTGTATTCTCTACAGTTGTGAGAAAACAATCTTCTTTAGCAGGAAAATTGGTTAGGTCTCCATACTTAAATTGGAAAAATGAAAGGAAAGATTTTAAAAAGTATGAGCAAACACGATTCCATGCCACGTGTAGAGAAAGAGCTGCAAACTTTCTTGCAACATATGAGGGTAAAATTCCTGCGATTGGTGTCAGCATAGATAGAGGTATTCAGTTCACTATCTTGAGGAACCGAGAAAAGCTGAAACCAATAATATAATCTGTAATTTTACTTGCTCGGTTGGGAATTGCTTTTTGTGGCCATAGGGACTCAGGATCTCTAGACTTAGAAGGGGGGGTAGGGTAATTTAAGATTCGTGTTGAAATTTAGAGCAGAAGCTGGTGACGATATTTTGGAAATTATTTGACCACTGCATTCTCAAATAAGCCCACGTATGCAAAATGAAATTATTTCATCCTTCAACACTATTATTCTAAAAAAGTCTAGTTGATAGAATTAACAACTCCAAGTATTTTTCTGTGCTAGCTGATGAGACCACGGGCATAAGTGGTGTACAACAAATGTCATTATGTTCGTTTTGTTGAAGATTACACAGTTCACGAGGAATTTTTGCAATGTATTCCTATTGAAGATGCAACAGGATTTGGGGTTTTCGAATGCTATTTTATCTGCAATTTCAGATTTCTACTTTCTTCTACTTTATCTGTTTAACCTCCTCATATGTAGGACTTACACCCCCCGGGGCTTACAGGTGGGTGCCTGGGGTCAGAGACCCGTCGAGGAGCATACGCTCATGGATCAGACAGAATATCCAGGATGAGTGATCAGTCCGATGCCTGGTATGTGAGGAAGGAAGTAGATGAAACGAAATGATGGTGAAATGAATGAAAGGAAAGGTGATGGAGCAGTTGGTGGAATGAATGGGGGGGGGAAACCGGAGAACCCGGAGAAAACCCGCCCAGACGGCGCACATCCCACATGCGGGTCCCTGGGATTGAACCCGGGCCGCCTCGGTGAGAGGCGAGCGGTCTAACCACTCGGCCACGGCGCCGCCCCAGATTTAGAGCTGAACCCTGAAAATCAAGTAGGGCAACGATACGATGGTGCAAGTGCTTAGACAGTTTACAGGGGTGCCCAGGCCATTTTACGGGGGCGATTCCCTAAATCCCAGTACGTGCATTGCAGTGCTCACTGTTTAAGCCTGGCTATTTCTGATGCACGTAGCTTATCAGAAATTAGGAACTGCGTGGGCACAATTGAAAAGACCTGTCTTCTTTAGTTCTTCCCCAAAGGGATAATGTGTATTAACACAAGAAATTCAAAATATGGAAGAAAAACTCATAGTGCACACATTAAAACAGTTGTGTGCAACCAGATGGATAGAACGGCACAATTCCGTTCGTTCATTTATAGAGCTTCTCAACCCACTCACGAAGGCTCTAGAAACCACGGCAACGTGGATGGATAAAAAAAAAGCAGCCACGGATGCAGAACTTCTTTCCTCTGCCACCTGCAAGTGTGGCTTCTTGTTAAGTTTGTATACTAATGATGAAGTACTTCAAATCATACTTCCCCTTAGTAAATACCTCCAAATCTGGATCTTAGTCAAGCTGTAAACGCATCTATGGGTGTCAAAGTATCCCTTGAAAAAATTAGGGAATATGCGGAGGCAAAGTTTTCGTGCATATACTGGGTGAGCCTTCTCAACCTGCGGATTGAGAAGTTATGCACTCTCGGCATTGTAGGGCTATGCCGTAAACACTCCACTTCATCGCGTCCTATCATTTTCGGCTTAGCAACGCTGTGCGTGCAGTGACTTGCACTCGTAGCGCAACAGTGTGCGCGTTGTCCTTCAGTGGCGAAGGTCCCAGATTCAAATACTGCCACTTAAAGGTACTTTATATGCTTAGTAAATTTAACGAGAACTGATAGTTTGCATGGGAGTGTCGTTTCGCTTAATTAAGTTGATCACGTGAATTTCATTAAAACAAATCGTTACTCTTTAGAATATGCAAATCCACTTTCTAGTGCATTCGGTAAGAAATCATGATTTGATAGAACGTTCTCGAAACATGAACAGAAATGAATACAAAAAAAAGCTCATTTATTTGCAGGCGTGATTTTAACTTCCGACCTTCACCATGGCTTTCCAGATGTTAACCATTGCGCTACTAGAGCACGTTAACAAGGAGCACCACCGTAGCTCTAATCAGCAGGCTGGCGACTGCAGTGTTAGCACCTGCATTTCGCATCGTCTGTAAAATGCAGGGTTGCCAAGATACCAATCCGCAGGATGAGAAGACTCACGCGGTATAGTAAGGTAATAGAATTGTGCACAAAGCTAGAATTTACTGCAACTCAGCCGCGAACCACTGATCGGCAAGCAAACAGGACAAACATCCCAACCAATAATCCAGAACATTATTTCAGAAGGGCAATATTCATACCATATTTTCAAATCTGAAACATAACTTTTGGAGGAGACTATATCTAGTATAGAAAAACTAGCAGAAGTATATGAGATTCCACTGAATATTAAGGGGGAACTACTTTTGGTGTATCATATACAGAAATGTTAGTATAAGAAGCCACATAGTGCCATAGATGCTTTACCAGTATGGAACAAGAATATGTTTTCAGTAGTGTATAAACTACACCCAGTCATTGCTACATTGCCTGTAACGACTGGTTCATGCGAAAGATCTTTTTCGTCACTAAAACTCTTAAAAAACTACTTAAGGAACACAACTGGGAAGAACACCTGAATAAACTAGCACTGATGTTCACACACGACAACATTAATGTTTCCGCTGAGGAAGTTACAAATGACCAAGGAGATTAGACAAGATTAAAGTGATTGTGCATCTAAAATTCACACACATTAATATTGTTTTGTAACTAATAAGACTATTTTCTTATGTACAACTCAGGTTATTACGGAATTCAGACGGTAAACTAAAGCAAAGGCAGAGTGAGTGAAGATAATGCACGTAAGCCGCTAAACTAATATAATAAACTGGTTAATAGCCTCAGCTTTTATCATCTATATTGTTGTGATTACTTGCAGATAAATTTTCTTACACTCCGATTATTCACTTTTGATACGGTAATTTGTATCACAAATTACTCAAATGTAAATAATTATTTTAATATGAATATGTATTTTTATGTAACATTGATTTCAGAGGTTTAATAATTGTAATTATTATTGGTAAATAATAATATATGGCTTTACTGAAACTGTTAACAATAACGCAAGAATACAGCGGTGGAGTGAGTTGTTTATCGTTACCGGGAACCAGGAAGTTACGTAATGTTTCGCGCCTTTTCAGTAAAAAAAGCTTCCAGAATGTTCTCTAAAAGAAATATGTATTAGTGGTTTTCATTGGATGTTAAAATAGACGCTAATGTTGGCGCGTTTTATTAGCCAATAGCATTTCATTTATAATCTTTAGGCGTATCTTAAGGCAAGCCTATAAATAAGCCAGGTCGAGGTAGCGGGTTCCCCAGTGTTCAACAAGATTCTCAACACATAACACGTCAGCTCCCAGTTCAACAAGATTCTCATGTCGGTCTCTCAATTCGTAAAGTTACGCGCAGCAGAAGTACGAGAAATCTTATAAAAGTATTATACAGTTGAATATATAAAGTTGAAGTACGTGAGTTAAAAGTGATAAGCAGTTATTACAAACAGTTTCAGTATGGCGATTATCAAGATAAATCTGTGAAAGTGTTCGTGAACGTGTTCTGCAATAAAGATTATAAAACCAATTTCTTCGTCAATATCATTTCTAGACAAAAGATTCCTTTCCGCTTCACACCCTGCAAGAGAAACATGTTCGATCCCAAACAGCTAGCCGGAGGACAATATACATAACCTTAAATAATTTCAGAAACTAATTGATACAAATTGCTACGCCAGAGGGAACTATGGACCAGACCAACGAATGACGTCACACAAGATGGCAACGCAGAAGTCAACATAACATTCTCCCATCATATTGGCTTCCACAACGTGGTGCTATAAACAAATATAATTATTTGCTCTCGCAAATTGGCCCACAACGTGGTGCTATGAACAAATATAAAATTTGCTATCACAAATTGGCTCCCATACGTGGGGCAGTTAAAGTTATGTAAACATATATACAATTTATTTATCTCGCAAATTGGCGCCACCAACGTGGGGCGAAGTGACCAGGAAAGGAATAAGATGACCAGAACGTGGGGCGAAGTGACCAGGAAAGGAATAAGATGACCATAACGTGGGGCGAAGTGACCAGGAAAGGAATAAGATGACCAGGACGTGGGGCAAAGTAACCAGGAAAGGAAGGCGAAGCGACCAGGAAAGGAACTCGAGTAACCAGGAAAGGATCAGAAATAACCAAGAAGAATTGAGAGGACCAAAGGAGGAATGCAGCGGTGAAATCATCTACAAGACCCAGATTCAGGAAACAACAGGGACGACAGACTTCGATCGTAATTCCGAGATTACGATGCAACAAGGAATTCAACTACAAGAAAACATCTAAACGACGTAGATTCATCACAAAACAACGCAGAAGCGACATCAAATCTAGGAGAATGGGGCAGAACGCTGGACATTAAAGTAACAGCAACATACAGCATCAAAAAGGTAAATCAATTTCAATGTTACTTAGGAATGGTAGGATAATAAAAACAATGGCTGCTAGGAATACAGAAGAAATAATTATGGAGGGAGATAGTGTAACAGTTAGCTGCGATCCAATACAAGTTACAGGAAATAGCCCAGATTTTTTGGGATTTGAAGATGAAAATGTTAGTGTAGAAAGTGAGAATAGAATAGCAGGAAATGTTAATTTTGATGTTAGTATGATGGAAATGCTGAGAAATATGAATGAGAATATGAAAAAATTAAGGGAAGAATTAAGGGGAGATATGCAAAAGAGTAGTGAAAAATTAGAACAAAAACTAACTCAGAACATGGAAATGAATAATGAGAAATTAAAAAAAAAATAGATCAAAACAGGGAAGATATGCAAAAGAATAATAGGGAATTAAGAGAAGATATTGATAGGAGTTTAGAACAAAAACTAGATCAGAATAAGAGAGAATTGAGGGAAGATATTGGTATAAGCTTAAAACAAAACAGGGAAGAGATTGAAAAGAAATTCATGGAGCTAGATAGTAGTATGATTAGAATGAGAGATGAAAATGAGGAAATAATAGCAAGTGAGATAGGAGAAATTTCAAAGAAAATGTTAGACATGAGCATGGAAATAGGTAACAAAGAAAGTGAGGTTAATACTAAAAGTGAGGTTAATGTAGAATGTACCGAATCAGGTAGTAGATTGAGTAACATTTCAAGTGAGATAAGAGAGATAAATGAGGTTAGGAATGTAGATGTAAATGAGGCGCAGGTTAATTTCAGAGGGGAAATATCAGAAATACAGAACGAGTCAATAATGCAAAGAAAGAAATTGTACCAAGATGTTCAAAATGAAAACTCCAGTCCAGTACAGTTTAGTACAGATTTGTCAGAGTACTTTCAAAGTAAAAAGATAGCAGATGAATTGAAAATGAAAGTTGTCAAAACATGTGTTGCTCAAGAAACTGTAGATTGTTTTCAAATGTTATCAGGGAACGAAATGTCATATGAATACAAGAGGTTATTCATGAACAAAAATTTGAAGGTTAGGTTACGGCTACGAGTAATGTTTAGCCACACACAATTTGATCCAGGAGGGTAAATAGCAATGAGATGTAAAGTAAATGCCGGATAGGTAAAGATGACTTGCAGAGAAATGTATTGGAACGTAAGAGGGTTAAATATTTATATATGTCATTTGAAAAGAGAAATAAATTATAAAATAAAAAAAAAGAGAAATGTTTAAAAATAAATAAATAAATAAATAAATAAATTTTTAGTAACTGTAACAACATTTGAAAATTAAGAATGCAAAGATTGAAACTTAAGATGATATTAAATTAAAAGTACGTAAATACAATTCCAAGATTTAAAAATTAAAAATGCAAAGATTGAAATTTAATATGATATTAAATTAAAAGTACGTAAATACAATTCCAAGAGTATTGTTGAAATAAAATTCAGAATAACAAAAATTGGTACAAATAAATAAAACAAATACTTGTGTAGCAAACAGAAAAGGTGAAACATTGTCAAGATTTAAGAGATGTAAATATATTTATAAAGTACAGAATAACAAAAATTGGTAAAAATAAATAAAAAAAAAATACTTATGTAGCAAACAGAAAAGGTGAAACATTGTCAAGATTTAAGAGATGTAAATATATTTGTAAAGTACAAAATAACAAAAAGGGTAAAAATAATTAAAACAAATATTTATGTAGTAAATAGAACATGTGAAACAGTGCCTAGATTTAAGAGATGTAAATATTTGTGTAGAGGGTGAATATTTTGGTAAATATGTGTAACAATTACAAAAATCTTAAAGGTATAAATTTTTGTCAACAACTCAAAGTAAACAATTTGGTAGCAGTGATTAAATAATTTAGGGTAAAGTATTTGCTATAAAAATTATAATGTCAGATTAATATCTAAATTAATTAAACCAGAGCCAGTAAGTAGTGGCGAGATAAAACATATGTCGTGTGTTAAATACGTGTGAAGTGTAAAGTGAAAGTGATAGCGTGTGTTCCAAGATTTAGGAGACTAAAAACACAAATTATAAAATTCTCAAACAAGTTATAAACATTTATAATTATGTTTCTAGTGGGGCATATGATACGGTAATTTGTATCACAAATTACTCAAATGTAAATAATTATTTTAATATGAATATGTATTTTTATGTAACATTGATTTCAGAGGTTTAATAATTGTAATTATTATTGGTAAATAATAATATATGGCTTTACTGAAACTGTTAACAATAACGCAAGAATACAGCGGTGGAGTGAGTTGTTTATCGTTACCGGGAACCAGGAAGTTACGTAATGTTTCGCGCCTTTTCGGTAAAAAAAGCTTCCAGAATGTTCTCTAAAAGAAATATGTATTAGTGGTTTTCATTGGATGTTAAAATAGACGCTAATGTTGGCGCGTTTTATTAGCCAATAGCATTTCATTTATAATCTTTAGGCGTATCTTAAGGCAAGCCTATAAATAAGCCAGGTCGAGGTAGCGGGTTCCCCAGTGTTCAACAAGATTCTCAACACATAACACGTCAGCTCCCAGTTCAACAAGATTCTCATGTCGGTCTCTCAATTCGTAAAGTTACGCGCAGCAGAAGTACGAGAAATCTTATAAAAGTATTATACAGTTGAATATATAAAGTTGAAGTACGTGAGTTAAAAGTGATAAGCAGTTATTACAAACAGTTTCAGTATGGCGATTATCAAGATAAATCTGTGAAAGTGTTCGTGGACGTGTTCTGCAATAAAGATTATAAAACCAATTTCTTCGTCAATATCATTTCTAGACAAAAGATTCCTTTCCGCTTCACACCCTGCAAGAGAAACATGTTCGATCCCAAACAGCTAGCCGGAGGACAATATACATAACCTTAAATAATTTCAGAAACTAATTGATACAAATTGCTACGCCAGAGGGAACTATGGACCAGACCAACGAATGACGTCACACAAGATGGCAACGCAGAAGTCAACATAACATTCTCCCATCATATTGGCTTCCACAACGTGGTGCTATAAACAAATATAATTATTTGCTCTCGCAAATTGGCCCACAACGTGGTGCTATGAACAAATATAAAATTTGCTATCACAAATTGGCTCCCATACGTGGGGCAGTTAAAGTTATGTAAACATATATACAATTTATTTATCTCGCACTTTTAATTTTGCGAAAAGCTATGTTTTTAAATTTCTCCTTATTAACAATTTTTACTTTCTCTACTACGTATAGTAAGTAGGGGAAGTATTGTATTCCACCCAAAAATTCGATACCAAGATTTCACCGGAAATCATGTTTTGAGGCCTCCTGAATAAAAAATTTTTATTGGAAACATGTCCGTGTGTGTGTCTGTGTGTGAACAGCATAAGTCAGAAACGAACAGTCGGATAAACACCAAACTTGGTATTTAGGTTCAGTATCTTCCAGAGATGCGACACGAAGGTTTTCAAGAAAATCCCCCCACCCCAGATTACGCTTTACATGTAACATTTTTCGAAAACTTTAATTTTCTCAAAAATGGCTCTAACGATTTTGATTAAAATATCATATGTTTAAGATATTTTCATGATAAATGAAATGTATATCTCGAATTTTCGAATGTCTCCAAAAGTATTCTTCATTGTGAACGACTTTTGCACAACTGGTAAACCATAATAGATAGACAAAAATTTACTACACAAAAAATGTAGACCGCCTTAAACTACACAATTTATGTCATACACATTTTGTTTGTTGAGTGAACCATTTTCGAGATATTGCTTGTTATTCCCTTAAATTTTCCAATACTTATACTTTTCTCAAATTCGTTATTCATTTTTTTTTGTCCTGGTAATACAAAGAGAATAGAATACTCCACATAGCAACCAGCTCTTGAAATATTTGATTATAGCTTATAGCCTACCAATTCCCCTTGCATCTACAAGAAAATTAGCAATAAGTTTAACATCTCGATATCTCGATTAACATGAAGCATATGGGGAATAAACGTTTGTAAAAATAGTTTGTACAAGAGTAGAGAAAGTCATGTGAGTGTAACACATCAGATCTTTCAAATTAATATGAAGTAGCATATTGTCAATTTTTATTGTTAAATTATAGTTTTATTTTCTTATGTGATGCAGCCTTCAGAATGTAAAATATCCTTCATGTTATTACGGTATCTACCATAAGATGCTTGCCCGACTTCCCCATGCTCTCTTGCTATGTTTGTCGGGGATTTCTGTAACACGCAATATGTTAGTTTCATGCGTATCACAACTACTGGCCAATCTCCACTAGTCAGTCATTACTAGTATTAATTAAGGTTAATCTTCAACAATTGTATTCAGATTTTTGTATTTTATATTTGTTCCACTATCCTGCTGTTGCATCGTATAATAGTTCCATAAAAGAACTTAAAATCCATTCATGAGGAAATGATATTACCTAATTTTGCTATTACCTTTAGCACTTCGTATTGTAAGTTGTGTCATTGATTCCAAGGGAAGTGAAGTTAAATCAAAGTCAATTACATTAGTTGCATTTTATATATACACATATATATATATATATATATATATATATATATATATATGTATGTGTGTGTGTGTGTTTTAGACCGTTATACTTGAATTGGAGTTTAACTTTAAATCTAATAAAGAAATCACATGGGAAACTGGGAAAGCCGATATTAACCTGTCCCGTGTCGTAGATTTACGGCACGTAAAAGAATCTCAAGCCTAATAAAGAGGCCTCTGAGGAAATTACCGGTCTTTCACGCCCAATATAGAATGGGAGCTAAGGACTACAGCAGTTAATGAACGCCTATAAATAAAACTCAGTTTAATTTTAGTTTTTCCGATATTAACCAGAAGTGTTTAATTGGAAACTACATAAAAAAGTGGCATAAAAGTGTAAGCTTTCTTCCTTGTAAACACTTTTTTGTGAGGAAAGCAAATTATTAACGCCAGAGTATTCAGTTCTCAATATGAAACGTACGTTGAAGTTGAAGGTGCGGACCTTAGGCAAGCACAAATACATGTCGTGCAGGAACAACAACAACAACAACAATAATAATAATAATAATAATAATAATAATAATAATAATAATAATAATAATAATAATTTCATTTCTTACAATAAACTTAAGCAGAACTCTCAAACTTCAATTTAAAAATTGCTAAATAGCTATTGGAAAAACGTTTCTTATAAGCATATCTACGTACCTGGTAACCCCCCCCCCCCAGAAATAAGTTCTCCGTACGTCACTGCTTATAAATAACTTTCAAATCAAGCTGAAGCCAAATTTTAAATTATCGGCGCTGCTGGTTATATTAAAACATGTTAAGAAACCAAACTTCAAATTAGGCCTAATTACTTAGTTCTGACAACTCCGCCCGCTAAGGCAGTTGGGTTGAAGAGAAACCTATAGCTACTCTTCATGTCAATTGTTACAAGTATATGCCAGAGTTTCTAAAAGTAGAATCTCAAATAGCAAATTTACCAAAGCAGTTCAATGTCAAAGATATTAACCTTTATTTAAAATTGTGATTCCCCTCATTGCAGACAGCACTCTAGCGAACAGGAAGTCAGCCATTAGAAATGTGAATAGCACGCTGTCAGCAACGCAGAAACACGCAGAGGGATCGAACAACAGCAAGTCATCAAATATTTCACAGAATATAGTACATTTAAAATAAACTAAAGACATACTATATGCGTGTCAAGGAAATGTACAATATAGTTACATATAAACATAAATATTACACAGAATATAGAACATTTGAAATAAAATAGAGACATACTATATGCGTGTCAAGGAAATGTGCAATATAGTTACATATATACATAAATATTACATAGAATACAGAATATTTAAAATAAAATAAAGGCATATTATATAAAAAATGAAACAAAGCTGGTGTAATTTTGTGCAAAATCGAATACCTCCCTATCGTTATAGGGCTAACATTATATTTACAGACAAGAACAGTTATTTTAACTTTCACCAGGCTTGTACCTTTTGTTCGTCTCATCATTTTGTTCCGTTTGATTTGTAATGCATAGCATTTACTGTCAGTTCTTAATATACATACATTTAAATAGCTTCATTAATTCTAGAGCAGGCATCAAATGCAATTGGCAATTGTCATTAATATTTACTAATACTACTTACAGAGCTATATGTGAATAATCATCAGAATAATTTGTCATTCAGATAATAATATGCTTTTGAGCATAGGCACTCTTTAACAGCAGTTTTAAAGACATTGAAATTGTTAACTTTTCCCTTCAGATCATTAGGTAGAGCATTAAATATTTTTATGGTCTCATAATATACACCTTTCTGGAAGCAAGAAAACTTTGCATTGGGATGATGGATGTTACCCTTTTGTCTAGTGTTTACCTCATGAATTTCCATGTTTGTTATAAATATGGTTCGATTGCCTACAAATAATTTTAAGATTGAAAATATGTACATGCAAGGTGGAGATGTTTGCAAGAGTGTCTGTTATGTGTGCTGGAAATTATTCTTATAACCTTATTTTGCATGAGGAATATTCGTTTATTTTCTACTGAGTTTCCACAAAATAATATTCCATATTCCATGATAGAGTTAAAATATGCATAGTATACTAATTTAAGTGTATCTATAGAACTGACATTTACCAGTGCTCGGATAGCATAACAAGCAGAACTGAGTTTGGGTAAGACATGTAATGTGAACTTTCCAATCTAAATATCTATCTACTTGGAGGCCCATAAATTTAATGTTGTCTATTTGTCCTAATAATATGTCATTAATCCCAATTTCTATTGGAGAGTGTAATGATCGTTCCATCCGTTATGGAACGCTGACCTTCACCATATTTTCACAATATTCATCTTGTGAGTGTCGCTACAGTTGAGGGTCAGCAAGCTCACCTTTTATGGATTAAAGGACACGCCGGAATAACCTTCAATAAGGATGTTAACCAGCTGGCTAAACAAAGCATTATACAGGGAGAATGCCAAAGCTTCAGAGTTCCACATAAGGACTTTTTACGAACCTTACATAGTGCTAACTTTCAGCGTTGGAGTGTTGAATGGTCATTTACGAAACCTTCAAAAGGCGCTTGCTAATGTTTTTGAAGCAATAAACAGTTTCGAGTTGCATATAAACAAACCATAGATGGCGCTTTTGCTAGAATAAACAACGCTCAATGGATCGGCCGAGTGTAGGGTTAGGACGCACATACGAGGGCTGATCAATAAAGACTGAGACTGATTTTTTACTGTAGCTTTCTTGAGAGTTTCCTGTCTCTACCATGGATATTTGAAAAGAGCGGGGTTTCATGTATAATGTCCATAGACGGCAGCACTTTTGTATCGGTAGGTTGGTAGCAATGCTGTATATTGTTCACTCTACTTGAATTTCGCATACCACTCAACACGAGAGGAGCAATAAAATGTTGTTTTCGTTTAAATCATACAGCCTCTGAAACTTTGGAAAAGCTGAAGCAAGCATACGGTGAAGATGCACTATCTCGTGCAACAGTGTTTAGGTGGTTCAAGGACTTCAAAGAAGGGCGAGTCCTCTGTGCTAAGCAAGGTGGGTCTGGTGCTTCGGCTTCTGCTATGACTGAAGTCAACATCAACACAGCTGCTGTGATTGTTGTTCTTCCTCACACTACTGCTACAGCAGCGTACTACACGCCAGTATTGGCTACACCGAGGAAGCACATTGCAAGGAAACATCCAGAACTTCATCAGAATGGGTGGCGACTTCATCACAACAACGCATGGCCTCACGTCGCAAATCAAGTCCAGGAATTCAACATCACCTGCGTACTGCATCCGCCTTATAACCCCAATCTTGCCCCCTGTGATTTCTTTTATATTCCCATCACTAAAGGCAAAGCTCCGGGGCATTCGATTTGGGAGCACTGAAGCGTGCTGAGGAAAAGAGAGGCGATTCTCAAAGACCTGACAAAGAACGGCCTGCACCATGTGTTCGAGGACTGGCAGAGACGTTATAAAAAGTGCATTCATGTAGGAGGGGACTACTTTGAAAAAGATCATGTCAACATTGAAATGGAGTAATAAATACTGTGAAAAAAAATCAGTCTCAGTCTTTATTGATCAGCCCTCACATGTGAATAGAATTTCTTTCAGTTTCATTGTTGCAGCTTGCGACAAGAGTGTCTTCTAGGGGCTGTTTTATGTCACGACCACCTAGAATAATCTCTATAGTGAAGAGTCTGATATACATAATATAGATCTAGTATACCATGCCTGGGAACGAGAACAAGAAAGTTAAAGCACACCAAGTCCCGCTCCCGGACCCGGAAAAGCTTAATTGGGAATGCTCACATTACAATGCATATATTTTAATTTTGTCGTTCTCATTCTGGTTACCATTCTTAGTTACTGTGAACCAGCCTTTACCCGCAATATCTCCACTGTATACCTACATGATATGGCGTATTATTAATTTTATTGTCATTACCAGACGCACTGTTGCTACCAGACGCAGCATTATTGTATCTCCTTAGTTATATTTCGGCTTAACGGCGTTTCCTTTCGGCGCGGATCACGCCAAAGGGAAGGATCTGTTTGAAATTGTCTGGTATGATGTCAGCCCTGTGTGGCTTTGGCTAGACACAGTTGGTGGGGGTAAGATAGCGTCACTCTAGTGGAAGTGGTCGTTGGGGCCAGTCGTGTGTGTGTCCGGACTACGGTGTTGTGGCATCTCCTTCCATTCTGTTTCCTTTGTTTATCATGTAGAGCTGCCAAACGTTTGTGAATAAATCCCAGGTATTGAAGGTAATGTAATATTTCAGTATAGCATAAAATCTTAGCATAGCCTTTCCCTTAAATCTACACATCAAGGTCCCGGACTTTTTGCTGCCAGCGAGTTGTGTTCCCCCATGTGCGTGTTGGGGTGACTAAATTAATCATTTTCTGGTAATGCTTTTGGCCTTCACCCCAACATTTAATAATATACACGATTCTCCAATTTGTCCCCATGATCCTCCAGAGCTTACCTAACTTAACCATACACTGTTTAGTTTTACAGTATACGCTTCAATGCTCAACCTTCTTAAACGTCCTTCAATCCTTTATTATATACTGTTAGCGTCAGCTCTTTATTACATACTCTTCGGTAACGGTTTATCATGCTTTGATTAATTTCCTCCAAATAACCAGTTACAGCTGAAATCCCTCCTGCTCTATTTGCTCCCTTTCTCTGTGATTCCTCTGCTCACTGCTATTGTGTTTGATTGCTACTCGTCATTGACCCAAGGCCCCCCCCCCAAATCAAATGAACAACAAAATCGTCCAAGACAGATGCGTAACCCTAGACGAGTTACAGGTCTGTTTTCCAAATACTTCTCATTTTTTGATTGTCCGAACACCTTGGCTTAATGGATTGACAGCAGCCGACAACAACATGGAAATTTACAAGCTCGTGACAAATGCTTAAATAATGATTATGTGGAGAAGTGAATTAAGCTTCATTTTTGTGACATTTTTATAAACAAAAACGTTTTCTGAAGTTTATTAAAGCCAGATGGACGTTACTTCGTCGATTACCCTCCTAGAAGTTAAAGAAGGAGGGCTTTATAAATGAAACCACTAAAAAAAATCTGATGTGTTACACTCACATGGCTTTCTCTACTCTTGTAAAACTATTTTTACAAACGCTTATTCTCCATATGCTTCATGTTAATCGAGATATCGAGATGTCAATCTTATTGCTAATTTTCTTGTAGATGCAAGGGGAATTGGTAGGCTTTAAGCGATAGTCAAATATTTTAAGAGCTGGTTGCTATGTGGAAAATTCCATTCTCTTTGCATTACTAGGACAAAAAAAATGAATAACGAATTTGAGAAAAAGTATAAGTATTGCAAAATTTAAGGAAATAACAAGCAATATCTCGAAAATATTGCACCCAACAAAAAACATGTATATGACATAAATTGTGTATGTTAACGCGATCTACATTTTTTGTGTAGTAAAATTTTGTCTATCTCTTATGGTTTACCAGTTATGCAAAAGTCGTTCAGAATGAACACTTTTGGAGACATTCCCAGAAAATTTGAGATATACATTTCATTTGTCATAAAAATATCTTAAACATATGATATTTTAGTACAAATCGTTAGAACCATTTTTGAGAAAATAAAAATTTTCGAAAAATGTTCCGTGTAAAGTGTAATCTGGGGTGGGGGGATTTTCTTGAAAACCTTCGTGTCGCATCTCTGGAAGATACTGAACCCAAATACCAAGTTTGGTGTTTATCCGACCGTTCGTTTCTGAGTTATGCTGTTCACAGACAGACACACAGGCAGACAGACAGACAGACAGACACACACACACACACACGGACATGTTTCCAAAAATGGTTTTTTGGATTCAGGGGATCTCAAAACATGTATTTCCGGTGAAATCTCGGTATCGAATTTTTGAGTGGAATACAATACCTCCCCTACTTATAATGCGTAGTAGAGAAAGTGATTATAGCAATACTTTGAATTGAGAAAAGCTGATGCACAGTATTCTTGGCTTCAACAATTGGGTAAATAACAGAGTTTGATCTTGAGGACAGAGGGATTGACCTGCTTTATCTGAAGTTACGACAGCGTTTTTTCTCTTAAAAGAATAACGTTTAAAAGTATCTCTATCTGGATCAAAGACACCACTGATAATTTGGCTTACTCTTAAGTGTATACTCACAAAATGGGCCTGGTTGGCTTCCTCTATGTAGTGTGTAGTGATGATAACAGTTAGATGCCTTTCTGTTGTCAGTTCCATCAAATAGTTCCAGATCCTGCACATAAAATTATTCTGGGATTAAATATTAATTTCTATTTGTAGATTACTTCTGATTTTAAGAAAGAAGAATACAAAGGTCTGTTAATTTTACTCATTAATCTTTAACTGGGGATATTTGAACCAAACATTAGTTTCTTTTATCTATTGATGATCTCATTGAAAATTGTGGAAGGTAAACTTCAAGAAGGTAATTATGAAATGTTGATCAATATTTATTTTGGTGATTTTGGTTTAATGTGCTCTGACAATGATGATTTCAGAAGTGTCCATTAAAGGTACATCGCTACTCATGGTTCAACCTAAGCTGATATATGGAGGCCACCTCCTTGAAACACAAAGCCATATGTTTAAAACGGACTTGCATATAACAAAGATGTTTGCGAAGCTTCATCCTCGCTGTTTACATTAGAGTTCATGCTTCTACTTCTCTCAGGAGTGGCTTCAAGTTATTGTTGGCCAGCTGCTCCCTCCTCAGGCCTACGCTGTCTCCATCTTCCGAAGCCACAGTCTAAATAACCTTGGTGAAGTGACCGCACTCCATTGGACAGAAACTTAGGTACACGGCAGCTGCATTAAATGCCACTCAAATCCGCATTAAACCAGTCTTTCATTCCGCACAAACCAAAGTAATGTATTACCCACCTCGATCTATGTCTAAAACTAACTGACAAGCAAAACAGCTTAAGTCCTGGACTAAATTTGTTTTACCGCTAATCACGAATAACCGAACAATGAAAATGCGGTATAGAAGTCACGGACTACAGTCATTTTGCTATCAACCGATGCAGCTTGGGTCTCAGAACATCACTGTAATCTTAACTGAAATCCATGAAAATGTGGACTTAAGTCATTTTGTAAATTCACTATACAAATATATTTGAGTTAGTTATATTACTATTTTCACTACCGGGTGAGCCAAAAGACTCCGAACCGCCTGCGCGGTGTTTTTCCTGTCCGCGTCCTCGGCGCTCGTTGCCGACTACTGCTATCATAGAAAGGCGCGGATGAAACCATACAACATTTTTAAAACTACTTTTAAAGGCTTTACTTACCAACTTTATGAAAGGAAAAGCTGAAACTGGCAACCGTCGTTGTCCATACATTTTTGGCACCTCTTTAGGAAACTATCCATAATGAAATTTTTGGGGGGAATTTTCCAAACGATGACCGATGTCGTCTAATGTTTCTTCGGTGAGAACCGAACGCTGTCTTTTAGCTTTCTTAGCCTGAACACTGTGGCCTGAAATTTACTGTAAAGTTCATGGTTTGTTGTACGGCCTGGAACTTTTACACCTGGAAATCTTTCTGCAAATCGTACTTTCACTTGGCGGGCTGACCGAGTTAACACATACGAATTATAAATAAATACACGCTGTGCAATAGAAAACATATACTGAGCCATAATATACTTTGCGACTAAGTACAGGACAAAATAATAAATAACTCATAATAACTGAACCATATCATATCACCGTCAACTCAAAACTACACTTCACACTGCACAGCAAAACCACAACAGCATGACTTTGTTTATAGCAGCAGTGCGTTATCATGTTTTTATCATATTTCCACATGCCCAGTAGAAAAACACCACGCAGCTGGTAATATTGTTCCTAAAATAACCCTCTGGGGTAACTTAAAACATAAATTTTAAAAGACAAACCCACACACCCTGAAGAATTAAAACAAAATATCCGCCAGGAAATTTTTCAATGTGAACTACGGCGAGTGATGGACAGTTTCCTAAAGAGGTGCCAAAAATGTATGGACAACGACGGTGGCCAGTTTCAGCATCTCTTTTCATAAAGTTGGTAAGTAAAGCCTTCAAAAGTAGTTTTAAAAATGTTGTATGGTTTCATCCGCACCTTTCTATGATAGCGGCAAACGGCAACGAGCACCGAGGACGCGGACGGAAAAACACCGCGCAGGCGATTCGGAATCTTTTGGCTCACTCTGTAGTTATTTAATTACTATTACTATATTTGTATTACTTTTGCCTGTCTTCTCAGCCCAAAGGACTGTTTAACCTTCCATGTTCTTTAAAATCAAAATCTAATACTGTTCGGAATGGTTAGATTAGATCGTATATGAAATGGATAACTAGTGCTTTGGAAATGCTTCAAGGTCTTCACCATGGCAAGAAGCTACCGACATTAAAGCAGTAGTTCTCTCTGGGTAGTCTTTTACTTACGCTTCTGTCTGTTCTGGATATGCTAGAGTAAACTACAAATGGCCGTGTGGACGATGAAGTCGACACTAGGCTGCGTAAACTTCAAAATCCTCGCGCTGCAAAGGGCTGAGCTTACTGTTTAGGTTTACTCTGTCCATTGATACGGCCTACGATTCTGGATAAGGTCCTAATGAATTCCTTACAGCTACAGGAAACTACGGACACTCTCGTTTTTATGGTACTTCTAGGTGGCTAATTTTATTAACCTAATCCCGTCCCCCACGGTTGAAGATGCTCTGATGTTTTGAGCTTCATCTTTTGCAACTTCCCCTCCATCTTCTTATTTGGTGAATTATTCTTCTATGTTGTATTTCAATTCCTTCATTTAATTTTTCATTTACTTCCCCCCTTCTTTAATTTCCTAAAAGTTCTCTTTTATTTCTTCATTTTGAGAAAGGATAGTTTTTAGAAGGAGTTGTATCGTATTTCAACTGTTGGGGAGCCGAACTTGTAGTAGTTGCAACCGCACGTATAGTAAACAGTTTCCGGTAGCCTGCGCCCCAAATGTACTTTCAGGTGGCCTTTGCCCCAAGTTTAAAAAATATTAACTTTGTAATTTAACTGTTTCTTTAAATATTATATATTTATGTTTGCATCGGCTGCGTCAGTATTTGTTAGAGACACGTTTCTCTTAGCAGGGTTTTGGTGCGACAAGAATGTAGGCTTACACAGATTATAATTTTACTTCACCCCTTTTATTAATACGTGATACGATTTAAATAACACTTCACTAATATAGAGAGCTGTGAGATTCTTTTCATTAATTAATTACACTTTTTAACACGTAAACTTATTTTTCGTCTCACACGAATACATATTATATTTCTTGAGGGCACTTTTTGCGTCTGGTTAATAACGCTGTCTGCAGGCAACTGACTTCTAGATTTGTAAATTTTGTTATATTTCAGTTTCTGATTGGCTAATCCTACTCCAATAGAATACCTTCATTTAACTAAATCTTTTTCTGGTTGTTGATTGACTATTTTATAAACTGTCACTAAAATTACATTATTGTTGCTCCAATAATGACTAGTAGCATTTAAACTTTCAAACTCATTATTCCCTCAAGGTTACCTCATTGTTAGCAACTTTTGACCTATTTCTCACAGCTCCTACATTATTAAATTACGTAGTACATTCACATAACACTATTACACATGGATATAATAATACAATGACTGTAATATACATTTTACAAATTATTACATACACATATTGCTTCAAGTCGGGCTGTTATTGAACTTACATATTATATAATTTGACTGAAATCATTTAAGTGTTAAAAATACTGCCTCAATTTCCATTCCGTTTCGTCTGCGAACTCTCATCCTTTATCGCTACATTCAAAGCCAAGTTTAATGGTCAGATCCATCATCTGTTTCTGTTCCATCCACTGAACCACAATTGTGTTACGCGGTCTGATTTATCTTTTCACCTCCTTGAAATTAACTGGCGGTTTCTAAGCTTAGCCACATTGGCATATAATTTTTTTCCGACAGCTAGCAAAGAATTATATTTACTAACGGAACGACTGCATCCGTAACACAAAAACGCTCGAGATTGATACAGCCCACATAACCTCCCTTTCCGTAATTATCTCGAGATACCACCGATAGCCCAAATAATGCTCCCTTACAACAGTATAATTAGCACTTCTCCTTTAAAACACAAAATATTCAAAAAATTCCTAGTATTTTCAATGCGAACATAAAATTATGGACAGATGAGAGACACAAAAAATGCAACACTCAAATATATTTGTATAGTGAATTTACAAAATGACTGAAGTTCACATTTTCATGGATTTCAGTAAAGATTACTGTGCTGTTCTGAGGCCCAAGATGCAAATGAAGTCCATGGTTTCTGTACCGTATTTTCATTGATTATTCTGATTAGCGGTAAAATAAAGTTAGTCCAGGACTTAAGCTGCTTTGCTTGTCAATTAATTTTAGACAGCTCAAGTTGGTAATCCTTACTTTTGTTTTGTATGGCTCTCTAAGATTGGATAGTAGAATGGCAGAGAAAGAACGAAGGGCACTACAAGAAGTTCTGAATATAGGAGAGCTACAGTAAAACATGCAAAATTTAAAGGTTAGGAGCACATAAATCACGTGGGCAAATTAGTTTCAGCTAGGCAAACTGAGTCTGTGCGTGGGTAACTGAACCAACAGTAATTTCTTTGTTGCAAAGGGATTGGTGCGTACATTATTATAGATGTAATGAATGGAATTCAACAATACATTAAGAATATATTTTTATTTTCAGATGCAAGAGAAAACGTTTCATCTTGATTACTGAAAGTGCATTATTAGAAGCAGTTAATTGCAATGCATTTGGAACAAAAAACCGAATAAGACGTGTTCTTACATGGACAAATCGTCTATCCACAGCCGTGAAAAGACGAAGAGGTAGGAGAGAAGAGCCAGCTGTGTTCAGGTAGTATATTAAAGGTTTGGATAAGCGGATAGAGGTTTAGTAAGAAAGCCTTTCGCAGTATTTACTGCGTTACTGAATCTAGGTGAAGAGATTATGCAGATTATTGCCCATCCCCTAAAGATCAATGAGGAAAACATAAACCAGGGAATGCAAGAGGCCGATGCACTTGCTTCTATACATGCTCATATTTCCTCATTTCTTGATAAACAAACCCGCTATGGAAACACTGACCTAATTATCTAAATAGTGAACTGACTATAAAAAAATGCATGATATGTTTCTTGACAAACATCCTAAGAGCGTGTTTCTTATCAGTCACTATTACCACAAATATTTCAATGCCCATTTCCGTTTATAGTTTGGTAGGCCCAGTGTAGACCTACGCATTACGTGTGAAGAACTGAACGTTAAAATAAACAACACTTCACTCAACGATTGTGCTAAACGTGTAGCTGCAGCAGAAATCATGGTTCACAATCGTTGTAGCAAATAATTTTACAAGGTACTGGAAGACGCAACCAGTTAAGCGTCGAGAAAGAGAATTTTATTGCTGTTACGTTTGACTACATGCTTGCCTAAAATGCCAGTTGAGGACTGTATTATTATCGAAAACTTACTCTTCCAGTTTTCTTTGTATATAACATGAACATTAATTCAGTATCCTATATTTACCACGAGGGACAGGCTAGAAAAAGACCAAATGAGGCATGCAGTTTTCTCCTCCATTACTTCAGCACCTCTGTTTCAACCAGTATTAAATGACTGGTTGTTTTGCACGGTTGTCTGTGGCAAAGTAATAACAACCCACTTATCAGGTTTTTTATAGCATTAACTGCTCAGAGGAGTTTCTTGAGCACCATACTTTTTTCTCTATCAGAAGACACTCCTTTTTAGCATCAGATAGGGACTTTGAGTAATGAAAATACACCTGAGGCGAGCGGAGAGAGACTATACATAGTTTGCTGTAGTGCTAAAGGAAATTTCATAGCTACTATAATTAAAAGTGAGGATGTGTACGATTTCAGTAACTGGTGGCGATATCTGTACCAAAAAAAAAGCCCTGCCAATTCCATAGAGATTTCTGATAAGGACGTTCCCAGAAACAAAAAGGTATCCTTCAGTGTTTCAACCTTCATGGCATTTTCTTTTCTGCAGAACAGTTGGGTGTACTAAAGGTAAAGGTACATATCACGGAAGGGCCCCCGGAACCGGGGCAGAGCACCACAAGTAAGCCATAACGGCCCTTTTTACTTCCAATGTGACCCCTGGGAAAGAGGGATGAGGGGAGAGACCCGAAGAACGACCAGATCCGGATGCCGACGGGCCCAAGCATGGACGGGGTCCATAATGTTTCCAGATAGAGTATCCGACGCCGCTCGGTCCCTGCCCACAAGCCACCAACCACCAAGGTCCCCCGGAGTGGAGCCCCACCTAACTGAGCGATACTACAGCGACGCCAGGGAAGAAACCTTTACAGAGCGCAAGCCACCGCCCAGCCGCAACCCGCCGAACACCGTCGCCTGGTCCTACATTCCTGAAGTAGATGACAAGGAAAATGATGGATACAGGGAATGAGAGGAAAGAGAGTCGTGGTAGAAGCTGAACCACCCCAACATTCGCCTGGCGACCCGGGAAAACCACGAAGAATCCATGGGCCAGAGTGGGCGGTCGCCGGGAATCGATCCCGGGACCTCCCGAATGCGGGCCACAGACGAAACCGCCTGTGCCATTCCGCTCGGTAGTTGGGTGTAGTAGTGGCAAAATCATTCTTTGAGGGAGTATCCTTTCATACTTGGGCCAACCTATACACATTTCTTCGACTTTCCTACCAGAAAAGCCTATACTAACGGGGTAAACCCAGTCAATGAAATTAAAGTTCAAGTTATACACAAAATGTTTAAATAAGTTCCATACAATGAAGATATCAAAGCATTTTACGAGGGCATTTTAGCTTAGTAAACAGAAAGGTATCACTAAAACCACAGGGTATATTGTGGATTGATGATGAAAAGTATTTGTTACATACTTATAAACACTGGTGATATTGTTTCAGATAATTTAAGTAATTGCTAGATATTTTCCATGTTTTAATGAAAAAATGTCATACTACATGTTTTTATACCTAAGAATTCCATTTCTATGAACCAAAATTAAAGCTAATTTGAAAAATGCCTTAAGTCCTGCTCACATTTTATTGATTTTTTTAACTGAAGAGGGACAGAGAAGTAAATACTTCTGTGATAGTTCCATGTAGCATATTTTTATATTTAAAATTATATTATGGTTTATTACAAAACACATTTCCGTGCGACTATAAACAGGTTTTGTTGTTCCTGAAAATTTATGCCTAGGGACTTCAGTCGTTTTACAAATTCACTATTCATTTATACTATTTTTTCAAGAAGTATAATGAGGTAAACGTAAATTATAGATACCTTGAGCGTAGCACGGGATCCAAACCAACCGTTGGCTCATCCAGAATTAGAAGTTCTGGCCTATGTACCAATGCCGCTGCAAATGACACGCGTCTCTGCTGGCCACCGCTGTAAGAGAGAAAGTATAGCAAGTTGAGGCAGTATTTTATATCACAACACTGTGAATGCCAGAGTGATTGTAGTGTAAATTATCATTATTGTATGACAATGATTTTAGATGTTTGTTAGCTATAAGCATTGTTAGGAAATAAATTTACACGGCCTCACTGAAACTGACAATAGGAGTGGGTAACAATGAAACGATGGGGTGGCGCGATTTAGTAACCAAATAGCAGCTCTATTATAATGTTTAGGCATATCGAGGTGAGAGAGTACACATTCTTGAGCCAAAAGCAAGTATCCCGCAGTTCTAAGAAATCTCTCTCGCGAGTTACATGTCAGGCAGTTCTAAGGAAGCATTCATGAGGTACACATTACGCAATTCTACAGAATCTCTCACGTCGTAAAGTTAGTTACAAAATGTAAAGTAAGCGTACGACAGTAATTATCTTCGGAAATATAACAGTTTCAGTCAGGCGTGTATAAAGATTACAGATGTGAACTATTAATTAAGTGTGACGGCAATAAAAGTGTGAAAACAAATTCTTTTATCAGTGTTATCTTTTAGTAACAACTACTTTCCGTTTACACGCCCTGATCAGAGATATTTGCTCGACTGAGTAATAATAGCTAGCCGGGGGACAAATGACCCAAAATTCAAGATAGTAAAACAATAACAGGCGCTCAGCAAAAAAAGACAACACTAACAGATTACTGCGACAAAGTTATGTTCCAAACATAGATGGTCTTTATTTCAAAAGGTATTCCTCGAGACAAGGTAAAGAAATCCTCCGACAGGATAGCAGGCCATGTCTTGCTCCGAGAATACCAGGGAAATCAGAGCATCGACCAGAGGCCAAGGGCAGCTGCAGATTCAACCAATCAAAATAGTTATATCTGCACAAGTGTGTGATAGGTTGGCCAACAAAACAGGGAGATAGAATACAGACTAGCGAACTCCAAAATTCATTCACCAAAATACTTAATTAAGAAACAAGAAAAGTACAAACCCAGGAAAATAGGAGTCCTCGAAAGTCTACCACGAGATTGGCACACAGATTCATGCGAGTAGGAGAACTTGTGGACGTGTTAAAGTCTTTGAAATTAAAACCGTGTCGAGTGACAGATGTACAACTGAAGGTGTCCGATAGGGATAAACGTGTAAATTTCTGCCGTGGTTGCTGAACGTGATTACAGATGGTCATATGGACCCGTTGATGTTTATCATGAGTTATGAGGCTGATTACATCTATCGGGATATGTAAACTCCCAGAACAGTAGGTATTGGGCGACACAAAATCCTAACCTATAGTTCAGTCAACATGTAGTTTTCTCGCAACACCTGGGAAGGTAATCTTTTCGCAAACTTGATTCATCAGTGTGTATATATTGGAATATTTCATCAGAAACTTTTTAAACTGAGGTTGGTTCACTTTCAAAAGGGGCATGTACGCTGAAACTAATACTCTGCACAAATCTACACAATACACCGAATATTTGGAAGGTGTTGCTGAAGTCCTTGGCACTGGATCACTAATAAAAGTGTGTGTTTACTTTCTCTACTACGTAGAGTAAGTAGGGCAAGTATTGTATTCCACCCAAAAATTCGATACCGAGATTTCACCGGAAATACATGTTTTGAGACCCCCTGAATACAAAAAAAGCATTTTTGGAAACATGTCCGTGTGTGTGTCTGTGAACAGCATAACTCAGAAACGAACAGTCGGATAAACACCAAACTTGGTATTTAGGTTCAATAACTTCCAGAGATGCGACACGAAGCTTTTCAAGAAAATCCCCCACCCCAGATTACCCTTTACATGGAACATTTTTCGAAAATTTTAATTTTCTCAAAAATGGCTCTAACGATTTTGAATAAAATACCACAAGTTTAAGACATTTTTATGACAAATGAATTGTATATCTCGAATTTTCTGGGAATGTCTCCAAAAGTATTCTTCATTGTGAACGACTTTTGCACAACTGGTAAACCATAAGAGATAGACAAAATTTTACTACACAAAAATGTAAATCGCGTTAAAATGCACAACTTATGTCATACACAGTTTTTTTGTTGAGTGAACCATTTTCGAGATATTGCTTGTTATTCCCTTAAATTTTCCAATATTTATACTTTTTCTCAAATTCGTTATTCATTTTTTTTTGTCCTGGTAATGCAAAGAATATGGAATACTCCACATAGCAACCAGCTCTTAAAATATTTGACTATCGCTTAAAGCCTACCAATTCCCCTTGGATCTACAAGAAAATTAGCAATAAGATTAACATCTCGATTAACATGAAGCATATGGAGAATAAGCGTTTGTAAAAATAGTTTGTACAAGAGTAGAGAAAGTCATGTGAGTGTAACACATCAGATTTTTTTGTAAGGCGTAGCCACGTGTTTGTTACCACCTACATGTTGTGTTACTTGCGATCGTTGAGCTGCCTTTTTAGGTTTTCCAGGAGGCTGATAATACAGCACTTCACCATAAAAACTGAAAATACGCTTAAATTCTGTAGCATACTGTTGTAAACGGTAACTTATACTACTTTTCAGTTTAGGCATGTTTAATCCACTGTGAACTCGAACTGTTGATGTGTCACTGCCCAACACCACAATACAAATGGAAGGTGAAACGATAAAATGTGCTAAGTCACGCACATGGGGGTATGGGAATTCGCTGCTCCTATCTATCACGTCATGGTCATGGTCACATATGGTTAGTAGTCGATTGCCCTTCCTCTTTGAGCAAGCAGATCTTTGCGGATGTTTATATTTTCTTTCATCTGGGCCTAGAGGGATACTATGACTGATATATCAATTCTTGTCCTTCTTAATAACCAATGCGACACTGGCCTACGTAATTAAACATTCAATAGGCAGGATGGCGGCTTGTTAAAAATTATTCTTAAAAAAGGATTTTATGTGATTTTTTTTGTGAATATCCGAAAATATTTATTTACATATAAAATCAGAAAATATGTGTTTTATGCTAAATAAAATCTAAAATAGATGCTCTGGTGTGAATATCCAGAACATTAAATTCGAATTCAAATTTATATTACGATACAAGATATATATTTACGGGCTGATTTTTTCGTACCTGACGCGCTTATCTGTATGCGCAGTGGTTGGACAAGTACATTTACCTTCTGGGGGAGGTGTTGGGTCAGTAGTAACAGAGCAACACAACGTGAGATAAAGGTGACACGAAGGGGAATACTGCCAGCCGCTTTCCCCCACCCTAGACTACCTTCTCCTCTGTGTGTCAGGACGAAAAAATCGACCTGTAACTATACTCGGCGCCAATCAAGAAGGTGATTGACAGTTACTAACCACGTGGCGGAAAGCTTTAAATGAATGGGAAGGGATGAATACGTTACAGTGGTCGTCATAGCAACCATTAGAAGGACCAATTAGAACTAAGACGTTTCTATAGCAACGATAGACACAAATGCGTTGTTGCGATATCGTAACACGTGATTGGCATGGCGTGTCGGGCGAGCGACCGTTGCAGTAACATGAACTGAAGTCTTATCTTCTGCTGTCGCTGCAGTTATAAACAATTCCTCCTTTTAGCCCCAGCTTGCTTGTGTCTTTGTATCAGTTTAGAGATTGCCTGCGTACTCCAAAGTTCTTTTGCGTCGTCCTATTTGTACGGTATTTGTCTTGTGTTACGTGTATTTGAGTTCGTGTATTTGTGCGTGTGTGTGTTGTGTGAGCATTTATAATTGTGTTTAATGGATATTTAACAATGTCAAAAATAGTGACAAAGATAGCGTAGCCAAAGAAAAACTGGGCGCACTTGGGAACCGAATAAGTCTATTAAGCGAGCAGCAGCAACAACAACAACAACAGCGATGCAAGCGATTCGGAAATCAGTGGCATTCTCCCATTAGAATAAGTATCAATATTTCACAGGTATGTTTCTTCTGTTAACGCAGATCTTTACACTGATATATTCTTGCATGATCTATCCTCTGCACATAGATTCTTATTTTACAATTGTCTTCGTATAAGAATATAAATAGTATCCGCTCTACAATGCAGGCTCAACCCAGTCTCCTTCTCCACGTGGTCGCGATGAGCGGGAACGTCGCCTCTCTCGCTCCGCGAAATGTCAATCACCTTCTTGATTGGCGCCAGGTATAAGAATCCGAGCTCTAGTCATGTCCATTTGACGCGGATTTTCAATGCATGCCTTCACCTCCGTCACTTTCCAACTAGTTGGAAGGAGGCGCGGGTGGTATGCATTTTAAAGCCCGGCAAGGATCCGGCCTTTCCATGCAGTTACCGCTCCATCAGCTTGCTCCCAACCGTCTCAAAAGTCTTTGAGAGGTTGCTCCTTGCCCGCCTTACACCTCTCTTTGAGGAAAGGCAGCTCCTCCCGGACCATCAGTTTGGTTTTCGCCATGGGCACTCCACAACCCTGCAGTTACTGCGATTGGCCGAGAAGGCCTCCCTGGGCTTCCAGGAGAACTTCAAGACCATAGCAGTGCTTTTGGACGTAGAGAAGGCCTTTGCCACGACGTGGCACCAAGGCCTTTTGTACAAACTCAAGGAGTCAGACATCCCTCCCGCCTATCTTGCCCTGATAAGCAGTTTCCTCCGTGACCGCACATTCAGGGTGAGAGTGGAGGGGAAGATTTCCTCAGTCCGTCCCATAGCCGCTGGAGTCCCGGAAGGCAGTGTACTGTCCCCGCTTCTCTTCGCGGCCTACATGTCGGACTTCCCCAGGAACCCAGGACTGTTACGTGCCAATATGCCGACGATGTCCTCATAATGGCACAGAACAAGAATGCCCGATTCTGTTTCCCTCCACTACAGCGACAGCTCCGAGCCATTGGCAGGTGGAGCGAAAAGTGGAGGATGGCCATCAGCCCGGGGAAGAGCTCTGCGATTCTCCTGGCGAAGGTCCGTCGGTGGCGACCCGAGCGGCCTCTGAGGTTGCGGCGGAGGAGAATCCCCTGGGTTACCTCAGCCAAATACCTCGGAGTCACGCTCGACCGCGGCCTCACTTTCGCGCCACATGTCAGGGCAAAGGTCGGCCTCGGCCACTCCGCGCTCAGACAGCTGTACCCTGTATTCCGCTCCACAATGCCCATACGCCTCAAACTACGCCTATATCAGGCGATTATCCCGCCCTTGATTCTTTACGGCTGCGAGGTCTGGGGATTGGCGGCAGCGACCACCATCCGCAGACTGCAAACCGTTCAGAACAGGGCGCTTCGGATGATCTATGATACCGGGCGTAGATTCCCATCACATATCCTACATACCCATTCCGGTCTCCCATACATCGTGGACGTGGTGCGGGAGAGAACCTGCACCATGTACACGAAACTCACCTACCATACCAACCAGCTGGTTAACTCTTTGGGCCGCTATGGCCACAAAGCGCCGCGGCGGAGGAAGAGCTACCGGTTGCCGAAAGACGGCTTGGGCCCCCGAGGCTGAGGTCTGCCAATCCCTCATCTCACAAACTTCCCCAAGTTAAGCAGCATTGGGCCCGGTCGCTAGCTGGATGAGTGACCATCTAGCAGCGACCCGCCCTGCCGCCAACTTGAGTACCCCCATCCCATTACCTGGATTCCCATCTTGCTTTGCTGCCATGCCGGCCTGCTTAACTTGACGACCACACAAGCGGTCGCCCAAGTTAAGCAGCATTGGGCTTGGTCACCACGTGGTCGCTAGTCCGCCCATGAGGAAACACCGAGATCCAGCCAAATGGTAGTGCACAAAGCTAAACCCCGCCCATGACAGATTGACAAACATCAAAAGCTTGTGTATATTCTTTTAAACCTCCTTTATCGCACAGGTAAAGCCGCATACGCGGCTAGGTACTGTGGCGATTATATTCCGCCCAGGTAAAGCTGGGCGACCTGTTCTGGATTGCTGGATTGCTGTCACAGTCACATGTTTCTTAGCCAGTCAGCGATATGTGTGCCAGAGTGTGCTTGTGTGAACTAGCTTTCCTTTAACGCATAGTGTATGCCTAGGTTCGCGCAAACCGCCGGACACTTGTACCACTCCGCTTCTCCCTCGTTTTAACTGTCTTGAGTTCCTGACGAGACTGGTACAACTGCTGAGCAAGAGTCGCTGAAATGTTAGATTTCGAATGATACCTTCCATTCCCTGTACAGCATTAACGTTTAGTCAAAAGAAACCTGCTTTCGCCACGTGCTACCCCATTTGCTCACTCTTCACTTGGCTGAAACACTAGTGAATAGACAATTTAAGTTCAAATTTCCGTTGATATAATTACCTGAGATGCTTCACGAGACGATCTTCGGGCGGTAGATCCAATAGAGCAGTTAGGAACTCAAAGCGCTCTTCTATGTGCTCGTTAGGCATTCCGAAGATCCAGCCGAAATAATTAATAGCCCCTCTCACGGTGAACTCTCCTACCAGAGCTACATCCTGTAAAAGTGCAGTGCATTAAGAATCCTTCCTTTACCAATACTAGAAGCTATGTATTAGTTAAGAGAAATTGGGGGAGGGAGAAGTATGTAGTATATGCAATCAATTTGAAAGAATAGGTTTTGCTTGGATTTGTACAGGAGTAATATTTGTAAAACGGATAGGAAATAATTGCTCGGCGAGATTTATTATGAGTGACAAATTGGGTAGCATTTTCCACTGGTTAATAGAATGTGAAAAGGTTAAAATATATTTTATTTGGAATAAAAATGTGATAAGTTGGGCAAAGAAATAGTAGCAACCAAACTGTTGGCAAGTCCAAAAGCAGAAACGATTAAAACGGTGGGGACATTTTTAGGAAATGTAAGAAGGAAGTGTAAGTTACATAAGAAATGTAAACGAGGACAAGGAGCCTAAGAAAGAAGCAACAGAATGGTTTTAGTCTGTAAAGTGAAGAGATGGCACAGTAGCTTTATCCTATACATATGACCTAGGGGTTAAAGTATGGGAATGCTACTTTATAGATGCACTAGCTTTTTAGAAAAATCTGATGTGTTACACTCATGACTTTCTCTACTCTTGTAAAATCTATTTTTACAAACGCCTATTCTCCATATGCTTCATGTTAATCGAGATATCGAGATGTCAATCTTATTGGTAATTTTCTTGTAGATGCAAGGGGAATATGGTAAGTTTTAAGCGATAGTCAAATATTTTAACGCTGGTTGCTATGTGGCACATTCCATTCTCTTTGCATGTCCAGGACATAAAAAAATGAATAACGAATTTGAGAAAAAATATAAGTATTGGAAAATTTAAGGTAATAACAAGCAATATCTCGCAAACGGTTCACTCAACAAAAGAAATGTATATGACATAAATTGTGTATTTTAACGCGATCTACATTTTTCGTGTAGTAAACTTTTGTCTATCTCTTATGGCTTACCAGTTATGAAAAAGTCGTTCATAATGAAGAACACTTTTGGAGACATTGCCAGAAAATTCGAGACATACATTTTATTTGTCATGACAATATCTTAAACATATGATAGTTTAATCAAAATCGTTAGAGCCATTTTTGAGAAAATTAAAATTTTCGAAAAATGTTCCATGTAAAGGGTAGTCTGGGGTGGGGGGATTTTCTTGAAAACCTTCGTGTCGCATCTCTGAAAGATACTGAACCTAAATACCAAGTTTGGTGTTTATCCCACTGTTCGTTTCTGAGTTATGCTGTTCACAGACACACAGACACACAGACACACACACAGACACACAGACACACAGACAGACACACACACGGACATGTTTCCAAAAATGCTCTTTTTGGATTCAGGGGGTCTCAAAACATATATTTCCGGTGAAATCCCGGTATCGAATTTTTGGGTGGAATACAATACTTCCCCTACTTACTATACGTAGTAGAGAAAGTAAAAAATCTGATGTGTTACACTCACATGACTTTCTCTACTCTTGTACAATCTATTTTTACAAACGCCTATTCTCCATATGCTTCATATTAATCGAGATATCGAGATGTCAATCTTATTTGTAATTTTCTTGTAGATGCAAGAGGAATGTGGTAGCTTTTAAGCGATAGTCAACTATTTTATCGCTGGTTGCTATGTGGCGCATTCCATTCTCTTTGCATGTCCAGGACATAAAAAAATGAATAACGAATTTGAGAAAAAGTATAAGTATTGGAAAATTTAAGGAAATAACAAGCAATATCTCGAAAACGGTTCACTCAACAAAAAAAATGTATATGATATAGGTTGTGTATTTTAACGCGATCTACATTTTTTGTGTAGTAAAATTTTGTCTATCTCTTATGGTTTACCAGTTATGCAAAAGTCGTTCATAATGAAGAATACTTTTGGAGACATTCCCAGAAATTTCGAGATATACATTTCATTTCTCATGACATTATCTTAAACATATGATATTTTAATCAAAATCGTTAGAGCCATTTTTGAGAAAATTAAAATTTTCGAAAAATGTTCCATTTAAAGGGTAGTCTGGGGTGGGGGGATTTTCTTGAAAATCTTCGTGTCGCATCTCTGTAAAATACTGAACGTAAATACCAAGTTTGGTGTTTATCCGACTGTTCGTTTTTGAGTTATGCTGTTCACAGACACACACACAGACACACACACACACACAGACACACACACAGACACACACACACACAGACACACACACGGACATGTTTCCAAAAATGCTTTTTTTGGATTCAGGAGGTCTCAAAACATGTATTTCCGGTGAAATCTCGGTATCGAATTTTTGGGTGGAATGCAATACTTCCCCTACTTACTATACGTAGTAGAGAAAGTAAAAAGCTTTAGTTGTAAGTTTCATTTGTAACATTGTACCAAACAAAGGTGGAAATAAACATTAAAATTCAAATTATTATTAGAAGCTATGTCATCAGCTAAGTAATGAATATTCTCCACCACGGGCGTAACTAGGGATTCAGCTTTTGGGGCAAAGGCAAAGTAAGTGAAAGACACAATGAAAGAGTATAAGGTACGTTTAAATGTATTTTCAGTCACTTTTCAGGGAAATAAAACAATGTTTAAAACAATAACAATAATACATCAACATGTTAAACATATTTACTTCGGTTATCTAGGTATAGGTTATACAGCGGAGGGGTTGCGCACTGCGACTGACAGATCTATTGTGGCTACCACCCACCCCCAGGAGGAAGAGATGAGCTGAAGGAACCACAGGAGGCTACATGCCGCAGACAGACAAGCCAGAGAAGTCCCTAACACTTACAGGCTCGAAGACTTCCTACTACCTTCCAAGCAGCCCTCTTGTGTCTTCCCTTTCAGCAAGCATTCGCGCCATCTTTCCAATACCGCCATAAGCCACAAAACCTAACATACTTGCTTAAAAAATAAGAAGGAAAAGGAATGAAAGAAATGAAAGGAAATCGTGGTAGATGAGAAATCACCAACATTCGCCTACCGATCAGGGAAAACCACGAAAAACCCAAGGTCAGAGTGTGCGGTCGGCGTAAATCGAACCCGGGACCTTCTGAATGCGGGCTTCACATGTTACCGCGGAGTCATCTCAATCGGTTGAATTATCCAACTGATTAATTTTCTTATTATTATCAATTAGGACCCAATATGTAACAATCGTACGATTTTATTTACATTTATTTTCATAGGTAGTCTACAAGTTATGCGTATGAAACTTTACTTTTATTATTCTATGTGTTTCCTATTACTCACAATTTAATTCATAAGAATTGCTTTCAAATGGTTAATGCCATAGTTTGTCGCCAGGACTGGTAAAATGGCAGATAGATGTAATTATGTTAGCCATTATGTTACTAACCCAACGCGTGACTATTGAAAACAAAGGAAGCACCTAAACGCTGTTGGTCTCCAACGCTTTTTACTTTCCCTACTACGTATAGTAAGTAGGGGAAGTATTGTATTCCACTCAAAAATTCGATACCGAGAATTCACCGGAAATACATGTTTTGAGACCCCCTGAATACAAAAAAAGCATTTTTGGAAACATGTCCCTGTGTGTGTCTGTGAACAGCATAACTCAGAAACGAACAGTCGGATAAACACCAAACTTGGTATTTAGGTTCAGTATCTTCCAGAGATGCGACCCGAAGGTTTTCAAGAAAATCCCCCCACTCCAGATTACCCTTTACATGGAACATTTTTCAAAAATTTTAATTTTCTCAAAAATGGCTCTAACGATTTTGATTCAAATATCATATGTTTAAGATATTTTCATGACAAATAAAATGAATATCTTGAATTTTCTGGGAATGTCTCCAAAAGTAATCTTCATTGTGAACGACTTTTGAATAACTGGTAAACCATAAGAGATAGACAAAATTTTACTACACAAAAATGTAGATCGCGTTAAAATATCCAATTTAAGTCATATACATTTTTTTGTTGAGTGAACCATTTTCGAGATAGTACTACCGAGTCCGTTGATAGTACTACCGAAATTAGGGAGAAACCTTCACAAAACGCACCTCCACCGCCCAGCCGCAACACGCCGAATATCGTCGCCTGATCCTTCAACCCTGAATCAAGAAAATGATGAAGGAAATGACGGGACAGGAAAGTCGTGGTAGAGGAAGCATTCACCTACCCACCGGGGAAACAACGACAAACCCATGGCTAGAATAGGCGGTCGCCGGGAATCGAATCTGGGACCTCCTTACATGTTACCAACTCCGATCTATCTCGCTCGGTTATTGATTATGGAGAGAGCTTTGAAATAATTATATAGAAACCTGTATTTAGATGAGTTGTTTAAACAACGTTTAAAATACCAAGAAACAAGTTAGCAAAACACGGACTGAACAAGCGATTTAAGGAACAGCTTAGAAAATAATGGTTGGAATACAGGGTGCGGCAGAGGAACGGGCGTTGTGTTTACTCTTATAGCTCAATGAATAAAATGAAAACTGCGTGCGCACTCGTTACTATGACAATGCCATTCAATAAACATCGATCAGTGGACAGATCAACAGCGTGCTTTTGCAGTGAAATGTTTTTATAAAACGGCAGTTATGAGCCCCATAGACGCCAATTCCTTGTCATTTTAATTTAGGATGTCATGATCCCAACCCATCTGCTCATTCATAAAAATATGGGTTAAGAACCCTGAGGAAATGCTTCGACATTGAAGAAAAAGCCTCCAGGCAGCGGAAGGACGAAGCGTACACCAGAAAATTAAGGATGCGCTAAGAATTGATGTGAACAGAAGTCCAATGCGCTCGGTGATGAAACATTCTGCTGCAATGAACTTATCGGAGACGATGTAAGAAGAATATTGCACTTAGATCTTCATTTTTACTTTCTCTACTACGTATAGTAAGTAGGGGAAGTATTGTATTCCACCCAAAAATTCGATACCGAGATTTCACCGGAAATACATGTTTTGAGACCCACTGAATCCAAAAAAAGCATTTTTGGAAACATGTCCGTGTGTGTGTGTGTGTCTGTGAATAGCATAATTTAGAAACGAACAGTCGGCTAACACCAAACTTGGTATTTAGGTTCAGTATCTTCCAGTGATGCGACACGAAGGTTTTCAAGAAAATCCCCTCACCCCAGATTACCCTTTATATGGAACATTTTTCGAAAATTTTAATTTTCTCAAAAATGGCTATAACGATTTTGATTAAAATATCATATGTTTTAGATATTTTCATGACAAATGAAATGTATATGTTGAATTTTCTGGGAATGTCTCCAAAAGTATTCTTCATTGTGAACGACTTTTGCATAACTGATAAACCATAAGAGATGGACAAAAGTTTACTACTACACAAAAAATGTAGATCGCGTTAAAATACACAATTTATGCCATATACCGTTTTTGTTGTTGAGTGAACCATTTTCGAGATATTGCTTGTTATTCCCTTAAAATTTTCAATACTTTTCTCAAAGGGGAATTCGTTATTCATTTTTTTTTGTCCTGGTAATGCAAAGAGAATGGAATGCGCCACATAGTAACCAGCTCTTAAAATATTTGACTATCGCTTAAAGCCTAGCAATTCCCCTTGCATCTACAAGAAAATTAGCAATAAGATTGACATCTCGATATCTCGATTAACATGAAGCATATGGAGAATAAGCGTTTGTAAAAATAGTTTGTACAAGAGAAAGTCATGTGAGTGTAACACATCAGATTTTTATCCTTACAAGCTTCAGGTAGCGCACAAACTAAAGCCTTGAGATTTCTCTCACGTGTAATATTTTGTAAAGAGTTGTTAAATCACATGAATGAAGAGGAAGAATTTATTCACAAATTATGTCACATTTTTACCTGGCTTTGTAAACAAACAGAATTTCAGATATTGGTTTCGAAACAATCCTCTTCAATTACACGAGAAACCATTGCACAGCGAGAAAGTAATCGTTTGGTGTGCCGTGTCGTCTTCTGGGATAATTGACCCTTTCTTTATTGAGGACTAGCGGACCCGACAGACGTTGTTCTGTTTTGTCATAATTTGTTCCTGTTTCTCGGTGTGACTATATTGGCATCGAGTGTTAATTTGTTGTTCTGCATTTCCCATGAAGTAGATCTGCAAAAATTTAGGATCGGTATCAGGTATTGAGAACAGAGAACAAATTCGATGATGCACTTGGCCCTGAGTCATAAATGTTGAATTAAAATTACGGCCATCCTCATTCTCAACGATTTTTGTTGCACCAAAGGATGTCATTTGGAAGCAAGAATTGAATTTACGAATTTTACGCAAAAACAATTTTGATTGAGATGTATTTCCAGCCAATAGTGCCCTGGTACGCCACTAACTGAAATAAATTTGAAGGAAAGACATTACAAAAATATTAAATTTATTTTGAGTCATTTTATTGATTTTGTTCATGTCGAAAAAATTGTGACATTACAGCGTTTCGTTTCAATTCGATATTTATTGAAGTGCTGCGGGATACACAATATTTCTTGTTTTTCCATCTGTTGCGTAAACGAATAAATCAGAAGGTTTTCCGACGCGTGAGCAGGCCACATAGAACCGCCCATGTGAGAATCATGGATTCTCCAAATTTAATCCACACACTTGCAGCGATTGTCCTTGTGCTTTGTTGATAGTCATTGCGAAAGGAGTCGCACCATGAACGTTTGAATTCGAATGGCATATCTATCGGGATCATTGGGATACGTGGCAACAGACGTCTTCACCTTTGAATTTCCCAGTCAAAATTGTTGCCTCGATAACATTGTTCATCATTTTCTTGACTGAGAGTCTGGTTCCGTTGCAAAGTCGTGGTGGATTTATGTTTCGAAGAAGAATGATGGGTACGCCAATTTTCAAGTGGCATGCCTGGCAAATCAAGCGAATTCAAGAATTCAGTATTTGAAAACATGAATTGTATTTACGGATGTTTTCCAAAAAATGCTTCGAATCACATGTAACACCTGATAGCAACGTTGATAGTGGTTCGGGTGGTGGATGTAATTCTGGCAGTTTAATTTCTCCACTGGCGTTTCGTTCAATGATAGTGGCGCCATCTGTCGAAGATTGGTCGTACCAACTCAGAAACCTTCGTGGGCTCATGCACAACACTTTGCTGAAGATCATCACATGCTCAAATGCATAGTTTACGATTCTATAAAGGACATACAGACAAACATTTATATATATATATATTTGTATATAATATAGAAGATAGAAGATAATGAGGGAAAAGTAACGATCGTGACATCAGCCAGGTACGTGAACAATTGAAATCTTTCTTACTAATGAAATTACAGGTTTCCTCAGTTTCATGGTTTGAACAAGATGGAGCCACTAGTAGAAGTACGGGTGCCTCCATGAATGCCGAAAGGAGACTTTTCCTAAATCAAACCATCTCCAATAGAGGTGACATCACCTGGCCAGCAATATCCCAGTTTTAACCGTGTACGATTTCTTCTAATGGGGATACTTGACGAATGTTTTATTTAAAGATCGCCCGCAAAATATTAAAACACTAAAGGCCACAGTACTCGTCATAAAATTGCCAATGTTCCTCTGGACATGTGTCGCTGTATGCACAACTTGCGGCCGAGGTTTGAAGAGTGTCTGGTCATCACTTGAAATATATTATTTTCAAGAAATAAATGGTATATCATGTTGGTTAAGAACCACATATTGTGTTTATGAAAAAATATTTTTCTTATATACAGGATGATTTATGAAGAACTGACACATCTATTTCTTTAATTATTTCAAAATTAGTTATGCCAGCGACAGCTTATTATATCTGAAGTGCAGAGGAATTTTGGGAGATTAATTACCTCTATAGAACATGTTGAAAATGCACTCAATCCTGTATAAGCCACAACTCAACACGTCGTTCCATGTTACTGGCCACTCGTTGAAGGACTCTGTTGTCAATAACTTGAATCTCCTGTGTAATGTTGTGCTTCAGATCGTCCAATGTCTGGGGACGTGTGGCATAAACCCTGTCTTTTAAGTGACCCCACAGAAAGAAGTCCGGCGATATAAAATCCGGAGATCCCGGTGGCCACAGGGTCTTGGAAATTATCCCGTCGTCAAAGAAACTTGCAATTAGCGCCATGAATTCATTTGATGTATGACATGTAGCGCCGTCCTGCTGAAAATGTCCTTGACTCAGCTCTACATCGTCTAGTTGCTTAGCAAACTCCATGAAAATCCGTTGGTACTCTGCAGTGCTCACATTGTTTTCAAAAAAATTGGTCCCACTATTCTCTGTGCTGATATTGCGCACCAAACTCCCGATTTTAATTTTAATTGAATTATTTGAATTCACATAGCCGGATAAATGGAACCATGCTTCATCTGTGAACCATGTGATGAACAATATGGCAGGATTTTGCACAACGAACGCCTGAAACAAACGACAATAATTCAGTTGTCTATCCTTATCTGGTTCCTGTAATTATGGACAACCGTAATCCTATACGGCTTTAGGGTTGCACCTTTCACAGCTCTCTGACACATTGAGTAGCTATACCCTGTCTCCTGCGACAAACGTCTTAATGCATTTTTGGGTGACTGATCCAGTCGTGCTCTTACTCAATAACAACTGTGGGAAGCCTAGATGAGCGAGTTTTGCCTTTTTCACTCACCAGAGATCCAGTTGTTTCCAATTTGTTTACCAGTCCCACTATTGTGTTTCTTTGGGGAGGATTCCGAACACCAAATTCTCTCTGGTATGCCCTTTGAGTAGTTGTAATTGAATTCGTAATCCAGTATTTCTTTACAAGGAAGAGTCGTTCATTTAATGTGTACTCCATTTTCACGTTGACTAGAACAAAATCTCAAAAACAGTTGCCGACAATAAAACTAAGAATTACAAATAAAACATGAACATCTGCGCATCTAGTGGCAGGCAATCAAAACTCCAGAACATTCTGCTTAATTTGGTGCTAAAATTGGGGCACTGAGTGAATTTCGAACAGAATAATTAAAGAAAGCAATGTGTCAGTTCTTCATAAATCACTCTGTAGAATAATCGTAATTTAATAATGCCCGTTCCTCTGCCGGATCCTGCATTTGCAGAAAGAGAAACAAATAGTAAAGGTGTTTGGAAAGGTGTAAGAAGAAAATATAAAGATATTGAGACAAAGAAATCGTTCATTCAACCAGCAGAGAGGAGGTCATTAGTGTATGCTTCAACGAAAAACAGGAAAGAGAGAGATATGTAGACAACACCAATAAAGAAGAATGAGGGAGGGTAGCAGGAGTGTGGAAAGCCAACGAAATGGTTATACACAAGGAGAATACCCGTTGTGCGGGAGACAATCACCCAATATGTACAACGCTTAGGATTTGAAACTGAAATTTGGAGAAAAGAAAAGGCGTGGTTAAGAATGAATAGGACAATTGATATTAATAAAAGTAACTGAGAACAAAAGTAGTAATGTATAACGTAGTTGGTAACATAAGATAGGATGCCCACCTGAACATTGGCCAGGCCAATTTCACTAGGCAGTCCAATACATGTAATGCCTGAGTACTTCAATAAATTATTATTATTATTATTATTATTATTATTAAATGACATAAATGTTCTTCCCTTAATTCTTTTAGGAGTGGTGATACAAATAAAGCTGCTCCTAATGGGAGACAGGGTTGAAAATTGTTCGATGCTAAGCACTTTGGAGGATTTTCAGAACGAATGGGAAATTTGACACATATTCTTTAGGGCAAGAGTGAAAATATTCTAGGGGTGCTATTATAAAGAAATGGAAGAGTGGGGCGGACAGTACTCAGCAGGAAGAAATTGAGAGTTTTCAGCAAAAAACAGCCCTGTTTATTCAATACTTTTGTGAAGCAAAAATATAAGTAATGTTCTCTTCGTTCTTTTAGGCGTGATGTAACAAAAACCACTCGAACGACGTCGGCGTGGGGTGCAAATTTGAAGATATTCAGCACGAAAGGCCTATCTTATCAGTAATAACAGTATAAATGTTGCTTTCTTCATTATTTTAGGGTTGACAATGCGAAAACCATCCCTAATGGGGGTTGGAGTTGAAATATATTGAATGGGAGGCAGTCTGGAGGATCTTCATTACGAATGGAAAATTTGGCACAATGAAGGTGAGGTGATCAGATTAAAAGAATTAAATACTAGTGATATTTATTTACTCTAATTAATTTAAATCTAAATAAACAAGTATTTGCAAAATTGATGTAAAGCCGTGGAACGCCTGGTAATTTTCTGCTAGTAGAGACGTATAAATACACACTAGCCCGAACCCCCAAGACGTGTGCAATTGAACACTTTACCATGGGGTAATTGTGATAAAAAGTTCATAATGCAGCTATTTTAGCTAAAATCTACTTTATTCATTTAAATATAAAATACAATTTGCATGTTTCTGCTTTCTTACCACGTACCTGGCAGAGAAGGTATTGCATTCCACCCAAAAATTCGATACCGAGATTTCAACGAAAATACATGTTTTGAAGCCCCCTGAATAAAAGATCTCTACTCTTGTACAAACCATATTTACAAACGGTTATGCTCCAACTACTTCATGTTAATCTTATTGCTAATTTTCTTGTAGGTACAAGGGAAATAAGCTACAGTCAAATCTTTTAAGAGTTGGTTGCTATGTGGAGAACTCCTTTCTCTTTGTATGCCCAGGACATTTCAAACAAATTACATTTGAGAAAAAGTGTAAGTATTAGAAAATCCAAACAAATAACAAGGAATATTTCGGAAATGCTTCAATCGACCAAAAAAAAGTATGTGTCATAAATTGTGTGTTTCAACGAGAGCTGCATTTTTTGTGGAGTAACATTTTGTGTATCTCTTAGGATTTACGGACTTTTTGGGACATTCCAGAAAATTGAAGATATACATTTCATTTGTCATGAAAATATCTTAAACGTATGATATTTTAATCAAAACTATTAGAGTCATTTTTGAAAAAATCAAAATTTTCGAAAAATGTTTCATGTAAAGGGTAGTCTGGGGTGGGGGATTTTCTTGAAAATCTTCGTGTCGCTTCTTTGAAAGATACTGAACCTAAATACCAAGTTCTGAGTTACGCTGTTCACAGACACACACACACACACACACACACACGGACCTGTTTTTAAAAATATTATTTTTAATTCAGGGGATCTCAAAACATGTATTTCCGGTGAAATCTCCCTGTTGAATTTTTGGTTGGAATGCAATACTTTCTCTACCTACTATGTGTACGTGGTAGAGAAAGTAAAAAAGCATTTTTAGAAAAATGTTCGTGTGTGTGTCTGAAAATAAAATAATTAAAAAGCGGAACGTTGCATAAACGCCAAACTTGGTATTTAAGTTCAGTACCTTCCAAAGATGCGACATGAAGTTTTCAAGAAAATTCCCCCGTCCCAAACTGCTTTTTACATAGAATATGTTTCCAAATTTTTCATCTTCTAAAAATGGCTGTAACAATTTTGATTAAAATGCCATATATTAAAGATAACTACATGATAAATAGAATGTGTATCTTGAATTTTCTAGGAATAGCCTTTGAAGTCTCTTTCATTTGCAAGGAAAATGTATTACATAAGAAAATTTAAATCTCTTTAAAACATACAACTTATTTCAAATAACTTTTTTGTGGCATCAGGCATTTCCAGGATATCCGCTATTAATGATTCGATGTTTAATACTTAGTCATTCTTTTAAAGTCCTGTCGATTTTCAATTGTTTCTCGCGATGTCATGGAAACAGTAGGAATTTTAAGGCCGGCATATAGCGTCCAGTTCTTAAACATTTGACTATCGCTATTCCCTTTGTATCTATAACGAAATATGTAATGTAGCTATTTCCAGAAAGGTTATCTCGATTAAAATGAAGTAGATAGCAAAATAAACCTTTGTAAAATTATTTATATACCCACTAATAAATGATATAGGGTAGAGAAGGTCATGTAAATGAATCACATAAGGGATTTTTATTCAAAGTAACTCAACATAAAATGTTATTAAAGTTGAAAATATTGGGTGTGCTTTGTCCCCTTGCTCCTCAAATTATGTCTACATAAATTGTTCGCTATATTCGTTAGTTCTCGTGTTTTGGAAATGCAATAAAGTAGGTATATCGCGTTGTTTACTCCAACAGGAAGTCTACAATACTTTCCCTAACTCTCCCGCAACTTGTAGTATGCACAAAAAATGTTATATTGAGTGGAAATATGTGAATTAGTCATTATTATCATGACATCATAATGGCCTACAAAATCATGAATTTTTGTTTTCCTTACCTGGGGCATGTAGCCTATCCTAGATCCGGTACGTCTATGACCAGGTTTTAAACCCAGTAAGGTAATCTGTCCGGAATTGAGAGATTTGCGTCCAACAATGCAACTCAACAATGTTGTTTTTCCACAACCGCTTGCTCCGAGTAGACCATATCTGTAACAGAGAACACAAATTTTATATTGTCCAATGACAATTCCAAATATACTCATACACAATATATTTGCATGTTATGTTCAAATGACTATCTCTACCCAATATCGTTTATTTTTATTTAGCTTCTACAAACCATTCTTACATAAGCTTATTACTTTCTCTACTACGTATAGCAAGTAGGGGAAGTATTGTATTCCACCCAAAAAATTGACACCGAGATTTCACCGTAAATATATGTTTTGAGACCCCCTGAATAAAAAAAAAATCTGATGTGTTACACTCACATGACTTTCTCTACTCTTGTAAAACTATATTTACAAACGCTTATTCGCCATATGCGTCATGTTAATCGAGATATCGAGATGTTAATCTTATTGCTAATTTTCTTGCAGATGCAAGGGGAATTGATAGGCTTTAAGCGATAGTCAAATATTTAAAGAGCTGCTTGCTATGTGGCGCATTCCATTCTCTTTGTATGTCCAGGACATAAAAAATATGAATAACGAATTCCCATTTGAGAAACAGTATTGGAAAATTTAAGGGAATAATAAGCAATATCTCGAAAATGGTTCACTCAAAAAAAATGTATATGAAATAAATTGTTTATTTTAACGCGATCTACATTTTTTGCGTAGTAAAATTTTGTCTACCTCTTATGGTTTACCAGTTATGCAAAAGTCGTTCACAATGAAGAATACTTTTGGAGACATTCCTAGAAAATCCGAGATATAGATTTCATTTGTCATGAAAGTATCTTAAACATATGATATTTTAATCAAAATCATTAAAGCCATTTTTAAGAAAATTAAAATTTTCGAAAAATGTTCCATGTAAAGGGTAATCTGGAGTGGGGGGATTTTCTTGAAAACCTTCGTGTCGCATCTCTGGAAGATACTGAACCTAAATTCCAAGTTTGGTGTTTATCCGACTGTTCGTTTCTGAGTTATGCTGTTCACAGACACACACGGATATGTTTGAAAAAGGTTTTTTTTTGGATTCAGGGGGTCTCAAAACATGTATTTCCGGTGAAATCTCGGTATCGAATTTTTGGGTGGAATACAATACTTCCCCTACATACTATACGTAGTAGAGAAAGTAAAAATCTGATGTGTTACACTCACATGCCTTTCTCTACTCTTGTAGATCGCGTTAAAATAAACAATTTATGTCATACACATTTTATTTTTGTTGAGTGAACCATTTTCGAGATATTGCTTGTTATTCCCTTAAATTTTCCAATACTGTTTCTCAAATGGGAATTCGTTATTCATTTTTTTTGTCCTGGTAATGCAAAGAGAATGGAATACTCCACATAGCAACCAGCTCTTAAAATATTTGACTATCACTTAAAGCCTACCAATTCCTCTTGCATCTACAAGAAAATTAGCAATAAGATTAACATCTCGATATCTCGATATCTCGATTAACATGAAGCATATGGAGAATAAGCGTTTGTAAAAATAGTTTGTACAAGAGTAGAGAAAGTCATGTGAGTGTAACACATCAGATTTTTTTCTACCTACTTCATGCTGATGGAGATAAACGTTTGCAGAAATGGTTCTATCATGCATTTCGTTGTAGGTATAAGAGGGATAGTCAGATGTTTAAAAGCCATGTGCTGTCTTTGAAATTAAAAAAAATGAAAATAAATTGCATGGTTTAAATAGACCTACGTTTTTTGTTTAGAAGGATTTCGTCTATCTCTTATAATTAATCGGTTATACAAAATTAATTCCGTATAAAGATGATTTCACAGCCTATTTGCAGAAAATTCGTGTTTTATTTCATGTAAATGAATACCTTAACTACGGGTGCGGATTGATAAGTCAGTGACTTTTTAAAGAAAATAACAATTTTGTTTCCAAAAAAATCAATTTTATTTCTCAACATAGTCTCCTTTCAATTCAATACACGTTGTCCAACGTTTCTCCAATTTTTTTTAACCCTTCCAAAAATGATTTTTCGAAGTTTGCAAAATATGAGGTTGTTTCTGCCATGATGTGTTCACTGGACGCCAATTTTTCAGGTTTGCGAAGAGGAAGAAGTTGCTCGAAGCCAAATCTGAAGAATATGGTGGATGAGGTAGCAGTTCGTAGCCCAATTCCACAAATTTTGCGATGGCAATGGCTGACTTGTGTGCGGATGCATTATCCTGTGAAAGAGAACCTTTTTCTTCACCAAATGGGGTCGTTTCTTTAACAATTCCTTGTGAAACCGATCCAGGATTGCGGTATAATATGAACTTGTGATCGTTTTACCCTTTTCCAGGTAGTGAATCTCTCTCGCCCCTTGTCAATCCCAAAAGACAGCTGCCATGATTTTTCCTGCCGACGGAATGTTTTCGCTTTCTTTTGAGCAGATTCGCTGAAGGAAGTCCATTGCTTTGATTGTTGTTTGGTTTCAGGTTGATAGGATCCAAGTTTAATCAACCGTGATATAACGCCGCAAAAGCTCACTTGGGTTGCGCTGGAACATGTTGGAACATTCCCGTGAAATGGTCACACGATTCCGCTTGTTCTCAACTGTGAGCAGTCGCGGCACACGTCTTGCTGACAGCTTTCTCACACCCAAAAATTCGTGCAGAATGTTATACACCCGTTCACTCGAGATATTTACGGTCTTGGCTATCTCACGGATTTTCACTCGGCGGTCTTCCCACACAATATCGTGAACTTTGTTCACCATTTCTTGTGTTATGACCTCAGCTGGCCGTCCTGTGCGCACGGCATCTCTTGTGCTCGAACGGCCACATCGAAATTCTGTGAATCACTTGTGAACCATGCCATGTGATGGAGCAGAGTCCCCATAATAGTTGTTCAGCTTTTCTCCCGTTTCCTTCACCGTCTTACCACGCAAAAAGTAGTGCTTTATCAGAACACGAAATTCACTTTTCTCCATTTTCTACGAAGCAACACACATCTGCTTATTTTAGACGCTCTCAGCAATGTTCTAAGAAACAAATGACGAATTTCTGCGATTACACCCAGAATAGATGTAAGACTTCGGCGCAAACAAGAAACCTGTGATTAGAGCGCTATCTCTTGTCGAGTTCATGGACTTATCAATCCGCCCTTGTATATGGCAGTTCAATAAAAATTCTTAGAGAAAATAAAAAATAACGAAATAGTGCAATGTAAAGGGTAGGTTACCTAGGGTGGAGGAGTTTTCCTGAAAATCTTAAAATCCTCGTATCGTATCCTTGAAAGGTGGTGAAATTAAATATGAAGTTTCGCAACTTATCCACTTTTCGTTTTTGAGTTATACCGTTCAAACACACACACACACACACACACACACACACACACACGCACACGCACACGCACAACCTTTTACTTAAACGAATGTTTTTATTCAGGAGGATCTCAAAACATGTTTTTCCGATAAAATTGCCGATATCGAATTTTTGGATGTTGCAATACTTCCGCTATTTGAGGTAGGTACGTATATAGGTAATAGAGCACCCTCTATCGGCTATTCTTATCATTTCCACAAACAGGTTCGTTATATTGTTTCTAGGCATCTTTTATGGCATACCTATCATAACAGACCATTATGCACGATTTTTACTATCCTAACAAATGTCACTAACGCTAGAATTGCATCAACTAATTTCATCATAAACATGAATTATTTGAAGCTGTCAGACAATACTTTGGGACTGAAATGTTTTAAAACGCCATGATAGCTTGTTGAATAAAGACTGGGGTCTGTGATATCAATTAACATTTATATCATCATCGTCGTCCGTTAGACAACTAAATTACAGTGGGCTTCAAAATTTAGTTTGGGCTATGTAACAACATACCTAACCAATAATGTATCCTTTCCTGCAGTGAAACTGTTCTTAAACATATAGAGAAATCATCTCTATAAATGAACTACAAATTTAGGTTTTAATTGCTTACAATTCATATAATTTTTACAATCGCTACAACACATACGATAAGGAAGGTAAGTACGAGTACCAACCAAGCGGGATGTCTCAGGCGGTAACGTCTGTGACCCGCATTCGGGAGGTCCCGGGTTCGATTCTCGGCGACCGCCCATTCTGACTCATGGGTTTTTTTCGGGTTTTTCCCGGGTCTTCAGGAGAATGCTGGAGTGGTTTCTTTCATCCCCCGAACTTCCTGCCTCTCCATTTCGTTCCATTAATCATTTCATTCATCCTTCACACCGTTTGGTCTGTTTTCAAGGTTGGAAATGTCGGCGATGGTGTTTCGGTGCAACGTGCCAGGGAAAAGAATGCTATCTGTGAACTTTTTTTGTCCCTCGACCTTCGGCTGGTTGAGGGGTATAAGGAGAGCTCCTTGGGGGGGGCGTTGGACCCTGTATGGGTCGGGGTCACCAGTCTGCCTATCCGACTGCCGGGGCGTCTTCATCTGGAAACTGTAGGAACCCTATCATTGCTTTGCGTCACTCCTGGTTCCAGCCGCCCGGTGTCTTCCTTCACCTCATCTCTCCTTCCCGGGGGCGTCGGTACAATATCCTCATTCCTGGATCGTTGCGGAATTCCCTCCACTTCACAATCCAAGATAAATACCTACTACCTTCCAACCAAAAATTCACTATCGAGATTTCACTGGAAATGTGTTTTAAGGTCCATTGAAACCTCCTCCCCCAAAGTGTTTATAGAGAAACGCCTCTGCGTGTATGTGAACTGAAACACGAAAAGTCGGATAAATGCCAAATTGGTATCTAAGTTCAGCATCTTTTAAATATGCGACACGAAGATTTTCTACTCCAAACTAACTTTTACGTGCGATTTTTTCTCTCGTTATTTTTGAGTTCTCAAAAAATGGCTAGCGATTTCTATTAAAATGTCGTATGCTAAATGCATATATCTTTCATTTTCTGAGAATAGCCTATGAAGTTCTCTTCATTTGGAGAGTCAATAACCGGTAAATGATAAGAGATAAGAAAAAATTTATTTCACAAAAATTGTACTTTTGTTAGAACACACAATTTCTGTCTAAAACATAGTTTTGTGATATTAACCAGTTTCGAGACATTCAATTTTATGGTTTGAATTTTCAATTACTTCTATATTTTTCTCAATTCGCCATTCGTTTGTTTGTTGCGATGTCGTGTACAGTGAAATTTCAAACTAGCATATTGCGACCCGCGTTTTAAAGATTTGACTCCACTTAAGCCTACTGCATTCCCCTTGAACCTTGAACTAAGCTTTTGTATGGATAGTTTGCAAAATGGGTGGAGAAGTCATGTGAATGTAACACATTTTTATATAACAAATATTTTCTTTTAATAAAATAACTCCTTATAATCCATTTTGTTACCTACTGTTTTAACCTTCTAAAGCAGCGGTTTCCAAACTTCTTGCACACACAACCTCCTTTTCGATAATGAAATTATTGGCGACCCCTCCATTCACTTCGCTGCTTAATCATTAATTTGAAAGTTTTCGCGCGAAGTTAAAGCATAAATTAATTGAGCTTCTTCAGATCAAAGTTTAAAACTGACTTTCCAGAAGGAAGATGTGTATCAGTTCTGGCTAGCAAGATCAACAGAATAACCTGGTGTCTGCCACGTGCTTATTCCATTCTACACCTCATATCTCTGCGAAATTGGATTTTCGTCAATGATGAACATCAAGACTAAATCTAGGAATAGATGATGTGTGCAACTAATATACAGCCAGACATTGAACGATTAATTAATAGCAAACAGGCTCATATTTATCACTAATCATCCTGATGTGCAGTGTAATAATTAATGGTTTACATAAAATTGTACATGTGCATTCACTGTCAAATTGTAGTATTAATATGCTTCTTAAATACAAAACATGATTCTGTTTAAATGTAATATGTAATAGGTGACTAAATTCCATTTTCCCCATTGTTATAATAATAATTCCAAATATCCACTGCGACCCCCAGATAGAATACCGCAGCCCCCTTGAGGGTCGCGACCCACAGTTTGGGAACCGCTGTTCTAAAGTAATTGTTTTATAAAGTAAATTATTTAGTCAGCTTCCACTGGAGAAAGTGGAATCATCCAGATAGAATTCATTAGTGCAATAAAAGTCTTATTAATTAAACGTTTACAATATGTTTATTACATTAAATGTAGTTTCAGCACTTGCAGTTAGGATGATGTTGATGATAATAATAATCATAATAATAATAATAATACTCTACTACTACTACTACTAATGATAATAATAGTAATTTTGTCATAAGCGTTTTCCAGGGGCTTTATATGTACAATTTATTTAGATCTCAACTAAGTGCTGTAATCATGTATATATTCACTAACTTTATTCATTTATGACAAATGAAGTGGTATACTTCGTATGTTATATTTAATTTGTTGAGCCCCACGTTTTGGAAGCCAGTTTGCGATGGTAAATTTATAATGTTATTTGTGTATGTGTGTTTACTCCACGTGGTGAAGCCATTTTGTGACGTGATTCTTTGTTAGGTTTGTAGCTCCATCTGGTGTTAGCAATTTGCGGCAGTATTAATGTTTGTTTTAAAGAATGCTACTGTTTTTTTAGTTAATTTTGGTTCACTGTCCTCCGGCTAGCTATGATCTTTTTGGTCGAGCACTTCTCTTTATACAGGTTGTGTAAACGGAAAGGAATCTTTTATCCAAAGATAACACTGATGAGGGAATTTGTTTTACACTTTTTATTGTCGAACACATTCACTATCAAATTTACACATTGATCTTCACACTCGCCAAACTGAAACTGTTATAATAACTTCATTACTGATCATTCTTAATTCGAGTGCTTCAACTTTCTGTGTAATTAACTTTACAACACTTGAGATTTTTCACAACTCTGCTGGACTGAAGGCGACGTGTAACGTACAAATATTTTCGATGAACTGACGGACTGAAGACGACGTGTAGCATACAAATATTTTCGTGAACTGACGGACTGAAGGCGACGTGTAACGTACAAATGTTTTCGACGAACTGACGGACTGAAGGCGACGTGTAGCATACAAATATTTTCGGTGAACTGACGGGGTCTATCTCTAACCTAGCCCTTTTTATACTCCTACACCCCGATATGCCTAAAGATTATAACTGAGCTGCAATTGGCCAATAAAACGCACCAACATTAGCGTCTATTTATATATACAATGAAAATTATGAATACATATGCTCTAGGTATAATGTTCCAGCAAATTCTAAAGGAAAACGCGCCAACATTACGTAACTTCCTCGTCTCTAATAATGATAAACAGCTCACACCCTCGCTGCATTATTGCACGCTATTATTGTCAGTTTCAGTAAGGCTGTATAAACTTACTTCTCAACAATAATTACAATAAACAAAACATCTCAAATCAATGTCACACAAAAATGCATATTCATACTATAATCATTCTTTACATTTAAATAATTTATGATACAAATTACTGCATCACAAAACATAAACACGTATAAATACAATTTTCAGAAAAAGTTAAAACTCTGAAATAAATAAACCAATAACAAATTTGACCTAATTCCGATTTACCTACTTGCAATAATTCGTGCAGTCTGCTTTTGTAATCATTTCCTATATAGAACCTTAAATGTACTTTTAAATGAGTGAACATGTTTGAAACTGTGATCAAGACTGCAAATATGAATGTAAAAAAAGATGAATTTATAAAACGTGCATAAAGAACCTAATTCTATTCTAATGATCTAAGGAAATTGTTATTTTTTAAGGACATACAGCATTAACATGATGGTATGTCTTAGATAGATGTTTACCAATTCTTATAAACCAGTTTTTGTTCCTTAGCTGTATTTCTCTGCGTGACTTGCACCAAACTTGAATAAATTATTTCTTGAGACACATCAATCATGACAGCTAATGTCAAACGCTGAACATTTTATGGGCAATTTTCCTCCATGTACATTTGCCTTTCAATATTTACACTACCCGTCACAGGTTATCAGTAAAGAAGCTTCAGTAAAGCATTTAGTTATTGGGCTTAACTTTCTGCTACCAGAAAAAAAATACGCAAGGCAGAAGATAAACATTGGGTATAAATGACATCTAATGCATGGCGTGGTCAGTGATCCATTTGCTAATCTATCTCGATGTTGTTATTCTGAAAATTGTTCTCGCTGACAGATGACATATTTCTCATCTTTATTCTATACACGAAGCTTTTAGGGTATGCATCATACAGTACCATCTTATGGTATCTATTTGGTTTAACATTTGAGTTAAAACGCACATTGTTTGAAATTATACAAATTGCTTCAATGAATATCATTGGATCGCTATAAATAAAGAACCTTTACAAATTTAAGATAACTTTTGAAATATTAAGCACAATGATAAAAAAAATCTGATGTGTTACACTCACATGCCTTTTTCTACTCTTGTACAAACTATTTTTACAAACGCTTATTCTCCATATGCTTCATGTTAATGAAGATATCGAGATGTCAATCTTATTGATAATTTTCTTGTAGATGCAAGGGGAATATGGTAGGTTTTAAGCGATAGTCAAATATTTTAACGCTGGTTGCTATGTGGTGCATTCCATTCTCTTTGCATGTCCAGAACATAAAAAAATGAATAACGAATTTGAGAAAAAGTATGTATTGGAAAATTTACGGGAATAACAAGCAATATCTCGCAAACGCTTCACTCAACAAAAGAAACGTATATGACATAAGTTGTGTATTTTAACGCGATCTACATTTTTTGTGTAGTAAAATTTTGTCTATCTCTTATGGTTTACCAGTTATGAAAAAGTCGTTCATAATGAAGAATACTTTTGGAGACATTCCCAGAAAATTCGAGATATACATTTTATTTGCCATGACAATATCTTAAACATATGATATTTTAATCAAAATCGTTAGAGCCGTTTTTGAGAAAATTAAAATTTTCGAAAAATGTTCCATGTAAAGGGTAGTCTGGGGTGGGGGGATTTTCTTGAAAACCTTCGTGTCGCATCTCTGAAAGATACTGAACCTAAATACCAAGTTTGGTGTTTATCCGACACTTCGTTTTTGAGTTATGCTGTTCACAGACACACAGACACAGACAGACAGATACACAGACAGACACACACACGGACATGTTTCCAAAAATGCTTTTTTTGGATTCAGTGAGTCTCAAAACATGTATTTCCGGTGGAATATCGGTATCGAATTTTTGGGTGGAATACAATACTTCCCCTACTTACTATACGTAGTAGAGAAAGTAAAAATGTGCTATATTCACATTACTTTTTCTAGAACTTTATTTTTCTATCTACTTCATATTAATCAAATAAACGTTTGAACAAATATTTTCATTAAACATTTCGTTATAGGCGCAATGAATACAGGAAGCGATACTCATAGCTTCAAAAAGCGGGTTGCTATATGCAGGCTTTGAAATTCCATAGCATGTCTCGAGAAGCAGTTAAATGGTGACAGCACTTCAAAAAAGGCATTGAAAAATTCAAACCAATAACAACGGTTATCTCGGAAATGGCAGGCGCAACAATAAAAGCTATTAAAAATAAATTGTGTGTTTTAAAAACAGGCTATATAAAATTATACAAAATTCATCCCGAATGAAGAGAACTTCACAAGCTATTTACAGAAAAAAATTAAATTATACGTCTTATTTGTCGTGAAAATATCTTAAACATATATCTTAATCAAAATCGTTAGAGCCATTTTGAGAAAATGAAAACTAACGAAAAGTTTCCATGTGAAGGAAACAGTTTGATGTAGGAAAATTTTCTTAAACATCTTAATGTCGCATCCTTGCAAGATGGGTAACTTAAATACGAAGTTTGAGGTAAGCTGTGTTCTCTCCCTCTATCCCTACCCCCCCTCTCTCTCTCTCTCTGTCACACACGACACGCGCGCGCTCACAGTCTTTTTCCAAAAAAGAATTAAATGACTTTCTCGACCCTCTATCCCTTATTAGTAGGTATACAAATTATTCTTATAAAAGTTTATTTTCCTATCTACTTCATTTTAATCGAGATAAACCTTTCCGGAAATAGCTGCATTACACAATTCGTTATAGATACAAAGGAAATAGCGATAGTCAAATGTTTTAGAACTGGACGCTATACGCTGGCCTTAAAATTCCATACTCTTTCCATGACATCGAAAGGAACAACTGAAAATTGACAGAACCTTAAAAAAATGACCAGGTATTGAACAATTCGAACCATTAATAACGGATATCTTGACATGGCAGATGTCACAAAAATGTTATTTGAAATAAATTGTGTGTTTTAAAGTGATCTACATTTTTACTTTCTCTACTACGTATAGTAAGTAGGGGAAGTATTGTATTCCACCCAAAAATTCGATACCGAGATTTCACCGAAAATATATGTTTTGAGACCCCCTGAATCCAAAAAAGCATTTTTGGAAACATGTCCGTGTGTGTGTCTGTGTGTCTGTCTGTGTGTGTGTGTGTGTGTGTCTGTGTGTGTGTCTGTCTGTGAACAGCATAACTCAGAAACGAACAGTCGGATAAACACCAAACTTTGGTATTTAGGTTCAGTATCTTCCAAGGATGCGACACGAAGGTTTTCAAGAAAATCCCTCCACCCCAGACTACACTTTACATGGAACATTTTTCGAAAATTTTAATTTTCTCAAAAATGGCTCTAACGATTTTGATTAAAATATCATATGTTTAAGATATTTTTATGACAAAATGTATATCTCGAATTTTCTGGGAATGTCTCCAAAAGTGTTCTTCATTGTGAACGACTTTTGCATAACTGGTAAACCATAAGAGATAGACAAAATTTTACTACAAAAACAATGTAGATCGCGTTAAAATACACAATTTGTCATATACATTTTTGTTTTTTAGTGAACCATTTTCGAGATATTGCTTGTTATTCCCTTAAATTTTCCAATACATATACTTTTTCTCAAATTCATTATTCATTTTTTTCGTCCTGGTAATACAAAGAGAATGGAATACTCCACATAGCAACTAGCTCTTAAACGCAATAAGATTAACATCTCGATATCTCGATTAACATGAAGCATATGGAGAATAAGCGTTTGTAAAAATAGGTTGTACAAGAGTAGAGAAAGTCATGTGAGTGTAACACATCAGATTTTTTTGTCTTGGATATGCAAAGAGTATTAATCTGTGGCAAAGGGAATGGTGCTGCACCTAGCAACCGCTATTAAGAGATATGTATGTGCTTAAAGACTACTGTATTTCCAAATTGCCCTTGTAAATATATTTTCCCCTTACATCTACATGAAAATTAGCAATAAGATAGAGTCTGCAAATGTTTATCTCGATTAACATGAAGCATATGGAGAATAAGCGTTTGTAAAGATAGTTTGTACAAGAGTAGAGAAAGTCATGTGAGTGTAACACATCAGATTTGTTTGTGTAGTACGCTTTCGTCTATCGCTTATCAGTTATAAAAGATTATACAAAATTCCTTCCGAATGAGGACGACTTCATAGGCTATTCCCAGAAAATTGAAGATATACATTTTATTTGTCATGTAAATATCTTTAATATATGATATTTTAATCAAAATGGTTAGTCTCTTTTTAGAAAATAAAAAAAAATTAGAAAAATGTTCCATGTAAAATATAGTGGGTTAGGGATTTTCTTGAACATCTTCGTGTCACATCTTTGGAGGATATTGAAATTAAATACTAAGTTTAGTATTTATCCGACTTTCCGTTTTTGAGTTATGCTGTTCACAGACAAACAGACCTTTTTCTAAACATGCTTTTTGGGAGGGGGTTAAGTGGCCTCAAAATATATATTTCCAGTGTAATCTCGACATCGAATTTTTGGGTGGAGAATACTTTTCTTTTGGGACTCAGGGGACTTCCAAACGTATATTTCCGATTAAATCTCGATATCGAATTTTTGTATAAGATACAATACTTCCTCAACCTACTAAGCAGGTGCTAGAGAAGGTAAAAATTGTAACTAAAATATCGGTTTTCTTTCTGCATATTAAAAATGATAATTTTCTTTACGTATGGCTTCTAGAATTCTTTAAAGTGGAGACATACACTTTCTTGAGTGAACTTATGGAATCATTATTTTTCCCGTGCAGAGGGGGCAGGATGATATTAATGGGGTACGAAGTCAGAATATCGAGATTTGGAAGCATTTTACCTAACAAATATTTATATGCAAAATGTTTCTGATAAGTGTTTTTATTTACTAAAATGCGATAGAATGAATTTTTAGGCAGTTTAATCAACTTTTCATTACAATTATTTGTGTGTGCGTGGCTCAGTAGAGCCTAACACGCACAAAGAAAGGGGGCAAGCTTGGAATTGTTATTTCTTTTATTTATATTTTACTTTTTGTTATAAATAAACGTTCAAAACTGCCACATATCGGACGATACATGAAGAGAGTAAGAATCTCCGCAGTTAACCAACAATGCGAACATACCCGTGGGTTCTGCTGGTTTAGAATATAATCCTTACTCTCATAAATACTGAGTAACGGTACAGTGTTGAGGATCAGTTCTGGGAGTTCTGGATCTGTCACTTACAGGCACACGGTATGACACCGAGTTCGTGGGAACATGACAGCCGTTTCTTCAATATGAATACTGAATCTCTTACGTGACATGTGGGAATGCCCAATTATTTACAGAATGGCATGGTAGATTCACAAATAAATTATGCTTACGTGCTCCCGAAAATAAAAATATTACGCAACAAGACACAAGTCAGAATTTCCTTTAACAATGTCCAGAATGTATGCTAAACCGAAGGTAACTGAGAGTTGCCTTCGGTAGGTCCCGGATTCGAAGCCCGCCGGCCATCCTGACTGATTTTTTTTTGTGGGTGAATGCTGGGTGGTTCCTCTTCTAACAGGAATTTCTTGTCCAATATTTCCTTTCATTTGCTTCATCCTTTCTACATTTCAAGGTTGTAGGACCAGGCGAAGGCGATTGATGCGTGGCAACGGCACGATGCAGTTTGTGCTGTGTAAAAGATCTCTCCTTGAGCCTGGAGGGCCGGCTGGTGCCCCTTCTTTGGGGGTACTCTTTCCCGGGAACCCCTGGGTTGAAGATGGCGCAAGTAGGCTCGTGCCAGCGTCTGAATTGATGCCACTCTGGAATAGTTAAGGATCCCATCCTTGCTAACGCGCATCATTGTCCGGTTCTGGTAGCCCTTCGGGTCTCTCCTTTATCCTTTCTTCCCAAGGGTCACGTAAGATACAATGGGCCTACTGACGTGGCCTAAATGACGAAGCTCCAGTAGCCGTGGAGCCCTTCGTCTGACTATCCTATCCAAGTATCAGTAGAGGAGTCTGTTTCCAAAAGGAAAAGGCAACGAAAAGTATTATATAATATATTTTTACTTTCCTTACCACTTACTGGTAGTAAACAGAGGATCGTCAGGTGGTCTAGGGGTACCATACTAGCCTCTAGTTCCGGAGGTCGCGAGTTCAAATCCGATGGAAGGCGATGGATTTTTTTCGAGCGTAAATATCCTTAGCATGGCTCCCTTCGGAGGGAAGTAAAGCCGATGGTCCCTTGTCGTAGATTTACGGACGTGAAAGAACCTCAAACCTGATAAAGAGGCCTCTAAGCAAAATTTTCGGTCCTTCACGCCAATATAGAATGGGACTCTAAGAAGCACAATAGTCAAAGGCCATCCATAAAAATGCCCTCAACACTAGTACAGAGGAAGTATTGTACTTCATCCAAAAATTTGGTAACGAAATTTCACCGAAAACACACTTTTTGAGGTCTTGTGTAATCCAAAAGAATAAGTTACAAAAGGGGTTTTGTATATGTGAACGGCGTTACTAAAAACGAAAATTACATAATCAAATTTCACAGATGAGTTGTACACTATTTAAGTATGCTAGACAAAGGCTTTCAAGCAAATCTCCATTCCAAACTACCCTTTAAAAGGAAAGGTTTTTTTAACATATTTCCGGTAATACATGTACAAACATTTTTCCGACACCCATGGTTAAGTTTTAACATCATATTACTCGTTACTTTTTACTTTCTCTACTACGTGTAGTAAGTAGGGGAAGTATTGCATTCCACCCAAAAATTCGATACCGAGATTTCACCGGAAATACATGTTTTGAGACACCCTGAATCCAAAAAAAGCATTTTTGGAAACATGTCCGTGTGTGTCTGTCTGTGAACAGCATAACTCAGAAACGACCAGTCGGATAAACACCAAACTTGGTATTTAGGTTCAGTATCTTCCAGAGATGCGACACGAAGGTTTTCAAGAAAATCCCCCCACCCCAGATTACCCTTTACATAGAACAAAATGGCTCTAACGATTTTGATTAAAATATCATATGTTTAAGATATTTTCATGACAAATAAAATGTATATCTTGAATTTTCTGGGAATGTCTCCAAAAGTATTCTTCATTGTGAACGACTTTTGCATAACCGGTAAACCATAAGAGATAGACAAAATTTTACTACACAAACAATGTAGATCGCGTTAAAATACACACTTTATGTCATATAAATTTGTTTGTTGAGTGAACCATTTTCGAGATATTGCTTGTTATTCTCTTAAATTTTTTAATAATTTTCTCAAATGGGAATTCGTTATTCATTTTTTTGTCTTAGATATGCAAAGAGTATTAATCTGTGGCAAAGGGAATGGTGCTGCACCTAGCAAATAGCTATTAAGAGATATGTATGTGCTTAAAGGCTACTGTATTTCTATGTTGCCCTTGTGAATATATATTCCCCTTACATCTACAAGAAAATTAGCAATAAGATAGAGTCTGCAAATGTTTATCTCGATTAACATGAAGTAATTGGAGAATAAGCTTGTAAAAATAGTTTGTACAAGAGTAGAGAAAGTCATGTGAGTGTAACAAATTAAATTTTTTTGGTTATTTTTCATCTTCCATTCTTTTAGCATGCCCATACCATTCTAATTGTTTCTGTTGAATAAAATCTAAAAGTGAATTATGAACATTCATATTTTATTTTATAATCTCATTTCTAACCTTTCTGTTTATTTTTAATTTTCTCAAAACCATGTTTGCTGATTTCCATTAAAATGTCAGATGTTCAAAGCATTTGCATGACTAGTAAAATATTTATTTTAAATATTCTGTGAAGACATCTTCACGTGGATCAGTTTTGTATAATTTTGTACAACAGGCAAACCTTTAGAACAGACAAAAGTTTACTATACGAAAAATATAGAGGTCGTTGAAATATTAAACTTATGTCAAATAATTCTTTCCCCAGTACTTACAGTCTTTTCGAAATATTCATTGTTACACATAAATTTCCACCGGATGAACTGTCATGCGGCAGCTATAAAGCATCTTACCAGGTTCTCCTCCCTCTTGGATTTATTATTATTAAAATAATTGACTTATGTTATGCGAATACTTATGATTTGTTATCCTTATAATGCATGTAACAAGTACATTTCCTTTGGTAAAAAATTTATCGTGCGTTATTACATAATCACACATCACATATTCGATATACGAATACTACAACATATAAAATTATGTGAAATTGTTATGGGTAGAGAAAGTCATGCGAGTATAACGTATAACACTTTTTTTATCCAAATGGATGGGCTAATCTGTAACACAAAGCGAGAAGTGGCAATAGGGGGTGGTTTCTCTCCCCTATTTTCAACACCTCTGTCATGTCAATCTAATTTTAAAATGAATTTTGGAGGAAGTATTGAATTCAATATCGCGTTTCAGCTAACATGTTTAGAGGTACCTTGAATGTCAGAAAATTTAAAAAAGGGATGCTTGTGTATGTGTGTGTGAACATCATTATTCAATAAAGGAAATTTAAATGGATAGCAAATTTCATATTGAAAAGATAGCCTATAAGGGAGCACAACAAGTATTTCCAGGGAATTTCATCACTCCGAATAACAGTAAAATAATAATAACAATACCTAATAATAACTGCAATAAAACAATTTGTACGATAGCCCGAAAAGGGCCAATGACTACCAACCCGACTGCATAACATAACCAATAACATCCAAAGTTAAAATTCATCGAATCTTTATAAATGAATATGACATAAAAGTGTTATATTTAAGCAGGCACCAAGTCAGCATCTGACGCAGCAAGGTACGGCCCAATGGAAGAACACCATGATTGTACAGTAGATGGCGTAAAATCTCTAATCACAATCGTGTGTTGTTCAGCAGCTGCAATGCATTGAGAAACAAATGCAGAATTCTACCTTTATGCCCACAACTCAAACATAAAGTTTGGAGATTACAAACTCTTGCGTTGCGTCACTACGTGAATGCTTTAATTAATAACATCGGTGCAAAGTCTATGCTGCGTGTGCGCTTACTTTTCATTGTGAATGGGGCGTAACGGAATCTCCAACTTTTCCTACATGTTGTAATGCCAGAGTCAGCTCCAGGAATTTTACCGCCCCGCTCACTCTTTCAGACATAACCTAATTCTTGTCCGCAATGCAGTCCTCCATTCTCACATTATATATCTTTGCATGGGTGATCTTTGCAATAAAACTCAAGAAGACCTACATGTGGTGAAAGAACAAGATTGCTCTGACTGAAAGATACTAACAGGCCAAGTCACACAATATTTCGGGTTTAGTTTTCCTTAAAATAAATAAGAAGCAAACTAATTGTAACCAGTTTCGACCTGATAGTAAGATATTTATATCCTTATTTAGTTAGTTATTAATTGAAACCAAACGCTTTTATCATAATCTTTTTTCATAGTTATACCCATTATAATTGGTGGCTTCGGTAATTGATTAGTATCTATGGGAGAGGGGAGCAGGTTGGCTACAGGAGCAGGTTGGCACATGGCTCTTATTTCAGCCCTTAGTCAACAGATTGCAGCCAAATGCAGGCATACTGTTCCTTGTCTCCAAATACCTACACGTCCCAAAGCGACAATCCTCTGTGACAAGTTGTAGTGGAAGGAACCCATGAAGTTTTTTTCCCCGCAAGGTTAGTAAATATTCACTTCATGAGGAATTTTTTTTCCTGGGACGTATCCAATATTAAATGGCTTCTAAATGTTTTGCTTGAAAGTGCCTTTAAATGCCTTTATTCCTTGGTATTTTAAGTATTTTAATTCCGAATTCTTGATCGCTATATCGAGCTTCCATTAAGGGGATGATGGATGAAATTTCTATTTTGCACAATTTTAAAGCTACATACTTAATTTTTGTACACATATTTGGGGTCTTATGTGGAATTATTTGGCAGAGCTTCATTTTTGTATGTCAATTAGTTTTTGAATTATTGAAAACCTTCTTTCAAAAAATTTGCAAATTTCAAAATGAATTTCATTCCACACTTTTTTAAAAAATCTTAGAATTTTATTTTACAAAACCAGAAATGCAATCACTACTGTTCGCCAACGGAAAGAAAGTTCCTGACAGGAATCTGCTAACCTTATCTATTTGGAAAAAGTGCGACAAGGACAGTGAAACTGTGGCAGAGAACGCATGCTATGCAAGGAGTAAAACTATTCAACTGAGCTGTCGTGTGTCATAAATTAGGATATAACTGGCGCAAAACTTCTGGAATCGTGACCTTGACTGCCACCTCAGCTGCCGAGCCTAGGAATGGTTTGTGTTTAGCTTAATCAACGAAAGCGATATAATACCTTTGCTTACTCACAGTGCGTAACACATACAGTCTACATAGAAAGTGTCTGCATCTTGTTGTAATTTCAAAGAGAGCAGTGCCTAAATAGTGCTTATTTGTGATATTTATAACCATGGCTCCTACATTTTCAAAGTTAAGTGGTAAGGTATTACATAGTCAAAGCAGGGAAATAATTGCAAATGTCCTCGACTCCATGAAGCAAGAAGCAGAGATGAAGGAAGAAAATATATGTTCATCCGAGTTCCACAAAAGCCTTAAGAAAGTGAAAGAAAGAGTAGCCAAAGCAACTGGTGTTTCACCGAGTTCCGTTTCCAGAGTTCTCAAAGTTAAGAAAAAACACATGGATGAAGGAGTACCATTTGACACACCTGGGAAGACACATAAGGTTCCTAAACGTGTTACAGAAATAGACGATTTCGACAAATGCGTCATTCGGCGCACGATTCACAATTTCTATGTGGAAGAAAAAACTGTGCCAACAATAAGCAGATTGCTCATCAAGCTGAAAGACAGCATAAGTTTTCAAGGTGGTGCTACAAGTCTCAGAAAAGTTATAAAAGATTTAGGGTTCAAGTCGAAGAAAACCAAATCAAATAGGAGAGTTCTAATAGAAAAGCATGACATACGAACTCAGCGGGAAGAGCACCTTACTCTTCTCCGGAGGTACAAATCAGAGGGTCGAACTATAGTATATGAAGATGAATCATACATACACAGCAGTCATACAACACCTAAAAGTTGGAGTGACGATAGAGAATTAGGTTTCGGGCACCTGTTGCCAAAGGGCAAAGACTTATCATCGTTCATGCTGGTCGAAAAATTGGCTTCGTTCCAAATGCCCTTGTTATTTACAAGTCGTAACAAAAAACAGGAGATTTTCATCAAGAAATGAATACAGAAAACTACATGAAGTGGATCAACACCATGTTGATACCTAATATACCTGGTTATCGACAATGCTTCTTACCATAACACACAAATTGACAAACCACCTACCTCAAATTCCTTGAAACAAGAAATGAGAGTTTGGTTACTTAGGCATAATATAGCTTTTCATGAAAGCATGAGTAAAATAAAGCTATATAACTTAATTAAAGCCAACACACCGCTTCAGAAGTCCTACATAATTGACCAGATATTAATACAACATGGCTATAATGTACTTAGACTGCCACCATATCACCCAGATCTAAACCCAATAGAATTAATCTAGGCTGATGTCAAAAATGGGTGGCATGCAGAAATATCGCTTTTAAATTAAAAGATGTGGAGCAGTTATGTCGCCAGCTATTTGCAGAAATTGGAAGGCTAGAATGGGAAAATGTTTGTCGACATGTGGAACAAATTGAGCATCATTATTTCGAAAAAGATGGGATTGTAGAAAATCAAATAGAAAGAATTCTCATCCAGGATAATGGTGAGGAAGTAGCGACAGCAGTGATGAGGCAATGATAAGAGTGATTCCGCAGATGAGGAAGGGCTGTCAGTTGTGGAAGAATTGGAGGCAGATGATTGACAGTGTTTTTATATTAAACACTTTTTACAGCGTGGATTTAAATATACTGTATATAACTAAGTTTATCAGTGCAGCGCAGTGTAGTGCAGTGCATAGCCGGTGTGTGGATATTTGACAATGACTGTCCTAGGCACTCCTGCAGCATGCAGACGACCGGCAGACACCTGATCTGGTAAGTAACTCGCTTCATAGCTGTCATTATGATTTTCACATGTCTAGAACTGTTGCGCCAGTTATAACATAAGCAAGTAGGCAGGGTTCGGACCGTGTCTAATCAGCAATTTCCCCTCTGCCCTTTATTCCCCGGGGACTGTCTTTACTGTGGAAGACAGTACATACATTTTTATCTCAAAAAGTGCCGAGTTAATCCAATCCCATACTTCAGTTTTTTGTTATGCTTTATAGAACGTATAATAGAAAAGATGAATGTGTAATTATGTATCTGAAGTGTTTTTAATAATTTGATCATGATGTTTGTTTTTAATAAATTATTTAAAACGCACATTTTCCATTTAAATAACATGTCGCCAACTTACCCCACATCCTGTGCCAACGTGTCTCCTAGATGGGGTAAGTTGACTCACTATGCAATAGTTTGAAAAGTTAAAAAAATTGCAATGACCCCCCCCCTCTTTCCTATCTTCATCAGAAGATTAAAAACACGCAAAATGAATGCACATTTGACGGTCGACTGTGCTGGTTAATAATCATCTTTATTATAGGGTATACAGTGGGGGGAGGCACCTCGCGCACTGCGACCTACGAGATATCTATTGTGGCTACCACCTCCAAGGAGAAGGGGATAAAGCTATAGTGATTGGTTCTCTTGTTTATAAACTGTATGCGTATTATTGAATACCTGCCTGGGATGTTTTGACGATAATTATCAATGAGGGTACATCCAAAGTGACCAACTATGGCGCTTCATTTGTCATAAATTTTATAACAATCTCCACAAAATCGCTTGCATGATTTGTAATTCCGTCCTATTTTAAAATATCTTGTTCGTGTTTTAAGATTTGCCACTCCTAAAACCCGCCGCCCTGGGCGGTGGCACGACTCGACCCTCTTGAGTCGACTTTATATAATGCAGTTACCCTATCCTACGTTTAGCTTCTCAACAACATCCCTTTGGTAGGTAGGGGAAGTATTGTATTCCGCCCAAAAATTCGATATTAAAATTTCAAGAGAAACACATCTTTAAGACCCCTGATTCTAAAATTAAAAAATACATATTTAAGAAACAGGTACGTATGTGTGTGTGTGTGTGTGTGTGTGTGTGTGTGTGAACAGTATATGTCAAAAACGAAAAGTACGATAAATGTCAAACTTGGTATTTAAGTTCAGAATCTTCTAAAGGTGAGACATGGCGATTTTCAAGAAAATATCCCCACCACAAACACACCGGTTTTTTTTTTATTTCATGACTAATAAAATTTATACCTTGAATTTTCTGTGAAGTTCTTTTTATTCTGAATGAATTTTGTAAAACTTTGTGTAACTGGCAAACCATAAGAGACAGACTTACTTTATGAAAAATGGAGATCTCGTTAAAAGACACAATTTTATTCAAACACTTTTTTTGTGACTTTAGACATTTCTGAGATATTCTTTGCAATTGGTTTGAATTTTCCAATACTTATATTGTATGTTTTTGAGTGCCAAGTCAACATACCTTTATTTCTCGGTACGTCATACAAAGAGTATATAATTTCAAGCCGAGCATATAGCGACCGCTGTTTAAAATTTGACTGTAGTCTCAGCCTCCAATTTCTGCAAATGTTTATCTCGTTATTAACATGAAGTACATACAGAAAAGAGACTTTTGTAAGAAAAGTCTGTAGGAGAGATACAACATAATAGTGGGTAGAGAAAATCAATTGAAATCGAGCGGGATGGCTCAGGCGTCAACGCCTGTGACTCGGGTTCGACCACCCACTCCAACCCATTTTTCTTTGGGGGGGGGGGTTCGGGTCGTCAGGCAAATGCTGGTTTCATTCAGCATCCGAACTTTCTGTCCCTCCATTTCTTTGCATTCATTTCGTTCATCCTTCATCCCGTTGGTTGCTTTCAGGATCGGAGGTGTTGGCGATGGTGTTTCGGTGCAGCGTGGCAGGGGAAAGGGATGCTCTCTGTGCGCTCTTCCGTCCCTCGACTTTTGACTGGCTGCCTGTACGTTGCCGGGGTAACTACTTTTGGAAACTTAGGGACCCTGTCATTGCTGTAACGTCGCTACTGGACCCGGCCGCCCGGTGTCTCCTATCCCCTCATCATTCTTCCCGGGAACGCCCCCTCGTGGGGCGTAGATGCAATATCCCTTCTCGATCGGTGCCGAGTTCCGTCCGTTAAGGAAGATAAGGTAAATCAAGTATATATAACACCTAAGATTGTTTTTTAATGTAGCGGCATGAAAATACCTAGCTTTTGCCTTTCTTCGTCGCAATCTGCACTCTTTACCGTAAAACGTTCTCAATTTTAATATGATATCTGAAAATAAGAAAAACTTACCAAAAAAGTCTAGATATATTTGTTGGTGTATGATTTTTGCTTTGGATTTACACAAATATCAATTGAGAGAACCATTGAACCTGAACACATATTATTAAGCGTTTTATTGACTTTTGTACCATTCATTAGCCACGTAATAGTTTTCGAAACCGGCTGTGAACTTCATGTCAAATCCTTACGAGCCCGATGATTGAGAGGCAAAGGGAATTGTCATTAGAGAGGATATGCTTGATTAATGGATTTTGTAGGACTACAGTTGTACTCAGAGATAAAGTTCAGATTGGACGATGGCGAGTTCGCCAGTATACTACAGCACGGGAAAGATGTTCCTTTGTATTGTATTTTCGCTGCATCTTGTAAATGCCTACATTAGTACGGCAGATGTCATGTTGCACTGCGCACTAAAAGTGGCAGAGCGTGGTTTTCCATTAGGTTACATGATAACATTATACTTATCGGGCAACCACAACTGCACTTTTCCAAAAAAGGCGCTACAGTTTGGAACACAAAGTACATTTTCTGATACTTTGGCTGCGTTTTACCAACTAGAACTTTGGCCTATTTTAATATATACACTTCCAATGCAATGGAATACCCAAGTGGATAAACTTGGAGGCGTTATAATACTCATACCCGATAGCAAATACCTAGAGGAGCAGTTGAATGTCATGACAAAGGTTCCTGGTTGGAATCCCAGAGCAAGGTTTGTCATTGGGCTGTTTCGTGGTACAAGCAAAGAAGTGAATGCTACTTTTAGATTATTATGGGATGTTAAAGTGACCGATGCAGTTGTTTTGACTAGGAGTGCATCAGTTAAGAGCTGGGCTGAAGGCGAAGAAATTATAATTGATATTTTTACTTGGTTTCCGTATTTTCCTGCATCAAAATGTGGAAGTATCTTCAATGCTGTTCATCTGGACCGCTATTTCATGAACAGCACGGATGGTAGAGGGAAATTTCTCATGAACGCTCTTCCATTTCCAGAGAAGATTTCCAAAAATTTTCATCTTTGTCCTATTGAAGTGTCTGCATTTCATAATCCACCGTATTTTATTTCCGAAGTTCGCCGTGAAGATTTTCTGACATACGAAGATGGTTTGGAGAAAAGATTACTTGACGTGATTGCTCAAAGGTTGAACTTGTCCTTGAAGTTTTTACAACCCCCAGGAGACGGAGAGAAATGGGGAAGGCTTTTAGAGAATGGTAGTTGGACTGGAGTACTAGGGGAGGTTTCCAGAGGTGAATCAGAGGCAGCTATGAGTGGCGTATTTATAATGAACCATTTGAATAAGGCCATCGAGAACAGTGTCCCGTATCTTCTAGATGAAGTACGGTGGTTCACACCATGTCCAGGCATGTTACCCAGCTCGACTGCAGTGTTGCGTGTTTTCCATTGCGAGGTGTGGTTTGCATTCGGTATTCTTTACATATCTGCATCTTTTCTTATTTGGTCACTAGATCATAAATATCACCAACCTTCCAAGGCATCCCTGTCAAACTGCTTCCTTAATCTCTGGGCAATCATCGTTGGAACAGCGATGTTTGGCAAAGTTTCAAAGTCTTCTCCCGTCAGAATAATGCTTGTCGCATGGATGATACATTGTTTTGCCATGATTACGATATACGAAGCGTTTCTCACTACATTTCTCATAAAAGGAGTGGAAGAATATGAGCCTGCCACAACAGAGGAACTCTTGAGTTCGGGGTTAAGCTACGGAGCACCTATAACTCTCCGCACAGTGTTACTGGAACTCTCCGACAAACGTTACAGTCGGCTGCAACTGTGTCCAGATTTGGCTGATGCAATGTATCGTGTAGCCGTTTATAGAAACTTTGCTGTGCTCTGTTCGTATCTTACTGGGTGGTTTGCTGTAGTGTCGAGATATGTGAATCAACACGGTGAGCTATTGGTCTGTTGGATGGAGGAGCGGTATTCCAGCCAGTATATCTCCATGACGGTACAAGCGGGCTGTCCCTTGTTAGGAATATATAACTCCATCATCTCTCGTGTTGTGGAAGGTGGGTTTCTGCAGCAGTGGTTGAGAGAATATGAACATCTTGCTATACTTAAGGCATTGAAAAATGTGGAAATATTAGAAGAGAATGCACCGTCAAGCTTGGAACACTTCCAATCCGCTTTCTTCGCTTTGTTTATAGGATATTTTATTGCAGCAGTAATGTTTGTTTGGGAAGTTACTTCTTTCTTTGCTCTCCTTAAGAAACTATCAAAGAGGCCGCGTAATAAATAAATCAAGTAGTGCTAATTACAAGTTTTGTGTTTTGCTAAATAGAAGTGCGTCAAATGCTTTTAAAAATGCAACATAAGTGTTTGTTTTACCACAGTTTTGGGAACTCGATATAGTCCAATAGTAGAATAAGATCTCGTTATATGCATAACTTTAAACATTTTTAATCAACAACAAAAACTGTGTGATATTGTCAGATATATAAGTTATTTAGCTTCTTTCTTTAGGCATGTGCATCTTAATTCCATTGTGCCACATTTTAAAAGCTATAATACAAAAGCGAATTTGGAACATGTTATGATCATATGGAAAGGGAAAGTATGAAAGAACAATCATCAATATATTCCATCTACAGTGATCCCCAAACGGAATCTGTAAAAATCATTGATATTTGTAGGGAGAATACAAATATTATAACTACAGCCCAGACGTTTGCTGGGTGGTAATAAATCAAAAGTTGTGTAGATATAATCGTGTTTTGAGGTACATGGAGGTGATAGAATCAGATTTCATTTTGCCTGTTTTGCCTTTTTAAGTTCTAGCTGCCTACTTGAGTTATAAATGCCAAATTTGGCACTTTTTAAAATAAATTTAAAGCTTTTCAGTTTACTTTCAATTTTTCTATTACATATAGGAACTCTATATGTTTGGAAGCTGAATCAGAGTTAACAGACGTCCCGGATTGTGCTAAATGTTCCGTGTCCTGGACAATTCCTATCCCGGACGTAATTGTACTGCGTTTTTGAGTATTTTGAAACTTGAAGAAAAAACACATTAATTTTTAACCTCTGAAGTTGTAAAACCGACTGATATATTTATTTATACTGTAAACAGTAATTCGCAGTTATTATAACAGTTGATTACTGACCCACATAATTGGTTTATTGTCTACAAATTTGGTGATTTTTGTGGGTTGGCCGGCCTGGGTATATGATGCCTAATAATAATTAACAACTGCTCTGCCGCTTACTTTTCCCTTTTGATTGATAGCCGACAACAATGAAGGGTGTTAGCAGCTTGTGAAGTGAACACGAATAACACGGCTATTTTCCGAAAAAACAGGAAGTAAATTAATGATGGAAATAGATAGAAATTTGAAATGCAAAGGTGATCATGCTAAAAAAAATTCTTATGTGACACATTCACATGACTTTCTCTACCTTTTGTTTTATTAGTGGATATACAAACTATTCTCACTAAAGCTTATTTTTCTGCATACACCATTATAATCCAAATAAACATTTGTAGAAATAGCTACATTATACATTTCATTATAAATGCAAAGGGAATAGCAATAGTCAAATACAGGGAGAGCTAAAAAAACTACGAACCGCCTGTGCGGTGTTTTTCCTGTCCGCGTTCTCGGCGCTCGTTGCCGTCTGCCGCTATCATAGAAAGGTGTGGATGAAACCATACAACATTTTTAAAACTACTTTTAAAGACTTTACTTACCAACTTTATGAAAGGAAATGCTGAAACTGGCCACCATCGTTGTCCATACATTTTTGGCACTTCTTTAGGAAACTATCCATCACTCGCCAGTTTTTTTTTCTTCGAGTAAACAGTTGAAGCCCGTACATATGTGAATAAATTTTTTCCCTCTTTTTTTATTTTTTTTAGAATTAACAGTCAGGGAGCGTGATTTTTCCTTTTTTCAACAAGACTCTGCAACAGCTCATAGGCCAATAATATTTCGATGAGAAAAATTGAAAGTGTGTTTGAGGACAGAATTATAGTACAGATTTGTGGTCCCCTAGGTCCCCCGACCTAACCCCCTGCGATTTCTATCTCTGGGTAACTTAAAACAAAGTATACAAGATAAACCCCACACCCTGGAAGAATTAAAACAAAATATCCGCCAGGAAATTGTCAGCATTTCTCAACGTGAACTACGGCGAGTGATGAATAGCTTCCTAAAGAGGTGCCAAAAATGTATGGACCACGACGGTGGCCAATTTCAGTATTTCCTTTTATAAAGTTGGTAAGTAAAGCCTTTAAAAGTAGTTTTAAAAATGCTGTATGCGCCTTTCTATGATAGCGGCCGACGGCAGCGAGCGCCGAGGACGCGGATAGGAAAAACATCGCGCAGCCAGTTCGTAGTTTTTTGGTTTACCCTGTATTTAAGAACTGGACGCTGTATCTGGCTTTAAAATTCCATACTGTTTCCATGCAATCGCGAGAAACAACTGAATTGTTTTTCTTTAATTTAAAGGGAAACGAAACACAAAAATGAATATTTCATTCAACACATTCATGAATTTGTCACAGGAATAAATAAGAATGCATCAGTTTTACTATCCGGAGGTGAATAGTTATCGGGTTACTATTGTTGAGTTGACACATGACGTCATGAGAGTCACACTGCCCGCAGACAAGACGTACGCAGCATAGGTATTTTAAATGACTAACAAGTTTACGTGTTAATTTCACTAGAAATTAATAACTTCTATGAATAACAAAGAGTAGAGCTAAAGCGTGGATTAATTCATGGACTACTATTCGACATAGAAAAAGAGTTGTCATACCATCATGTGTAGTGCTTAGTATTACACTCGGCGCCAATCAAGAAGGTGATTGACGGTTACTAACCACGTGGCGGAAAGCTTTAAATGAATGGGAGGGGATGAATACGTTACAGCGGTCGTCATAGCAACCATTAGAGGGACCAATTAGAACTAAGACGTTTCTATAGCAACGATAAACGCAAATGCGTTGTTGCGATATCGTAACACGTGATTGGCATGGCGTGTCGGGCGAGCGACCGTTGCAGTAACATGAACTGAAGTCTTATCTTCTGCTGTCGTTGCAGTTATAAACAATTCCTCCTTTTAGCCCCAGCTTGCTTGTGTGTTTGTATCAGTTTAGAGATTGCTTGCGTACTGAAAAGTTCTTTTGCGTCGTCCTATTTGTATGGTATTTGCCTTGTGTTACGTGTATTTGAGTTCGTGTATTTGTGCGTGTGTGTGTTGTGTGAGCATTTATAATTGTGTTTAATGAATATTTAACAATGTCCAAAAATAGTGACAAAGATAGCGTAGCCAATCGAAAAACTGGGCGCACTCGGGAACCGAATAAGTCTATCAAGCGAGTAGCAGCAGCAACAACAACAGCGATTCGGAAATCAGTGGCATTTTTCCATTAGAATAAGCATCAATATTTCACAGGTATGTTTCTTCTGTTAACGCAGATCTTTACACTGATATATTCTTGCATGATCTATCCTCTGCACGTAGATTCATTATTTTACAATTGTCTTCGTATACGAATATAAATAGTATCCGCTCTACAATGCAGGCGCAACCCAGTCTCCTTCGACACGCTCTCCACGTGGTCGCGATGAGCGGCAACGTCGCCTCTCTCGCTCCGCGAAATGTCAATCACCTTCTTGATTGGGCCAGGTATAGAACTGCTTTTCCACAACCCAACGAAGTATAAGTAGGCTTCAAACTTCACTAATAGACACACAAGTTAAAAATAGTAAGCTTTAAATTCAACTATAATTCAATTTTATTATTTAAAATTGTATAATGCGTCTGTGACCAACTTTATGTTGACTGAAAACGCGAGAAGTGGCTAATCGTAGTAACTCTAATGGAAGTCGAAGCGTGGGAGCTATAGTCCTCGGCAGTAACAGATCAATTGCTGCGTCTAGTAATGGATCCACACAATGTGTGTGCAGAGGTTTTTTTAACGCATATCAGCAGTTTTCAGATGTTTTGGAGTACTGAGTTTTGACTCCAGTCCTTTTTTGGGGGAGGGGGCTCCAAAGTTGTGATCTAGCGTTGCTATCATGCGTCTAAGTTGAAGGCCATTGTATGTAAAATGTATTCTTTTCAGAGTATGTCTGAGACGAAGACTGTGATAACTTTCTAAACTGTCAGTATGTATATGTCGAATATGAGCCAAATCTTTTAAGAAGGTGCTATCCAAAATAATTTTCTTTAGAGCATGATAGGCTTACTTCTTTGGTCTTCTTCCAACAATTCATCATGTTCACAAGATTTCCATTCACCGTTTCCTGGCCGTTTATGTTCATTTTTATATAATAAAGAATCAATGTGAATGTTTCAATTAATATGTTATTTTTTCATTACAGTTTCGCGCAGTGCACCATAAATGTTTATTTATACTGGCTTTCCATGCTATCAACTCTGGGTATTATTTTTCCTACCATTTTTATTTTTCTCATTAGACTTTCAGACAAATTCATGTTCAACTTCTGGGTACTGAGTTTTTAACAAGTATCTTACACCTTTATGTCTGTCGGAGAGAAAAACTTCAATTCTACACATTTCCTGTTTTGCAAGCCTAGTCATTATGTTGCTACAAGCAGCCTTTTCCAAATCGCCTTTCACCATACCTCTTTGAACAAGTAAAAAATCAACAATTTTGCGGAGTTTAAATCCATGGCAGAATACACTAAATATTTGGCTGAAAATCCTGGGGAATCATATTGCCCATCCTCTGCCAATCATATAGGTATACCACAAGCTTTTAATGAATTCAAGTTCTTTCTTCTTCCTTGAACGCAAAATGCTCTAACAACTGGTGATGCCATGTTTCGAATCGTTTTATCGAACTTACGCCTTGAAAATATTGCAAAACCCAGTGATTTACAGAAGGACTTAAGTTGCTGAAGCAATATACAGATAATAATAAACAATTGCTATTAAAGGATTTCCTTCCGGTTTCTTTCCTTATAAATCTTGTGAGTTCCAAGTGAATGTATTACACTGTTTTAACAAATAGATTGTCCCCTTAATGTAACGAGAAATTGTTTTGACTTCATTTCTACATAAAACACATACCTTGAAAGATGTAAGCAGAGATGTCTCAAACAACAATGAAATATTCCGCTGTAGCTTCATTTCCATGTATGGTGAAACTCTCTTCTTCTTCCTCCTAGTTATCACTGGTATCAGAATCTGAAGTATCAGGTTCGTAGAAACTTTTGTTCAGCTTATCTTGATCTTCATCATAGCTTGTTTAGTAAATATTTTCAGGTTCAACAGCATATAGTATTTCCTTATGATTTCAGTACCTAGTTCACATTGTACTTCTTAGTTTTTTCATCACCTTTTATTCTGAATTCTCTTGCACTACTTTTGTCATCATCGCCTTCGTTGTCAGTCTTATTGCAAGTAACACTATCGCATAGCTCAGAAACTATACTTTTACGATTTCTACCGACTGAGCTACGGGGCCAGACAGATTTATATTGTAGAGATATGAAGATCGTTAGGTAGGCATTTACGGCAATACCCCGTGGTAATGTCACCAATAAAAATGCATATTTCGTATGACTTTTAAACCTAATATTGGATATTAAATATATTACTATTATGACATTTAAAATTTATAATGTTTTTTTTTAATTCAACGCGCTTTTTCTGGCGTTTTTGCTGCCCCCCTTTTTTGATTGTTATAATACCTTAACATACGGGTCTAATCATAACCGTGTATGTAGATATATTTTTATATACATTTTCTACAAGCTAGCACCATTATGAACACTTGTAGTATAATAAAAATATAAACTGAAATAATACAAACTGATTAACGACCACACAAAAAACTGCTAACAGCAAACCACAGCTTGTAAATAATGAAGAAGGATCCAATAATAGAGGAAAATTATTAACAAATGAGGTAACAATGAGAAACATTATTGATTCCCAAATGGTGCTCACGACACCTAAAGAGTTGCCACCAACTTTCCCTTCATGGTACAAGGCATTTATAGTGCTATTATTAGTCGTTACTGAGTCAAACACCCATTACAAATGGTTCATTCGACAACAAAATCTTACCCACGATACAGCACATGGTTTTGTCAGGAAGGAATATGGAATGGTGAGATAACTTTTCAGAATTACCACGTAAGAGAGCTAAAGCCGTAGTAAGAACAAGGAAAAGCAGTATTTTCCACACAGGAAGGTACCTACTAATTTCATTACGCTAAGTTAATCAACTAATTCCCTAAAGAGGACCCTGTCATTGCTTCTGAGAATGCAACAGGCAATACTTTTTACAAAGGGGTAAAAAAGCAGCAATCGCCTTTGAAGTGCTTCTGTAGTAAATTATCTATGTTTACTTTCATTTTCTCCTTGATCCATATGAAAATAAGATCTCTAGAGAAAGCAGTATATAAATAGTTGAATAAATATCTCCATCTTCACGTCAGGCTAAACGTTGTGCATTTGTTCAAAAGGAATAATTTATAAACCCGTTGCTTATGTCGCCAAAGTGCCTACTGCAGATTTCTTTTCGTCATGTGTGTCAACAAACACACTTTTTCATAGAGTACGGCGAAGTGCACTGCCATAGACAGAACTATGACGTGTATTCTGAAACTAGCAGTTGCGGTGTTGTCAGGTATAGCACTGTGCTGCAATTGTTCTGCCCCGAAACGGTATATCTCAAGTTGCTTACAGAACATCTGTTCAAGTCATTTCTCATCAGAAAACGTTTTGGTATTATTTAATTCTGCGATGACCATGGGCTCTGTTGGGAAGAACATCAGCAGTAGCGACGGCTCCGTAAAGAACATTTCTCTTGAACTTGAAGACAACATTTGGGAATCGTTAGTAGATTTTGTATTTAGCTCAAACATCTGGCAGATTCTCCTAATGTCCCTCGACCAACCCTTTGTATCTACAAAAGATCAACCTAGACAGAAGCATGGAGCTTATATACTTTTAGCGTTTGATGGAATATCAGATGTTGCTGGTCAGCTTACACAAATCAAGATGAATCCTGGATGGAACCCTCGAGCCAAATTCGCTGTAGTTGTTCGGTACGAGAAGTATGTGACGGACATTTTCAAAGAACTGTGGCGCAGTAATGTTATGAATGTAGTGGTGCTGGTACCTCAATGTGATGACAATCCTGTGATCGATGTCTATGAATGGTTCCCTTATAGTTCATCAAGCAACTGCGGGGATGTTGTTGATCTTCAGCTTACAGATAAGTGGAATGTGTCTGAAGAGCGATTTCTGTTCAATGGTTCCGAACTGTATAAAGACAAAACCCCAATAAATTTTAACCGTTGTGCTGTGTACATTACAACCTTTGAAGACGAACCTTTTGTTATAAAAAGAGGAATAGTGCAGCCGAAGGAGGACGAAGAGTTTTACGAGGATGGCCTTGAGGTCAGAGTAATAAATGTGATTGCGGATACCATTAACATGTCTATAGTCTTTCGGCAACCCCCTGCAGATGGAGGAAAGTGGGGATTGATGCTGTCCAATGGCTCGTGGACGGGTGTAATTGGCGAACTACTCAGAGGAAGTGCTGACATTGCCTTTGGTGGTATATTTTATCGATGCCACTTAAATAACGAGCTTGAATGTCCTGCACCACATATTATTGACGGGGTTCGTTGGTATGTGCCATGTGCTATACCTTACCCTAGATGGGCTAGTCTTTCTCGGATTTTCAAACTCCATCTTTGGCTTGTATTCGTTTTCTCTTACATAATTTTTTCACTGACCGTTTGGGTTCTAGTTCGCAACAGTTTTAAACATTTTACAAAACCAGGAGAGCCGCAAACTTATGTGGAGTTGGTTAAATGCTTTTTAAATCTTTGGGCTGTCATTCTTGGAGTCGGAGCCATGGAAGACATCCCTAATAGGGTGGTGATTAGGACAGTGTTCTTCTTATGGGTAGCGTACAGTTTCGCTATTAACACAGTTTATCAGGCTTTTCTTACAAGTTTCATGGTTGATCCTGGTTTACAGAAACAAATAACAACGGAAAATGAGTTACTTGAATCTGGTCTTCATTATGGGCACGATCACTCCATTGAATCCGTTCTTCCAGATCTCTTGGATCCGCGATATTCCCGTACGGTCTACTGCGACGACCTGGAGGCTTGCATCCGTACTCTGGCATATGAGTCATATCCCGCGGTCATGCACTCTACCACCAGCATTGATTACCTGGCGGCCGTCCGCTATGTGGACTCAAACGGGAACCCTCTGTTCTGTCACCTTGATGAGAAATTTGCTAATCAATATATACCGATGTACTTAAGAAAAGGCCACGCAGCGTTCACCCGCATCAGCAGTATAATCTTGAGAATTCTGGGTGCTGGGCTAATAGACCAATGGTGGCGGGAGCTCAAGTATCTGGCTATTCTTTCAGCATCCAGGGACTTCACTCTACCCATGGGTGAATATGAGCCCCTCTCGGTAGAGCATTTCCAATCTGCTTTCTATCTGTTAGTGCTTGGGTACGTAGCATCTTTAATTTCCTTCTTAGGAGAAACGTTGTCTCCGAAAATGAATGTATATGCTGCCTTCTTTAACAGATGCCGTAATAAAGACAATCGTAAATAATAACTTATTTGAAACATTAGGAAATCAAGGATTTGCAGCAAGGTAAGGTGGTACAAATCGGGTCAAAATTTAAATGATTATTATTGACATCGTTATATGAACCCTATTTTACCGTAATACTCGAGCATCAACCGTAACCACTTATCTGTACCAGAGACGACATTTTTATGGAAAATATATCTTCTAAAATTTTATCAAATAGAAATATTTGCGCTAGAGGTACAATTCTAAACATTCGAAGTGTAATCTGGATCATAACATTCACTCACAAGTCTCATATTAATATGTATGACATCCGACCATGGCAGTCTTTCACGCTCAATATAGAATGGGACGCTAAGGACCACAGCAATTAAAGAGCGTCCATAAAAAATGACATCAAAGTCTGTGATCTCCTTCGTAGAGATTTCTTACAGTTGGGATTTATAACATTGGCTAGCTTTCAAAACGTTGGTTGCGGATTATTGGAATTCAAAGTGTTCGCCATTTAAAAGTTTTGATTTGCTTTCATTTCTGTTAAAACAATAATTTCCTAAGATATTCTTCTTAGAGTTTTTGAAAAATGATACTCAGATGTTAAGGGAACCAAAAGTAAAGGTTTTCTCTATCTTGCTAATGTAACATAGGTACACTTTTCTCAGAAACTATTCACCCCAATGACACCAAATTTGAACCATATACTTGCTAGTATTGGTGCTATAATTTGTACTATAACAAGAAAGTTTAAGAAATGTTATTGTAAAAATATTTAAAAACTTAATCGGTCTCAAAAATAGTGCATCTTTCAAAACTTAAACAGGCTAAAATTCGATTACTTGGAGCCAATTCTCAGGTATTTTAGTACACTTTATTGCAAAGATTGAAGCATATAGTATATCTAGTTTAGGAGAAAAGTGTATCTAAAGCTAATATTACCAAGATAGGGAAAAACCTCACGTCCTGGTTGCTTTAAACGGGGTGACAACCCGAGCATAACTTCTTGGGTAATTACAGATTTATTTTGGATGGAATTATAAAATGATATAGGATGGTAACTACAGAAGTTAGGCATAAGGAAGCGAATAATTTGGGTTTCAGATGTTCATCACACTTTTCGTAATACTTTGATTTAATTTCGTTTGAGGGAGTTTCAGCTGCCTAAAGCAAACTTCTAAATCCTTTGATTCAGCATATTTGAATGCCATTAACTTCTTTAACAACCATCTCCATGCTCAAAGAACGCAATTTCATGTAGACTTTTGGCTTTGATGTTTTGGTGACATCTGCAACTCAAAAACTACAATTGTGCCTCAGAAGACGAAAGAAACTCCTTCGCCAATTTATATTAAAACACAAAATGTTTCTAGAAGATTTAATAGTAAGTTTTATGATTATAGAAATGGTGTTGTTAAGCATTGGGAGTTATACTTTCACAGGAAATGCTCCCATGGCTAATACTAGTTCAAATTTATAACAACATAAAATATAATGCACTGTCATTCATCTTGCTCTACATATTGATGAAATTTGACGCAGTATTTTTAACATTTAAATGATTTCAGTCAAATTATATAATAAAAAATATAATAACAGCCTGCCTTAAAGCAATATGTGTATGTAACAAATATAAAAAGTGTATATTACAGCCATTGTAAATGTTTACATTATTGTATAGATGTTCAATAATGTTATGTGAATGTATTACGTAATTTAACAATGTAGGAGCTGTGGGAATAATAGGTTAAAAGTTGCTAACAATGAGGTAACCTTGAGGCAATAATGAATAAGAAAGTGTAATAATGCTACTAGTCATTTTTGGAGCAACAATAATGTAATTTTTGTGACAGGTCATAAAATAGCCAATCAACAACCTGAAAAAGCTTAAGTTAAATAAAAGTATTCTATTGGATTAGGAATAGCCAATCAGAGACTTGAAATACAGAAATTTACAAATTTTAGGCGGTTGAAATCAACTCAGTTGTTTGTAGACAGTGCTTATAACTGGACGCTTTGGTCGTCCTCGAGATGTGTCCTCGAGAAATTTTATACGTATTCGTGTGAGACCAAAATAGTTTACGTGTTAAAAAGTGCAAGTAATTAACAAAAGAATCTCACAGCTCTTTATATCAGTGGAGTGTTATTTAAATCGTGTCAAGAATTAATGAAAAGGAGTGAATTAAAAATTATAATCTGTGTAAGCCTACATTCTTCAGTCACACCACGCTCTGCCAAGACATTCATGTCTCTAAAAATAAATACTGACGCAGCCGGGGCAAACATAAATATATAATATTTAAAGAAACAGTCAAATTACAAAGTTAATATTTTTAAACTGGGGCGAAGGTTACCGGAAACCGGGTACTATACGTGTGGTTGCAACCAACTTCAAGTTCGGCTCCCCAACAGTAAAAAAATAATGCATCTTCAAACTGACTTTCCATACGTATTACCAACAACCAACTTCAAATCGACGCCCAAAACGTGCGGTAAATAACGAAACAATATAACACCACCTTAAAATTAATCTACTTCAAGTTCTTGTGAAATAGGACAGAATCATACAATTTTTCTAATAGACTAAGAAGATGTTTTTCTCTTCTGTTTAGAACACTCACTCCATGTGTAAACATTTACAATACCTAGCGCGACATTTCTCAATTTGATCGAAAATGTTCCTTTATCGAAATTGTATCACCTTAGTCTACTGATTCTAAGGGAGGGTAGAAATGAAAGCACGCGGATCATTTACTAAGTGTTTAATAATATAATGCGCTACTATGAATTATTTATTGTAAGATCGTATAGCTTTTACCACTTTAGACTAGGATGGAATTTATGTGCTACAGAGCATTTTTAGACTATGATGTAAGTTTAAATTGTAGATTAATTCTTTACATTTATGCAACATCAACTAGGATGAGTCAATGTGACAAGGTTTAGAAGTTATGGTGTATGTACTATGTGAAGATTTTATTAGTAAGGTATTGGTTATAAATTTGTTCTGCAATATATCTTAGCTGGAGAATTTCTGCAATGCAAGTTAGGGACAAGGCATACCCAAATGAAGTGAAGTATTTCTCGTTTGGTATAACATGAAATATGCTGTTTTTAACACAGTGACATTTTGTGAATCCAGCACATTAAAGTTTTGAATCATGAAAATTAATAGCACTAATTTCACTCCTTTTGACTAAATTGTTTCTATGCAGCTCCTTGTCTACACTTATTACAACACATTCTTTATATACCTCCAAGTATTTTTAAGTCCATATATAGCTCCAGTCTGTGATACACTGATGCAATTAATCTGCATTAATAAAAATTGTCGTCCTCCGTGGTGTAAAAAATCCTTAGCATGGCTTCCTTCGGAAGGGAAGTAAAGTCGGTGGTCCCGTGTCGTAGATTTACGGCACGTAAAAGAACATCAAGCCTGATAAAGAGGCCTCTGAGCAAAATCTCCGTTATTTCCCGTCCAACATAGAATGGGACGGTAAGAACCATACTAGTTAAAGAGTGTGCATAAATAAAACTCGATTGAATTTTTAATTTTAACTAATAGAAAGTACACTGTTTTAACAATTCGTAGCATCTATTCAATGAATATCTCTAAAGGTCTGACACGTCACAATCATACTGTAACGCTTATCCAAAAGGAATACTTTATTTCCACCTGTATAAATTACATAAGCATTAATTCTGTATACAAAAATCTGATGTGTTACACTCACATGACTTTCTCTACTCTTGTACAAACTATTTTTACAAACGCTTATTCTCCATATGCTTCATGTTAATCGAGATATCGAGATGTTAATCTTATTGCTAATTTTCTTGTAGATGCAAGGGGAATTGGTAGGCTTTAATATTTTAAGAGCTGGTTGCTATGTGGCGTATTCTATTCTCTTTGTATTACCAGGACAAAAAAAAAAGGAATAACGAATTTCCATCTGAGAAAAAGTATAAGTAATGGAACATTTAAGGGAATAACAAGCATATCTCGAAAATAGTTCACTCAAAAAAAAAAAAAAAAATGCATATGACATAAATTGTGTATTTTAACGCGATCTACATTTTTTGTGTAGTAAAATTTTGTATATCTCTTATGGTTCACCAGTTATGCAAAAGTCGTTCATAATGAAGAATACTTTTGGAGATATTCCCAGAAAATTCGAGATATACATTTCATTTGTCATGAAAATATCTTAAACATATGATATTTTATTCAAAATCGTTAGAGCCATTTTTGATAAAATTAAAATTTTCGAAAAATGTTCCATGTAAAGGGTAATCTGGGGTGGGGGATTTTCTTGAAAACCTTCTTGTCGCATCTCTGGAAGATACTGAACCTAAATACCAAGATTGGTGTTTATCCGACTGTTCGTTTCTGAGTTATGCTGTTCACAGACACACACACACACACACACACAGACACTCACTCACACACACACACACACACACACACACACACTCAGACACACACACGGACATGTTTCCAAAAATGCTTTTTTTTAATCAGGGGGTCTCAAAACATATTTCCGGTGAAATCTCGATATCGAATTTTTGGGTGGAATACAATACTTCCCCTACTTACTATACGTAGTAGAGAAAGTAAAAACTCATCTGATATCACCTCACCACAACAAAAACTGAATCCCACAACAACGCGATCGTCAATTTTTCTTATCCTTGTACACTCGCGGAATTTAGACACCACGTCTATTACAATACGATCTTTTTCAACTACTCTTTACTTTAATGTCTATCCTGAAAATTAATCTTAAAAATGAAATACCTTCAATACTTTTTTTAAAGCTACATAAAACATATAAGACGCCAGTGAGACAGTCACATGTTAAAAAAAGGTATGCCGGCCATCTTGATATTTTGAATCTTTGCATGGCCTGATGAGAAACAAATAAACAGGCAATAACGTTTCAGAGATGTGAAAAGGTATGGACAAACAGAAGGGCCCCGCAACCAGGGCAGAGCACCGTAAGTAGACCATGACGGCCCTTTTTGCTCTATCGTGACCTCTTGGAAGGAGGGATGAGGGGAGAGACCCGAAAAGCTACCAGATCCGGATAAAAAGGGCGCAAGTATGAATGGGGTGCCTAACGTTTCCAGATCGAACGCATCCGACTCTACGGGCCCACACACAAGCCTCTATACCCTCAGCGGTCCCCCTGGCGAGACGCACTCGGAGGCGGATCCTAACTGAGCAGTGCCGCAACGACGCCAGGGGAGAAACCTCTACAAGGAACACATCCAGTGCCCTGCCGCAACCACCGAACACCGTCACTTGGTCCTACATCAGAGGTGTGTTCCTTGAAATACTGGCAAGAAAGCATTTCCTAAACGGCTAAAGCTACAAAAGGGTGTGTAACATAAATTGTATATTTTAAAATTATCTACACATCTTCAGAAATAAGCTTCAGATAAGCGATGTTCACAGGCAACGAAACGGGACTTTACTTCCCTTCTGAAGCAAGCCACGCTAAGGATTTTTACGCCCGAAAAGAAAATCCATCGCCCTCCGCCGGATTTAAACCCGCGACGTCTTGAACTGGAGGCTAGCATGATACCCCTAGACCACGGAGGACGACGTGCTAGAATTGTTGATGTTAACACATTCCTTAGACATATTCTCGTGAGAGGAACACAGTAGATGTGTTTGTAAAATGCAAACTGCACACCGACACATGTAATGAAACGACACATCGCTTATGTGAGTATTATTTAAATCACGAGAGAACAAGCGAAGGTGTTAACGAATGCTAAGCGAATATTCATGTATGTAATTTGATTGAAATCGGTATCAATTCAGTACTAATTTATGTAAAGAGGACCCAAAAATGTTTACTAAAATATCTAATAAATACCAGAACGCGGGATATAAAATGTTACTTGAAACGTAACGCTATATACGCATTTACGTTCTTGTTAATTATTAGAGACAGTATAAATATTCCATCACTTAAATGACACTTAGTATTTATTGTGCAACTATTGGTTTTTCAGACTAGCCCGATTTCTGCGCTTACTTTAGCTGTAACGACGTAAATAAACAAAATCATTGGCTGCTATAACAATCTGTACTTACACCGACAACAAATAACATGTATAATTTCTCAATGGCTGTGCTTACTTGCACATACAAATAGCTACCTTCATAATTTGTGTTATTGCTTAATATAGTTATTAAATTAACAACTGCCTTTCCACGTGAAGTGCGCTTGTGAGAGATACACATTAGAATCGTGGAACGCATGTTGCGTTAATGCAAATTGCATGTTCAGCATTCTTGGCATAAAAAGTAGCACTCTACGTGTTGTAGGCTGCCTTCTCCTGCCCCTGTTGCGTCATCTTTACGACCGTGACTTGTCCAAGTGCAAGCGATGGCTCGGCGAAGGATAAATATGAAGAACACTCTTGGCAACAAAAATACGAAACATGCTTATGAATCTCTTATATTTCAAATTATTTGCTTATCGGAAATAATGTGGTGGCATTGGTAAACTTTCTTATTACGAACATTTGGGTAATAAAAATAATATTGATACTATAATCATAAATATCGAAAATCATCAATAGATTCCCACATAAACTAATCTTAATTTTGAAGGATTTCAAGAAAATATAAACTACTTCGATAACATATTTTTCAGACATTTATAATACAATTAATAATGGGTAATACCACTAGAGGTTACGAGATAAATCGATAGATTCGCAAGTTCTAAGCATAAACGAATTTACCTCATGAAACTCGTAACCTCGAATGGAAGATTGTTCCATAAAAAACCGGATAGATTACCTATATAAGTAATAATTATTTTGCTACTTGTGTTGTTTAAAGTAAAATCACCATACTAAATGAATGAACTATCGAATATGTTATGGAATACTAACCAATGCCACCAACAGTGGGAATGAGAAAAGTTAACCTCAAAATAAGCTAAAATCAGAACACAATAAGCATACTTTTTTTATGAAAATAATTTATTTGAAAATTGATACTATTTGAATGCGCATTGATTTAAAAGCACAATTCAATGATATTGCCGATTAATCACGAATGCTGATACTATTACGTTTTAGTAACGAGCTGACATTTTGTAATCGCATCCTTGAAAACATTAGGTATAAAATAAACAACCGTGATTAATGACATCCTAGGCATATTTTATTGGTCAATATCAAATACGTGGCGTATGAATATAATAGTCTTCCTAGGTGCTGCGTTTCGTCTAAAAATCATCAGTTTGAAGAAAACTTTACCTATGAACTATCCATAGTTTTGTATCGATTTCAACCAATATTGAAATATAATGCCAGCATTACTTCAAACTCTTACGTATGAAAATTCACCTCTGTATACACAGTGGTTTGTCTAAAATCGTATTAATTACCGTAGGTTTTACTCATGTAAATAACATTTGAAATGTAACAAATATTCTTTAAAATTGTGGGTATAAAATTTGATCCATATATCAAGGCCGTCTCAATGTATACAGGCCAGGAGGCAAAACAAGATAGCTGTTAATCATGTCATCTTCGGGGGCCTATCCTTATCAGTAGTTCACAACCTGCATCATAGGAATGCACCTTAGTCAGTGTGGATTTGGAATGCTAATGAGTTTGTTGCTGTCCCAAAACGGACCAATAATTAATAACCAAACTACCTACTTAGCGAGCGAAGGAATACTTAAATCAGTGTAGCTATCAGTTCAAAATGCCCGGAAAGTACTGTGTGCTAGGATCAAGGATGTGCGTCAAACTATTTAACAAGTTCCGAAAAAATATATAACAGTGTTTTCGTTTCAAAAGAATCCACACAGGAGATAGCAGTGGGTACGCACTATTCATAGGAATAATAATATGAACTACGTTTGTTGTGGTATGTATTAATTTTTCTAAACAGCATATAGTGAATAAACTTATTGCACGCGAAATGATGGAGGTGTTCTTGTACTACCCAGGACAATTCCTAAACTTATTGATATTGAAAATACTTACCCCTCATTGTTTTCTAGTTTGCCACCCTGTCCGCTTTCAGAACTAGCTCCCATAGAGTTAACTGCTGAAATTAGAGGTATTCACTATCTTCATAAAATACGACGTGCATTAGCTGAAAATTGACAATTAAAAATGCCAAAGGGTGTAGCATGATTGTAAATTAACTGCACCTTTATTATTCAAGTTTCACACGGTAAGATTATAACATCATATCATTAATTCAAATGGGTGCTTGGTAAAGTGATGATCTTGGATAAATGGTCCAAATTTGATGCTCTTTTAAAGCCATCTGAATGGGTGCACAATTGCAAGCGAACAAATAAAGAATAAACTACTTTAGGCTTCCAACTGTTTATCAGAATGTTGTGAGGAAATAAATGAAGACTCCACAAAATATCCTAAAACTCGATTCTTAGAAGATCATGTAAGACTGGTAAATCAAAAGGTAATGCAATATACAACCGATAAACGGTTATGGGCGTGCTGAACTTTTTTTCCCTGATCCAACAGCTTACAGATAAGCGATTCCTGTGCAATTGATTTATTCTCAAACCCTTAGTCCTGATAGTAATTACAAATCTGTACATTTAAAATAAATACTCGATCAAGAAAAATTAGTGAATTTGTTGCTACATGAAAGTTATGTAAAACTAGAAATTTCTTATAATGGGCCTAAAATTCAGGAATTTCAAATACGCAAGATCCTGTATAAAAGTACAGATTTCTATGATAACATCTTTAGCATCCAAGAATAAAGTTTTTTTAGCCCTGATTTAGCAGCACACAACAATCATATGAATGTGATTTTCGTCGTTATTAAAGATTTGAGTTAACGTAGATTTAAGATGTTAACTTTGATATCAGATAAAAACAAAATTAATGTGTACAATTTCGAGAAACTGGCACGAATTTCTATGGCACATTTTAAAATATACTTTATGAATGTAGGAGCATTTATGTGAAGGAGCAGTATACAATTACCCGAATTTACATTGCGTTGTGTTGTACGTAGGTACCTAATTTAAAGCCCCTTGTAGGTACACGATCAAATTTTTGTCAAATTCAATACTTTACAAAACCTTTCAAGAGTTGTCACAACTTTACAACTTTACTTGTCAAATTGCTTCCAATACTTTTAAACTCTTTGAAAGTCTTGAAAGCAAATAAGGACATGCTCTGAACGATCGAGATTTGACAAAGATTTGATGGTTTTAGCCAATAAAATGCGAGTATTTACAGTGCGTCACGAAATCTGCAACATGGCGGAAAGCGAAAAGTAAACAAAAATGGCTACCCGGCCAAGGTATGTTGTGTGCGAATTGATTAGGTTATAATAAGCTGATCATGTCCGTATGTCTAGGACTCTGTGGGTTACCACAAGCTGAAGCAGATGAATACATATGAGGAAATAATTGCCAGGCAGATTTCCGAGCTAAGTATACATTAATGCAATGTTATATACTGTAGTTAACCTATCAGTTGGTGTTATTTCCATAGTAGTAATAGTCCCGGATGAGCCAATTGTTTTTAACGATAATCCTGCCGCTAGGGGCGCTAGTGTCGCTAGTGTCGCTGCGTGCGACGGCGGCGGCGGTAAGTTTGAAAAGCGCCCTGAGCGTTAGGATTATCGTTAAATCGGTTGGCTCATCCGGGACGAGTTGAAAGAATTGAGGAAGTGACGTGTAGTGTTTTGATTGGTTCGTTAATTTGGGGTGGGAGATGGAGGAAGGGAGATGGAGGAGTATGGAGGTCGCGTGATGGAGAGGAGCCGGGTGGCGAGGTGTTGTCTGTGCGGAGGTCGGTACTGAAAGAGGGGTAAAGATGGGGAGCGAGGGATAAAAAGTGTAACAGAAAGTGACGTGTGAAGTTGTGATTGGTGGGAGTAAGAAGTGATTTTATTGGTGGAAAGGAACAAATGAGAGTTGTTGATTGGTAGGAATAAGAGGGATTATGATTGGTGGAAAAGAAAAAGTTGTGGGAGTGGGGTATGTTGGAGGTGGTGGGAAAGGTAAGTTTTGCTAGCAGCAAGATTTGCAAAAGCGTGTCTTGAACTGATCAGCAATTTTTGAACGTCGGATGGTAGTTTTCTTGAGTGGATAGAGAGATGGGGGCGATATGAGATGCGGTGGCGAAAATGGGGACTAGACAAGGTTGTTGAGACAAGAGGTTTAAGGACGAGGAAATTTGGAGGTTAGTGGTGAACACGGCGGTCGCAAGAGGTGGGGGTAAGGAGATGCAGTGGTGAGAATGGGAACTAAAAGAAGATGGGGGTAGCAAGAGTTTTAGAAGAGTAGATTTTGAGGTTAAAATAGTGGGAACTAAAAATGGCGGAGGGTCTACGACAAGGAGATGCGGTGAGAACTAAACAAGATGGCGGTCGCAAGAGGAGGGTAAGGAGATTTGAGGTTACAGTACGAAAACACGAAAGGATATATTCCTACGCCAAGCAGGTCCGAAAAATAATTATGCGTGTGGTACTTACCTGTTACCGGTGTGGATGCGTCACCAAAAGCGCGGCACGCGAGGCGGAAAAATAAAAGCAAACTGTTTTTGAAAATGCTTAACCAGCTTTAAGATCAACCAACATCACTACGCACTGATATACCTAGGTTTTTAAAGCGGTACAGACACCCTTTGCAGAGGCGTAATTTAACTATACCAAAAACCTGGTACTGGACCATCGTGATGGTCGCTAGCGTACGTAGGAGCAGGGTTCTCAAGCCGGTCGAAAGCGGTCAAAAACGTGTACGACGTAGGTGTTCGCAGTAGCTGCTGTCGAGTCAACCGTCGAGGTGTGAATAAACGAGATCTGTTCTCGCCGGCAATTTGGTTCGGAGATGTGAGCAGCGGCGAGGTGTTGTGTGTGCGGAGGTCGGGACTGAAAGAGGGAAAAGATGGGGAGCGAGGGATAAAAAGTGTAACAGAAAGTGACGTGTGAAGTTGTGATTGGTGGGAATAAGAAGTGATTTTATTGGTGGAAAGGAGCAAATGAAAGTTGCTGATTGGTAAGAATAAGAGAGGTTATGATTGGTGGAAAGAAAAAGGAATGGGGTATGTTGGAGGTGATGGGAAAGGTAAGTTTTGCTAGCAACAAGATTTGCAAAAGCCTGTCGTGAACTGATCAGCAATTTTTGAACGTTGGATGGTAGTTTTCTTGAGTGGATAGAGAGATGGGGCGATATGAGATGCGGTGGCGAAAATGGGAACTAAACAAGGTGGTTGAGACAAGAGGTTTAAGGACGAGGAAATTTGGAGGTTAGTGGTGAACATGGCGGTCGCAAGAGGTGGGGGTAAGGAGACGCGGTGGTGAGAATGGGAACTAAAAGAAGATGGCGGTAGCAAGAGGTTAGAAGAGTAGATTTTGAGGTTAAAATAGCGGGAACTAAAAATGGCGGAGGGTCTGCGACAAGGAGATGCGGTGAGAACTAAACAAGATGGCGGACGCAAGAGGAGGGTAAGGAGGTTTGAGGTTACAGTACCAAAACACGAAAGGATATATTCCTACGCCAAGCAGGTCCGAAAAATAATTATGCGTGTGTTACTTACCTGTTACCGGTGTGGATGCGTCACCAAAAGCGCGGCACGCGAGGCGGAAAAATAAAAGCAAACTGTTTTTGAAAATGCTTAACCAGCTTTAAGATCAACCAACATCACTACGCACTGATATACCTAGGTTTTTAAAGCGGTACAGACACCCTTTGCAGAGGCGTAATTTAACTATACCAAAACCTGGTACTGGACCATCGTGATGGTCGCTAGCGTACGTAGGAGCAGGGTTCTCAAGCCGGTCGAAAGCGGTCAAAAACGTGTACGACGTAGGTGTTGGCAGTAGCTGCTGCCGAGGCAACCGTCGAGGTGCGAATGAACGAGATCTGTTCTTGCAGGCAATCTGGTTGAGAGATGAGAGGCGCGGTGGTAAAAATGTGAACTAAATAAGATGGCGGAGGCACGAAGTTGAGGTTAAGGAGCGGCGAGGTGTTGACTGTGCGGTGGTTGGGGTCTGAAAGAGGGGGAAAGATGGCGAACGAGGGATAAAAAGTATAACAGAAAGTGACGTGTGAAGTTGTCATTGGTGGGAATAAGAAGTGATGTTATTGGTGGAAAGGAACAAATGAAAGTTGCTGATTGGCGAGAATAAGAGAGATTATGATTGGTGGAAAGAAAAAAAGGTGTGGGAGTGGGGTATGTTGGAGGTGATGGAAAAGGCAAGTTTTGCTACCAACAACATTTGCAAAAGCCTATCCAGAACTCATCAGCAATTTTAAATAACTAGTGTTTCGGGGGTTTTCTCTGGTTGGTAGACGAATGCAAGCTGTTTCTACCATACTTATATTATTGGTCTTTTTCCTTTTTTTTTTTTAAAATGACTAGTTTTTTTTTTTTTTTTTTTTTGGAGTTTTCTGCGGATGGTAAACAAATGCAAGCTCTTTCTGCTTTTTCATAGGTTTTCCCTGGTTGGTAGGCGTTTTCTGTACTGGTTGACGAAGGCGTTTCTAATTTTGGAGGTTTTCTCAGGTTTTTAGCGGTTGTCCCTGCCCGGTAGGCAAATGATGAAGTTTTACCTTGTCGGCGCACGGATACTAGGCACGTACTGGCGCGCACACACACACACACACACACAGAGAGACAGACAGACACACAGACAGGCACACACACACGGACATGTTTCCAAAAATGCTTTTTTTTTTTTTTGATTCAGGAGGTCTCAAAACGTGTATTTCCGGTGAAATCTCGGTATCGAATTTTTGGGCGGAATGCAATACTTCCCCTACTTACTATACGTAGTAGAGAAAGTAAAAAAGTATTGAAAAATTTAAGGAAATAACAAGCAATATCTCAAAAGTGTACTATCTTGTTTTCAAGGGTTTTCCAGATCGGTAAGCGTTAGAATACTCTTAGAGCTTTTTTCAGGTTTTTTAGCGGTTGTCCCTGGCCGGTAGGCAATTGATAAAGTTTTTCTATAACGTCGTCGTTTTCGCTTGTGGCGCACGGTTCCTAGGCACGTACTCGCGCGCGCGCACACACACACACACACACACACACTAAAATAGTAGCGTATAAAAAAAACTGATTTGTTACACTCACATAACTTTCTCTACTCTTGTACAATCTAATTGGTAGCTTTTAAGCGATAGTCAAATATTTTAACGCTGGTTGCTATGTGGCGAATTCCATTCTGTTTGCATGTTCAGGACATAAAAAAAATGAATAAACGAATTTGAGAAAAAGTATAAGTATTGGAAAATTTAAGGAAATAACAAGCAATATCTCGAAAACGGTTCACTCAACAAAAGAAACGTATATGACATAAGTTGTGTATTTTAACGCGATCTACATTTTTTGTGTAGTAAAATTTTGTCTATCTCTTATGGTTTACCAGTTATGCAAAAAAGTCGTTCACAATGAAGAATATTTTTGGAGACATTCCCAGAAAATTCGAGATATACATTTTATTTGACATGACAATATCTTAAACATATGATGTTTTAATCAAAATCGTTAGAGCCGTTTTTGAGAAAATTAAAATTTTCGAAAAATGTTCCATGTAAAGGGTAGTCTGGGGTGGGGGGATTTTCTTGAAAACCTTCGTGTCGCATCTCTGGAAGATACTGAACCTAAATACCAAGTTTGGTGTTTATCCGACTGTTCGTTTTCGAGTTATGCTGTTCACAGACACACAGACACACAGACACACAGACAGACACACACACGGACATGTTTCCAAAAATGCTTTTTTTTTTTTTGGATTCAGAGATTCTGAAAACATGTATTTCCAGTGAAATCTCGGTAACGAATTTTTGGGTGGAATGCAATACTTCCCCTACTTACTATACGTAGTAGAGAAAGTAAAAATGAATAACGCATTTGAGAAAAAGTATAAGTATTGGAAAATTTAAGGAAATAACAAGCAATATCTCGAAAATGGTTCACTCAACTAAAAAAAAATGTATATGACATAAATTGTGTATTTTAACGCGATCTACATTTTTTGTGTAGTAAAATTTTGGCTATCTCTTATGGTTTACCAGTTATGCATACTGAACCTAAATACCAAGTTTGGTGTTTATCCGACTGTTCGTTTTTGAGTTATGCTGTTCACAGACACACAGACGCACAGACAGACAGACACACAGACACACAGACACACAGACAGACACACACACGGACATGTTTCCAAAAATGCTTTTTTTTTTGGATTCAGTGATTCTCAAAACATGTATTTCCAGTGAAATCTCGGTATCGAATTTTTGGGTGGAATGCAATACTTCCCCTACTTACTATACGTAGTAGAGAAAGTAAAAATGAATAACGCATTTGAGAAAAAGTATAAGTATTGGAAAATTTAAAGGAAATAACAAGCAATATCTCGAAAAACGGTTCACTCAACAAAATAATTGTATATGGCATAAGTTGTGTATTTTAACGCGATCTACATTTTTTGTGTAGCAAACTTTTGTCTATCTCTTACGGTTTATCAGTTATGAAAAAGTCGTTCACAATGAAGAATTCTTTTGGAGACATTCCCAGAAAATTCGAGATATACATTTCATTTCTCTCGACATTATCTTAAATATATGATATTTTCATCAAAATCGTTAGAGCCATTTTTTAATACAAAGAGAACGGGATTTCACAAGTGAAACAGTACTGTGATAACGATACCACTGAAACAAAAAAAAATATCTGATGTGTAACACTCACATGACTTTCTCAACTCTTGTACAAAGTATTTTTACAAACGCTTATTCCCCATCTAGTTCATGTTAATCGAGATAAACATTTGCAAAATCTATTTTATTGCTAATTTTCTTGTATAAAAAAAAAAATCTGATGTGTAACACTCACATGACGTTCTCTACTCTTGTACAAAGTATTTTTACAAACGCTTATGCTCCATCTAGTTCATGTTAATCGAGATAAACATTTGCAAACTCTATTTTATTGCTAATTTTCTTGTAGATGTAGGGGAAAATATATTTACAAGGGGAATATAGAAAAACAGTAGCCTTTAAGCACATACATATCTCTTAATAGCTGGTTGCTATGTGCAACACCATTCTTTTTGCCACAGATTAATACTGTTTGCATATCAAAGACAAAAAAAAAATGAATAACGAAGCCCCATTTGAGAAAATAAATATTGGAAAATTAACAAACAATATCTGGAAAACGGTTCACTCAACAACAAAAATGTATATTACATAAGATGTGTATTTTAACGCGATCTACATTTTTTGTGTAGTAAAATTTTGTCTATCTCTTACGGTTTTTCAGTTATGAAAAAGACGTTCACAATGAAGAATACTTTTGGAGACATTCCCAGAAAATTCGAGATATACATTTCATTTCTCACGACATTATATTAAACATACGATATTTTTCATCAAAATCGTTAGAGCCATTTTTTTTAATACAAAGAGAACGGGATTTCACAAGTGAAACAGTACTGTGATAACGATACCAACAAAACTAATTATTATTCACCCACTGAAACACATAAAAAAAATCTGATGTGTAACACTCACATGACTTTTCTCATCTCTTGTACAAAGTATTTTACAAACGCTTATTCCCCATCTAGTTCATGTTAATCGAGATAAACATTTGCAAACTCTGTTTTATTGCTAATTTTGTTGTAGATGTAGGGAAAATATATTTACAAGGGGAATATAGAAAAACAGTAGCCTTTAAGCACATACATATCTCTTAATAGCTGGTTGCTATGTGCAGTACCATTCTTTTTGCCACAGATTAATACTCTTTGCATATCAAAGACAAAAAAAAAAATGAATAACGAATTCCCATTTGAGAAAATAACTATTGGAAAATTTAAGTAAATAACAAGCAATATCTCGAAAACGGTTCACTCAACAATAAAGATGTATATGACATAAGTTGTGTATTTTAACGCGATCTACATACTTTCGTACTCACCTATAAGATATAGAGGGTAGAGGTCGTACGAACGTAGCACTTTGAGAATCTATATTCAACAGTTGGTGTTACTCCTTAGAAAGGAAGTATCTGCTGATTTTTATTTAATTCTTTACATTTTACATAACACGTATGCACTGGCACAACACAAAAGCACTACACACAATACTCAGTTTTAATATTTGCACTAATAACATCAGGAATAACTGAAGTCTGCAAACAGTCATTTCCGATGTGCAGCCTTACGTACAGAAAACGTGTGTGGCTGATCTATGTGTAAAAAGAGCCTGAGAGCGGATGTACGTCAGCGGTAAAATCTTTTAAATGCATTTTTATTGGCGATGGTAGAAATCGTGCAGTGGTGGATCGTGAAAATTCATATAAATGGATGTATCACCTCATAATAAGCCTCTATATACCAAGAATATTGAGTTTTTAAAAAGTCAGCAACTGTACCTGTGTTTCTATACGTGAACGTCAGATGGCAGCTTCGATACGTGTCCACGGAGACCTTAGTGCTAGGCAACTGTACCTCTGTTTCTATACGTGAACGGCAGATTGCAGCTTCGATACGTGTCCACGGAGACCTTAGTGCTAGGCAACTGTACCTCTGTTTCTATACGTGAACGGCAGATTGCAGCTTCGATACGTGTCCACGGAGACCTTAGTGCTAGGCAACTGCACCTCTGTTTCTATACGTGAACGGCAGATTGCAGCTTCGATACGTGTCCACGGAGACCTTAGCGCTAGGCAACTGCACCTCTGTTTCTATACGTGAACGGCAGATTGCAGCTTCGATACGTATCCACGGAGACCTTAGTGCTAGGCAACTGTACCTCTGTTTCTATACGTGAACGGCAGATTGCAGCTTCGATACGTGTCCACGGAGACCTTAGTGCTAGGCAACTGTACCTCTGTTTCTATACGTGAACGGCAGATTGCAGCTTCGATACGTGTCCACGGAGACCTTAGTGCTAGGCAACTGCACCTCTGTTTGTATACGTGAACGGCAGATTGCAGCTTCGATACGTATCCACGGAGACCTTAGTGCTAGGCAACTGCACCTCTGTTTCTATACGTGAACGGCAGATTGCAGCTTCAATACGTGTCCACGGAGACCTTAGTGCTAGGCAACTGTACCTCTGTTTCTATACGTGAACGGGAGATTGCAGCTTCGATACGTGTCCACGGAGACCTTAGTGCTAGGCAACTGCACCTCTGTTTCTATACGTGAACGTCAGATTGCAGCTTCGATACGTGTCCACGGAGACCTTAGTGCTAGGCAACTGCACCTCTGTTTCTATACGTGAACGGCAGATTGCAGCTTCGATACGTATCCACGGGGACCTTAGTGCTAGGGAACTGCACCTCTGTTTGTATACGTGAACGGCAGATTGCAGCTTCAATACGTGTACACGGAGACCTTAGTGCTAGGCAGCTGTACCTCTGTTTCTATACGTGAACGGCAGATTGCAGCTTCGATACGTGTCCACGGAGATCTTAGTGCTAGGCAGCTATACCTGTTTCTATACGTCAACGGCAGATTGCAGCTTCGATACGTGTTCACGGAGACCTTAGTGCTAGGCAACTGTACCTGTGTTTCTATACGTGTCCACGGAGACCTTAGTGCTAGACAACTGTACCTCTGTTTCTATACGTGAACGGCAGATTGCAGCTTCAATACGTGTCCACGGAGACCTTAGTGCTAGTGCTAGGCAACTATACCTCTGTTTCTATACGTGAACGGCAGATTGCAGGTTCGATACGTGTCCACGGAGATCTTAGTGCTAGGCAACTATACCTGTTTCTATACGTGAACGGCAGATTGCAGCTTCGATACGTGTCCACGGAGACCTTAGTGCTAGGCAACTGTACCTGTGTTTCTATACGTGAACGTCAGATGGCAGCTTCGATACGTGTCCACGGAGACCTTAGTGTTAGGCAACTGTACCTCTGTTTCTATACGTGAACGGCAGATTGCAGCTTCGATACGTGTCCACGGAGACCTTTCGCTTCAGGTGACAAAATAACACTAGGCACTTGTGTGCCGTGGTGTAAGCCGCAATCACGGTATTGGTAGCGTGGATCTCCTTGGGGCTCTCCTCGGAGTTACCTCAACACCACGTACATGACCTGGTTCGTCACGGGTACGCAGGTCTGCACTACCACTTCCTCGGCGTTGAGCAGGCCCAGGAGGCGATCGTACCGGTACACCAGCTAGCACGTGGACATGTTATCGCGCTGTGGTGTTGCGTGTGCGAGGTATGGAAACTCAAGGACGCAAAACATGCACGACCGAGGGTTAAAAAGCAGAACAAGTAGTGACGTGGAGCGTTGTGATTGGTGTAAATAAGACGATCTCTGATAGGTGGACAAATTGAAATAACGTGATGTGATAGGCGAAAATAAAATCAAAGGTGATTGGATGAAAAATGACGAGAAGGAATTAGCGGTGAATTTGTGAACTAAGATGGCGAAGATTTTTTTTTTTTTTTAAAAAAAAGGATAATATAAGTACGGCAACTGTAACGGTTTACGGCAAACGCGCGCCGCGCAATGCGTCACGCCGGGCATCTTGCTCAATATGATTTTTGTTTTATTGCCCGGGCGTGACGCATTGCGCGGCGCGCGTTTGCCGTAAACCGTTACAGTTGCCGTACTTATATTATCCTTTTTTTTAAAAAAAAAAAAAAATCTTCGCCATCTTAGTTCACAAATTCACCGCTAATTCCTTCTCGTCATTTTTCATCCAATCACCTTTGATTTTATTTTCGCCTATCACATCACGTTATTTCAATTTGTCCACCTATCAGAGATCGTCTTATTTACACCAATCACAACGCTCCACGTCACTACTTGTTCTGCTTTTTAACCCTCGGTCGTGCATGTTTTGCGTCCTTGAGTTTCCATACCTCGCACACGCAACACCACAGCGCGATAACATGTCCACGTGCTAGCTGGTGTACCGGTACGATCGCCTCCTGGGCCTGCTCAACGCCGAGGAAGTGGTAGTGCAGACCTGCGTACCCGTGACGAACCAGGTCATGTACGTGGTGTTGAGGTAACTCCGAGGAGAGCCCCAAGGAGATCCACGCTACCAATACCGTGATTGCGGCTTACACCACGGCACACAAGTGCCTAGTGTTATTTTGTCACCTGAAGCGAAAGGTCTCCGTGGACACGTATCGAAGCTGCAATCTGCCGTTCACGTATAGAAACAGAGGTACAGTTGCCTAACACTAAGGTCTCCGTGGACACGTATCGAAGCTGCCATCTGACGTTCACGTATAGAAACACAGGTACAGTTGCCTAGCACTAAGGTCTCCGTGGACACGTATCGAAGCTGCAATCTGCCGTTCACGTATAGAAACAGGTATAGTTGCCTAGCACTAAGATCTCCGTGGACACGTATCGAACCTGCAATCTGCCGTTCACGTATAGAAACAGAGGTATAGTTGCCTAGCACTAGCACTAAGGTCTCCGTGGACACGTATTGAAGCTGCAATCTGCCGTTCACGTATAGAAACAGAGGTACAGTTGTCTAGCACTAAGGTCTCCGTGGACACGTATAGAAACACAGGTACAGTTGCCTAGCACTAAGGTCTCCGTGAACACGTATCGAAGCTGCAATCTGCCGTTGACGTATAGAAACAGGTATAGCTGCCTAGCACTAAGATCTCCGTGGACACGTATCGAAGCTGCAATCTGCCGTTCACGTATAGAAACAGAGGTACAGCTGCCTAGCACTAAGGTCTCCGTGTACACGTATTGAAGCTGCAATCTGCCGTTCACGTATACAAACAGAGGTGCAGTTCCCTAGCACTAAGGTCCCCGTGGATACGTATCGAAGCTGCAATCTGCCGTTCACGTATAGAAACAGAGGTGCAGTTGCCTAGCACTAAGGTCTCCGTGGACACGTATCGAAGCTGCAATCTGACGTTCACGTATAGAAACAGAGGTGCAGTTGCCTAGCACTAAGGTCTCCGTGGACACGTATCGAAGCTGCAATCTCCCGTTCACGTATAGAAACAGAGGTACAGTTGCCTAGCACTAAGGTCTCCGTGGACACGTATTGAAGCTGCAATCTGCCGTTCACGTATAGAAACAGAGGTGCAGTTGCCTAGCACTAAGGTCTCCGTGGATACGTATCGAAGCTGCAATCTGCCGTTCACGTATACAAACAGAGGTGCAGTTGCCTAGCACTAAGGTCTCCGTGGACACGTATCGAAGCTGCAATCTGCCGTTCACGTATAGAAACAGAGGTACAGTTGCCTAGCACTAAGGTCTCCGTGGACACGTATCGAAGCTGCAATCTGCCGTTCACGTATAGAAACAGAGGTACAGTTGCCTAGCACTAAGGTCTCCGTGGATACGTATCGAAGCTGCAATCTGCCGTTCACGTATAGAAACAGAGGTGCAGTTGCCTAGCGCTAAGGTCTCCGTGGACACGTATCGAAGCTGCAATCTGCCGTTCACGTATAGAAACAGAGGTGCAGTTGCCTAGCACTAAGGTCTCCGTGGACACGTATCGAAGCTGCAATCTGCCGTTCACGTATAGAAACAGAGGTACAGTTGCCTAGCACTAAGGTCTCCGTGGACACGTATCGAAGCTGCAATCTGCCGTTCACGTATAGAAACAGAGGTACAGTTGCCTAGCACTAAGGTCTCCGTGGACACGTATCGAAGCTGCCATCTGACGTTCACGTATAGAAACACAGGTACAGTTGCTGACTTTTTAAAAACTCAATATTCTTGGTATATAGAGGCTTATTATGAGGTGATACATCCATTTATATGAATTTTCACGATCCACCACTGCACGATTTCTACCATCGCCAATAAAAATGCATTTAAAAGATTTTACCGCTGACGTACATCCGCTCTCAGGCTCTTTTTACACATAGATCAGCCACACACGTTTTCTGTACGTAAGGCTGCACATCGGAAATGACTGTTTGCAGACTTCAGTTATTCCTGATGTTATTAGTGCAAATATTAAAACTGAGTATTGTGTGTAGTGCTTTTGTGTTGTGCCAGTGCATACGTGTTATGTAAAATGTAAAGAATTAAATAAAAATCAGCAGATACTTCCTTTCTAAGGAGTAACACCAACTGTTGAATATAGATTCTCAAAGTGCTACGTTCGTACGACCTCTACCCTCTATATCTTATAGGTGAGTACGAAAGTATGTAGATCGCGTTAAAATACACAACTTATGTCATATACATCTTTATTGTTGAGTGAACCGTTTTCGAGATATTGCTTGTTATTTACTTAAATTTTCCAATAGTTATTTTCTCAAATGGGAATTCGTTATTCATTTTTTTTTTTTGTCTTTGATATGCAAAGAGTATTAATCTGTGGCAAAAAGAATGGTACTGCACATAGCAACCAGCTATTAAGAGATATGTATGTGCTTAAAGGCTACTGTTTTTCTATATTCCCCTTGTAAATATATTTTCCCTACATCTACAACAAAATTAGCAATAAAACAGAGTTTGCAAATGTTTATCTCGATTAACATGAACTAGATGGGGAATAAGCGTTTGTAAAATACTTTGTACAAGAGATGAGAAAAGTCATGTGAGTGTTACACATCAGATTTTTTTTATGTGTTTCAGTGGGTGAATAATAATTAGTTTTGTTGGTATCGTTATCACAGTACTGTTTCACTTGTGAAATCCCGTTCTCTTTGTATTAAAAAAAATGGCTCTAACGATTTTGATGAAAAATATCGTATGTTTAATATAATGTCGTGAGAAATGAAATGTATATCTCGAATTTTCTGGGAATGTCTCCAAAAGTATTCTTCATTGTGAACGTCTTTTTCATAACTGAAAAACCGTAAGAGATAGACAAAATTTTACTACACAAAAAATGTAGATCGCGTTAAAATACACATCTTATGTAATATACATTTTTGTTGTTGAGTGAACCGTTTTCCAGATATTGTTTGTTAATTTTCCAATATTTATTTTCTCAAATGGGGCTTCGTTATTCATTTTTTTTTTGTCTTTGATATGCAAACAGTATTAATCTGTGGCAAAAAGAATGGTGTTGCACATAGCAACCAGCTATTAAGAGATATGTATGTGCTTAAAGGCTACTGTTTTTCTATATTCCCCTTGTAAATATATTTTCCCCTACATCTACAAGAAAATTAGCAATAAAATAGAGTTTGCAAATGTTTATCTCGATTAACATGAACTAGATGGAGCATAAGCGTTTGTAAAAATACTTTGTACAAGAGTAGAGAACGTCATGTGAGTGTTACACATCAGATTTTTTTTTTTATACAAGAAAATTAGCAATAAAATAGATTTTGCAAATGTTTATCTCGATTAACATGAACTAGATGGGGAATAAGCGTTTGTAAAAATACTTTGTACAAGAGTTGAGAAAGTCATGTGAGTGTTACACATCAGATATTTTTTTTTGTTTCAGTGGTATCGTTATCACAGTACTGTTTCACTTGTGAAATCCCGTTCTCTTTGTATTAAAAAATGGCTCTAACGATTTTGATGAAAATATCATATATTTAAGATAATGTCGAGAGAAATGAAATGTATATCTCGAATTTTCTGGGAATGTCTCCAAAAGAATTCTTCATTGTGAACGACTTTTTCATAACTGATAAACCGTAAGAGATAGACAAAAGTTTGCTACACAAAAAATGTAGATCGCGTTAAAATACACAACTTATGCCATATACAATTATTTTGTTGAGTGAACCGTTTTTCGAGATATTGCTTGTTATTTCCTTTAAATTTTCCAATACTTATACTTTTTCTCAAATGCGTTATTCATTTTTACTTTCTCTACTACGTATAGTAAGTAGGGGAAGTATTGCATTCCACCCAAAAATTCGATACCGAGATTTCACTGGAAATACATGTTTTGAGAATCACTGAATCCAAAAAAAAAAGCATTTTTGGAAACATGTCCGTGTGTGTGTCTGTCTGTGTGTCTGTGTGTCTGTGTGTCTGTCTGTCTGTGCGTCTGTGTGTCTGTGAACAGCATAACTCAAAAACGAACAGTCGGATAAACACCAAACTTGGTATTTAGGTTCAGTATGCATAACTGGTAAACCATAAGAGATAGCCAAAATTTTACTACACAAAAAATGTAGATCGCGTTAAAATACACAATTTATGTCATATACATTTTTTTTTAGTTGAGTGAACCATTTTCGAGATATTGCTTGTTATTTCCTTAAATTTTCCAATACTTATACTTTTTCTCAAATGCGTTATTCATTTTTACTTTCTCTACTACGTATAGTAAGTAGGGGAAGTATTGCATTCCACCCAAAAATTCGTTACCGAGATTTCACTGGAAATACATGTTTTCAGAATCTCTGAATCCAAAAAAAAAAAAAGCATTTTTGGAAACATGTCCGTGTGTGTGTCTGTCTGTGTGTCTGTGTGTCTGTGTGTCTGTGAACAGCATAACTCGAAAACGAACAGTCGGATAAACACCAAACTTGGTATTTAGGTTCAGTATCTTCCAGAGATGCGACACGAAGGTTTTCAAGAAAATCCCCCCACCCCAGACTACCCTTTACATGGAACATTTTTCGAAAATTTTAATTTTCTCAAAAACGGCTCTAACGATTTTGATTAAAACATCATATGTTTAAGATATTGTCATGTCAAATAAAATGTATATCTCGAATTTTCTGGGAATGTCTCCAAAAATATTCTTCATTGTGAACGACTTTTTTGCATAACTGGTAAACCATAAGAGATAGACAAAATTTTACTACACAAAAAATGTAGATCGCGTTAAAATACACAACTTATGTCATATACGTTTCTTTTGTTGAGTGAACCGTTTTCGAGATATTGCTTGTTATTTCCTTAAATTTTCCAATACTTATACTTTTTCTCAAATTCGTTTATTCATTTTTTTTATGTCCTGAACATGCAAACAGAATGGAATTCGCCACATAGCAACCAGCGTTAAAATATTTGACTATCGCTTAAAAGCTACCAATTAGATTGTACAAGAGTAGAGAAAGTTATGTGAGTGTAACAAATCAGTTTTTTTTATACGCTACTATTTTAGTGTGTGTGTGTGTGTGTGTGTGTGCGCGCGCGCGAGTACGTGCCTAGGAACCGTGCGCCACAAGCGAAAACGACGACGTTATAGAAAAACTTTATCAATTGCCTACCGGCCAGGGACAACCGCTAAAAAACCTGAAAAAAGCTCTAAGAGTATTCTAACGCTTACCGATCTGGAAAACCCTTGAAAACAAGATAGTACACTTTTGAGATATTGCTTGTTATTTCCTTAAATTTTTCAATACTTTTTTACTTTCTCTACTACGTATAGTAAGTAGGGGAAGTATTGCATTCCGCCCAAAAATTCGATACCGAGATTTCACCGGAAATACACGTTTTGAGACCTCCTGAATCAAAAAAAAAAAAAAGCATTTTTGGAAACATGTCCGTGTGTGTGTGCCTGTCTGTGTGTCTGTCTGTCTCTCTGTGTGTGTGTGTGTGTGTGTGCGCGCCAGTACGTGCCTAGTATCCGTGCGCCGACAAGGTAAAACTTCATCATTTGCCTACCGGGCAGGGACAACCGCTAAAAACCTGAGAAAACCTCCAAAATTAGAAACGCCTTCGTCAACCAGTACAGAAAACGCCTACCAACCAGGGAAAACCTATGAAAAAGCAGAAAGAGCTTGCATTTGTTTACCATCCGCAGAAAACTCCAAAAAAAAAAAAAAAAAAAAAACTAGTCATTTTAAAAAAAAAAAAGGAAAAAGACCAATAATATAAGTATGGTAGAAACAGCTTGCATTCGTCTACCAACCAGAGAAAACCCCCGAAACACTAGTTATTTAAAATTGCTGATGAGTTCTGGATAGGCTTTTGCAAATGTTGTTGGTAGCAAAACTTGCCTTTTCCATCACCTCCAACATACCCCACTCCCACACCTTTTTTTCTTTCCACCAATCATAATCTCTCTTATTCTCGCCAATCAGCAACTTTCATTTGTTCCTTTCCACCAATAACATCACTTCTTATTCCCACCAATGACAACTTCACACGTCACTTTCTGTTATACTTTTTATCCCTCGTTCGCCATCTTTCCCCCTCTTTCAGACCCCAACCACCGCACAGTCAACACCTCGCCGCTCCTTAACCTCAACTTCGTGCCTCCGCCATCTTATTTAGTTCACATTTTTACCACCGCGCCTCTCATCTCTCAACCAGATTGCCTGCAAGAACAGATCTCGTTCATTCGCACCTCGACGGTTGCCTCGGCAGCAGCTACTGCCAACACCTACGTCGTACACGTTTTTGACCGCTTTCGACCGGCTTGAGAACCCTGCTCCTACGTACGCTAGCGACCATCACGATGGTCCAGTACCAGGTTTTGGTATAGTTAAATTACGCCTCTGCAAAGGGTGTCTGTACCGCTTTAAAAACCTAGGTATATCAGTGCGTAGTGATGTTGGTTGATCTTAAAGCTGGTTAAGCATTTTCAAAAACAGTTTGCTTTTATTTTTCCGCCTCGCGTGCCGCGCTTTTGGTGACGCATCCACACCGGTAACAGGTAAGTAACACACGCATAATTATTTTTCGGACCTGCTTGGCGTAGGAATATATCCTTTCGTGTTTTGGTACTGTAACCTCAAACCTCCTTACCCTCCTCTTGCGTCCGCCATCTTGTTTAGTTCTCACCGCATCTCCTTGTCGCAGACCCTCCGCCATTTTTAGTTCCCGCTATTTTAACCTCAAAATCTACTCTTCTAACCTCTTGCTACCGCCATCTTCTTTTAGTTCCCATTCTCACCACCGCGTCTCCTTACCCCCACCTCTTGCGACCGCCATGTTCACCACTAACCTCCAAATTTCCTCGTCCTTAAACCTCTTGTCTCAACCACCTTGTTTAGTTCCCATTTTCGCCACCGCATCTCATATCGCCCCATCTCTCTATCCACTCAAGAAAACTACCATCCAACGTTCAAAAATTGCTGATCAGTTCACGACAGGCTTTTGCAAATCTTGTTGCTAGCAAAACTTACCTTTCCCATCACCTCCAACATACCCCATTCCTTTTTCTTTCCACCAATCATAACCTCTCTTATTCTTACCAATCAGCAACTTTCATTTGCTCCTTTCCACCAATAAAATCACTTCTTATTCCCACCAATCACAACTTCACACGTCACTTTCTGTTACACTTTTTATCCCTCGCTCCCCATCTTTTCCCTCTTTCAGTCCCGACCTCCGCACACACAACACCTCGCCGCTGCTCACATCTCCGAACCAAATTGCCGGCGAGAACAGATCTCGTTTATTCACACCTCGACGGTTGACTCGACAGCAGCTACTGCGAACACCTACGTCGTACACGTTTTTGACCGCTTTCGACCGGCTTGAGAACCCTGCTCCTACGTACGCTAGCGACCATCACGATGGTCCAGTACCAGGTTTTTGGTATAGTTAAATTACGCCTCTGCAAAGGGTGTCTGTACCGCTTTAAAAACCTAGGTATATCAGTGCGTAGTGATGTTGGTTGATCTTAAAGCTGGTTAAGCATTTTCAAAAACAGTTTGCTTTTATTTTTCCGCCTCGCGTGCCGCGCTTTTGGTGACGCATCCACACCGGTAACAGGTAAGTACCACACGCATAATTATTTTTCGGACCTGCTTGGCGTAGGAATATATCCTTTCGTGTTTTCGTACTGTAACCTCAAATCTCCTTACCCTCCTCTTGCGACCGCCATCTTGTTTAGTTCTCACCGCATCTCCTTGTCGTAGACCCTCCGCCATTTTTAGTTCCCACTATTTTAACCTCAAAATCTACTCTTCTAAAACTCTTGCTACCCCCATCTTCTTTTAGTTCCCATTCTCACCACTGCATCTCCTTACCCCCACCTCTTGCGACCGCCGTGTTCACCACTAACCTCCAAATTTCCTCGTCCTTAAACCTCTTGTCTCAACAACCTTGTCTAGTCCCCATTTTCGCCACCGCATCTCATATCGCCCCCATCTCTCTATCCACTCAAGAAAACTACCATCCGACGTTCAAAAATTGCTGATCAGTTCAAGACACGCTTTTGCAAATCTTGCTGCTAGCAAAACTTACCTTTCCCACCACCTCCAACATACCCCACTCCCACAACTTTTTCTTTTCCACCAATCATAATCCCTCTTATTCTTACCAATCAACAACTCTCATTTGCTCCTTTCCACCAATAAAATCACTTCTTATTCCCACCAATCACAACTTCACACGTCACTTTCTGTTACACTTTTTATCCCTCGCCCCCCATCTTTACCCCTCTTTCAGTACCGACCTCCGCACAGACAACACCTCGCCACCCAGCTCCTCTCCATCACGCGACCTCCATACTCCTCCATCTCCCTTCCTCCATCTCCCACCCCAAATTAACGAACCAATCAAAACACTCCACGTCACTTCCTCAATTCTTTCAACTCGTCCCGGATGAGCCAACCGATTTAACGATAATCCTAACGCTCAGGGCGCTTTTCAAACTTACCGCCGCCGCCGTCGCACGCAGCGACACTAGCGACACTAGCGCCCCTAGCGGCAGGATTATCGTTAAAACAATTGGCTCATCCGGGACTATTACTACTTTCCATTGTATTCCTTAATCATAATATGATTTCGTTGGATATAATACGTGAAAGTGCTACATAATATTGGTATAGAACAGTATTTCATTGCAAACTGTTATACCGTGGCGCAAATAGTAAATTGCTTTGTGCGTGATAAATTAATTATTAATGTGTTCTGAAGGGTTTCAGTTTGAAAAGAGGACAACTTGTAAATGCACATTTATGACATTGTCAAGTCTTGTTCAATCTTGTCACATATTGAAAAATTGTTTGACAATTTTTCTTGTAAACTCTTGAATTGAAAAAAAAATGCGTTCGCGTACAAGGGGCTTAAAAGAGAAAATTGCAGGAAAATGTTATACTGTGAAACCACAATATATTTTGAGGTTAATGCTTGCTTAAGAATGACAGGGAGGCCTGGAGTGGCCATCACAGTTCATGTATGACCACGTACAATGGCATGCACCTCCAGTATATTTTAGTCTTTAATTTCTGAAGCATATGAACAAAGAATGGAGGAGGAAAGATGGCACAGACGAGTAATTGATTGGTATCCCACAGGAAGAAGGGAAAGAAGAAAGTTTAAGTTGGTATGATAGTGTAAAAAAGTTATGGTTAAATTTGGCTTAAAAGACGGACAGTGGAACAACAGGTCTCTATGGCTAACAGGAATTGGAAGCAACCGCTTAAAAGTGGATAGCTGAATTAAGAAGAAGATCTGAACAAGAATTTCATAAAAGTAGAAACATCAGAAAAACGTATTTCTACATTTGGCTAATATTATCTTATAGTGTGCCCGTAGAAAATGCTTATAAAATCAAAAGGAAAGCGAATAAATTACCTTAAGAGTGAGCTTAGAACACGATGTGGTCTCGTCTATAGCTGGTGCCCACCTGCCCGCCCGTTTAAGGTATTTTAGTTATATAGGAAAATCGCGTCAGGAAGTAAACAAACGTGGCCATTTTGCAAAAAATTACATGCAAATTGGGTACTGCCAACGTAAATAAAAATGTGAAATCGGCTAAAAATGCGATGCGCTGTTGTTACCGCTATTTGTTGTTGTTCTGCGATTTTGTTGAAACGCAACGCGTGCAAATTAACAGTGCGTATTTAATATAAAGCAAAATGGTTTGCACGGGATGTGAGAATACTGTCTTTAGCATTCTAACTCAACACGTGCTATGCTTATATAAAAAACTAACCTAAAGCTAACTTTTCGTGAATTGAGAAACGTAAGCGTATATAAAAAACTAACCTAAATCTAACCTTTCGTGAATTCAGAAACGTAAGCTTATATAAAAAAACTAACCAAAACCTAACCTTCCGTGAATTCAGAAATGTAAGCTTATATAAAAAAACTAACCTAAACCTAACCTTTCATGAATTCAGAAACGTAAGTTATATAAAAAAACCAACCTTTAGTGAATTCAAACGTAAGCTTATATAAAAAAAACCTAACCTAAACCTAACCTTCCGTGAATCCATAAACGTAAGCTTATATAAAAAAACTAAACCTAACCTCCCGTGAATTAGAAACGTAAGCTTAGGAACGCACTTTCTTACTTTCTCTACTACGTATAGTAAGTAGGGGAAGTATTGCATTCCACCCAAAAATTCGATACCGAGATTTCACCGGAAATACATGTTTTGAGACCTCCTGAATCCAAAAAAAGCATTTTTGGAAACATGTCCGTGTGTGTGTCTGTGTGTGTGTGTGTGTGTGTGTGTGTCTGTGTGTGTGTGTGTGTCTGTGAACAGCATAACTCAAAAACTAACAGTCGGATAAACACCAAACTTGGTATTTACGTTCAGTATCTTCCAGAGATGCGACACGAAGATTTTCAAGAAAATCCCCCCACCCCAGACTACCCTTTTCATGGAACATTTTTCGAAAATTTTAATTTTCTCAAAAATGGCTCTAACGATTTTGATGAAAATATCATATGTTTAAGATAATGTCATGAGAAATGAAATGTATATCTCGAAATTTCTGGGAATGTCTCCAAAAGTATTCTTCATTATGAACGACTTTTGCATAACTGGTAAACCATAAGAGATAGACAAAATTTTACTACACAAAAAATGTAGATCGCGTTAAAATACACAAGTTATATCATATACATTTTTTTTTGTTGAGTGAACCGTTTTCGAGATATTGCTTGTTATTTCCTTAAATTTTCCAATACTTATACTTTTTCTCAAATTCGTTATTCATTTTTTTATGTCCTGGACATGCAAAGAGAATGGAATGCGCCACATAGCAACCAGCGTTAAAATATTTGACTATCGCTTAAAACTTACCATATTCCCCTTGCATCTACAAGAAAATTATCAATAAGATCGACATTTCGATATCTCGATTAACATGAAGCATATGGAGATTAAGCGTTTGTAAAAATAGTTTGTACAAGAGTAGAGAAAGTCATGTGAGTGTAACACATCGGATTTTTTTGGATTCAGGAGGTCTCAAAACATGTATTTCCGGTGAAATCTCGGTATCGAATTTTTGGGTGGAATGCAATACTTCCCCTACTTACTATACGTAGTAGAGAAAGTAAAAAACTAACCTAAACCTAACCTTTCGTGAATTCAGAAACGTAAGCTTATATAAAAAACTAACCTAAACCTAATCTTTCCTGAATTCAGAAACGTAAGCTTATATAAAAAAAACTAAACCTAACCTCCCGTGAATCAGAAACGTAAGTTTAGGAACTTTGATGTAAACAGTGATAACAAATTAAAACAAGGATATATATAAAGGTAATTCAGAAACCTATGGTTATATAAAAAAACTAACCTAAACCTAACCTTTCGTGAATTCAGAAACGTAAGCTTATATAAAAAAACTAACCTAAACCTAACCTTTCCTGAATTCAGAAACCTATGGTTATATAAAAAAACTAACCTAAACCTAACCTTTCGTGAATTCAGAAACGTAAGCTTATATAAAAAAACTAACCTAAACCTAACCTTTCCTGAATTCAGAAACGTAAGCTTATATAAAAAAACTAACCTAAACCTAACCTTTCCTGAATTCAGAAACGTAAGCTTATATAAAAAAACTAACCTAAACCTAACCTTTCGTGAATTCAGAAACGTAAGCTTATATAAAAAAAGTAACCTAAACCTAACCTTCCGTGAATTCATTAACGTAGGCTGATATAAAAAAAAAACTAAACATAATGTAACCTCCCGTGAATTCAGAAACGTAAGCTTATATAAAAAAACTAACCTAAACCTAACCTTCCGTGAATCCATTAACGTAAGCTGATATAAAAAAAAAACTAAACCTAACCTAACCTCCCGTGAATCAGAAACGTAAGTTTAGGAACGCACGCTCGCTTCGCTCGCGTGCTTTAATGTAAACAGTGATAACAAATTAAAACAAGGATATATATAAAGGTAATTCAGAAACCTATGGTTATATAAAAAAACTAACCTAAACCTAACCTTTCGTGAATTGAGAAACGTAAGCTTATATAAAAAACTAACCTAAACCTAACCTTTCGTGAATTCAGAAACGTAAGCTTATATAAAAAAATCTAACCTAAACCTAACCTTTCGTGAATTCAGAAACGTAAGCTTATATAAAAAAATCTGATGTGTTACACTCACATGACTTTCTCTACTCTTGTACAAACTATTTTTACAAACGCTTATTCTCCATACGCTTATTCTCATGTTAATCGAGATAAACATTTGCAAACTCTATCTTATTGCTAATATTCTTGTAGATGTAGGGGAAAATATATTTACAAGGGCAATATAGAAAAACAGTAGCCTTTAAGCACATACATATCTCTTAATAGCCGGTTGCTATGTGCAGCACCATTCCCTTTGCCACAAATTATAGCTCTTTGCATATCCAAGACAAAAAAATGAATAACGAATTCCCATTTGAGAAAATAAGTATTGAAAAATTAAGAGAATAACAAGCAATATCTCGAAAATGGTTCACTCAGCCAAAAAAATGTATGTGACATAAATTGTGTATTTTAACGCGATCTACATTTTTTGTGTAGTAAAAGCTTGTCTATCTCTTATGGTTTACCAGTTATGCAAAAGTCGTTCACAATAAAGAATACTTTTGGAGACATTCCCAGAAAATTCAAGATATACATTTTATTTGTCATAAAATATCTTAAACATATGATATTTTAATCAAAATCGTTAGAGCCATTTTTGAAAAAATTAAACTTTTCGAAAAATCTTTCATGTAAAGGGTACTCTGGGGTGGGGGATTTTCTTGAAAACCTTCGTGTCGCATCCTTGGAAGATACTGAACCCAAATACCAAGTTTGGTGTTTATCCGACTGTTCGTTTCTGAGTTATGCTGTTCACAGACACACAGACACACACACGGACATGTTTCCAAAAATGCTTTTTTTGGATTCAGGGGGTCTCAAATCACGTATTTCCGGTGAAATCTCGGTATCGAATTTTTGGGTGGAATACAATACTTCCCCTACTTACTATACGTAGTAGAGAAAGTAAAACTCTGATGTGTTACACTCACATGACTATCTCTACTCTTGCACAATCTATTTTTACAAACGCCTATTCTCCATATGCTTAATGTTAATCGTGATATCGAGATGTCAATCTTATTGGTAATTTTCTTGTAGATGCAAGTCGAATATGGTAGATTATAAGCGATAGTCAAATATTTTAACGCTGGTTGCTATGTGGCGCATTTCATTCTCTTTGCATGTCCAGGACATAAAAAAAATGAATAACGAATTTGAGAAGAAGTATAAGTATTGGAAAATTTAAGGGAATAACAAGCAATATCTCGCAAACGGTTCACTCAACAAAGAAATGTATATGACATAAATTGTGTATTTTAACGCGATCTACATTTTTCATGTAGTAAAATTGTGTCTATCTCTTATGGTTTACCAGTTATGAAAAAGTCGTTCATAATGAAGAATACTTTTGGAGACATTCCCAGAAAATTCGAGATATACATTTTATTTGTCATGACAAAATCTTAAACATATGATATTTTAATCAAAATCGTTAGAGCCGTTTTTGAGAAAATTAAAATTTTCGAAAAATGTTCGATGTAAAGGGTAGTCTGGGGTGAAGGGATTTTCTTGAAAACCTTCGTGTCGCATCTCTGGAAGATACTGAACCTAAATACCAAGTTTGGTGTTTATCCGACTCTTCGTTTTTGAGTTATGCTGTTCACAGACACACAGACACACAGACAGACACACACACGGACATGTTTCCAAAAATGCTTTTTTTGGATTCAGTGAGTCTCAAAACATGTATTTCCGGTGAAATCTCGGTATCGAAATTTTGGGTGGAATACAATACTTCCCCTACTTACTATACGTAGTAGAGAAAGTAAAAAAATCTGATGTGTTACACTCACATGACTTTCTCTACTCTTGTACAATCTAATTTTACAAACGCCTATTCTCCATATGCTTCATGTTAATCGAGATATCGAGATGTCAATCTTATTGGTAATTTGCTTGTAGATGCAAGGGGAATATGGTAGCTTTTAAGCGATAGTCAAATATTTTAACGCTGGTTGCTATGTGGCGAATTCCATTCTCTTTGCATGTTCAGGACATAAAAAAAATGAATAACGAATTTGAGAAAAAGTATAAGTATTGGAAAATTTAAGGAAATAACAAGCAATATCTCGAAAACGGTTCACTCAACAAAAGAAACGTATATGACATAAGTTGTGTATTTTAACGCGATCTACATTTTTTGTGTAGTAAAATTTTGTCTATCTCTTATGGTTTACCAGTTATGCAAAAGTCGTTCACAATGAAGAATATTTTTGGAGACATTCCCAGAAAATTCGAGATATACATTTTATTTGTCATGACAATATCTTAAACATATGATATTTTAATCAAAATCGTTAGAGCCGTTTTTGAGAAAATTAAAATTTTCGTAAAATGTTCCATGTAAAGGGTAGTCTGGGGTGGGGGGATTTTCTTGAAAACCTTCGTGTCGCATCTCTGGAAGATACTGAACCTAAATACCAAGTTTGGTGTTTATCCGACTGTTCGTTTTTGAGTTATGCTGTTCACAGACACACAGACACACAGACACACAGACAGACAGACACACAGACACACAGACACACAGACAGACACACACACGGACATGTTTCCAAAAATGCTTTTTTTGGATTCAGTGATTCTCAAAACATGTATTTCCGGTGAAATCTCGGTATCGAATTTTTGGGTGGAATGCAATACTTCCCCTACTTACTATACGTAGTAGAGAAAGTAAAAACTAACCTAAACCTAACCTTTCGAAAGCTTACATAAACAAAAAATTTTTAAAAACGTTCCGTGTGAAGAGTAGCTTAGGGTGAGGGGATTTTGTAAAAACATACAACACCGAAAATGTATGTTTTGAGGTGCCCTCAATCCAAAAAGAGCATTTTGGAAACATGTCCGTGTGTATGTCTTGTGTGTCTGTGTGTGTGTGTCTGTCTGTGAACAGCATAACTCAAAAACGAAAAGTCGGATAAACACCAAACTTGGTATTTAGATTCAATATGTTCGAGGGATGCGACATGAAATACTTCAAGAAAAACCCCCACCCAAAACCACCCTTACATGGAAATTGTTCAAAAATTTTAATTTTATCAATTTTTTATGTTCTTGACATGCAAAGAAAATTACATTTTACACATAGCGACCAGTTCTAAAAGTATTTGACTATCGCTTAAGACCTACTATGTTCCCCTTGTTTTGTATTTGCAAGCGCAATATAGAAAAAAATCTGATGTGTTACACTCACATGACTTTATCTACTCTTGTACAATCTAATTTTACAAACGCCTATTCTCCATATGCTTCATGTTAATCGAGATATCGAGATGTCAATCTTATTGGTAATTTTCTTGTAGATGCAAGGGGAATATGGTAGCTTTTAAGCGATAGTCAAATATTTTAACGCTGGTTGCTATGTGGCGAATTCCATTCTCTTTGCATGTTCAGGACATAAAAAAATGAATAACGAATTTGAGAAAAAGTATAAGTATTGGAAAATTTAAGGAAATAACAAGCAATATCTCGAAAACGGTTCACTCAACAAAAGAAACGTATATGACATAAGTTGTGTATTTTAACGCGATCTACATTTTTTGTGTAGTAAAATTTTGTCTATCTCTTATGGTTTACCAGTTATGCAAAAGTCGTTCACAATGAAGAATATTTTTGGACACATTCCCAGAAAATTCGAGATATACATTTTATTTGTCATGACAATATCTTAAACATATGATATTTTAATCAAAATCGTTAGAGCCGTTTTTGAGAAAATTAAAATTTTCGAAAAATGTTCCATGTAAAGGGTAGTCTGGGGTGGGGGGATTTTCTTGAAAACCTTCGTGTCGCATCTCTGGAAGATACTGAACCTAAATACCAAGTTTGGTGCTTATCCGACTGTTCGTGTTTGAGTTATGCTGTTCACAGACACACACACACACAGACACACACACAGACACACAGACACACACACAGACACACACACGGACATGTTTCCAAAAATGCTTTTTTTGGATTCAGGAGGTCTCAAAACATGTATTTCCGGTGAAATCTCGGTATCGAATTTTTGGGTGGAATGCAATACTTCCCCTACTTACTATACGTAGTAGAGAAAGTAAAAATACAGAAGCCTTTAAGAATTGACATATCTCTTAATAGCTGGTTGCTATGTGGAACACCATTCTCTTTGCCACAGCTTAATACTCTTTGCATATCCAAGACAAAAAAAACGAATAACGAATTCCCATTTGAGAAAAAGTATATTGGAAAATTTAAGGAAATAACAAGCAATATCTCGAAAATGGTTCACTCAGCGAAAAAAATGTATATGACATAAATTATGTATTTTAACGCGAGCTACATTTTTTGTGTAGTAAACTTTTGTCTATCTCTTATGGTTTACCAGTTATGCAAAAGACGTTCACAATGAAGAATACTTTTGGAGACATTCCCAGAAAATTCAAGATATACATTTTATTTGTCATGAAAGTATCTTAAATATATGATATTTTAATTAAAATCGTTGGAGCCATTTTTGAGAAAATTAAAATTTTCGAAAAATGTTCCATGTAAAGGGTAATCTGGGGTGGTGGGATTTTCTTGAAAACCTTCGTGTCGCATCTCTGGAAGATACTGAAGGTAAATACCAAGTTTGGTGTTTATCCGACTGTTCGTTTGTGAGTTATGCTGTTCACAGACACACAGACAGACAGACACACAGACACACAGACACACAGACAGACACACACACGGACATGTTTCCAAAAATGCTTTTATTGGATTCAGGGGGTCTCAAAACATGTATTTCCGGTGAAATCTCGGTATCGAATTTTTGGGTGGAATGCAATACTTCCCCTACTTACTATACGTAGTAGAGAAAGTAAAAAAATGAATAACGAATTTGAGAAAAAGTAAAATCTGATGTGTTACACTCACATGACTTTCTCTACTCTTGTACAATCTAATTTTACAACGCTTATTCTCCATATGGTTCATGTTAATCGAGATATCGAGATGTCAATCTTATTGCTAATTTTCTTGTAGATGCAAGGGAAATATGGTAGCTTTTAAGCGATAGTCAAATATTTTAACGCTGGTTGCTATGTGGCGCATTCCATTCTCTTTGCATGTCCAGGACATAAAAAAATGAATAACGAATGTGAGAAAAAGTATAAGTATTGTACAATTTAAGGAAATAACAAGCAATATCTCGAAAACGGTTCACTCAACAAAAGAAATGTATATGACATAAGTTGTGTATTTTAACGCGATCTACATTTTTTGTGTAGTAAAATTTTGTCTATCTCTTATGGTTTACCAGTTATGCAAAAGTCGTTCACAATGAAGAATACTTTTGGAGACATTCCCAGAAAATTCGAGATATACATTTCATTTCTCATGACATTATCTTAAACATATGATATTTTAATCAAAATCGTTAGAGCCATTTTTGAGAAAATTAAAATTTTCGAAAAATCTTCCATGTAAAGGGTAGTCTGGGGTGGGGGGATTTTCTTGAAAACCTTCGTGTCGCATATCTGGAAGATACTGAACCTAAATACCAAGTTTGGTGTTTATCCGACTGTTCGTTTTTGAGTTATGCTGTTCACAGACACACACACACAGACACACACACACACAGACACACAGACACACACACAGACACACACACGGACATGTTTCCAAAAATGCTTTTTTTGGATTCAGGAGGTCTCAAAACATGTATTTCCGGTGAAATCTCGGTATCGAATTTTTGGGTGGAATGCAATACTTCCCCTACTTACTATACGTAGTAGAGAAAGTAAAAATGAATAACGAATGTGAGAAAAAGTATAAGTATTGTAAAATTTAAGGAAATAACAAGCAATATCTCGAAAACGGTTCACTCAACAAAAGAAATGTATATGACATAAGTTGTGTATTTTAACGCGATCTACATTTTTTGTGTAGTAAAATTTTGTCTATCTCTTATGGTTTACCAGTTATGCAAAAGTCGTTCACAATGAAGAATACTTTTGGAGACATTCCCAGAAAATTCGAGATATACATTTCATTTCTCATGACATTATCTTAAACATATGATATTTTCATCAAAATCGTTAGAGCCATTTTTGAGAAAATTAAAATTTTCGAAAAATGTTCCATGTAAAGGGTAGTCTGGGGTGGGGGGATTTTCTTGAAAACCTTCGTGTCGTATCTCTGGAAGATACTGAACCTAAATACCAAGTTTGGTGCTTATCCGACTGTTCGTTTTTGAGTTATGCTGTTCACAGACACACACACACACAGACACACACACACACACAGACACACACACACACACAGACACACACACGGACATGTTTCCAAAAATGCTTTTTTTGGATTCAGGAGGTCTCAAAACATGTATTTCCGGTGAAATCTCGGTATCGAATTTTTGGGTGGAATGCAATACTTCCCCTACTTACTATACGTAGTAGAGAAAGTAAAAATCTAACGTAAGTGTAACCTTCCGTTAATTCATAAAGCACAGGTTGTCTAAGATCCCTGGGCTACACTCTGTGGTCGTTTCCGCATTCGCGGCATTAATTTTCGTTTTGGCAGCATTAATTTGTTATATGTTGGCAGCATAAACATATGACATACGTGACATGTGTTGAGCTAGTGCATGGCATAGTGTGACATCTGTTGGACAATATAACACATCATATTCATCAGCGTGGGGCACACTGTAAGATGATATTGTCCCTACATTTAGGTGCCGAGACGTGTGACATTTATAATATTCGTGCTGACTTCAACGCTAGTGACTGCGAATTGTAGAGTGCTGCTTTCGTGAGAAATATAACGCAAGGAATAGGTATCTAACACCCTTCTAAAGACATTGGTGTATTATTAAGCAAGACAGTCTGCCATGAGCTGCAGGCAAAATAAAAGCAAAAGTTACTGACTTACATTGAGAAGGTAAGAAGATGATCTGCCACAAACTGTGGAAATCATGTTTTCCATTTATTTACTAACTAACCTTTAATATGGAAGTGTAAGAATATAAATGACTGCTTGCTTATTTCAGCGCAAACATGTTAAAAATACTTGTAAGACATCGCTTTGTGTGTTGCAACTCCTTGGTACGAGGGCCCGCGTTGTGACATCACGAATCGCGCATGCGGTGCTGTAGATAGCGAGGCCTTGGGGGATTTCGCCTGTGGTGCCGTAAGTAGTAAGAATGGACGTTAAACGCTACTTAAAAATGCTTAGAGGAAGGAAGAAGCGCATAAAACTTAGCTAATACTAATAAATGATCCGCAATAACATATTTGTCTTAAACAGGACATTTTCTTTATCAAATACTAGTTTTTACTCGTGAATACCAGCTGTACACATATTTCATGCGCTACCTATTCCACAATCATCTTATAAAACAGTCGAAAAAACTCTGGAGCTAAATTTTAATTGCTCTTTCCGCTGAAATACTTCAAATAAGTTGCGTTTTTGCCTTTCTTTTAGGAATTTTACAACAGCAAGATTACAAATAACCACCTTATATATCGGCATTCACTCATAAACAGCAGGTTACGTAAAATATTACTAAATGGGGTCGTTTGCTTTGTTCGAAAATTCGACACTTGAGATCATGTGTCGAAAAAAAAATTGTTAATGGTAGACATGCCACCAAACTGCTTTAGGTTCTTCCAGAAAAACTAATTCATATTTATTTAAAATAAGGTATTTTATTTTATTTATAAGTAAAATTAATAAGGCGTGCTTTTAGGTTAATTGCATATTGTTATACTTGCCACTAGTGTAACAATATTCAGTTAACCTGTACTCTTAATTCATTTTATTACTTTCTCTACTACGTATAGTAAGTAGGGGAAGTATTGTACTCCACCCAAAAATTCGATACCAAGATTTCAGAGGAAATACATGTTTTAAGGCCCCCTGAATAAAAAAAAGCATTTTTGGAAACATGTCCGTGTGTGTGTGTGTCTGTCTGTCTGTGAACAGCATAACTCAGAAACGAACAGTCGATAAACACCAAACTTGGTATTTAGGTTCAGTATCTTCCAGAGATGCGACACGAAGGTTTTCAAGAAAATTCCCCCCACCCCAGATTACCCTTTACATGGAACATTTTTCGAAAATTTTAATTTTCTCAAAAATGGCTCTAAGGATTTTGATTAAAATATCATATATTTAAGATACTTTTATGACAAATAATGTATATCTTGAATTTTCTGGAATGTATCCAAAAGTATTCTTCATTGTGAAAGACTTTTGCATAACTGGTAAACCATAAGAGATAGACAAAATTTTACTACACAAAAAATGTAGATTGCGTTAAAATACACAATTTATGTCATATACATTGTTTTTATTGAGTGAACCATTTTCGAGATATTGCTTGTTATTCCTTAAATTTTCCAATACTTATACTTTCTCTCAAATGAGAATTTGTTGTTCATTTTTTTATGTCCTGGACATGCAAAGGGAATACAATGCTCCACATAGCAACCAGCTCTTAAAAGATTTGTCTATCGCTTAAAGCCTACCATATTTCCCTTGCATCTACAAGAAAATTAGCAATAAGATTAACATCTCGATATCTCGATTGACATGAAGCATATGGACAATAAGCGTTTGTTAAAATAGTTTGTACAAGAGTAGAGAAAGTCATGTGAGTGTAACACATCAGGCATTTTTTTTACCTAAACTCAAAGCAACACAAGTAAGAAATCCATTTTTCGTTATTCTGCCATACGAATTGCATAGAAGAAACATACAGCAATAAAGTATCAAAAATGGGATATTTGGGATTTGGAATTTGTCATCCATGTTAGCAACCATACACCAAATGGCCCAACCGCCCCGTATTTCACGTGTGTAGATATCCTTTCGTGCGTCAAAAGGGTTGCAGAATTCAACGGGACAATTCCAAGCAAACGCAGGTCAGTGGGGAACTGGCTCAATAACGTGAGTCACCTTCGTTCTACTACTCTTACTCATGAGAGAAAACGATTAGCGGAGCATGCTCATTGAGAGGCAGTTCTCAGGCTTGCACTAGAGTATACAATGAGTGATGATAGGCAAGAACAGTGTAAACAGCGTAATAATAATAATAATAATAATAATAATAATAATAATAATAATAATAATAATAATAATAATAATGATAATAGCAAGTGAACAATTGCCAGTGATACACATTGCGTGCTATCGTGTTTCCACGATGTCCGCTTTAATGTTTTGATTTGCTCTACTATGCGTATAGTGCATAATAATAGTAATAATAATAATATTAATAATTATGAGCTCTCATGTTTACAAGGTTTTCGTTATGTCGCTTTAATATTTTGATTTAAGTCTACTATGTGTATAGTGCGTAATAATAATAGCAAGCGAACAAATGCCAATGATACGTGCTACGTGCTCTCGTGTTTGCATGATTTTCGTTACGTCGCAGTAATGTTGTGTTTTGTTTTACTCTGCAATGCGTACAGTGCGTAATAATAATAATGATTATTAAAATGACATTCAAATGGCTTCCTCTACCCACTATCGCTTATTTTTAGCTTCTAGGGATAGTATGGGGTAGGAGTAAAATGCCCCCAAAATACTTACGAAATCGAGCGTTTTTTATATGCATCGTGTTCTGTACAAACTATGGAGCTATTCTATATAGAATTTTTTCCAAGTTCCATTTAACTACATTGGTCTTATCGGCGGCCTTTTCTTTGGAACTTATTGCCTATGGCAATGGTGTTAACTCGACTAACTCTTGTCGTTGGGTTTCTTGCACTTTGGTTTTTTTATCATTAGATCATACACACATTCACACTGTCATTCATACTTCCAGACTCTAGGGAGGATAGGGATTAATCTTGGCTAGAGAAAAATTCCCACTCCCTACCCGGGAATCGTACCCGGGACCCCTCGCACAGCAGGTACCGACTGAGCTACGGGGCCAGCCTATATAGAGGTTGTCGGCGGTATGTAGCTATTTGGCCCACCCCTCTTTTAACAGCCTTTCTTATATAGTGATTACTGGCGAGATTTTGTGATGAAGAGTTGCCAACCAAAGAGGACAAAATGTAGCTAAAGGATTGTCAACCTTAAATGGATCACTGGAGTTGAGCCTCACAGATGTCACGACCACGCCCTGTCGCCGCCGAAGGCCGCAACATCTCCACTGTTCCACTTATAAAAAATCTGATGTGTTACACTCACATGACTTTCTCTACTCTTCTACAATCTAATTTTACAAACGCTTATTCTCCATATGCTTCATGTTAATCGAGATATCGAGATGTCAATCTTATTGCTAATTTTCTTGTAGATGCAAGGGGAATATGGTAGCTTTTAAGCGATAGTCAAATATTTTAACGCTGGTTGCTATGTGGAGTATTCCATTCTCTTTGCATGTCCAGGACATAAAAAAATGAATAACGAATTTGAGAAAAAGTATAAGTATTGGAAAATTTAAGGAAATAACAAGCAATATCTCGAAAACGGTTCACTCAACAAAAGAAATGTATATGACATAAGTTGTGTATTTTAACGCGATCTACATTTTTTGTGTAGTAACATTTTGTCTATCTCTTATGGTTTACCAGTTATGCAAAAGTCGTTCACAATGAAGAATACTTTTGGAGACATTCCCAGAAAATTCGAGATATACATTTCATTTCTCATGACATTATCTTAAACATATGATATTTTCATCAAAATCGTTAGAGCCATTTTTGAGAAAATTAAAATTTTCGAAAAATCTTCCATGTAAAGGGTAGTCTGGAGTGGTGGGATTTTCTTGAAAACCTTGTCGCATCTCTGGAAGATACTGAACCTAAATACCAAGTTTGGTGCTTATCCGACTGTTCGTTTTTGAGTTATGCTGTTCACAGACACACACACACAGACACACACACACACACACACACACACACACACAGACACACACACGGACATGTTTCCAAAAATGCTTTTTTTGGATTCAGGAAGTCTCAAAACATGTATTTCCGGTGAAATCTCGGTATCGAATTTTTGGGTGGAATACAATACTTCCCCTACTTACTATACGTAGTAGAGAAAGTAAAAACCATCCCTCTATGCTCTGCGGCTTAGGGCCCTCAATGCTGGACTACGCCTTGCGGCTTAGAGCTGTTAAATATTTGCAGCAGGACAACACAAAGGCTTCTATAATGCCTGGGGTACGATACATGTGATGGGAGATGTATAACTTGTCAATATGAACCAAAGTGACAACATTTTTCACAAATGTCATTAAATATGTTAACCCACTAATAAAAATAAAGGGTAGAGAAAGTCATGGGAATGCATCACATCCGATTTTTTAGAAAAAGGTCTGTGTGTGTGAATCTGTGAACAGCACAACTCAAAAACAAAAAGTCGCATAAATACAAACCTTGGTATTTAGGTTCAGCACCTTCCAAGAATGCCACTCAAATATTTTCAAGAAAATCCATCATCCTAAATTACCCTTTGCGTGGAACATTTTTTTATTTTATAAAACATGGCTCTAACGATTTTGATTGAAATGTCATATATTAAAGATATTTATATTACAGATGAAATGTATATCTTGAATTTTCTGGGAATAGCCTATGAAGTCCTCTTCATTCGGAAGGAATCTTGTATAAATGGTATACTTTAAGCAATAGGCGAATACGTACTACACAAAAAATGTAGATCTCTTTAAAACACAATTTATTTAAAATAACTTTCTTTGTGGCATAAGCCATTTCTGAGATATCCGTTATTAAAGATTGGAATTGTGCATTTCTTGGTCTCAAGTCCTGTCAACATTCAATTATTTCTCGCAATTGCCTGGAAACAATATGGATTTTAAGGCCAGCATATAGCGTCAGTTCTTAAATCAGTCTGTCCAACCGTATTATAACCTGTCCCTTGAGACCTTCGAGCATGTATACAGATAGAGAGCGAATGGCCCGACCTCTCCCATTTTGAGACTTGAAACCAGCATCAAAGTCACGTGACGAAGATAGAAAAATGCAATATCGCCCATAAGCCTTAATGGAAAGGTGAAACGAAAATGTTAAAATTAAGCTGAATTGTGTGAATGTAAGAGTCCCTTGTGATACCTTATTAATATAGAGTACTGAATAACCTGCTTTCCATGTTTAAAATTGAACCTAGCAAGATACAAGATAGGTTATGTAGTGAAAACCATATCGTTAGTTGTTTTAGTGAAGAATTTAAACATATACAGTGATGAACAAGCTGCTGGTGTTTAACCATAAAAAGCGAATTTACCTTAGTATGTTAACGTGTAAATTGCGGGTTTACGTTATTTCAATGTTGAAATATTAGCGAGTGTGTTTTGAAAAAATTGCTTTTGTGGACTGCACAGTGGATTGCAATTTTGTGGATTGCACTTAAACTGAACTTGAAAAGCCATTATGAAACGCTATTGATAGTGTTCATCCCTTACAGCAGGATTACCCCTGTTATATGTTACGAACAGGGTAACGTAAGAATTAACCTACAAAGCTCTTCAAAACCTAAAACATGTAAAAAATATATATATATTTCTTTACATTTTTCTATGTAGGCTACTATTTATCGCTCCCACTTGTATCCAGAAAAGCTATCCTAATTTCGTTCGTATCTATGAAACTTTTAATTACATAATGATTTAGGAAGCTTTAGATAAAGTAGTTAAAGTTATAAATGAAATTTAACACCCAAAACATTTGACATGAGCATAGAATGGGGTTCTGAGTTCCATGCTGTTTCATTTGACATCCCCATTAATTTCATAGAGAAAATTGACAACAAAATAACTGCATCTTCTTGGGATCAGTTTTTGTTATCTCAATACTGCCTCGTATTCTATAAAATTGAGCTAAACAAAAGAGCGTGTTGACTTTTTCTTCTTCTGAAGACTCCTCTATTTATGTTGACATTGTTAACTTCCTAAATAAGAAAGGGTGGAAGTGAATCGGCAACTTCTAGGGTAACAGTTTTTTTTCCTTTCCTTCCCAGATTTTTCACATTAATGTATCTAGACTGAGATATGGGTACAAGGCTATCATAAGGTGTTAAGAACCTGAATGTCAACAACTCAGAGCAATCTAACCAAGTATATTTTCCTAGACTTTTAACTCCTTTTTAATTTCAACTCTTGTCTTGCTTCTCGTGTACAGGTCTTAAATATCGATGTAAAATTATATACCCGCGTCTTCTTTGTGAAAGTAATAGACTGAACAAATTTGACGATTTAATTCTAACAAAAAATGGATCGTCATTAGTTTTGACTGTGCTGCTTAAAAATGTGTACGTATCTGTGAAAAGAAATGCTAGAACCTTTTCAGAACCCTTCCTTCAGGCATAAGTGCACAATAAGAGACCCTAGGCATGTTGGTGTGTATAAATCTTGAATTTAATCGAGCTAAAGAAAAAAAATCCCGCGCTGAGTTCCCCCTGCATTCACTGCTTATACCTCCGCCAGCTGATCGAGATGTTGGTTTCAAACGCGTGACGTCATGCTCTCTCTATTCGTCTACATGCTCGAAGGTTGAGACAGGTCTACCACGTGGAGTGAATGAAGTGGTGGGGCGCTACCTTGCAAGTTTTTACACGTTGGGAAACGGGAGGACCAAATGCTACCTGGCAGGCTCAGTTGACAATGCTAACAGTTGATTCATTATTGTACATACATGACTAAATAAATCGTCTTTCTCACGCTGTTAACGAAAGAAAAAATTATAAGTTAATAAACTGCTAATGCTATTATCAGAAGCCATATTAATTACCGCTATTATAAAAGAGAGAAATAACGCTATAAAGGTGAGCCAATTGTGGCTCTTCTTTCAACGAGTGGCTGTTTTCGCAGAGATGGCCGCAGTTCCTTACTGTATCTGGAATCATGAACTACAATTTTCGGCCCCTGCTTGTCATTACGTCGCCAGCCTGATTAACATCAGTAGTTGCTGCACCAGGTTTCTACAGCACTCTCCAGGTTGTGTCCTCTCCGCCAGTATAGGTAGCGCTTATGCCGTCTCCACGTCATCACCTTCCCGGTGCCCCCCGAGCGATGCGTTCCGACGAAGAAGAGTTGTGACAGTTCTCGACGACCAGAGAAGAAGGACTTTACTTGAGCTTCGTGCCTAGGAGCGGCCGTCTCCACACCTTTCGGCCTTGTCTAAATTACACATAACATATACCTCTGGCGTAAGTAAAATTCTAAATTCTTTTAGTGTGTGAAGCGGCATTTAAAATCTTGTGGAAGCGAGTTTATATTAGAATATCATCGCGTGTTAAATTCCGTTTCAAAATGGCAAATGATACGTGAGAAGGACAAAATCAAATGCTATGTGCTTCCATTGTAATATATCTCTGTTTCTACATTTGAATGTCAATATATTCAGTGCTTTTGGGGTTGTACGGATTATGAGGTAGTGTTTTAACACTTAAATGATTTCAGTCAAATTATATAAATATAAATTCGATAACAGCCCGCCTTAAAGCAATATGTGTATGTAACAATATATAAGGAGTGTATATTACAGTCATTGTATATGTTTATATTATTGTATCCATGTGTAATAATGCATATGCATGCATTACGTAATTTAATAATGTAGGAGCTGCAAGAATAATAAGTTAAAAGTTGCTAACAATGAGGTATCAATGAGGTAACCTTGAGGCAATAATGAATTAGAAAGTTTAAATGTTACTTGTGATTCTTGGAAGCAATAATGTAATTTTAGTGACAGTTTATAAAAATAGGCAATCAACAACCAGAAAAAGCTTTAGTTAAATGAAGGTATTCTATTGGTTTAGGAATAGCCAATCAGAAACTTGAAATACAGAAATTTACAAGTTTAGGCGGTTGAAATCAATTCAGTTGCCTGTAAACAGTGTTCCTAACCGGACGCGAGACACATCCTCGAGAAGTATAATACATATTCTTGTGAGACAAAAATGGTTTACGTGTTAAAAAGTGCAAGTAATTCATAAAAGAATCTCATAGCTCTCTCTCTCTATATCAGTGAAGTGTTATTTAAATCGTGTCAAGCATTAATAAAATTAGTGAAGTAAAATTATAATCTGTGTAAGCCTACATTCTTAGTCGCACCACAATCCTGCCAAGACATCCATGTCTCTAAAATAAATACTGACGCAGCCGAGGCAAACATAAATATTACATATTTAAAGAAACAGTCAAATTACAAAGTTAAGGCTACCGGGTAGCATACGTGCGGTTGCAACTACTTCAAGTTCGGCTCCCCAACAGTTGAAATATAATACAACTCCTTCAATACAACCTACTTCAAACTGACGCCCAAAACGTGGTGCAAATAACGTAAAAATACTATCTACTTCAAATTGGCTTCCAAAACGTGGGGCAAATAACGTAACAAACCATCATCTCAAATATTACTTTTCTTTAGAGCTGCTTTAAATCCTTGTTTCATTTCCTTTAACCTTTGGTAGTACAAACAATTATTACTCTGGGAAAATGCTTTATTTCCATTGCATTGTATAATGGGCCCGGCATTTTACTTTTTTTAAGTAATTGTGGCATTCTATGCATCGACTACATTTAAATCGGCCTTGCAAGAACGTTACAAAAGAAGCACTATAAAACAACAACAGAAGTAGCAGCGCAGTTATTTTGCGTGAAGACGCTCTGAGTGTGATGTTTATATTGCACTCAAAATACTAACCATTTACAATACATACAACTAAACTATTACCGCGAGGTAACAAAAACGTTTATTCTTGTGTACTGGCGAGCTCTGCCAGATGAGATAGCGGGAAGACATGTTATTTGTGAGAAGTATCTGATAACAGAATCAAATCAATGCATAAGAAACGTCGTAATAAGCCGTATATAGAATGCACTCCATAATAATTTAATTTTCATGTAGTAATGGATAAACATATTTGTAAACTCTGTTAAATAAAGTGCAACAGATACCACGTGCTATATTCACTAAGTGCTCAAAATCAGTGACAGAACTCGGTGCTGAGAACTAAAGCTTTGTTTCATCCTTGCACACTTGTGCGTATTTCACTTTATTCTTATTATTTATAACACCTGCCTACGGTTTATTTTATATTACGCCAAGGCCTTGTCTAGTTTTTATACGTATATGCATTCCTTCGCGTCCAGAATTCACAAGACCAAAACATATTTATTACCACGTGGCAGTAGTATAAATAAGTGCGTCAACACTGGAGGTAATACGTCATGCCGGGGGTTTTAGGCGCAGGGTTCGAAGGGGTGTTGGAAGGTGTCGACAGTGACTGGCTGGCACATACGTAGCTGCAGTGACGTGGTCGTCATTGGGCTGTCACAAGGGACAAGTTATAATACGGCAACTATACGTGCTCGGTCACATTTAACTAATGCCTAATGAGGTGCAGGCAGCGCCGCCGCCGGTGAAAATGTGACCTCGCAAAGATACGTCGAGCCAAAACAAGAATGAGTTTTCAAAACAACACTACCGATCATGGGGTATTTATTTCTGTACACCACAGTCAAGATATTACTTGAAGTTGCCAAACATGATTTCAAAGACATATCTTCTTGAAGATTTAAAATTCCCATTTCTAATTCTTGGAGATTACAATTTCCAAAGATCTCATATATCCTACCTCCAAGTTCAGTAATATCAACTGAAGCGAATGGATTATTGATAAATATAATCACTGATTCAAGTGTTGAAAACTGGCTAAACCTGTTACTAAATTCTGTGACTAAGATTTCAGGATGCTGGGCAAAAGACAGAACATCACATTCGCCACATATACGGTTTCCATAATTGATTTCAAAGTTTATTTTTAAATGTGGAGTCTGAGGCAGTATTTTTAACACTTAAAGAATTTCAGTCAAATTATATAATATGTAAATTCAATAACAGCTCGCCTTGAAGCAATATGTGTATGTAATAATTTGTAAAAAGTATATGACAGTCATTGCATATGTTTATATTATTGTATACATGTTCAATAATGTTATGTGAATGTATTACGTAATTTAATAATGTAGGAGCTGTGAGAATAATAAGTTAAAAGTTGCTAACAATGAGGTAACCTTGAGGCAATAATGAGTTTGAGAATCTAACAATACTACTTGTGATTCTTGGAAGTAATAATGTAATTTTAGCGAGAGTTTATAAAATAGCCAATCAACAACCAGAAAAAGCTTTAGTTAAATGAAGGCTGAAGTTGTATTATTCATTTGTTTGTCGAGCCCCACGTTGTGGTAGCCAAATATGCGGCGGTATTAATGTATTTGTGTTTACTTGTGTTTTGCCCCACGTTGTGAAGCCAAATATGCGGCGGTATTCTTTGTTAAGTTTGTTTGAAAAATGCTACTGTTTATCTGCCGCACGTATGAAAGACAATTTGTCGCGGTCACTTCGTGTTATCTTTTACTGAGCTCCTGTTATTGTGTTTAATTTTTGGGTTCACTGTCCTCCGGCTAGCTATGATCTTTTTGGTCGAGCACCTATCTTATACAGGTGTGTAAACGGAAAGGAGTTTTTATCCAAAGATAACACTAATAAAAGAATTTGTTTTATACTTTTATTGTCTTAACACATTATTAACTTTCACATATTAATCTTGACACTCGCCAAACTGAAACTGTTATAATAACTTATTTACTACTCATTATTAATTCGCGTACTTCAACTTTTTGTGTAATTAAGTTTACGACACTTGAGATTTTTCATAACTTTGCTACGCGTACACTGCAAATCGATAAACTATGCTATGTATTCACCATGACTTTTTCTGTTGAACTCAGCGACTGAAGACGACGTGTAATGTACAAATGTTTCCGATGGACTGAACGAATTTGACTCTGACCTAGCCCTTTTTATACTCCTACACCCCGATATGCCTAAAGATTATAACCGAGCTGCTATTGGTTAATAAAACGCGCCAACATTAGCGTCTATTTTTATATCCAATGAAAATTACGAAAACATATGCTCTAGGGAAAAATGTTCCAGCAAATTCTAAGAAAAACGCGCCAATATTACATCATTTGCTCGTCTCTAATAATGATAAACAGCTCACCCCCTCGCTACATTATTGCACGCTATTATTGTCAGTTTCAGTAAGGCCGTATAAACCCACTTCTCAACAATGCTTACAATCATCAAACATCTCAAATCAATGTCACACAATAATGCATATTCACACTATAAACACTCTTGACATTTACATAATTTGTGATACAAATTACTGCGTCAAGGCATTCTATTGGAGTAGGATTAGCCAATCAGAGGCTTGAAATACATAAATTTACAAAGTTTAGGCGCTTGAAATCAGTTCAGTTGCCTGCAGACAGTGATTATAACTGGATGCGTGATGCGTCCTCGAGAAATATAATACGTATTCGTGTGAGACGAAAATAGTTTACGTGTTAAAAAGTGCAAGTATTAAATAAAAGAATCTCACAGCTCTCGATATCAGTGAAGTGCTATTTAATTTGTGTCAAGGATTAATAAAAAGGAGTGAATTAAAACTTATAATCTGTGTAAGCTTACATTCTTGTCGTACCAAAACCCTGCTAAGAGAAACGTGTCTCTAACAAATACTGACGCAGTTGAGGCAATCATAAAAATAATATTTAAAGAAACAGTTAAATTACAAAGTTTTTTTTAAAAAACTTGGGGCAAAGACCACCTGAAAGTACATTTGGGGCGAAGGCTACCGGAAACTGTTTAACATACGTGCGGTTGCAACTACTTCAAGTGTTCGGCTCCCCAACAGTTGAAATATAATACAACTCCTTTAATAATACAGCATCTACAAACTGACTTTCAATATGTAGCAGTAACTACCTACTTCAAATTGACGTCCATACGTGGTGCAAACAACGTAAAGAAACAAACCCTTCTCAAGTCTATAAATTTAGTTTCCTCTGAAAAGCATTAAGAGTTATTCTCATGGCTGAAATGTTGCGATTTTTCCCTTGCAATTCGAAATTTAGTTCATTTAATTTTGAGGCGACATCTGCCTAGAAACGTAAATCTAGAAGACATGGTATCTCAAGTTCTTGACAATATTGGTCTCGGGCGCTGATTTCAGAAAATCTCTTTCTCATCCAGAAGACTGCAAGATGGTTCCAGAGTTTTCCCCCTACTAAGCCACTTTACGTCTGCATGAGGAATTGTCACCATGCTCAAAATGTGATATATTCAAAGGATTTCTGATGTAATTTACTGTACGAGTTACAACTTACATGATATGGTTGAACTTCAAAACTTTTATGCATAAAGCTTCCTTGTGGATAAGGAAGAATTTTTGGAAATGAATCACCTTTAGCAGAAAGAGCAAGAAACCCATTATTCTTTCCAGTCACTGAAGGCTATTGTTATAGCAACAAGTTTAGAGTGTGAAATGGAATCTTTTGTAAATTTCAAGAATGCATTAAATATGTCTCCCCTCCTAGTGCGTTCATGAAGTGTCAGTACTTTTACAAACCCCCCTTTAAATCATGAACGACCATTCTAATAAATAACACAACTGTCCAATACCTGAAATATCGTATTTTCATCAAACTGAAGCGAAAAATATTCACACGATAGCTGGTCCTGATATAATTAGATTCTAAATTATCAGAAATCTGTTTAACATGTCTAGCAACAGTTTAATGAGACAATTGAAGCCATAAGTGCAGATTTAGCCTTGTGACCATCGAACAGAGGTTCCGCGGCAGTAATCATTGTTTCTTTAAATAGGTACTTCCCGGTCACTGATAGGTTTTTTTCCTTTTCGCTAAAAAATAACATATTTTGCAAGAGAGACCATTGTTATATTACTATTTTTCTGAAAACTGGCTTTGTAAGCACACTTTAATGTAATGTTAATTTAGATTTTAAGTTTCTAACTTTGTGTTTTCGCAATTTAGGATTAACAGGAAATTCGCTATTTAAGGTTGTGTGATTTGTCAAAAAATTACAACCGTGGTGCAACACGGTAGCAATTCCCCCAGGAAAGTAGTCCTGCTAATCTCTGAATTTTAGAATGAATTTATCCTTAACTAGTATAATATTTTATACAAATACCTAAGGTTTTATTTAACGCTGATTTATACCGTAAAACAGAGCTACAAGTCCCATGACGCAATTCGTATGAGTCACCTGACATCCGGGTAGGCGCAGAATATTGTTAGGCATTAGCCGCGCAAACCATTGACTAGTGGTGAAAAAACAATAGTGTTAAATCTTTACTATAAGTTATGTGAGAAATATCCAACACTTTCCGCGAAAGAAATGGTGAAATTAACTTCTGAGTTCACTGGTGTTTCGAGTATCTACAGTATAAACAGTGCTTGTGCAGAAAAATCTGAAACGAGAAAAGTAGTTATACCCGGAAAAAAAAGAAATCATATAAAATACGCGATGCAAGAATGTAGTGATTTTAAGAAGAATGCAATTCGCATAACAGTGCACAATTTCTTTTTAAAATGAGCCACCAACAGTTAGTAAAGTGCCGCTTCCAGAGCGCGAATAAATTAGGTTATCGCATACCTGTTACTTTATTTTTCGCGTATTTATTTTAGAATTAACTATTATTATATGTGCAAACGTTTATTTTGTTGCAACTATCAAACTTATCACCTTTAACCTTTAACAGAATATGCTAGTCACCATTTCAGTTGTCGAAGTAAGGACTCTGTTCCTTTTTGCACTACGTGCCGCTTGTACTCGCCACATGGTCTGAAAGTGTGACAGTATTTCTAGTGCGAATGGCGGAAGGATACATTATAGCGGTGCACTGGTCACCTGGGGTTTGTTTTGACGCGGATCAACCTAAGAGTGAATACAGAGTACTTTACACAATAAACACACGAATTTTCCTCTGAATTCGACAATATAATACTGCTCCTTTAATCACTATTAAAACTGAAAGCTTTGTCTTTTATTAATATTGTATTAAGGATATCGATTACAACACAAGACACGTAACTGAGCCTACACTCACAAGCTCTCAGGTTATACTGAATGTTTGGTTAAAAAACTGACTTGGAAAATAATGAGTACAGCTTTGAGTGTACAAAAACAAGTTTAAAAAAGTTGAGTTTTATTTATGGACGCTCTTTAATTGCTGTGGTCCCGTCCCATTCTATATTGGGCGTGAAAAATGTAAATGTTGCTTAGAGGCCTCTTTATCAGGTTGAGGTTCTTTTACGTGCCGTAAATCTACGACATTGAACCACCGGCTTTACTTCCCTTCCGAAGTAAGAGGATGTTTACGCCCGAAAACATCCATCACCCTCCGCCGGGTTTGAATCCTTGATCTCGGGAAATACAGGCTAGCATGGTAATCACTACACCACGGAGGATGACAAAACAAGCTTCATGGGTGTGTACTGGGAAGATGTTCGGAAAGAAATAGTTTGTCCTCAAATTTGATTTAATATTAGAAATCGTCGGAATAAAAATTTGCTTATGAAGGGCCCCGTGATGGGCGCCGCATTGGACATTTGACTATGGCTGCTCCCTTTGTTTCTGTAACAAAATGTGTAATGTAGCTATCTGCAAGGGCTCATTTGGATTAAAATGTAGTAGATAGAAAAATAAGCTTTGTATACTCAATAATAAATTTAGAGAGTAGAGAAAGTCATGTGAACCTATCATTAGTTTTTTTTCTATCTACTTCGTGACAATTGTGATAAACCTTTGCAGAAATAGTTACGTTACACATTTCGTTGTAGACACAAAGGCTATAGAGGAAACTGAATCGATAGTCAGGTGTTTAAAAGCTGGTCGATATATACTGGCCTTCAAATTCTTGACCCTTTCCATAAGATAGCCAGAAAAAATCGAATAGCTACAGAACTTAAATTGCAATGTGTTGAAAAATTAAAACCAATAAATAATAACTGATATCTCGGAAATGGGCGATGCCATAAAAATAAATTGTGTGTAAAATATCTATATATCTTTGTCTCTTATGGTTTACCCATTGTACAAAAGTTTACAATTGTGGCAGTATTTCAGAGGCATATACATCAAATTTACTTCAAGCCACGCCTATAATTAATAATAATATTTGTACACATGTAATTTAAACTAAATATAGCTGTTGTAAGATGGAAAATGCTAGAAATTAGCCATAACAGCATAATAAGAAGCATAATTTAAAAGAAGAGAAATTAAATTATTAACGTTAAGAGTAGAAAGCCAATCAGAAGCAATTAACTTAAGTTTCAAATGTTTTTTGTGTGTGAGAAGTGAAGCCACGCTAACACTGTTGCAACCGTAGGAACTCACCTTCATGCAGTACTCGGTATGGTAAGTTCGTTTCGTGATGTAGTCGCATTAATAATACATTATTTACAGCGAGTGATATAGAAAGACAAGTTAAAGCATAACCGCTAATAAATTCAGACTACAAAGAGCGGTGAAGTAATGTTTATTATGTGCGTGTGATAATTAGTAAAAGTAATAAATGAGTACTTACGCATTTCGGACGAATCTAATATAAACAAACGCTTAGGTATGAATTCAATTACATAACGGGAACCATAAAGAAAACAGTAAAAAAAAATCTGATGTGTTACACTCACATGACTTTCTCTACTCTTGTACAAACTATTTTTACAAACGCTTATTCTCCATATGCTTCATGTTAATCGAAATGTTAATCTTATCGCTAATTTTCTTGTAGGTGCAAGGGGAATATGGTAGTATTTAAGCGATAGTCAAATCTGTTAAGAGCTGGTTGCTATGCGGCGTATTCCATTCTCTTTGTATGTTCAGGACATAAAAAATGAATAACGAATTCCCATTTGAAAAAAAGTATTGGAAAATTTAAGGGAATAACAAGCAATATCTCGAAAATGGTTCACTCAACAAAAAAAATGTATATGACATAAATTGTGTATTTTAACGCGATCTACATTTTTTGTGCAGTAAAATTTTGTCTATCTCTTATGGTTTACCAGTTATGCAAACATCGTTCATAATGAAGAATACGTTTGGAGACATTCCCAGAAAATTCGAGATAAACATTTCATTTCTCTTAAAAATATCTTAAACTTATGATATTTTAATCAAAATCGTTAGAGCCATTTTTGAGAAAATTAAAATTTTCAAAAAATCTTCCATGTAAAGGGTAATCTGGGGTGCGGGGATTTTCTTGGAAACCTTTGTGTCGCATCTATGGAAGTTATTGAACCTAAATATCAAGTTTGGTGTTTATCCGACTGTTCGTTTGTGAGTTATGCTGTTCACAGACACACACACGGACATTTTTCCAAAAATGATTTTTTTTGGATTCAGGGGGCCTCAAAACATATATTTCCGGTGAAATCTCGGTATCGAAGTTTTGGGTGGAATACAATACTTCCCCTATTTACTATACGTAGTAGGGAAAGTAATAAAGTTAGAAAAGATTCAATAATAAAACTGTATAAAGCAATGGCCAACCCCACAGTAACTTATGGGTCTGAAACATGGATAGTGACAGCAGAAAATAAAAGAAGGATACAGACAGCTGAAATGAAATTTCTCAGACCTATAGCAGGATACACAAGACTGGATAAAAAGCCGAGCAACGAAATAAGGCAAAAGTTAAAAATAGAAATGTTAAATAAAGTAATAATAGAATATAGAACTAACTGGAAACAACACTTAGAAAGAACGTCATTAAATAGGATACCTCGAGCAACATATAACTACAGACCCCAAAGATACAGAAACCCAGGACGACCAAAAAAGAGATGGACACAACTAATTTTGGAGCCGGAACAGGTTAAACGGCCTAAAACCGTGAAGTAGAAGAAGAAGAAGCTTAGGTATAAACAACAGCGTTATTGAATCTAGGCATATAGTATTGGAACACGAATTAATTTTTATGTAAAGCATTTTAAGATAAATGTCCAATAATAATTAATAACGTGGAACATTTTACTTCCATTGTTATGATTTCAACAATGTTACAGTTACAAACATAACTCCTTACCAGTTACACACCGCCAGGAGATACGTGCTCAACTATCGAGTTGTAATAAATAGCGTGGGCAATAAGTACATTGAATCTAGCGTTAACACAAATATATAATACTACAAAGCTAGCAATATTGTAATAACAATACATAAAATAAACAATGGCGCCTTAATCACAGTGCTCATTAAACTAATAATAAATAAAGCCAAGAAATCGGCTTCCGAGTAAAGAGGGCTTCGCAGGCTATTTTTGGAAAATTCAAGACATACATTTTATTTGTCATGCAAATATCTTAAATATTTTATCAACATCGTTAGAGCCATTTTTGAGAAAATAAAAAATTTCGAAAGGTGTAGTTTGTGTATAGGGCGAATTTCTTGAAAAACTTCGTTTTGCATCGTTGGAAGATCCTAAACTTGAATGCCAGGTTTGGTATTTAGCTGACTTTTGCTTTTCAGTTATGCTGTTCGCAAACACACATACAGATCAGACAGATTTTTGTGTGCTAGGCAACAGCTCCCTGATAGCTCTCTCAGTAAAGCACGATTTAATTAAACACTGTTTATTAATCTAAATTTACACTCCTTTACATTACACCTGTTCATTACACTGCACAACTGGTCGCAACAAACAGTCTGGCCCTCACTTGCCCTTTCTCTCCATCTTTATTGAACGCTGCTGCTGCCTTGTGTACATGACCACCTAGTCCCCAAAACACACACGCGTGCACTCGAACCTTTTTCTAAAAGTGCTTCTTTAAATTCAGGGGCCTTAAAACATGTATCCGGTGAAATCTCAGTATAGAATTTTTGTTTCAAATAAAATACTTCCTTTGCTTACTAGGTACATGGTAGAGAAAGTAAAAAGGAAAGCGATGTTTCATTTTGAAGACCGATATTCGATTGTTTTATGATGGCTGCTCTCGTGATAGCATATAAGTTAACCAACTTAACAGCAGTAAAGAATTTGGTAAGATCAAGATGGCTTTGGAGTATGATCACTCAAAATTAGTTTCCAAGATAGCCGTGCCGATAAAATATCATGTTATAGCGACAATTTCTTGCTATAGAACTTGCGCCTAAGAAAGCAGCACAGGCCTAATGGACTTTTACTTTTGGGATACTCATCCCTATTTTAACAATATGTTTAAATTCGCTCTATGTGCCATGTGTATCTCTTAGGAATGTATATTTCTATACTGCATTCACTCTTAGATTGATTCGCGCCAAAATAAACCACGTGACCAGTGCACCGGGGTACAACACGGTAGCAATGCGCGTAAGAAAGTAGTCCCATGCTAATAATCTAAATTTTAGAATGAATTTATCCTTAAATGGTATAATATTATATACAGAAATCTAAGAGTTTAATTAACCCTGGTTTATGCCTGATTAATTAACCCTGATTTAAACTGAGCTACAAGTCCCAACATGTAATTCGTATGAATCAATTGACATCCGGGTATGCGCAGAATATTGTTTACAGTCAGAAACCAGCAGGTTCTGTTTACTATCTTGGCGAACGGCGCATAATAAAACGTATTTATGGCAGATATTAAAAGAAACGCTAGCTACGTGCTCATTGGAAATTAAATTACTAAAGTCTCATAAGAAGAAACAGGGCGGTCCAAGAAGCAGCAGAGATGCGCCTTTTAAGACATGTACCAGGATATACGAGGGCTGATCAATAAAGACTAAGACTGATTTTTTTCCAGAGTATTTATTACTCCATTTCAATGTTGACATGATCTTTTTCAAAGTAGTCCCCTCCTACTTGAATGCACATTTTATAGCGTCTCTGCCAGTCCTCGAACACATGGTGCAGGCCATTCTTTGTCAGGTCTTTGAGAATCGCCTCACTTTTCCTCAGTACGCTTCAGTGCTCTCAAATCGAATGCCCCGGAGCTTTGTGCCTTTAGTGATGGGAATATAAAAGAAATCACAGGGGAAAGATTGGGGTTATAAGGCGTGTGCAGTACGCAGGTGATGTTGAATTCCTAGAATTGATTTGCGACGTGAGGCCATGCGTTGTTGTGATGAAGTCGCCACCCATTCTGATGAAGTTCTGGACGTTTCCTTGCAATGTGCTCCCTCAGTGTAGCCAAAACTGACGTGTAGTACGCTGCTGTAGCAGTAGTGTGAGGAAGAACAACAATCACAGCAGCTGTGTTGATGTTGACTTCAGTCATAGCAGAAGCCGAAGCACCAGGCCCACCTTGCTTAGCACAGAGGACTCGCCCGTCTTTGAAGTCCTTGAACCACCTAAACACTGTTGCACGAGACAGTGCATCTTCACTGTACGCTTGCTTCAGCTTTTCCAAAGTTTCAGAGGCTGTATGATTTAAACGAAAACAAAATTTTATTGCTCCTCTCGTGTCGAGTGGTATGCGAAATTCAAGTAGGGTCAACAATATACAGCATTACTACCAACCTACCGATACAAGAGTACTGCCGTCTATGGACATTATACATGAAACCCCGCTATTTTCAAATATTCATGGTAGAGACAGGAAACTCTCAAGAAAGCTACAGGAAAAAATCAGTTTCAGTCTTTATTGATCAGCCCTCGTACTTTAAAAGACAGAGGAGAAGCGAAGACATACGTAAAGAATTAAGAATTTTCAAATTACTAGAAAGAATTAAAGAAAATCAAAACAGCTGGAAACAACATGTGGAGAGGACGGATGATAACCGTTATACGAAGTTGGTTTTAAGATATACACCGAAAGGCCAAAGAAATATCGGCAGACCTAAAATAAGATGGACGGAACAGTTTAAATGATGAGACCGGAACAAGCCAAAGGGCTTAAACCATGAGAGATGATGATTAAAATAATTTCCTTCTGTATTGCTGCTTTTGCTACTTAAAGACATTAGGTTTTCTACACAGTTACCAGAACAGCCCTGCAAGTTTGCCATATCTTCGCTTCCATTTTGTACAGTGTTTCCATAATTCACTCATGTGTAACTGACTGTTACGTCACTGCCTTCGTGATCCTAATGAACTATACGGATCCGAAGGCAGTGGTTTTGTGATATCGCTTTTCGAGTTCTTGTGAGTTATTGTAAAATGAAAGCAATGAAACAAAGACAGTACTGAATGGCAGACTGGGCGCCAAATGGTTTGTATCAGTTATTGTTATTATTATTATTATTATTATTATTATTATTATTCATAGTGTAGTTTCGTTCCTCTGTTCCTCTGTTTCTTATTTATCGACACGTAGCCGACTTTGCACAACTGTAGCATTACTAGAATGTTACGATCATATTTCTTAATGTTTATAACACTGGTCTTGTAAGGGTTGACTAGCGACTATAACTGATTAGGTTATAAGGGGGGAACAGATAAATAGTACATCTAGGAAAGCGTGGAAAGCATTGCATTTCGTAATGAGAATACTGAAAAAGGGGAGCGCAAAGACCAGGGAACTAGCCTACAAATCTTTAGTGCGGCCGGTTATGGAATATGGAGTAGCATGTTGGGATCCATACAGAGTCAATCAGATTGATTCCTTAGAAAAAGTGCAGAGAAGGGCTATAAAATTCATAAGGAGAGGTAAAGATTTTGGGTTTACAAAAGGTGAAGAGAATGAATGGGAACCGCTAAAAGTTAGGCGTAAAAAACATAGATTAGTTGCGTTATTTAAAGCTTATACTGGTTCAAATGCTTGGGCGGATGTTAGAGAAAGGTTAGAGAATCCAGCACACTACGGTCGAAACGATCATCTGTTTAAAATTAGGGGTAGAAAGTGCAGAACCGACGTGGGAAAATTTTCTTTTGTTAATAGAACCATTGAGGAATGGAATGAATTGCCTGTAGCAGCCTTTCAGGGCTGTCCTCTGACCTTAAAGCAGTTCAGAAACAATATTAGCAGAATAAATGTTGGTTAATTAACTAGTGTACTCATTTCACAAACTATACTATTAAAGTTGACACTACCAGGTTAAAAATACTGGTAACTAAATATAAGGACCAATTGTAAATAGTTAAGTACCTCGAAAATAGTTACGTATTTTGTAAATTGTTAAGTACTTTGTAGATAGTTAAGTAAATTGAGAATAGTTAAGTAAATTGTGAATAGTTAAGTAAATTGAATAGTGAAGTAAATGGTGAATAGTTAAGTAATTGTGAATAGTTAAGTAATTGTGAATAGTTAAGTAAATTATAAATGGTTCAGTAATTAGGGATTTTAAAAGCTTTGTTAATATTTAAAATTAATCATTTTGTATTGTTAGTCTTGTTTATTATTATTTTTATTATTATTGTAAGCTAGTCATGGCGATGTAAATTTTGTACGGTTTAATTCTGCCACCGGGAAGTACCCAATTGCAGAATAAATAAATACATACATACATACATACATACATACATACATACATACAAACAAGGTAGTTCTGGTCATCGATTAAAATGTGCCACCATTTTGTATTACGTATGAATTATATTAATTTCACTTATAATGCTAATTGTATTCAACTCGTGATAATCTTAGTTTTCATGTTTGTACATTCATGCATTCCGTACTTATTCCTGCCATAATCCCAAAACTGTGTTGCATACTTTGTTGCTGCATAAAATTTAATTTACGACGCCCAAAACAAATACCTACTAGGGCTACGTTCGCTGACTTATGTGCAAAACCGTTGCCCTAGACGTGTACTACGTGACTTGTGTGACGTCGAGATTTCACCGGAAAATATCTTCTGAGGCACCCTGAATAAATACATTAAAAAACAAAGCATTTTTAGAAAAAGGTCCGTGTGTGTGAACATCTTAACTCAAAAACGAAAAGTCGGATGATATCAAACTTGGAATTTAGGTTCAGGACCTTGATATTCAAGAAAATCCCAACACCCTAACTACCCTTTACAGGAACACTTTTTAATTTTTTTTATTTTCTAAAAGATGGCTAAGGATTTTGATTTAAATACCATATTTTAAAGATATTTGAATGACAAAATACATACCTTGAATTTTCTGGGAATAGTCTGCGAGGTCCTCTTCATTAGGAAGCAATTTTGTATAATCTTGTAAGCTGGCAAGCGTTAAGAGATAGGCGAAAATGTATACACAAGAAATGTAGGTCTTTTTAAACACACAATTTATTTCAAATAACTTTTTTTTTGTGGCATCAGCCATTTCCGAGGTATCTATTATTAATGGTTCTATACTTAGTCATTCTTTTATAGTTCTGTCGATTTTCAATTGTTTCTGGGATTTCGTGGAAGGAGCGTGGAATTGTAATGTCAGCGTCCAGTTCTAAAACATTTGACTATCGCTATTCCCTATGCATGTATAACGAAATTGCAATGCAGCTATTTTCGGAAAGGTTTATCTCGATTAAAATGAAGTAGATTAGAAAATAAACTTTCGTAAGAATAGTTTTATCCCACTAATAAGCGATAAAGGGTAGAGAAAGTCATGTGAATGTAACACATCAGATTTTTTTAAAACAAAATAGTTTTACAAACCAAAAGTCTATATGAGACACAAAGGTTTAACCTATACACAACTGATCAAATCGGATGAGTAGGTTATCTTCGAATAAAATTGCGATTGCATTTCCAATTTTTATATTCGGTATAGAGATGTTGGTAGCCGTGTTGCGACTCTTTGTGATGAAAATTGCCTAAAAGTGACTGTCAGAAAATTCAGAGATGGCTAAGTATGGACCGCTAATAAATAGTCATTATATACGTGCGTAGGTCAGGTTTCGCATTAATGAGAGAGATGGCAGGGATTTCTCAAACTTATAAAGTATTTTTCCTGGTTAGAGAGCCCCAATAGTGGGATGGATCTACGAGCCTGGCATTTTAGGGACTTTCCTGAGTCGCAGTGGCCTACGTAGGTTACAGTGCTCAAGGTGTTCCCTTGGTTGTATAACCTATACCTATAATTTTCCTGGCTTGTCAAAGGAATTTCTTTCGTTTATAAATAATTTTCTGCCTTTTATTAATAAAATGCTCATTGCTAGAACAAATATTTACAGAATTAAGAAGCATGCAGATTCGGAACTCACCGGCCATACACATTTAATATGATATGCCATTTATAAAAATTCACCCACTCAAATTAAATCTGTAGGCTGCAACTCAGTAGAAATTCCTTACTTCGGAACCTCTCTATTCCCATTCCTCTGCACAGATACGAGTATGGAAATTTGGAAGTGAGGGTTTGTGACTCAGATTTTCTTTATCTGATCGATCCATTTTAAGTCATATAATCGACTTCTCTCTGATATTTTATTGATTATAATTTAAAAAATTGACAATGAAAACCGTCAGAAATTATTGATTCTTTTTAAAAATGGCTAAAATTGAATCAATTACTTCGTAAAATGGTTGGAAATGTTTTTAGTGACTTTTTTCAAACTAGTGACTATCTCTTCAAAAAGGCTATATTAGCCATAAAAGGGTTCGAATTTGTTCCGGCGTGAACCCTAAATTAAAATCTCCACAAAGAAGTGTGGCATCATTGGTAGGTAGGTTGTATTGCATGAACATTTTTGGGCTGGAATGGACTAGTGAAGGAAGGGAACACTTAGCACTCCCATCCTCAAGGGATCTATTGTGCTTACACCCCCGGAGGGAACCGCAGGAGACACAAAGGTTGTAGAGCGAAGCCGGCGCAAGTGGACAGAGACGCGCAGAGTTCACTAACAGTTCCAGGCTTGACCACTCGGCCACGGGAGTGTCGCTCGGAGACGTCTCTCCAGTGGGACGAGGTAACATTTCCAAAGAGCAAACCTCTGCGCCATTTGCCCGAAACCGACCGAAAGCCCCGAAGTCAACCTAAAACATGAAAAGAAAATGAATTGTGAGGAAATGGGGCAGAGAGGACAGCCGTGGTAAAATACACCATTCCAGCATTCGCCTTTGTCAACAAGGGAAATCCACGAAGAGTGGGCGGCCATCAGGAATTGAATCCAGGACCTCCCGAGCCTCGCACGTTACCGCGGAGCAATCTCGCTGGGTCATGAATTTCCTTAGTTTAGATATGAAGCGAGACGCGGTTAACCTCACCTGCAAGGGTCAATACGCTTTTGTGAGTAAATAACGCAAGGACATTTAAAACCATTAGTAAGGCACGTTACATTTGATTGATGATTCTGCAAACACATTAGCTCCAAATAGTTATTGATGAAACATGTCGCTTTTAGCTGTTGTGTGATTCCTAAAACCTCCTTTATTCTGAATCTACAGAAGAACTGTTTTCAGATAATTCAACGTTTCAAATGAATATCATATTCTACTTTCATAATTAGACGAAGAAGGTTAGTGCTTTTCCAAAAATGTAATACTAGGCATGCTTCTTATATTCATGGCAGTAACCAGGCTTCTCCTCCTTCTTCCAGTAGGTCGGTGATTGAAGATTTTAAGAGTATTCATAGCAGTATCCAAACCTACCTGTTACTCAGGATTTAAGTCTTATAAGTCTTTAAAAAAGAGAGAATTGTTTCATATTCATACCTGGGTCTGAAGAATTAGTATAAGAGACACATATTTAAATTGAATTAAGAGAAATTGTAATTACTTTCTCCACCGTGTATCAATGGTAGTATTACATTCCAAACGAAAATCGGAATTTATTGGAAATTCAAGTTTCAAGGACCTCTGAATAAATAAACGATATCACTATACAGGGTGGGCCATTTAAGTTGAGACTGTATATTATTTCCAAAACTAAGCATTGTAGAAAGATATTTCTTTATTAAAATTTGCTTAATATTAAGGGGGAAAGTACGAGGGTTGTCCCAGAAGTACCCGACCTAACAAAGAAAACACAAAAATTTTGGGAAAAAAACATCTTTATTTCTCTACTTAGTCTCCTTTCAGCTCGATACACTTTTCCCAGCGATGTTCAATAGCTTCGAAACCCTGTTTTGAGAACCATCGAGTTCTGCAACATATCCATCAACTGCAGACTCCACCTCTTCATTCTTAGCAAATCTTTTACCATCAAGCCATTTCTTTCACTTTGGAAACAGAAAATAATCAGAGGGAGCTAAATCTGGCGAATAGGGTGCATGAGAAAGCAGTTCGAACTTTAACTCATTGATTTTGGCCATGTGTGAACTGCTGCACTGTCTTGTAGAAACAGAACTTTCTTTTTCTCTAAATGCGGCCCTTTTTACATTATTTCATCGTTCAAACGTTGCAGTAAGTTTGCATAATACTCACCATTGATTGCTTTTCCTTTTTAAAGATAACCAATGAAAATTGTCCCATGTGCATTCCAAAAAAACTGACACCATAACCTTACCTGCAAATGGAACTGTTTCACCTTCTTTGGAGCCGTTTCTCCCCTTTCGATTTCACTGCTTTGACTGTTCCTTCGTCTCAGGTATGAAGTGATGGACCCATGTTTCATCCATGGTTTATGAATCGACGCAAATACTCGGCTTTATTGCAGCGAAACATCGCCAAACACTCGACTGGAACATCCTCACGATGTTGCTTTTGTTCCATTGTGAGTAAACGCGGCACCCATCTTGCGCACAGCTTTCTCATGTCTAAATTTTCAGTTAGTGTGCAATGTACAGCACTTTTTGAAATGCCTACGATGTCTGCTAGCTCGCGCACTTTCAGTCGACGGTCATCCAATACCATTTTGTGGATTTGGTTCACAATTTCTGGCGTGGTCACCTCATTTGGTCGACAACTGCGATGTTCGTCTTGGCAGCTCGTAGGGCCTCGCTTAAACTGCCACCCAATATTTTACTATTTTAAACGAAGGAGCAGACTCTCCCAGAGTAGAATTTAGCTGAGCTTTAATATTAGTTGGAATAAGACGTTTCCAATGAAAGTATTGTAACACATAACTATGGCCAGTTTTATCCATGTTTATAAATTCGCTGAGAGAGTTCACTATTAATAGCTGCCAAACAATTACTAAACAATGTAGCATCGTCAAACTTCAAACTTCAGCTTTATAAGGGTGGTATTTTCTACCAATAGTCATTTGTTTGAAACAACAACCGCTGTATTTACGTCAGGTCGGGTACTTCTGGGACTGCACTCGTAAGTACTATACTCACAATTTGTACTGAAGTGAATTTTGTATTACATGGTATATAAAATATCAATAAGAATGCTTTTAAATAAACTGATATAAAGCCACATTTTATCTTTTAAGGTCATTACCAGAACCAATGGTTAAGTCATTTGTATCGCATGCGTACAAATAAAATCCGAGCTTCATATCGTCCAAAAGGGAAGAGATCCTTAGGTCGTCCAACGAAACTTTTATTGAAAAATTCAACTGTGAGGTCGTAACAGGCCATGGGGACTATTACTTGAAAGGAAGAAGAAGAGGAATGAAACAAACCAGGCCAGAGCTAATCTACACTCAATTTTTATCCCCGGTGCTTGTTAGCGCGAGATATTGTAACTTATGCTACTGAAGTAAGTTTAACTAAACAGCATCGTTAACTGCGGTAATTACCTTGCACACTAAGTTTTGTTTTACGTTTGCACACAGTAATCACATACCACAGCCTTCGCAACAGCCGAAGTAAAACGCCACGCCTCAGCATTACATCACTTTTAAGAGCTCAGCACTTTTAACACGCTCGGCATTGTTTCATTTTCCTTTGCAAATATTCTTCTCTCCTCATCTTTATAACGTTCTTTTGGGAATATAACAAATAAGCTTCACTCTGCGGTTTTCCGTAATTAAGTATAGAGAAAACTACATATTTTATAGATAAACTAGCTGTCTTACCCAGCATTGCGCTTCAATTCAAAATCAAAACATAGCTTTTTAAAATCTAGCGTGAAGCACTCTTCGTTAGAAAGAATAATTGTACATTCTATATAACTGGTAAACCATAAGACAGACAGAAACTTACCATACAAAAAGTATAGATCTCTTTAAAACATACTTTATTTTAAAGAAATGTTTTTTTGGCAGCAGCCATTTCCGAGATATCCGTTCTTATTCTTTTGAATTTTTCAATACTTTCTCATTTTTACTTTTTCTACTACTTACAGTAAGTAGAGGAAGTATTGTATTCCACCAAAAATTCGATGTTGCGATTTAACCGGAAATACATGCTTTGAAGCACCTTGAATCCAAAAAAAGCATTTTTACTTTCTCTACTACGTATAGTAAGTAGGGGAAGAATTGTATTCCACCCAAAAATTCGATACCGAGATTTCACCGGAAATATATGTTTTGGACTCCCTGAATCCAAAAAAAGAATTTTTGGAAACATGTCCGTGTGTGTGCCTGTGTGTTTGTCTGTGTGTCTGTGAACAGCATAACTAAGAACCGAATAGTCGGATAAACACCAAACTTGGTATTTAGGTTCAGTATCTTCCACAGTTGCGACACGAAGGTTTTCAAGCAAATCCCCCCAGATTACCCTTTACATGGAACATTTTTCGAAAATTTTAATTTTCTCAAAATGGCTCTAACAATTTTAAATAAAATATCATATGTTTAAGATATTTTCATGACAAATGAAATGTATATCGTGAATTTTCTGGGAATGTTGCCAAAAGTATTCTTCACTGTGAACGACTTTTGCATAACTGGTAAACCATAAGAGATAGACAAAATGTTACTACACAAAAAATGTAGATCGCGTTAAAATACACAATTTATGTCATATGCACTTTTGTTGTTGAGTGAACCATTTTCGAGATATTGCTTGTTATTCCCTTAAATTTTCCAATACTTATACTTTTTCTCAAATTCGTTATTCATTTTTACTTTCTCTACTACGTATAGTAAGTAGGGGAAGTATTGTATTCTACCCAAAAATTCGATACTGAGATTTCACCGGAAATACATGTTTTGAAACCCCCTGAATCCAATAAAAAGCATTTTTAGAAACATGCCCGTGTGTGTCTGTCTGTCTGTCTGTGTGTCTGTCTCTCTGTGTGTCTGTGAAAAGGATAACTCAGAAACGAACAGTCGGATAAACACCAAACTTGGTATTTAGGTTCAGTATCTTTCAGAGATGCGACACGACGGTTTTCAAGAAATTCCCCCCACTCCAGATTACCCTTTACATGGCACATTTTTCGAAAATTTTAATTTTCTCAAAAATGGCTCTAACGATTTTGATTAAAATGTCATATGTTTAAGATATTTTCATGACAAATGAAATGTATATCTCGAACTTTCTGGGAGTGTCTCTAAAAGTATTCTTCATTGTGAACGCCTTTTGCATAACTGGCAAACCATAAGAGATAGACAAAATGTTACTACACAAAAAATGTAGATCGCGTTAAAATACACAAATTATTTCGTATACTTCTTTTTGATGAGTGAACCATTTTCGAGATATTGCTTGTTATTCCCTTAAATTTTCCAATATTTATACTTTTTCACAAATTAGTTATTCATTTTTTTATGTCCTGGACATGCAATGAGAATGGAACGCGCCACATAGCATCCATCACTTAAAATATTTGACTATCGCTTATAACCTACCATATTCCCCTTGCATCTACAAGAAAATTAGCAATAAGATTGACATCTCGATATCTCAATTAACATGAAGCATATGGAGAATAAGCGTTTGTAAAAATAGTTTGTACAAGAGTAGAGAAAGTCATGTGAGCGTAACACATCAGATTTTCTTTGTCTTGGATATGCAAAGCGTATTAATCTGTGGCAAAGAGAATGGTGCTAGACCTAGCAACTAGCTATTAAGAGATATGTCTATACTCAAAGGCTACTGTATTTCTATATTGCCCTTGCAAATACAAAACAAGGGGAACATAGTACGCCTTAAGCGATAATCAAATATTTTTAGAACTGGTCGATAAGTGTGAAAGGTAATTCTTTTTGCATGTCAAAATATGGTTTTTGCAAATGTTTATCTCGATTAATGTGCAATAGATGGAGCATAGTTTGTACAAGTGTAGAGAATGTTATGTGAGTGTAACACATCAGAATTTTTTTGTCCTGGTAATGCAAAGAGAATGGAATACTCGATATAGCAACCAGCTCTTAAAAGATTTGACTATCGCTTAAAGTCTACCAATTCCCCTTGCATCTACAAGAAAATTAGCAATAAGATTAACATCTCGATTAACATGAAGCATATGGAGAATAAGCGTTTGTAAAAATAGTTTGTACAAGAGTAGAGAAATGATATGAGTGTAACACATCAGATTTTTTTTAATGTGCTCGTATTCAGTTGTTTCTCACGATGTGAGTATGGAATATCCATGCCAGCGTATAGCTACACGGTTTTGAAACATCTGACATTCAATTCGGTTTCCTCTACCCCCTCCCCCTTTGTACCCACTACGAAGTGTGTAATGAAGCTATTTCTGCGAGGGTTTATGTCGATTACAATGAAGCACATAGAAAAATACATTTTCATAAAAATAGTTTGTAGAAGCTACAGTTATTCAAGAAAGTATTCGTCTAGACTTTAAAAAAATTATAGCGGCCAAATTAATGAAGGGGAAAATCTATTTTTTGGACACAAAGATCAAATGGTAACACAGTTTTAAGTGTTTTGGCAGTTTTTCAGATCGTTCATTTTATATTATATAATTTTTTAAAAATATGCCAAAATTGCAAGGTTTTTGTACGTGGTGCTTTCAAAATCATCTTTCAAGCATTGGGTAGAGAAAGTTTTTGTACATGCATCCACAAACTTTCATCGACATGTGGCTTAAACTAAATTCCTGAAGTCTTAAAAAAAAGAGCCGAAAATAAGGAATTAAGTCAAAAACGTTGAAAATTCCCGACTTCGACATTTTATTCCTCCGTCAGATAAAATAGTATTTTCACTGCAAAATCAAGTAATACACACAAAAGAAAAATGCTGTACTGAATGTATGTAAAATAATATTGAAAACACACGTACAAAAGAGTTGCAATTTTGGCATATTTTTAAAAAAATTACTAAACTGATAAAATGTACTATTTGAAAAATCGCCAAAACACGTAAACTGTATTATCATTTGATCTTTACTTCCAAAAAATTAGATTTTTCTTTCCATTAATTTGATTTTAAAGTACAAACGAATACTTTTTTGGTCAAAATAAACTATAGTGCGCAGACAAAGTCATGTGAATGTAAATTATAAGATTTTTAACCTCTTACATAGTAGAGGAGTGGTTGTTTCAAAGTCCTCGAAGTACGAACACATTGCAGACGAGTTTTGCTCCTTTTGTTGTTGTTATTAAATTACTGGTTTACCAAGTTTATGATTTCTCTGTTTTTACTGTTTACTTTACTGCTTATTGTCACAATTACACTTACACAAACACCCAAGCCCATGGCGAGACACGAACTCGCGACCCTCGGTTTGCCGGAGCGCCGAAGGTATACACTCAAGCGACCACGGCTATGAGGGCCAGCCTCTCTTAAAATAAAGGCGATGTGTCCTTGGATGTTACATGCGGCATGTAAGTGGAAAGAGGCAGTAAACTTATGAATTCAGCGCTATGAACGCCTAATGTACTATCGTGCAATATCTAAACGAAATTGTAGTTCTTAGAACACGAAGGTCAAAAGGTTCTATAATAATGATATCGGAGGTGTTTTTGCATTTCTTCAAGGGTAGCATTCGAAGTACTACTAAGAAAATCTGAGTACGTCACCAATAAACTGTGAAACAAAAGCTTTGCGTCACATCTGTCGAGATAAAACAGTTGTCACGAAGAAGCAGGAGATCCCCAGCTAGTTCTGGCTTCCATCCAACACCTGAATAATGTTTTGCTGTGACTGCACATCCGAATTCCAGTTTTGCGTTGTTAAGAGCATGGGAGGCCAACATATTTTGAGCTGGGGCAGTAAAACGAGTGTAGCTTTAGCCCGATATATAAAACGCAATGTTTTAAGAACCATTCAGTTATTCTTATTATTCACTTTTTACCTTCTCTACTACGTATAGTAAGTAGGGGAGTATTGTATTCCACCCAAAAATTCGATATCGAGATTTTACCGGAAACAATGTTTTGAGGCCTCCTGAATCCAGAATAGAGCATTTTTAGAAAAAGGTCCATGTTTGGGATTGTGAACAGCATAACTCAAAAATGAAAAGTCGGATAAATACCAAACTTAGTATTTAGGTTCAGTATCTTTCAAAGATGCGACACGAAGACTTTAAAGAAAATCTCCATATCCCAGACTAGCCTTTATATGGAACATAAATTTTGATTTTCTCAAAAATGGCACTAACGATTTTGATTAAAATATCATATGTTTAAGATACTTTCATGGCAAATGAAACGTATATATTGAATTTTCTGGGAATGTCCCCAAAAGTCCTCTTCATTCTGAATGAATTTTGCATAACTGGTAAACCGTAAGAGATAGACAACATTTTACTCCACAAATAATGTAGATCTCGTTAAAACACACAATTTATGTCATATACGTTTTTTTTTTCCTAGTGAACCATTTCCGAGATACTCCTTGTTATTTGTTTGAATTTTCCAATACTTAACACTTTTCTCAAATGGTCGTTATTCGTTTTGAAAGGGGATATATTATACATATATAGCGGAATTGTACATATGAAAGGGGAACCATACATACAAGAATTGTACAGTAATAATTTAATTCAGTAACATGTTAAAATATTCAACATCTAACATTTGTACAGAGCTGATTGTAAGACACGGGCGAGCTAGCAAGAATTCCAAGAAATCATAAGGACCGTACCTGTCACCGAGCGGTACCACGCTACATGATGGCGCCCAAGCGCACGGATCTGAAACCACACATTCTCATACATGTCAGGGTAACGTGGCCTGAGGGAATAGGAAACGTCGTTAAATTTTCAAACGCGGAGGTGAGCGTCACTAGGCTCCCATATATAAGGGCAGACAAAGCCTCAGAGCCCGCTCTTATTCTAAATCTAACTCATCGAGAAGTCACGTCGACACGAGGTGCTACTGATGCACGTGGGTGCATAAGGGTGGGGTGCGTGTGAATATAGCTAGGCTCCTGACTAACTTAAAGTGGTGGGATTATTATTATAATAATGGGAAAAGCTAGCCGCCCATAAATATTCAAGGTGTGAAATAAACTTCATTGATTAAGGGAAACTTGCAGTGTACTTTTAACTTGCCTCAACCACTAGAACCTGAGATTTAATTATTAGAGATAGGAGTGGAATACTCAACAACCAACGAGCACGAATAACCGAGGAAGAACACTGCAACAGGCAACAACGACCCAAGGATCATCGATTTCCCACTACAGGTTTTTTTATGTCCTGGACACACAAAGAGAATGGAATGCGCCACATAGTAACAAGCTCTTAAAAGATTTGACTATCGCTTAAAGCCTACCATATTCCCCTTGCACCTACCTATATGAAAATTAGCAATACGATAGTTTCTGTAAATGTTTATCGATTAACATGAAGTAGATGGAGAATAGCGTTTGTAAAAATAGTTTGTACAAGAGAGGAAGTCATGTGAGTGTAACACATCAGATTTTTTGGAAGAATATATAATTATGTAATTTTTTAAGAAATTGTTCTGAGTGGGAACACATTGAATAGAAATGATTATCACTACACCATTTAGTAAGGAAATTCCAATGAATTTTGAGGATCTGTAATGCTAATACGACTTTTGAATTTTCGTTCTATTTGCCAATTTCTCAATATTAGATGTAATTTTTGGTGTGCACAGAACAAGTATATTAGCAAGATGTGCATATAGAATAGTTGAAGGTAATTTATCTTTCACTGCGGGTCCCGGAGTAGCGCAGTGGTTTCGTTTGCGACTATCGTACCGAGGGGGTTCGATCCCCGGCTCTGGGGTGATCATTTTAAGTCGACCCTATCCACGCCTTCGCCTCTGACTTGCTCATGTGAAATATCCCCAAAGATCAACGTGGTTCGGAGTCCACGGTACAAGCTGTAGGTCCTCTCATTCCATCATCATCACCTTACAACGGATTCCGCCGCTGGTTGGCTCCCCCGAAAATTGGGTCTACCATCCCTTGGTGGAATGAGTTAACCACCGGTGATCGTTAGAAATGAGGACATTCATTGTAAAAAAAGGTTTGCTCACAGCCTTAGAGCAAGATCGTGAATTTCAGGAAACCATTCTGAAGGGACATGTTTCCAAAATTCAGTCAGATTAGAAATGGGTGATCCACAATGATCTTTAAATTTAGCACCAATCCTGAGTAGTTTTGCATTTCTATTATTTCCATTTGGAAGAATGGTAGTATTTATGAAACTTAGACTCTGAAATGCAAAGTGGATTTATAAATAAATCTGTTACCCTTTCGAGATTAAAAAAAAGGAAGAGTTTGTGATGATAACTAGATTCACATCGGATCTTGAACTGTCAGTAGGCAGAATGTCTTAAGGTGGCATTACTTGGTCCGTGGCCTGAGGTTGGCCACCCCTAGGTTACAGTATATTTATCCATATGGGTTATAGTCCTTGGCACTATTCATTCAAATCAGTTCCACAATTATCACTCGGTTCTCTTCGCCTCAGCGTGCATATCAACTGTGGAGGCAGCTTCACATTTTGATTAATGCCATGTTCACTGAAGACAATGTCATAGGGGGAAGCTGCGGTCCATAGTTGCAACAATTTCCACTTATTTTAATGTTTGATTATCTACAAACAATAGCTGAATAGCTTCAGAACTTCGAATTTGTATCCTTCACAGATACACGGTTCTCAAATAAGGATAAAAATTAAATAGATTCTGTTTCTTTAAGTATAATTGTGAAACTTTGCCTTCTTACTTTCTCTAACTTTTTTTTTAGTTGGATAGGATTGACTACGGAGACGAATCGGCACCGATCCAGAGGGAATATTGTACCTATATCCCACGAGGGGGCGTCACCGGGAGGAAGGGTGAGGCGACAGGAGAGACAGGACGGCCGGATCCAGGAGCGACGGCACAGCAATGAGAGGGTCCTTAAGCTTCCAGATAGAGACACCCCGACAGACGGACAGGCAGATCGGGGACTTCACCCCACACAGAGTGTGTCCAATATCCCTCGAGGGGTTCGGATACCCCGGCAGCCAGTCGAAAGTCGAGAGACGGAGTCACAAAAAGCATCCTTTAACCCGGCCACGCTGCACCGAAACACCATCGCCGACACTTTCGACCCTGAAAGAAACCAACGGGATGAAAGATGAATAAAATGAAGAATGGAACGAAATGTTGGAGGGGCACGAAATTCGGGGGATGAAAGAAACCACTCCAGCATTCGCCTGACGACCCGGAAAACCCTCGAAAAAATCCATGGGTCAGAGTGGACGGTTGCCGGGGATCCCGGAACCTCCCGATGCGGGCCACAGACGTGGCCACCTGAGCCATCCCTCTCGGTTTCACTATAGTAAGTAGAGGTATATTGTATTTCACCCAAATGTTCCATATCGAGACTCCATAGGAAATACATGTTTTGAGGTCACTTGAATGAAAGAAAATGCGTTTAAAATTCGTACGTGTCCGTGAACAGCGTAACTAAAAAATGGAATGTAGCATAAATGCTAAACTTGGTATTCAAATTTAGGTCCTTCAAAGATGCGACAGAAACGTTTTTCAAGAAATTACCCCTACCCCAGACTACCGCTTACATTTAAAAATGTGTCCTTGTTTTCGATTTCTCAAAAATATCTAACGGTTTGGTTAAAAGATCACATGTTTCCGATATTTCACTAATAAAATGTATATATTGCATTTTCTACGAATACTCTGTTAAGTTCTCTTCGTTTTGAACACATTTTGTATAACTTTATCTAAGAAGGAAACTATAAGAGAGACAAAACCTTACTCGTGGAAATATCTAATTCTCGTTAAAGTACAGAATTGTTGTCGGTTTGTTTTGTAGCGTTAGTTGTTTTCGAAATATCCTTTGTTGTATCATTACATTTTCCTATACATTACTACGTCAGCCTACGGGAGATGCTTGAAAGTTTCAGATTCTTCTTTTTATTTTGTCTACTGCTTACCTATAATAAGCAGAAGAAATAAAATATTCCACCAAAAATTCCATATCCAGAATTTTACTGAAATACACATTTTGAGGTTCCCTGAATCCATAAAAAAGCATTTTTAGAAAAAGATCCACGCGCGCGCGGATGTGAACAGCATAATTCAAAAACGAAAATTCGGATACATACAAAGTTTAGTATTTAAGTCCAGAATCTTCCGAATGGAAGGCACCCAACTACTACAAAGTTAGGCCGAATATGCAAGCCTTGATGTTGAATGTACTAGAGCAGAGGTGGCGAAAACGTGCTTCGCGAGTTATTTTGACTCGCAGGCGCCGTTCCCTCTCTGCAACCGTCCCTTTGTTTTACACGTGCTTCTGAGTGATGCAGTGCGGGTTGCATATTTGGTGACTCGCGGAAGGAAGTCGTTTTCGCCACCCTTGTACTAGAGTTTAAAATTTTTATTTGTTGAACTATTGCAACATCCGAACAAAGAGTATGAAATATCTCAAAAATGAGTAAAATTGCTAAACATACGAGTATGTTAGAAACAGTATATTTTAATGAGCTTTTTTTTCTGTAGTAAGTTTTTAGTTTCTCATTACAGCTGAATTTTACTTATACATTAATCACTTCTACGTTTTTCGTAGATACACGTTGTATTTTTTAGCCACTGAAATTTGTCCATTAATATTTTAGCTCAATTATATGTTTTTCGGCTATACGTTTTGTCATTAATACATAACATTTTTCTGGTTCCCATGTACGAAATATATTAATTTACTCACTTATGCGCTATATTTACTATGTTAACTATATCATGCACGGTTTCTGTATATTGTATCCTTGCTGTCGCAGCACAAAACAGTAGGCATGTTGGGTGAGGCATCAATATTTTCATCAATATTTTCGGAGCCCATTATTACTACTCGCATGTTAACAATACGGCCGGACAAGGTCTTTCTTCTCCAGGATGGCTCTAATGATGGCGATGATTACGAAGCCGGCCTAAATAATGAAAATGTTCCCAGCGTGTTTGAGACAGTTCAAACTCTAAAACTTACACACTTCTATCATCTCAAAGTCCAAAATGGTGATAGTATTTTGTAGCGAGTTCGGAATGATGTCATTCAGGTTACGCCAAGTTCAGCGTAGGTGCTCACTTGGCTTTCTTGGTTCTAAGTCCGCCCGCTACTATCCCTGGAAGATGCTATAAATTAAGGAGTGGGTGAAGGCAATAATAAAACCTCGTGTTCGGTTATTAGCGGACTTTGTTTCAGATGTAAAAAAATAAAACGGTGTAGTGGGAAATCGATGATCCTTGGGTCGTTGTTGCCTGTTGCAGTGTTCTACTTCCTCGGCTATTGTGATTGTCGGTTGTTGAGTATTCCATTCCTAACTCTCTTTAAATCTCAGGTTCTAGTGGGTGAGGCAAGTTAAAAATACACTGCGAGTTTCCCTTAATGAATGAAGTTTATTTCACAGTTTGAATATTTATGGGCGGCTAGCTTTTCCCATTATTATAATAATAATCCCGCCACTTTAAAATAGCCAGAAGCCTAGCTATATTCACACGCACCCCACCCTTGTGCACCCACGTGCATCTGTAGCACCTCGTGTCGACGTGACTTCTCGAGGAGTTAGAGCGGGCTCAGAGGCTTTGTCTGCCCTTATATACCGGAGCCTAGTGACGCTCACATCCGCGTTTGAAAATGTAACGACGTTTCCTATTCCCTCAGGCCGCGTTACCCTGACATGTATGAGAATGTGTGGGTTCAGATCCGTGCGCTTAGGCGCCATGATGTAGCGTTGTACCGCTCGGTGACAGGTACGGTCTTTATGATTTCTTGGAATTCTTGCTAGCTCGCCCGTGTCTTACAATCAGCTCTGTACAAATGTTAGATGTTGAATATTTTAACGTGTTAGTGAATTAAATTATTACTGTACAGTTCTTATATGTATGGTTCCCCTTCTCATATGTACAATTCCTCTCTATATGTATAATATATCCCCTTTCAACGGCTAGCAAAGTTATTTCCCTTATATACATGTTCACGCTTTTTCTATATTCTTCTGTCCTCATCCCAATACCTGTTATTTGTATTAATTTACGGGAAGCTAACTCATTGTCGTCACACTATATCTCCCCCACTCTTCACACAGCGTGGCCTAGGCACAGCGTCTCGGTGCCTAAGAAGCAGAATCACCTTGTGGGCTGCTTGAACAAAGTTCTCCTTCTTATATGAAAATGCCCTGACGCGCACATTCACAATTTATTGTAACGTCCATTTTGATTGTTGTCTCGCACATCCTTGTATGAGAGTTCAGTCGCTCCCATTCTTATGTCACGCTTCCGAGAGCATTTTTGGGAATCCCTGTATATCTCTGTCTCTTTCTTAAATCGGCCCTCTCCCCTACACTTCCGTAATGTAAACGTTCAGGAACGTTCCCAAATTCTACCTTTCGTTTAAAAAGACGCTAATTTAGACAAAAATATTACGTCAGTAACTGCACAGTTGGTATCCATGTTCTAAAGCTAGATTTTGTTACTGGTATATATTGCTGCTGAACTAGATGCCAGTAGCCACCTGGACTCTGTCATAAGCTATTCCCTCAACGCTCTCTCAAACATTTCCGTGGCTAATACAATATGTAGTGCAGTTTAGAGCCAGCTCATGTGTTCTTTTAACCCCTAATATGTGTATATATTTAAAAATTACAATAACTCAACATCTAAAACTGCCACTGGATTGCAGGAAATACTAAAAAAACTCAACGGAAAGACTAGCCAGGTAAATTCATTCTCTCCACATCTTACAATTACCCATTGCACTCGAATATCAAACAAGTTTTGACTTTTCATACAAAAATAACAATTATATTCTCATTACCACACGAGATGTGAGAAAGTACGCTTTGTCCAATCCAAGCAAGCAAACAAAGTAAAACGCGATGTCACCGAGTACGCTTAAAATGATAATATGCAGATGGGTACAACCAGAGTTAGATTTTCAATGAAGTCTTCTGTAGTGCAGTATCAGGTTACTTACATGGTTCCTTGAGGTACTGTCATGCTCAAGCTGTTCAGGACTGTCGTCGTGGCATCGCCACGTCCGTAAGTCTTGCATGCTTCTCGCACTAGGATCGCGGCATCCATGTCTCCTTTCCTAGGAACAAACATAGTTATGTTAGATGCAGATAGCTTATTGACTCCGTAGATTGAAATATGTAATATTTAAAAAAATCTGATGTGTTACACTCACATGACTTTCTCTACTCTTGTACAAACTATTTTTACAAACCCTTATTCTCCATATGCTTCATGTTAATCGAGATGTTAATCTTATTGCTAATTTTCTTGTAGATGCAAGGGGAATATGGTAGGTTTTAAGCGATAGTCAAATCCTTTAAGCGCTGGTTGCTATGTGGCGCATTCCATTCTCTTTGAATGTTCAGGACATAAAAGAAAATGAATAACGAATTTGAGAAAAAGTATAAGTATTGAAAATTTAAGGGAATAACAAGCAATATCTCGAAAATGGTTCACTCAACAAAACAAATGTATATGACATAAATTGTGTATTTTAACGCGATCTACATTTTTTGTGTAGTAAAATGTCTATCTCTTATGGTTTATCAGTTATGCAAAAGTCGTTAACAATGAAGAATACTTTTGGAGACATTCCCAGAAAATTCGAGATATACATTTTATTTGTCATGAAAATCTCTTAAACATATGATATTTTATTCAAAATCGTTAGAGCCATTTTTGAGAAAATTAAAATTTTCGAAAAATGTTCCATGTAAAGGGTAATCTGGGGTGGGGGGATTTTCTTGAATACCTTCGTGTCGCATCTCTGGAAGATACTGAACCTAAATACCAGGTTTGGTGTTTATCAGACTGTTCCTTCCTGAGTTATGCTGTTCACACACACACACACACACACACACACACACACACACGGACATGTTTCCAAAAATGTTTTTTTTGGATTCGGGGGGTCTCAAAACATGTATTTCCGGTGAAATCTCGGTATCGAATTTTTTAATGGAATACAATACTTCCCCTACTTACTATACGTAGTAGAGAAAGTAAAAAGATTCTGATTGCAACAGGGGAAGTTCTCCTCATATTTCCTTCTTGGAGTCACAGCTGTACTTTAAGCATTTTTAAACCTAGACGTAGTCAATGAATTGAAGTATTGTGGCGTATCAGTAAGCATTGTCATACCAAACGCATTGTTGTGTTGCATTGTCGACAGTATTGTTGCGTGACTAATTATTTCTTTCGGCTTAACGAGCCTTCTCCTTTGGCGCGGATCACGCCAGAGAGAGGGGGCTTTGTTTGAATCTCCGTCCGGTATGATGCCAGCCTTGACTAGCTTGCCTAGACAGGGTTGGAGAGGGTATATAGTTAGTGTTACTTGAATGTGAGCGTCACTTTGTTTGTGGGTATGTAAAAAACAGGTCGTGTGTGGCCGGTCCTCGACTGCGAGGCATCTCCCCTCATCTTTTGTTTCCCTAAGTGTAATGTAGAGCCGCCAAGTGTTTCGTCAGTAAATTACAGTTATTGTGATATTTGTGTATTTTGTCAAAAAAACCTCACGCCTTCATCTGAATGTAGACATCAAGGTCCCGGTCCTCAGTTTATAAGCTACGCTCCCCCATGTGCGTGTTGGGGTGATCAAAATGTAGTAATTTGCTGGGAACCTTTTGACCCTCACCCCAGCATGCAACAGTGTAAAACGGTTTATTTGTCAGTTACAGCACTTTCTCTACTGTTGGCAGCTCCCAGGATGGCGGGATTACAGGCGTCGTAGCTTTATGGTGATTCTACGTGGTATAATAATCGGTGGCAAGATAGTTCATTAAGGGTCAAGGCCTACCAACCCCACAACCCGCTTCGCGCAGAGGTGGGCGATCACGGCGAAGCGCGGTTGCTTTGGTCAGCATGGTGTGTCCTCCGACCATGATCCACAGAACTCATCACTCACCCTCAGATTTCCACCTCTTGGACCTCTGAAAGATGCAAGGCGACAGTATGGTTGATGCAGTGAAATTCGTAGTGGCTACGTGACCAGTGCAACAGATGGGAATAAATGCATTTGTTTCCATCCTGGCGCAAGGCCATGCAAGTCGATGGAGACTTTGTAGAAAAACAGTGTGTGGGAGAGAAACATTCATTTATGCTATCCCCAAATTTCAACCATCTTTATTTTTTCTACCACCCAAAAATTCGATATAGAAATTTCACCGGAAGCTCAAACTTTGAGGTCCACTGTACCCGAAAAAGAGCTTTGTTTTAGTAAAATGTGTGTACATCACAATCAAAAATCGAATAAATGGCAAAGTTCATATTTGTGTGAGATACTTTTTTAAAGAATATCACCTCAAACTACTCTTTAAATAGGAAAGTTGAATTATTTTTTATTTTCTTAAACATTTTTATTAAAATACTATCTTTTTAACATTTTTGCATGATCAATAAATTGTATATTCTGAATTTTCTGTAAAGTCTGAAGTCCTTTTTATACTGTATGAATTTTGTGTAACTAGGAAACGATACGAGATAAATAAAAAGCTTACTTACTAACGAAAAACGTGCTAAATAATTGCTTCACAGCGTTAGCAATTTTCGAAACATTTTGTGCTGTATGTTTCAAAATTTAAGGGCGTCATTTGACAAAATTTGACGGAAGTTTCCGATTCCTCTTTTCCTTTCCAAATGATCGTTACTATGGTTTCTGATTTTGCTTCTACGTACTTAAATATCTAACATGATTGGTATTTTAATACCAGAACCGCTAGAGCCAGTTTTGAAAAAATGAAAACTAACAAAAATTTTTACTTTCTCTACCATGTACATAATAGATAGAGAAGGTATTACTTCCACCCAAAAATTTGATACCGGGATCTCATCGGTAATACATGTTTTGAGGCCCCTAAATCCTAAGAAAACCATTTTTACTTCCCCTACTACGTTTAATAAGTAGAGTAAGTGTATTGTATTCCACCCAAATGTCTGCTATCGAGATTTCACCACAAACACACGTTTTGAGGCCCCCTTAATCTAAAAAATGCAATTTTAGAAGAAGGCTCGTGTGTGAGTCTGTGTGCTGTGAACAGCATAACTCAAAAACAAAAAGTTGGATCAACACCAAAATTAACATTTAGGTTCAGACTTTTCAAAGATGCGACACGAACATTTTCAAGAAAGTCCCCACTGCAGACTATCCATTTCATGGAATATTTTTCGAAAATTTTGATTTTTTTAAAAAATGATTAACGGGTTTGATTAAACTACCATATATTAAAGATATTTACATGGCAAATAAAGTGTATACCTTGAATTTTCTGAGAATAGCATATGAAGTCCATTTCATTTGGAAGAAAGTTTGTATAACCTTGTATAAGCGGTAAATGTTAAGGACAGACGAAAACGTACTGCACAAAAAATGCACATCTCTTTAAAAAATCTGATGTGTTACACTCAAATGACTTTCTCTACTCTTGTACAAACTATTTTTACAAACGCTTATTCTCCATCTACTTCATGTTAATCGAGATAAACATTTGCAGACTCTATCTTATTGCTAATTTTCTTGTAGGTGTAAGGGGAATATATATTTATAAGGACAATATAGAAATACAGTAGCCTTTAAGCATAGACATTATTCTTAATAGCTGATTGCTATGTGCAACACCATTCTCTTTGCCACAGATTAATAACGAATTCCCATTTGAGAAAATAAGTATTGAAAAATTTAAGGGAATAACGAGCAATATCTCGAAAATGGTTCACTCAACAACAAAAAATGTATACGACATAAATTGTGTATTTTAACGCGATCTACATTTTTTGTGTAGTAAAAGTTTGTCTATCTCTTATGGTTTACGAGTTATGCAAAAGTCGTTCACAATGAAGAATACTTTTCGAGACATTCCCAGAAATTTCAAGATATACATTTCATTTGTCATGAAAATATCTTAAACATATGATATTTTAATCAAAATCGTTATAGCCATTTTTGAGAAAATTAAAATTTTCGAAAAATGTTCCATGTAAAGGGTAATTTAGGGTGGGGAATTTTCTTGAAAACCTTCGTGTCGCATCTCTGGAAGATACTGAACCTAAATACCAAGTTTGGTGTTTATCCGACTGTTCGTTTCTGAGTTATGCTGTTCACACACGCACACGGTTCAAGTCCAGCCAGGATATTCTCTTGTTTGATGTGTTTCCCAGTTTTCCTCATAATTGGCAGATGCTGTAGAGATGCTCTAAGCTTAGGCCTGGAACGTTTCCTTCCCAAATATCATTTCACTGCATGTATCATTAGTGCTGTGATGACGTACCTAAAAGAACTTGCGTTGAACACTACTACGGCACACACTCACGTTTCCAAAAATGCCTCATTTAATTATTCATTTTTTGGATTCAGGGAGCCTCAAAACATGTATTTCCAAACCTCGGTATCGAATTTTTGGTGCAATACAATACTTCTTTTACTTACAACAGGTAAGCAGTAGAGAAAGTAAAACGTGTTAAGTATTTAAAAATGTAAACCAATAACAAAGAATATTTCGGAAACGGTTAACGCCACACTAATATTATTTGATATAAACTGTGTGCTCTAATATCTTCATTTATTTTTGTGCAGTAAGATTTGGTATATTTCTTACGGTTTACCAGTTATGCACAAGCCACTCAGAATGAAAAGGAATTCACAGGCTTTTCCCAGAAAATTCAATATATACATTTTATTTTTCATGCAAATATCTTAAATATTTAGTATTTTAATCAAACTGTTAGAGAAATGTTTTAGCAAATAAAAAATAACCAACTATTAAAGAGTAAAGCAATTTAAAAAAAATCTGTTGTGTTACACTCACATGACTTTCACTACTCTTGTATAAGATATTTTTACAAACGCTTATTCTCCATATGCTTCATGTTAATCGAGATGTTAATCTTATTGCTAATTTTTTGTAGGGCAAGGGGAATATGGTAGACTTTAAGCGATAGTCAAATCTTTTAAGCGTTGGTTGCTATGTGGAGTATTCCATTCTCTTTGTATGTCCAGGATATAAAAAAAAAATCTGATGTGTTACACTCACATGACTATCTCTACTCTTGTACAAACTATTTTTACAAACGCTTATTCTCCATCTACTTCATATTAATCGAGATAAACATTTGCAGACTCTATCTTATTGCTAATTTTCTTCTAGATGTAAGGGGAATATATATTTACAAAGGCAATATAGAAATACAGTAGCCTTTAAGCACATACATATCTCTTAATAGCTAGTTGCAAGGTGCAGCACCATTCCCTTTGCCACAGATTAATACTCTTTGCATATCCAAGACAAAAAAATGAATAACGAATTCCCATTTGAGAAAATAAGTATTGAAAAATTTAAGAAAATAACAAGCAATATCTCGAAAGTGGTTCACTCAAAAAAAATGTATATGACATAAATTTGTATTTTAACGCGATCTACACTTTTTGTGTAGTAAAATTTTGTCTATCGCTTATGGTTTACCAGTTATGCAAAGGTCGTTCACAATGAAAAATAATTTTGGAGACATTCCCAGAAAATTCGATATATACATTTCATTTGTCATGAAAATATCTAAAACATATGATATTTTAAGCACAATCGTTAGAGCCATTTTTGAGAAAATTAAAATTTTCGAAAAGTGTTCCATGTAAAGGGTAATCTGGGGTGGGGGTATTTTCTTGAAAACCTTCGTGTCTCATTTCTGGGAGATACTGAACCTAAATACCATGTTTGGTGTTTATCCGACTGTTCGTTTCTGAGTTATGCTGTTCACAGTCACACACATAGACACACACACAGACACACACACACACACGGGTATTCTTTCAAAAATGCTTGTTTTGGATTCAGGGGGTCTCAAAACATATATTTCTTGTGAAATCTCGCTATCGAATTTTTGGGTGGAATACAATACTTCCTCTACTTACTATACGTAGTAGAGAAAGTAATAACCTTTCAATGTAAAAGGTAGTTTAGGAGGGGGAGATTCTCTTAAAATCTTCGTGTCGCATCCGTGGAAGACGCTAATTTTAAATATCAAGTTTAGCATTTAACCGACTTTTCGTTTTTGAGTTCTGCTGTTTACAGATAAGACACTCACACTCTCTCACTCTCGTTCTCTCACCTTTTTCTAAAATTGCTTGGATTCAGGGGGCCTCAAATCATGCATTTGCGCTGAAATATTGGTATAAATTTTTGGGTGAAATACAATTATACTTCATCTATTTAATATAGTTGCCCTCCGTGGTCTAATGGTACCATGCTAGCCTCTAGTTCCCGAGGTCGCGGGTTGAAACCCGGCGGAGGACGATGGATCTTTTCGGGCGTAAAAATCCTTAGCCTAGTTTCCTTTGGAAGGGAAGAAAATCCGGTGGTCCCCTGTCGTAGATTTACGTCACGTAAAAGAACCTCAAACCTGATAAGAGGCCTCTGAGCAAAATTACCCGTCTTTCACGCCCAATATAGAATGGAACGTTAAGAACCATATTAATTAAAGAGCGCCCATAAATAAACCTCAATTTCTATTTAATGTAGGTAAACCGTAGGGAAATTAATAACATGTTAAACAAGTTTGTAGAAGGGATATAAAACAAACGATGGTGGCTAGAAAGTGTTATGTAAATGTCAAATTTTTGTCTTCTTTTATATGCGTAACAGAAACATATAGCGGTATCATATGCAGCTGTTTCGTATCCTCTTTTTATGGATTTATGTTTAGCTTCACGATTTGTCAAAAGATACATATGTTTTAGTTGCTTCATTTGTATAATTTCCTTTAATTTGTGTGGTCATATCGGGGTCTTTGACTTTAACAACCGCGGTGCTTTTACTCGCTGAATTGTAGATTTCTTATCCGTGGTTTGTAATACGTTTTATTATTAATCACATTCACATTCCACCCCCACACTCATACTTCCATACTCTGTGTGAGGTAAGGGATGATTCTGATTAAAGAAAAATTCCCCGCCCCAGCCGGGAATTGAATCCGGAACCTCTGGATTGAGAACCCAGAACGCTGACTATTCGACCATAGAGGAAGTCAAGGATACATTTGTAAGGTATAAAAACGGAGCTATATCCAGAGGAAGCAAAAAAGAATGTTGTTTGGAAAGGTTGCATTCTTAGCCAAATCGACATTAGAAGTAAAACGCAGTAAACTGTTGCAGCTTGCCGCGGCAATGGAGAGGCTAGCTTCATACTTAATATCAAGTTGTCCTTGAAACAATCTAAAATGTCCACTGAATCAAACACAAAAAATTTTAATTCTCACCCAAGAAGCTAAAAAAGAAAGAAAGAAAACAAAATAAACATCTTGGCTTAGAAAACGAAAATCCAATCTAACCTTGAATATTTAAATTTTTTTACTCCTTTGTCAAGTACAATGCTCTTGCGATTTTCGAGGCCAAATTGTGGTTGGCTTTGTAAGCGGAGCACCCATTCACTTTTTATCCTCCTTCCTAAAAAAAGAAAGGGATAAAAGAAATAAGGAAAGAAAAGAAAAACACGTGGATGTAATCTGAATCTAGTTGACCAATTATTCGCTCCAAGTTGAGGTAGGTACTGTAGGTAAAAGCAACAGTCATTAACTGAAATCTACAAGATTATTTGTTATATACAAGTGAGGCAGTATTTTTAACACTTAAATGATTTCAGTTCTAATTATATAATATATAAAGTCAATAACAGCCCGCCTTAAAGCAATATGTGTATGTAATAATATATAAAAAGTGTATATTACAGTCATTGTAAATGTTTATATTATTGTATACATGTGTAATAATGTTATGTGAATGTATTACGTAATTTAATAATGTAGGAGCTGTGAGAATTATAGGTTAAAAGATGCTAACAATGAGGTAACCTTGAGGCAATAAAGAGTAAGAAAGTTAATAATGCTACTAGTCATTATTGGAGCAACAATAATGTAAATTTTGTAACAGTTTATAAAATAGCCAATCAACAACCAGAAAAAGCTTTAGTTAAATGGAGGTATTCTATTGGACAAGGATTAGCCAATCAGAGACTTGAAATACAGAAATTTACAAATTTAGGCGCTAGAAATCAAGTTCAATTGCTAGCAGACATTGTTACTAATCAGACGCGAGATGAGTTCTCGAGAAATTTAATACGTATTTTGTGTGAGAAAATTGTTTACGTGTTTAAAAAGTGCAAGTAGTTAATAAAAGAATCGCACAGCTCTCTATATCAGTGAAGTCTTATTTAAATCGTGTCAAGCATTAATAAGTGGAGTGAAGAAAAACTTAAAATCTGTGTAAGCCTTCAGTCGCACCACAACCCTGCAAAGAGAAACAGTCTCTAATACTGACGCAGCCAAGGCACATTAATATATAATATTTAAAGAAACAGTAAAAATACAAAGTTAATATATTTAAACTTGGGGCGAAGACTACCGGAAACTTTTTACCATACTGAGGTTGCAACTACTTCAAGTTCGGCTCCCCAACAGTCGAAATATAATACATCTTCAAACTGACTTCCCATACGTAGCAGCAACAAACCATCTCCTTCACAAGGCATACGCTGTTCGTGAAGGTATTCGTCAGCGGTAAGAAAGCACGTCTCAGGCCAGAAGAATTACGTTACTGATTATACGAGGGCTGATCAACAAAGATTGAGACTGATTTTTTTCACAGATGTTTATTACTCCAATTCAATGTTTACATGATCTTTTTCAAAGTAGTCCCCTGCTACTTCAATGCACTTTTTATAGCGTCTCTGCCATTCTTTGAACACGTGCTGCAGACCATTCTTTGTCAGGTCCTTGAGAATCGCCTCACTTTTCTTGAGCACTGCTTCAGAGTTCTCAAATCAAATACCCTTAAACTTTACCTTTAGTGATGGGAATAAAAAAAAGTCACAGGGTGCAAGATCGGGGCTATAAGGTGGATGTGGTACACGACTAATTTTGAATCGAGCCAGAAACTGCGTGACTTGATTTGCGACGTGAGGCCGTGCATTGTCATGATGAAGTCGCCACCCAGTCCGAGAAAGCTCTGGTCGTTTCTTTGCAATGTGCTTCCTCAGTGTAGCCAATACTGACGTGTAGTATGCTGCTGTAACAGTAGTGTGAGGGAGAACTGCATGCTGGTAAATCATTCCATTACAGCCAAAAAATGTGATCACTATCACTTTCCCTGCAGATGGAACAACATTTGCCTTTTTTGGTGTTGGAGAACCTGGCGATTTACACACTGTGCTGGCTTGTTTTCCTTCAGGATCATAATGATGCAGCCATGACTCATCACCTTGCTTAACACTGACAAGTTGGCCTTCTTTGAAGTCCTTGAAGCACCTAAACACTGTTGCACGAGGTAGTGCATCTTCACTGTACGCTTGCTTCATATTTTCATAAGTTTCGATGGCTGTATGGTTTAAACGAAAACAGAATTTGATTGCGCTGCACTGCTCCTCTCGCGTCACCTCCATTGTCTGGTATGCGAAATGCACGTAGGGTCTACAAAATAGAGCATTACTACCAACCTACCAATACGAGAGTGCTGCCGCCTACCAACATTATACATAAAAACCCGCGCTTTTCAAATATTTATGTTACAAATACGAAACTATCACGGAAGCTACAGGAAAAAATCAGTCTCAGTCTTTGTTGATCAGCCCTCGTACTTAAACGGAGCAGAGCGAGGTACTTAGGTTTGGAAGTAGTTTATATTTCACACTGATCAAGTACAGAAGTTTTGGTTTTCATAACTGGTTTAATTATGTCATCTGGGTTTATATGTAATATTGTGAGTGAAAAAAATAGATGTGTTACATTCACATGTCTTACTCTATTCACTCTTCTACAAACTATTCTTAAAAGAAACTTATCATTCTACCGTGGCGAAACAGCCCGTTGAAGGGCCAAGACTGCCGCCCGGCCGCTGCCTCCCCCACCTCTGCCCACATCAAGAGTCATATATGGGGTGCTGTACTGCAGGGTGGGACGTGTCAACGCCCCGGATCCCTCCCAGCGGTATATGCGGCTTCCTTGAACTGGAGGCGCTACTTTTTGATCAAGTAACACTTCTTGTTAAACTAGATAAACCTTCAAATCACACTTACATATTTCCTTGTACGTTATAGTAGGCAAAGCGCTAGTCAGAATTTTACAGAGCGTCTCGTTACGACATTGGATATAAGATTTCATGCCCTTTGCATGATCACGAGAAAAAAGCGAATGACTTCCCATTTGAGAAAAGCATAAGGATTTGAAAAAGTCATTCAGAATGAAGAGGGCTTCACAGCTATTACCAGAAAATTAAGAAATAGATACATTTTATTTGTTATGTAAATATTGTGAATTCGTTCAGGTTCTCGAGATCGCGGGTTCAAACCTGACGGAGGGTGATGGATTATTTCGAGCGTGAAAATATTTAGCATGGCTTCCTTCGAAAGGGAAGTAAAACCAATGGTCCTGCGTCGTAGACTTACTGCACGTGAAAGAACCTCAAACCTGATGAACAGGCCCCTGAGCAAAATTTTCGGTATTTCACGGCCAATATGGAATGGAACGCGTCCATAAATAAAACTCAATTTCAATTTTTTGTCCAGTTTTTCCACTATCACTGTTCTAAGGTCTTATCTGTCACTGTTTCACTGAGAGTTCACTTCGTTCACACTTTCACTAAGGTGAACTAGTTCAATTCTCTGTCTCCTCGCTTCTTCGTGACGTAGCCTCTTCACACCGGACGGTTCACTTCACTCAGGAGTCGAACTCAAGAACTTCACAATCCGGCGCTCCGCAGTAGTATTCGCTGCACGTCGCAACCGTCACCAACTCGCTCGGAGAATCGCACCAGAGACGCACTTGCTAACTCACTGACTGACTTAACTACTCTCAACTCGCACCGAGACTTCCGCGAGATCGCTCGCTTATATAGTCAGTAGAATGTTTCCACAAGATTCTCAAGGTTCTAAAACCGTTTCGACACAGTTTCTGGAGAAGGGGGTGAGAGATAGCTTCCATAAGTTTCTAGGTAGCTCCCGATAGCGCGCCCGGTGTTTACGCTGGCGAGCGTCAGTTATCTTGTTTATTTGGACCGCCCGGCGCCAACCTCCCGATAACCTTGGGCCATAGCCGCTGTGTCACAATATCTTAAACATTTTAATCAAAATCGTTAGTCATTTTTGAGAAAATCTAAAAATTTCGAAAAAATTTTCATGTAAAGGGTAGTTTGAATGGGGATTTTCTTGAAAATCTTCATGTCGCAACTCTTTAGAATGCTGAACCTGTATACCAAGTTTGGTATTTATCCGCAATTTCGTTTTTGGGTTATGCTATTCTCTCTCTCACGGACCTTTTTTCTAATAAACTTCTTTTTGGATTTAGGGAGTCTCAAAACCTGTATTTCCTTTGAAGTCTCGGTATCGAATTTTTGGATGGACTACAGTACTTTCTCTGCTTAGTGTAGGTAAGTAGCAGAGAAAGTATAAAGAAACGTTCTAATACTCATGGGTTAATATGTTTTGTAATTCATCGCGTGCCTGCAATGTTTTATCTATCGTATGTATAAGCGTTCTATTTTATATACATAACAAGGCGCCTTTTGATTTGCAGGCATATCAAGGTTTGCTTTTGAAAGCGAGCCCTTGGTACAGTAGCATACGGAGGGAACCTCTAGGCACTGGATATCAGTACCTTCTATGTCTTATGCGAACTCTGGGAGCAAGAGTTGAAGTGGAGACCCAAAGGGTGACCAGATCTAGACGTGCTAGGGGTCCCTAACTTCCAGAGAGTGATACAAGGCTGACGCCATCGAGAGTCTGCCTGTGTCATCAACAACCCAGGGATACCGGAAATGCTCCCCACCCCTGGAAGCGGGTCATCTAAACCCAGGGAGAAATTCTTTATACATCGTAAACAACATTGTCCCGCCTTTACGCCCAATCGCCATCGCCTGGTCCTGCAATTCTGAAACATATGAAGGTGAAACAGAGGAAAGGAAATGACAGAGATAAAATTCGACACGAAGTTCATGGTAGAAGAGGAATCGCCCCAGCATTCGACTACGGACGTGGGAAAACCATAAAAAAACTTAAAGTCAGGGCGACCGTCCCAACGAAATTCGAATCCAGGACCTCCTGAACGCGAAACTTATATCTTACCGCGGAGCATCTCACTCGGTTATTGGCGTAAGTAAACACCTATGTGTATCTAGGTGTAATTTGTCCTACATTCCCTCATATATAGGACATAACCGGTAATTCACTAGGCTTTAAAAATGACATCATAGTAAGCATAGGATTTCCTACAATAATGCAATATTATCACCATGTATGGATTTACTTGATTAATTCTGTAGCATTGGGCGGCGCCGTGGCCGAGTCATTAGACCGCTCGCCTTTCACCGAGGCGGCCCGGGTTCAATCCCAGGGACCCGCATGTGGGATTTGTGGTGGACAAAGTGGCGTCTGGCCGGGTTTTCTCCGGGTTCTCCGGTTTCCCCCGCCTTTCATCCATTTCATCATCATTTCGTTTCATCTACTTCCTTCCTTCCTCCCATACCAGGCATCTGGCTGGTCCCCCCATCCTGGATAGTCTGTCTGATCCATGACGGGCCTCTGACCCCAGCCACCCGCCTGTAAGTCCTGGGGGGGGGTGTAAGTCCTACATAAGAGGAGGTTAAACAGAGAATGAATGAATGAATTTTGTAGCATTGTTCTTGCGTTCAGTAGTGTTGGAAATTATTGCACCATAAAAGTAAAACGGGCTGACACGCTGAATATATGTCCCAGCACACTGTTGTTGCTACGCGCAGCATCAAGGTTTCATTCAACTTAGAAACGTTGCGCGAATTCTGCTGATTCGGGTTAGAGGTGAGAGACTGCTGAGGTAGCAGTGGCACACCTTTAAAAACCCCTGACTTTTGGGACAAGGGGGGGTACTCGAGAGGTACTGCGTCAGTCTGATTCTTGCAAATTATTACGAAAAGTAAGTTATAAATCTGCAAGACAACACCATGCATAGGGCAGCACCAGCTTCGTCTCAGGTAAGCATGCGTATAGCTAAACTACAGAGTGAGCCAAAAAGACTCCGAACCGCCTGCGCGGTGTTTTTCCTATCCGCGTTCTCGGCACTCGTTACCGTCTGCCGCTATCATAGAAAGTGCGGATGAAGTCATACAACATTTTTAAAGCTACTTTTAAAGGATTTACTTACCAACTTTAAGAAAGAAGATGCTGAAACTGGCCATACATTTTTGGCACCTCTTTAGGAAACTATCCATCACTCGCCGTACTTCACGTCGAGATTTTCCTGGCAGATATTTTGTTTTAATTCTTCCAGGGTGTGGGGGTTTGTCTTTTAAAATTTATGTTTTAAGTTACCACTGAGGGGTATTTTGTGAACAATATTAACGGCTGTGGTGTTTTTCTACTGGCGATGTGGAAATATGACAAAAACATGATAACGCACTGCTGCTATAAACAAAGTCACGCTGTTGTGGTTTTGCTGTGCAGCGTGAAGTGCAGTTTTGAGTTGACAGTGATGTGATGTAGTTCAGTTATTACGAGTTATTTATTATTTTGTCTTGTACTTAGTCACAAAGTATGTTATGGCTCAGTATATGTTTTATCGGTTGTTTATGATTCGTGTATGTTAACTCGGTCAGCTTGCCAAGTGAAAGTACGATTTGCAGAAAGATTTCCAGGTGTAAAAGTTCCAGGCCGTACAACAATCCATGAACTTCACAGTACATTTCAGCCCAAGGAAGTGTTCAGGCTAAAAAATCTAAAAGACGGCATTCGGTTCTTACCGAAGAAACATTAGACGACATCGGTCATCGTTTGGAAAATTCCTCCCAAAAATTCTATGATGGATAATTTCCTAAAGAGGTGCCAAGAGTGTGTGGACAACGACGGTGGCCAGTTTCAGCATTTCCTTTCGTAAAGTTGGTAAGTAAAGCCTTTAAAAGTAGTTTTAAAAATGTTGTATGGTTTCATCCGCGCCTTTCTATGATAGCAGCAGAAGGCAACGAGCGCCGAGGATGCGGGCAGGGAAAACACCGCGCGGTTCGGAGTCTTTTGGCACACCCTGTATTTGTAACACCCCTCCCCGCCCCGTAAGCGGCCATGAGCCGAAATATAGATTTGTTAAATTAATAGTGAGAGTTAGTTTCTTCTTAGTGTAGCATGTGACCCTTTTATCTGTGTCTTGCCACGTTCTCACCTATCTTTTACTGTTAGAATTTCATAAGTTATCTCGGGATCCTATGCCTTTCTCCAACTCCCCTTCGGTAGACTCACCCCCCTGATGAGTAACCCTCGGTAGGCCAGTGTAGTAGTTCTAGCAGTATCCCAGTCCCACGAGTCTCCCTCTCAGTTTATTCGTGGCATGTGTGTGGTGGCCATTCGAGGTCCAGAGCCGCCCCCAGGAGCCAGTTCCAGCTGTTTGGAACACTTGAACATACATCTCTAGGCCTCCGTCACAGTATTCATATTTCAAGCGCTAAAATGTGGATAGTATCTTTATCTTCCCTCTCCTGTGCAGTCATGAGTTTGAGTATTGCGGGATGACTGCTCTGCTGTGTCCAGCGGGAGAATGAAGCAGACGTAAACATATCAACGGTTAGTGCGATTGCAACATTGACAGAACGTCCACGTGGACAGAACAATGAATTTCGCTACGTATAATATGCAAAATGCACATGTTTTTGATCGTATGTCCAAATAGTATGTAGCACACAGATATGGAAATTAATTGCTACTTACGTGATCGCATTCCATTAATCTGAGCTGGACATCGGTTCGATACCCTCCAGATCGGAAGTCTCTGTGTCGCTCGATTCATCATCCCCCCCAGATTTATCACGCATTTTTCCATCACGACATCGATAATGCCAAGGACCAACTTTTTTGTTCTTCGCTAATCGCGTGATGAAGCACTCCAACTTAAGGACTTTGTGTAAGGTGGGAGTTCATTATTAGCTGTCGCAGTTCTCATGGCTCGTGTTATCTTATTTACTGGACGCCTCTTGTTTTATTGTTTTAAATTTGGGTTCATTGTCCTTCGGCTAGCTATTATAACTCAGTCGAGCAAGTATCTCTAAGCAGGGCGAGTAAACGGAAAGGAGTTTTTGCTAAAAGATAGCAGTGATAAAAAGATTTGATTTTACACTTTTATTGCCGTCACACTTAATTAATAATTCACATATTTAATCTTTATACACGCCTGACTGAAACTGTGATATCTACGAATGTAACTACAGTCGTTTAGTTGCCGCGCACCAGTTACTTCGCGCACTTCACATTTTGTAACTAACTTCGCGACGTGTACCTCGCGAGAGATTCTTCAAGACTGCGCGAAACTTGCTGATGGCTCGAGAATATATACTCCTTCACTTCGAATTGCTTAAACATTATAATAAAGCTCCTATTGGTTACCAAATTGCGCCCACTTTAGCGTCTGTTTTGATCAGCCAATCACTACTACTAACATATATGCTCTAGGGAAGATATTCCCTCCATTTCTAAAAAAAAGGCACGCTACCCTGACGTCATTTGTTTATCTCTTCTTAGTGATAAACAACTCACCCCCTCGGTTTATTGTTACCCACTTCTATTGTCAGTTTCAGTGAGGCCGTGTAAACTTATTTCCTAACAATACTTATGGCTCACAAACATCTAAAATCCTGTACATACAATAATATTAATTTACACTGCAATCACTTTGGCATTAATAATAATAACAATAATAAATTGAGTTTTATTTATGGACGCTCTTTAACTGCTGTGGTCCTTAGCGTCCCATTCTATATTGGGCGTGAAAGATCGGTAATTTTGCTCAGAGGCCTCTTTATCACTTTGGCATTCACAGCATGTTATGATATAAAATATTGCCTCATAGCAAAGAACTGGTGAATTTCTGACCTAACAAAATCATCGCACACATCTAACACTTGCCTGGAACGCCATCTCTTCTTGCCGGAACTTCTAACCCCACCAGCGATGGGCTTCTCTTTACGCACACTGCAAATGCTTGTAAATGACACACCGATAAACTCGGATGTTAATTTCGCCACACGTTTATACCAAGCTCTGGATACTTGTTAAACACATTCAATAAATAAATTCTTTTCGCCACTTCGTAGCGGTTTTCCGCACTTATGCTTTGTAACATTAACTTGTTCAGCCATATTAATTTTCAAACTGTTTGTTTTCGCGCCATTCCCTCTTAACAAATCAATTACGCGCGCCATAGGAATTATTTTTGTTATAAATTCAATAAAATATATGCTTTTATAATTTAACTATGGTTGGTGCTCAATATTTTGTGCTTCAGCAAAAACGATGTGAGCTTTCAGAGCCCAGTTGTGGTATTTTCCAACAAACTATTTAGAGAGCGGAAGCGCCACACAACCATGAAGACGCCGAGGTTTTGTTTAAGTCTACATCGTTCTCCCGATGGACGTGTTTATAACCAAAGAAATAATGAGAATGATTGTTGCTTCACGTATGGAAAGCCAATTTTTAAGTAGGTTGTATTGAAGGAGGAGTTGTATTGTAGCTCAACTGTTGGGGAAGTTGCAACCGCACGTATGGTACCCGGTAGCCTTCGCCCCAAGTTTAAAAATATTAATTTTTTTATTTTTGCTGTTTCTTTAAATATTATATATTTATGTTTGTTTCGGCTGCGTCAATATTGATTTGTAGAGACTGAATATCTTAACAAGACGTGGTGCGGCTGAAGAATGTAGGCTTACACAGTTATAATTTTTACTTCACTACATTCATTAATCCTTGACACTATTTAAATAAAACTTAACTGATATAGAGAGCTGATGAGATTATTTATTAATTACTTGCACTTTATAACTCGTAAACTATTTTTGTCTCACACTGAATACGTAATAAAGTTCTCGAGGACGCGTCTCGCGTCCGGTTAGTAACGCTTTCTGCTAGCAACTGAACTCAATTTGTACAATTTGGCCTATTTCAGTTTCTGATGGCTATTCCTACTCCAGTAGTATACTTTTATTTAACTTAAGCTTTTTCTGGTTGTTTATTGGCTATTTTATAAACTGTCTCAAAAATTACGTTATTGTTGCTCCAAGAATTACAAGTAGCATTATTAAACTTTCTTACTCATTATTGCCTCAAGGTTACGTCATTGTTAGCTCATTATTAGCATCTTTTAACCTATTATTCTCACAGTTCCTACATTATTAAATTGCCTAATACATTCACATAACATTGAACATGTACATAATAATATAAACATTAATAAAATGACTTACATAATTTTATATTATATTATGCACATATTGCTTTAAGACGGACTGTTATTGAATTTATATATTATATAATTTGACTGAAATCATTTAAGTGTTAAAAATACTGCCTCAATAACCACTACTATAGCTACCCACACAGTTTGGAGGATGTATACTTTCGAAAGCTCAGAATGAGGCAAAGATGTGCATTCTATTACATTTCTTAATGTTATTTTCCACATTACCCGCACAATACCTGTTTTAATAATAAAATAGTATTTTTATATGAGGACAATTATTTATACCCATTCCTTTTGGAAAGACTCGATTTGGCTCAGTATAGCTCATTAGTGAAGAGTAAAACTAATCTTAGGAACAGCAGAGGAAGACAAGCTCAAGCTTAGCCCAGCACTTGAATGCGCTCGATTACAGTTGCGCTACCGACGCCGGCTGATGTAGTCTGCAATTCTGCCGTTCCATATGGTCGTGATAAAACAGTGTCAGAGACAAGCCATGATATCATGACCATTAGCTTCTAACCTTCGCACTCTAAGCGTATCATGATCCCATTAGACAAGAGGAATACCTAATGCAACTTTACTCTCAATGGTCGTGTTGCTATTGTGAGTCATTTTTGTCACGACCCACTTCTTTGCACTCGGATGTTTTAGTTTCCTTTTATCTTGCTCTCTTAAAGTCAGCACTCCTTTACGATACACCCCATTTTGGGCCCATCCCATTCTGCCCCGTTATCACAGTGGTAAAGACACTAGTGGAACCATGAACAAAGCAGTCAAAATGTTAGCCAAGAGACCAGACAAAATGGCTCCAGCAAGATGGTGGCACAGCACACACTGTTAGAATTCCCATGGCAGCTGTCCATGGGCTCTTCGAGAATTAAATCATTTTGAAAAAGGGAGACACTGTATTGGTCTCCAAGATCCCCAAATGTCTCTGTCTACGATTACTTTATTCAATGGATATTTGAAGAGCAAGGTTTATTCAAATCATCCAAAGACAATATTAATGTTATTCCACTTGAAATGTTGCAAAAATCACTTTACGATATAAATTGAAGGCTGGCGCAGCAATGGAACTCATTTGTGGGAACATTTTCAAAATATGAAATGTTTTCCGTGTTACATAAAATGATAATTGATATTAATCTCATGCATTTGTTAATTTATATAAATAACATAATTCATGTTTACTATAAATTTGTATCTCACTTAAAGTAATATACTTATAGGTACAACAGAGGTCGAAAGAAATGGAAAACAAAATTAGCACACAAACTTTGATCAGATCCAGCTTCAACAATGTTATTTGTGGTTGAATATTTATTTTTATGGTGCTACATAATAAACTATTTTAACATGCATAATTGTTAATGCTAATGAATGAAATCCTGGAACAATCACTTTAAAAAAAATTCACCGGCATTTATGATGCACCAGTAAAAACAGAACATTTGCAGTGACGAGAATAGAATTTAGGTGAAATGACCAGTATAATTTTGCTATATATTTTACACAGCTGTCATTAATTCATTATGCAACAGAAAATAAAATTAGGACCGAGTCTTTTTACAACTACACACCAGTTCACATATCAAAGTTGCTAATGAAAAAACAAATCCTAGCATCAGAAAATAGAAGGCGGATTGAAAATGGTCCAGTGATAAGGCAATGTAACTATTTTCAGTTTCTTTATCTTTCAAACTGGATATGGTTGCAGCGTAACGCAACTCCTGCCACCACTGGTCAATGAGACCGGCTTCTAGTGCTCTCCCAATGATTCTGTTCAGGTGATTCAAATACGGGCTACCTCTCTGAACGGGCACGGTCACATATTGTCGATAGTAAAGTCCTTCAATCTGACACACTAATGGCTTGCCGTTCACGTCTACGTACTTGAGAGCTGTCATATATTCGTTGTAGTACTTGCAGAAATACAGAGCGAAATTTCCGTCTTCGGCCACTCTCCTCTGACAAGGTTCTATCTCCAGGCAAAGCTCCCTGCGACTATACTTCTCATCGTGCATCTCTGGAAACAACGATACCAGAGTGTCAGGAATACCGTAAGCCATACCAGAGTCCAGAATCTCTTCTTCAGAGGATATCGGAGGTTGCAAACCTGGGTCAATTAGAAACGTGGTTAGAAAAGTTTGATAAACGGTGTTGACAGCCAAGCTGTAAGATATCCACATTAGAAATGCTGCTCTAAGTGCCCTAAAATGCTGGCCTCCTGTGTCGGTCGAAACTCCCAGTATAATACCCCACAAATTCAGGAAACATAAACTTAAACTTGTGTTAGGATTGTTCACGTCTGTTCTAATAGCTTTACTGGCTATTGCAATGATCCAAACAAACACTGCGACAATAATGTAAGCGATAACAAACGCCAGCCAAAGAAATGGAGCAAATACCCTAGAGATGCTGAGCCACCTTGGAACAGGCTTGGGACAAGGCACATACCACCTTGTTTCATCAATCACATATGGTAAAGTGCATTCAATTTCGTCTATGAGGTGACAGCGGTAGAACCACCCCACTGTTGCCATATCGGATGTTCCTGCTATCATCTCCCCAGTCACTCCCGTCCACTGAGCAGTTTCTGCCAAGTAAAACCCCCAGTAACCATCATCCAAAGGCGGAGGGTTTAACAATATCGTCACATTGATTGCTTCACTTATCAATCTCAGCATACGGATATCAAGCCCATCTTTATACCACAAACGTGGCTCGTTATTTACCAACAAATCTATGGGTTTTATCATGAATGGCTTGTATTCGAATGTGGAAACTGTAACGGCACATCCATGAAGATTTTCAGGAACTTTCTCAGGGAAGAGATCGGCGTCCTTCAGAAATCCGCTACCATTCCATTGATCCAGTAGCACAACATTCTGCATATCAGCGCAACTTCCTTCTGAATGATAAGGGAGCCAACTGTACACATCGATAATGCCTGCTGCTTTTGAGGAAGGAGTAACTAAGATTGCGTTTATTATCTTCCATTTCCACAGTTGTCTAAATATCTCTTCCACTATTGACTCAGCTTTGCTAGATGATGCCACTACAATATACACCGCTCTTGGGTTCCATTCTTTGGAAAGCGTAAACCGTTTTAATTGTTCAGTTAACCCCTTAAGAAAATCTTCACCTAGGCACATAACATAACTACCTGGTCTGCTCTTCAGTTCGTGGGCATTGCTCAAGCCAGTATCGAAACTGTATAGCGACCACTTTCCTGACAAATGTAGCAGTTTTAACATATCATCTGCATCAGATATTATTTTCTTCCTCTGAAATGGTATATTGCACGCATTCTTAAATTCGATATCAGCAGAAACAGAGAAGACAAGCGGATGGTCAGTGGGAGAGAAATGATCTGCTATATAAAGGACACATCTTGTTGTGGTCACATCTCTTTGAAAACCGATGCATTGCGTCATAACAAAAAATATTTCAAGTATTATCACACACAGCTGGCGGAAACAAGTCATTTCGTGTAGGTGCAAAATTACATCCTAGCTTATGTAGGCCATATATAAGACTTCTTCGAAACTTCACACACTCCACAGCACATGCTTAAGGACTGAAAGTAATTCTATCGTGGGAACTGCTTTTTAAATCACGGTTTGTATTTTTTGACATTACATTTTCATAGGGGTTTCGAAGATGCACGATCGGAATGACAAGCAAGCCTACACCATGTGTCAGCATTCGCCTCATATATGATGCAGTCACTGCTGAATTATTCAATACCGGTTCATGACCGTATCGAAACGATTTGTAGTCGATAGAACTACGGTTAGTTAAAATTCCAGCACCTTCTGAAAAATTGTTTAAAGTACGAGTTTCATTGCCTAATACTTTATATGTGGGATTAACTAAAATTTGCGGCTCGGAACAAGAACATTATGTGTGGTCTGTGCCAAATCCAGATAATATAAATTTCTAAATTCTCTCTTGCGGTACTGTACCCAACTCTACTTTGTTTAAAGTTATCTACTATCTTTGTAGATTTTAAACCTAGTTTTACTTTCTCTACTAGTTACCTTAGTAAGAATAAGAAGTATTGCATTCCACCCAAAAAGTCTATATAGAGATTTTCACTGGAAATACACATTTTGAGGTCCTCTGAATGAAAAAAAGCATTTTAAAGTCCGTATGTGTGTCTGTCTGTCTGTGAACAGCATAACTCAAAAACGAAAAGTTGGATAACACAAACTTGGTAATTAAGTTTAGCATCTTCGAAGGATGTGACACGAACATTTTCAGAAGCACCCCAGCTTAAACTTCCCTTCGCATGGAACATTTTTCGTTATTTTTAATTTTCTCAAAAATAACTAACGATTTTGATTAAAATGCCACATGTTTAAAATATTTTATGGCAAACAAAATATATATTTTGAATTTTCTGGGAACAGGCTGTCGTGATTGAGGAAAGCAGTTAGTTTGTTCGATATAACGATTTTAGAAAAAATTCATTGACATGAATTGTGATCTGAAAACTTCCGATAGACAATGCTTGTAATGTATAAAATATCGCGATTTATCGGTTTCTGATGGTGATAGATAGATGGCGTGTCTAACGGTTTGAAAGATAAAGAAATGAAATCATTATACATATTGATTCTTGTAACTAATTTACAGACATTGATGGCATTATTTATGTACGTTACAGCTACACTTTCTGTGCTCTAGAAAAAATAAATTATCTTAGATAAAGCGCCCGAAGACAAGATTAACACAATTACAGACATTAAATGATCTTGTCCTTGACAACGCTTTTGACCTACAGGGAACAAAGGCAGATAAGTCATTAGTTCTCCATTCCCTAATGATCTGTTTACATAAACATAAGCTATGACTGTTGTGAGTGAAGTAACACAAAAACGGCATACATCCGCTGGCAATTTCTCACCTGGCCTTACAAAGGTGCACTTTAATATCTGAGTGTGTGAAGAATTTTGAAGGATATGCATATTAACTTAGCAGCAAGTACAATAGATGAAGTCTTGTGGAAGTTAATTCGAAGCCAAAAATAAAACGCTGATGCGAGTACTGAGACCACATTCTCTACCAATTACAAATTTACACATATTCATTATATATAGTGATGAGGCAACGACTTTGGTTCAAGGTTATCAGGAGGTCGGCGCCAGGCAGTCGGAGATAAACAAGGATAAGTAGCGCTCTCCACCGTAAACACAGGGAGCGCTAACGGCAGGTAACCAGAACCTCCTGGAGGTTTCTTCGCTCCTTCTCCAGAACGTGTGTCGAGATAGTTCTAAGATGTTCTGTGGAAGATTCAATTGGCTATATAAGCGAGCGTTCGCGCGAGAGTCAGTGAGTGAACGAGCGAGTTGGCGGGTGAGTTCCGGTGCGAGGACGGGTGCCGTTCTCCGAGCGAGTGCTGTGGCATGCAACGAGCTACTGCGGAGCGAGGGGTTATAGAGATCTTGTGTTCGACTTTCCAGCGAGTGAACCGTCCGGAAGAAGTGGCTACGTCGTGCGTGTTACATTATGCAGCTACGTCAAGAAGGGAAGCGAGGTGTTGGGAATTTGAACTAGTTCACATTATTGAAGTGACATTGCGAACTAAGTGAAGTCCCTGTGAAGTTGAACTATATAAAAACAAAACAGTGACAGTTGAAAAAAATGGAGAAAGTCACAATATTATGGTATAAAAAGTTATTCTTCTAATCACGTTACGTTATCCACGATGCATTTTTGCCTAGCAATATAATCAAATTAAGAAATAAGTGCTTAGTTAGATATTCATGAGGAAACAGCATTCGAATGTTTTACCGTCGTAATGAGTTCTTGCAACAGAAAGAAAACGGAAAAATCTCAGACTTTCAAGTATGTCGTCATACGGGGTACTTAGAGAAGTATAAACATGCAGCATGGAATATTTCGAAAAACTACTAAAGCTACGAAAAATTTTATTTGACAGGAATTGAGTATATGTGTATTACATTTTAATCAATGTTTTAAGTTATTTTTACTTTGCGTATAGTAAGTAGGGGAAGTATTGTTTTCCAACTAAAACTTCGATATGTATGTATGTATGTATTTATTTATTCTGCAATTGGGTACTTCCCGGTGGCAGAATTAAACCGTACAAAATTTACATCACCATGACTAGCTTATAATAATAATAATAATAATAATAATAATAATAATAATAATAATAATAATAATAAACAAGACTAACAATACAAAATGATTAATTCTAAATATTAACGAAGCTTTTAAAATCCCTAATTACTGAACCATTTATAGTTTACTTAACTATTCACAATTACTTAACTATTCACCATTTACTTCACTATTCACAATTTACTTAACTATTCACAATTTACTTAACTATTCTCAATTTACTTAACTATCTACAAAGTACTTAACAATTTACAAAGTACGTAACTATTTTCGAGGTAGTTAACTATTTACAATTGGTCTTTATATTTAGTTACCAGTATTTTCAACCTGGTAGTGTCAACTTTAATAGTATAGTTTGTGAAATGAGTACACTAGTTAATTAACCAACATTTATTCTGCTAATATTATTTCTGAACTGCTTTAAGGTCAGAGGACAGCCCTGAAAGGCTGCTACAGGCAATTCATTCCATTCCTCAATGGTTCTATTAACAAAAGAAAATTTTCCCACGTCGGTTCTGCACTTTCTACCCTTAATTTTAAACAGATGATCGTTTCGACCATAGTGTGACCATATCGAGGCCGTCTGAATAAAAAAGAGCATTTTTAGAAAAAGATCCGTATGTATGTGTGTGTGTGTCTGGAACAACATAACTTTAAAACAAAAAGTAAGATAAATACCAAACTTGGTATTGAGTTCAGTATCTTACAAAGATGCGACACGAAGATTTTCACGAAAACTCCCACCCCAAATTACCCTTTACATGGAACATTTTTGGAAATTGTATATTTTTTTAAAAATAGCTAACGATTTTGATTAAAATAAATATATTAAAGATATTTATATGACAAAAACATGTATACCTTGCATTTTCTGGGAATAGCCTGTGAAGTCCACTTCATTCGGAAGGAATTTGGTATAATCTTGCATAACTGGTAAATGTTAAGCGATGGATGAAAACGCACTACACAAAAAATGTAGATCTCTTTAAAACACACAAATATTTCAAATAACTTTTGTTTTTTAATCAGCCATTTCCGAGATATCCGTTATTAATGGTTCGAATTGTTCAATACTTGGTTATTCTTATCAAATCCGGTGGATTTTCGTATGTTTCTCGCGATATCATGTAAAAAGTATGCAACTTTAAGACCAGCGTATAGCGTCCAGTTCTAAAATATTGGCTATCGCTTGTCCCTTTGTAGCTACAACAAAATGTGTAATGCATCTTATTTCCGGAAAGATTTATCTCAATTAAAATTAAGTATATAGGAAAATAAACTTTCGTAAGAATAATTTATATACCCACTAATAAGTGAGAGAGGGTAGAGAAAGTTATGTGAATGTAACATATTAGATTTTTGAGAAAGTTAAAACAATAATACATTTTATGTATGAAGAGCAGTTTGGGGTGGGAGATTTTTCTTGAAAAGTTTGGCCTGGGATATTTAAACAGTCTGTGACTCAAGAATGAAATTTGCTATTTCTCTGATTTTCATGGCCCTCTTTCAAAAAGATATACTTTTTGGATTCCGATTAAACCTCGATATCGAATTTTTGGATAAAACGCAATAATTCTTCTATGTACTATAGGTAAGTGACAGGTAAAATGATAATAAATAAGTTCATTAATTCTGTGCAGACTTGACAAAATAACTAAGAGAGAGATTTATAAAGTGCTATATGAAACGGGTGACTATGGTGAATTGAAACGCAGATGTGGAGAAACGAGTGAAATGGACACAACGAATAAAATAATGAAGGTGTTTTAGAAAATAAATGGAAGGAACTTGAACAATGTTGGGACGAATCAGGAGTATAGGAAATTGAGGCATTGGATGAGAGGGTACTGTTTGCACTAGGAGAAATAGTGAACAGGAAAATGATACGGAAAGAAGATACCAGATTGCAGATAATATTGCAATAAATGATCCAATTGCAGAGACGAAGGGGTAAATGGAAAGGGGGAAAGAATAGTGGAGGCTGTGTTTGTAGTGAAGGGCCTGCACTATGGGCAGAAACCTAAATTGATTGATATTATGTCGCAGTTCTCTGGCTCGTGTTATCTTATTTGCTGAGCACCTGTTATTGTTTTATTATTTTAAATTTTGGGTTCCTTGTTCTCCGGCTAGCTAGTATTACTCAGTCGAGCAAGTATCTCTGAGCAAGGCGTGTAAACGGAAAGGAGTTGTTGCTAAAGATAACACTGATAGAATAATTTGTTTCTACACTTTTATAATAAAACAATAACAGACGCTCAGCTAATAAGATAACACGAGCCAGATTACTGCGACAATTAATAGCAGGAACATACCAATTATGTAATTAAACTAAAGCAACAGAGGAAATGACACTGTAAATGAAATCTGGTTTATGAGTATTAACTAAGACTGTCTCATTTGTTCGTTAAAGCCCAGGGAATCGCTTGTTCTTGAAAATGACGTTACACCAAGTTTTTAAATACGCCTGCCATCAAGGCCAAGATCATATCACCCCAATTACATCAGTGCATGGGCTATACTTTAATATAATTATCTGTAGTAATATTAACAACACGAGTTGGAATGCGGTCGACCATGATGAAAGATGTTATCGCATAAGTTATGACTAGGCACAGGGATTTCTATGCACTAAAGCCAGGATAAAAGAAAATAAAGCTGAACTGTTAATGGACTTTACGCAGTGACGTCGCATGCTGCAAAGCAACCCCCATCCCTCGTACAGTCTGTTGGCGTTTGCAGACAGCGCCCAGCGTGTTTACCCGCCCTTCGGTGACTCATGGCCGCTATTATTTACCTTCTGTACATTGACATAATGGTTTGAATTTACCCACACAACTAAGGCAGCTGCTTAAGAATTCCTAAGCCTGGTTATGACCGTGGTGCTCTCTTAGATGGCACACGATAAATGCGACTGATCACAAGTTTACAATTTGATCAGATTAAAGTACGTTGTAAAACATTTGACTAACATACCAGAAACAAAATTACTATGAACGGAAGGGGCCCCGAAACCGGGGCAGAGCACCGTACGCAGGCCATCTGGCCCCTTGTGCTTCTACCGTGACCCTTGGGAGGGATGAGAAGAGAGACCCGAAGGGCGAGCGTCGTCCTTCGTGGACTAGTGGTACCGTGCTAGCCAAGGTCGCGAGTTCAAACTCGGCGGAGGGCAATGTATTTTTTTCGGGCTTAAAAATTCTTAGCATGGCTTCCTTCGGAAGGGAAGTAAAGCCGGTGGTCCCGTGTCGTAGATTTACCGCACGTAAAAGAACCTCAAGCCTGATAAAGAGGCTCTGCGCAAAATTACCGATCTTTTACGCTCAATATAGAATGGGACGCTAAGGACCATAGCAGTTACAGAGTGTCCATAAATAAAACTCAATTTAATTTAATTCCGAAGGGCAAGAACATCCGGATGACGTCGGGCGTCACGGACAGGGTCCCTAATGTTTCCAGATTGAACGCCTTCACGCCGCCCGAATCCACCCAATGGGCCTCGAGCCTCTTGTGGATCCTCGAAGGAGCGCCTGCCCGAAAGTACCCAGAGGCGGATATCCAACCGAGGGGTCCCTGGACGAGTCAGGAAGAAATGTCTAGAGAGCGCATAGCCACCGTCCAATCGCAAACCGCCGAATACCTGGTCCTACAACCCTGAAGCAGATGACAAGGAAGATGATGGGTACAGGAAATGAGGGTCAGGAAAATCGTGGTAGAAGTTGAACCAGCCCTGCCGATCAGGGGAAACCACAAAAAAACCATGGGTCAGAGTGGGCGATCGCCGGGGATCGAACCCGGAACCTCCCGAATGCGAGTCACACACGTTACCGCAGCGCCACTTTGCTCGGTATTACAGCAATAACCAGCAGATGTTTAAATTGCTTCATTCTGTCTTAGACATGCTTGCCAATGGAAGGAACACCAAAAGCCATATTTATTTGCACCGGAACTGGATCTCAAACTATGGTTTCCAAGTTTTGTGAATTCTAATATGGAACAGGAACAAGTGACGACACAGTTTAGGAGCAAGCCTCTTGCGAGTAACAGGGACATGTATTGCACATTCTTGTTTGCAAGATGATATATTCTATTACTTTGAAAGAATTATTATTAAAACATTTCTAATGAACTTACCCATCATCACTTCCGACATCGGTAACGCAATGCTGCCAATTCAACAGCTATAACTAATACGATGGCTTAATAAGATACTATTTAGGAAGTTTTGAATCAATTGTTTGATGGTTGGTGCCGTGACTTAGAGAGGATTGTTTGAAAATAATAATACGGACGATGATAGAGATTCAGTATACCAAGAAGAATTTGAAGTCGGAGATGTGGATTATGAAGTCGCAGACATCGAAGAGGCATAGAAAATTGGGTGTACGTCATTGATTCCTAAAATTCTTTAATAAAGTATTAAACGTTTTTCACCTTTAATTACAGTTAATTAGTTTTCATTATTGTTTGAAATAGCATGAGGTATTCAAACTGTGCCGTTTGCTGTAATGCATTAATTATTATTCTTATTATTATTATTATTATTATTGATTATTAAAAGTATGTAAATTAAGCCTTCAAGTGCATTTTACTGTCCGCGTTAGTGTATATCGGCGGCGTCAAAAAAGTGTATCACACTTCAAACTGACATAGGAAATAATGTTACATTTCCTCAACATAGGGATGTGCGAGCATACCTGGATCAATATGTACCAGGTCAGTGGATAGGACTCAGGGAACCACACACAGCTCCGAGATGGCGAAGAAGGTTCGCTCAGTGCCGCTCCTGCTAAGGCAGGAACCTCTTCGTCTCCTCCGGCACCCGCCGAGGAGAACTCGCCGCAGCCGTCGCATCCCAGGGCAACTTATGCCTCGACCTCCGCTTCGCCGCCAGCCAGCGCAGCTTCGCTGCGACTGCCTCCGCAGTTGCCGCCAACTTCACCGGTACCAACGCCGCCGATCCTGGGATCTTCGGAGCTCAGGAACCTACTTCGCCCGTGAGGATGGAGTACGCAGACCCTGGCGACTACGAAGCTGCCTTGAGGGCGGGCCTGCCCTTGTTAGGGCGGTGCTTACGCATCGACGCTTGCCGAGTAGAACGCCAGGTCCCCTGCAGGCGCTGCTGTGCCTACGGCAGGAGGAGACGACCTGCTCAGCACAACCCAGGTGCCACTACTGTGGTTCCGCCTGCACCACCTCATCGTGTACCCAGCACGAGCTGCGCCACCGTCGCCGCTACTGTGGAACCTGTGGAGGGTCATCACACTTCAACGGCCAAGCGCTCTGCCCCCTGCATCCTCACAGGAAGGCACCGCTGAAGCCACCAGCACCTACGCCGCAGCCAGTGACAGTTCCACAACCGCCGACTCCAGCGCCGACAGCAGCACCATCACCAGCGCCGACACCAGCATCATCACTCACGCTGATTATCGAGGAAGTCCAGGGCCTATGTGACGCCGTTCAGGATCTCCACGCGGAGTTCCTGAACATGATTACAAAACTGACAGCCTTGAGGAACTCATCAGGGATCTTCAAACTTCATCAGCTGCTCAACAGGTTTTCCTGGCTGGCAGTGCGACAGCACTTCATCCAGATTAACAGCCATCACCGAAACCATCCGGGTCTCATCTCTTGGTCCCAGGCTGAAGAGCAACCCGGAGAGAGTCGCAAACTTCTTGCAACAATGCAAGGAGTTCAACCAGTAACAGCAGCATCATCGTCAGTACCATCCTCAATCCTAACTTCCATTCTCTTCCTAACCCTCGCCATTCTCACTAGTGTTGCAGTCAGGTTTCATAGCTGCAACCTAGTAACTACCTTTATCCGCTCCTGCCCATAGGGCGGCAGCCAACAGCCTTCAATTACTAACGCGGGTGCTATGCGGGACCGCACAAAGCCACGCCATTCCACTTTTCCTTCTTCCTTTTTCCATCCGGTGGAGGAGTTTTTAGTGGGTATGCCGACTATTGGTGAGTTCCACACTCTCAGTCTCGACTAAATAATTTTCTCCTCCACTCGAAAAAAAAGGGAACCAGTCGAGTTTTCTGCACGATTTCCAGTTCTTACGCCGCTGGATTTTTACTTTAATCATAGTAGGTAGAGAAGGTACTGCATTACACCCAAAAATTCGATACCAAGATTTCGCCGGAAATACATGTTTTGAGGACCCCTGAATTAAAAAAAAGCAATTTTAGAAAAAGGTCCGCGCGCGCGCGTGTGTGAATAGCATAACTCAAAAAAGAGAAGTCGAATAAATACCACACTTAGTATTTAGGTTCAGCACCTTCCAAAGATGCGACATAAGGATTTTCCCGCCCCAACTAAGTTTTTCGAAAATGTTGATGTTTTAAAAAATGGCTCTTAACGATTTTGATTAAAATATCATATACTAAAGATATTTATATGACAAATAAAATTTATATATTGAATTTTCTGGGAATAGCTTGTGAAAGTCTCTTCATTCGGAAAGAATTTTGTATATAATTTTGTATAACTGGTAAATGTTAAGCGATAGACAAACACGTACCATACAAAAAATGTAGATCTCTCTAAAACAAATAATTTACATTAAATAAGTTTTTCTGTGGCATAAGCCGTTTCTCAGATATCCGTAATTAAAGGCTCAGATTATTCAATACTTGTCATTCTTTCTCATCAACTTTCAGTTGTTTCTCGCGATTACACGGAAACAGTATGGCATTCAAGGCTGGCATGTAGCGCCGAGTTCTTAAACATTTGACTATCGCTGTTCTCTTTGTATCTATAACGAAATGTGTAATGTTGCTATTTTTGCACAGACTTATTTGGGTTAAAATGTAGTAGATAGAAAAATAAGCTTTAGTAAGAATAGTTTGTATACCCACTAATAAACATAGAGGAATGGACATTGGATGTTTTCTTGTGGGGCACAGTTAAAGACGAAGTGATTACCGTAAGCCGCGTAACCTGGATATACTTTTGGAATACGATTCAAGCGGTATACGAGTACAGACATCCCACTGGACACTTTGGTGCGCGCTACGGGAGCTGTCGTGACTCACTCAGAAATATATCCATGCTGAAGGCCACCATTTTGAACATTTCAAGTAACCACCATGTAGAAAATTCAATTTGATCAGAAAGTACACTTGTAGGAAATAAAATAAATTATCCACGAGAGTTCAAAGTGTGTAATGAAGATCTATGTTGTTGCTGCTACGTATGGAAAGCCAGTTTGAAAACGGTGTATTATATTTCGACTGTTGGGAAGCCGAAATTTAAGTAGTTGCAACCGCACGTATGGTAAAAAGTTTCCGGTAGTATTTGCCCTAAATATACTTTCCGGTGGCCTTTACCCCAAAATGTTTAAAAATATTAACTTTGTATTTTTACTGTTTATTTAAATATATATTTATGTTTGCCTCGGCTGCGTCAGTATTATTGTTAGAGACATGGATTTCTTTGCAGGGAGTAGTGCGGCTAAGAATGTAGGCTTACACAGATTTTAAGTTTTTCTTCACTCCATTTATTAATGCTTGACACGATTTAAATAACGCTCCACTAATATATAGAGAACTGTGCGATTCTTTTGTTAATTACTTGCACTTTTTAACACGTAAACTATTTTTCGCCTCACACGAATACGTAATAAATTTTTCGAGGACGCATCTCGCGTCCGGTTAGGAACACTGTCTACAACCAACTGACTTCTGAATTTTTCTATATTTCAGTTTCTGATTGGCTAATCCTACTCCAATAGAATACCTTCATTTAACTAAAGCTTTTTCTGATTGTTGATTGGCTATTTTATAAACTGTCACAAAAAATTACATTATTGCTTCCAAGAATCGTAAGTAGTATTATTAAACTTTCAAATTCATTATTGTCTCAAGGTTACCTCATTGTTAGCAACTTTTAACCTATTATTCTCACAGCCCCTACATTATTAAATTACGTAATACATTCACATAACATTATTACACAAGTATACAATAATATAAACATATATAATGACTGTAATATACACTTTTTATATATTGTTTTATACACATATTGCTTTAAGGCGGGCTGTTATTATTCTTTATATTATATAATTTGACTGAAATCATTTAAGTGTTAAAAATACTGCCTCAGCAATTGACGCACCCTGTATTGTGTACTATTACAGCCACCAAGTTTATGCTAGTAAATATAAGTTTCTTTGGAAATGAATACACGTGTTGGAACTCTAAATTTCCTGCTGTATAAATATCATCGGATAAAAGTAGAAAAACACGATCGTGCAAAAAAAAAAAAAAGAAAAGAAAAAGAAAGTATTCTGCTGCTTAGGTATTAGCATCTGGAAAAGTATAATAGCTTGCATAGTTGGTTGTTTAACGAAAATATCAAATATGATGAAATCAAGTGCACAACATCACAAAGGTGTGCCATATCCCAATGTTAGGGATTTTTTTGCTTTGCTGCATACGTTTGGTGTAGAATTGTGATTAAATATATGCAATAAAAGTTGGGTAATAGTAAAACATTTAGTAAAAAATAGTAAAATACTCTGGTGTTGACAAAATGTTAGACAGATAGCCCTGAAAATATTAAATATGATCTGTTGTATAATAATCATGATTATGGACAAACTGATATAACTGCAGTCATTTCCCAACAATAATAATGATAATAAATAATAATGCATAAGTTGTCTGACGAAAGAAATGGTTGTTTTATGGATGTTTATTGTGTACATATTTAAGTACAGCTTTTTAGGGTTGAACGAAATAATGTGTAAATTGAATGGTAGTTGAAAGAATGGAATCGTCTGAAATATCCGTGAGAAGGTTCCGCGCTCGTGCACGCTACCTACTTCTGCCGCAGTGCTACCATATAGTGACATTAACGTAAAATAATAATTGTAGTTATGGGATGGAAACACAGCGCGTTAGAAGCTTCGTGCACGTCTTTTAGTGTGGACGATCCATATGTATTTGGCCCATAATGCAATTATGTCATTACCATTTGCGCAAGTGCAAAAGATCCTTAAAATGTATACAAGTCAAGATGTGCCACCGATGATGTTACCACATTTCATCGAGTTTTGAGGAGTAGCGTAGTAGATGTAAACGCCTTATATTTTAAATTATCACATATAAATTACGTTTAATAGCATTCAAATAAAGAATAACCAATAAATCTGCAAAGTGTCAAAATCTAGGGTGTTCACGTGCTCTTATACAGCAGCCGCCACTGTATTAGATCATAGTGTAGTACAGATATTTTAATTACCTGAAAATAAAATAAATGGTTCATTAATTTAAAGTTTGAAGAAAAAAATCTCATGTGTTACACTCACATGACTTGTTCTACTCTTGTACAAACTATTTTTACAAACGCTTATTCTCCATGCTTCAATCGAGATATCGAGATGTTAATCTTATTGCTAATTTTCTTGTAGATGCAAGGGGAATTGGTAGGCTTTAAGCGATAGTCAAATATTTTAAGAGCTGGTTGCTATGTGGAATATTCCATTCTCTTTGCATTACCAGGACACACACACAAAAAAAGAGAGTAACGAAATCCTATTTGAGAAAAAGTAAAAGTATGGCTCACTCAACAAAAAAAAAATGTATAAACTGTGTATTTTAACGCGATCTATATTTTTTGTGTAGTAAAATTTTTTATCTATCTCTTATGGTTTACCAGTTATGCAGAAGTCGTTCACAATGAAGAATACTTTTGGAGACATTCCCAGAAAATTCGAGGTATAAAATTCATTTGCCATAAAAATGTCTTAAACTTATGGTATTTTATTCAAAATCGTTAGAGCCATTTTTGAGAAAATTAAAATTTTCGAAAAATGTTCCATGTAAAGGGTAATCTGGGGTGGAGGGATTTTCTTGAAATCCTTTCATGTCGCATCTCTGGAAGATACTGAACCTAAATATCAAGTTTGGTGTTTATCCGACTGTTCGTTTCTGAGTTATGCTGTTCACAGACACACACACAGACATGTTTCCAAAAATGTTTTTTTTTGGGATTCAGGGGTCTCAAAACATGTATTTCCGGTGAAATCTCGGTATCGAATTTTTGGATGGAATACAATACTTCCCCTACTTACTATACGTAGTAGTGAAAGTAATAATGCTAGGTCTCTTGAGTCTTTCCTCACTGTTTTCCGGCGAAAGTGTTGTGTCTCAGTTCATTCCTAATAACACGGGTGGTCGAGGTCGTTAAGACATGAGTTGTGAACAGGAGGTCTGTGATTAAAATTCCGTCAGGACCATCCTCCCTGACAGGATTTTTCCAGGTTTTCCTCAGTCATAACTGAAATTTCCGGGGAGATACCCTAAACTTAGGCCTGGAACATTTCCTTACCAAATTTCCTTTTTCGATTATCATTTCATTTCATGTATCACCAATATTCAACGCCTCTGGTGCTCGAAGTAGTAAGAGGGGGGCCTTAAACACTATTAAAAGAAAAGAAAGAAAGAAAAGTTCATTCCTGCTCTGACACAGATTGAAGATCTCATGGCTTCTTTACGATGACATTGGATGACAGCAGCAGGCGACCACAAGGAGTTTCAACCACAAATGACAAAAGTAATTTTAAAGCTTGCTTGAGGATAACCACGAACTTGAAAAATGGATGCAACGGGGTTCCTATAAGTGGATTTCTAACGACATACAAAATGAATTGTTTTCCATTACATCTTACTTCGAAAACTGATCACAGATATTAAAGCTGCAAAATATTGTTCTATAATATGGGATTAAACTACGGTTGTTTCAGCACAAGAAAATGCCCTATTGTGATAAATGTTAACTGAAACCTATATGTTGCATCATCATTGCTTTTGCTTAACAACTGAACTCTGCGTTTGAAATAAAGGTACTCCTTTGCACCTTCGGTGTATTTAAACAGATTTTTGTTGTTTATTTAATGAGAGATCTATTTTGGAATATAAGGAGGGAGCAGGCCCCTTCAATAAAACGTTGAGGGATGCACCTAGTATACGACAACCGGTCTATTATGGCAGGTAGTGGCAGGTGCTTGGGCACTATGCTATCATCGTAAGGTATATTGCGATACAGGTGCGGCAAGTCTATCATTGGAGAACGAAGAAGAGTATGAAAGTACGAGACGAAATCGAGGTTCGCACAACCTTTATCAGGCTTGAGGTTCTTTTACGTGCCGAAAATCTACGACACGGGGCCACCGGCTTTACTTCCCTTCCGAAGGAAGCCATGCTAAGGATTTTTACGTTGCCCTCCGAATGGTTTGAACCCGTGACCTCGGATAGCATGGTAACCACTACACCACGGAGAACTTCTACTTCCGAGGTTATCCGGTGCGCTCATCCCATGTGTATATTTGTGGCGTATTAATAATTTGGGGGTTTCATTGTCTTTACCAGACATAGTTGTTCTACATTGTCGTTACCAAACATATTGTTTTTGTGGCGTTACTCCTGGCTGGGAGTTTTTGCTAGCCACGAGTGGTGGGGATATAGCGTCTTTTCTTGCTGAGTATTCCGAGATATAGGATCGCGCGTGCAAGCCGGCTTTTGGATTGATTGACATCTCCCCTCACCTTTCATATTTAATAATATAAGAATCCCAAACGGTTGGGAAATAAATCTAGGAATATGTAAGTAGATTTGTGTTATGGATTTTGTACAGTGAAAAACCCACGCCTTCCTGTTAACCTTCACACCACGTTTCGGTCCTTTGCGGCCAAGTGAGTATACGTACCCTCAATGTAGGTGCGGGTACTAAAAATGAATTTAAATTTTCATGTGAACCTTTAGGCCTCTACCCAGCATGTAACAATATAACGCATGCTATTTTTTCGTCGAAAGTGAAAACGGAAATATTTAAGCGAAAATAAAATTACCAAGAGTGTTCAACATGGTGGTTCGAGTAGCAAGGTCACCAATAATAACCTTGGTGGTGAACTGAGATCGATTATCCACACCTGGTGTTAATCTTAAAAAATGTGATGTGTTACATTCACATGACTTTCTCTACTCTCTATCGCTTATTAGTGGGTATAGGTACAAAATATTCTTACGAGTTTATTTTTCTATCTTCTTCATTTTAATCGAGATGAACATTTCCGGAAGTAGTTGCATTACACATTTCGTTATAGACACAAAGTGAACAGCGATAGTCAAATGTTTTATAACTGGACGCTATGTGCTCGCCTCAAAATTACATACTCTTTCCATGACATCGCGAGAAACAACTAAAATTGCCAGGACTTTAAAGTGGCTAAGTATTAAACAATTCAAGGATTAATAACGGATATCTCGGAAATGACTGTTGCCATAAAGGTTATACAAAACCTCTTCCAAATGAAGTGGACTTCGCAGGTTATTCCCACAGAATGCAAGATATACATTTTATTTGTCATGTAAATATCTTAAACATGTGGTACTATAATCATCATTTGAGCCATTTGTTAGAAAATCACAAATTTCGAAAAATCTTCCATATAAAGGTTAATTTGGGCTGGGGGATTTTCTTGAAAATCTTCGTGTCACATCTTTTGAAGGTACCGAACCCACCAATTTTGGTATTTATCGACTCTTCGTTTTTTAATTATACTGTTCACACACAGATACACACACACTCGCACATACAGGGAGCTTTTTTTAAAACGCGTCTTTTGGATTCAAGGTGTCTCAAAACATGCATTTCTGGTGAAATATTGATATCGAATGTTTGGTTTGGAAGTCAATACCTTCTCTACCTTCTATATACTTGGTAGAGAAATAAAAATCAATAACCAGAAGCTCATATTTAGCTGTTGCATGAATTAAGTAGTAAGCAAATATTAACAAATAAAGTGGATGTAAAGATACAGAGAAGATTTACATGGTAAAACTCATCTATCAAATATGAATATATTCCATGTCTGCAATTATATACCGCGTGAGTCTTCTCATCCTGCGAATTGATAACTAGGCAACGCTGCATTTTACAGACGATGCAAAATGCAGGTGCTGACACCGCATTCACCAGCCTGCTGATTAGTACTACGGTGGTGCTCGTTGTTAACGTGCTCTAGCAGTGCAATGCTGGAAAGTCTTGGTGAAGGGTCTACTACGTATAGTAAGTAGGGGAAGTATTGTATTCCACCCAAAAATTCGATACCGAGATTTCACCGGAAATACATGTTTTGAGACCCCCTGAATCCAAAAAAAGCAGACAGAAACGAACAGTCGGATAAACACCAAACTTAATATTTAGGTTCAGTATCTTCCAGAGATGCGACACGAAGGTTTTCAAGAAAATTCCCCCACCCCAGACTACCCTTTACATGGAACATTTTTCGAAAATTTTAATTTTTTCAAAAATGGCTCTAACGATTTTGATTAAAATATCATATGTTCAAGATATTTTCATGACAAATGAAATGTATATTTCGAATTTTCTGGGAATGTCTCCAAAAGTATTCTTCATTGTGAACGACTTTTGCATAGCTGGTAAACCATAAGAGATAGACAACATTTTACTACACAAAAAATGTAGATCGCGTTAAAATACACAATTTATGTCATATACATTATTTTTGTTGAGTTAACCATTTTCGAGATATTGCTTGTTGTTCCCTTAAATTTTTCAATACTTATTTTCTCAAATGGGAATTCGTTATTCATTTTTTTGTCTTGTATATGCAAAGAGTTATTAATCTGAGGCAAAGAGAATGGTGCTGCAAATAGCAACCAGCTATTAAGAGATATGTATATGCTAAAAGGCCACTGCAAATACAAAACAAGGGGAACATAGTAGACCTTAAAGCGATGGTTAAATATTTTTAGAACTGGTCGCTATGTGACATCATTTTTTATGATGTCCATTAAAGCATATTCTAACAAGGAACAATTTGTGTTTTAATAAAATTCACATAACTAAGCTAATTAAGTGAAACGACACTTCCATGCCAAAGTATCAGTTTTCGTTAAATTTACTAAACATAAAAAAATACCTTCAAGGGGCAGTATTTGAACCTGAGACCTTCACCTCTGAAACACAACTCGCACACTGTTGCGCTACGAGTGCAGGTCACTGCACTCTCAGATGTGCAAAGGTCATTTCGGCCGAAATAGATACGACGCGATGCAGTGGACAGTGTTTACGGTATAGTGTGTACAACACTGTGACTGCATAACTTCTCAATCCGCAGGCTGAGAAGACTCACCCGGTGTGTGTATGTGTATAGTAGTGATGAGACGATCCACTATTTCTCGATTCTCGATACCGATACTGATTTTGAGCACCGATACTCGATATCCACTTTATAAAAAGCTGCAAAGGCGATATCTTCTTCTCTGAATAATCTTATTAATAGTTTTCTGTGTATAAACGCATGTAACCAATTTTCCATTGTATGCCAATTCTGAAATTGTTCCTGTTAATAATAATAATAATAATAATAATAATAATAATAATGATAATTTCTTTGCTTCCCTTTTTGTGCAACTATATTTTGTGCTGAAAGCTTTGTTTTAAACTACTTTCTATTCATATTGTGTAAATTAATCGTACAGTATACCTGTAAGCTACGCTCGTGAGCCTAGTTTGATTTCATAAACACAACAAATGGAAGGAAGAAACAAATAATTCCACGCTCTGTGTTATCTCACGTCTTAAGCTCTGGTTTGTTTCTGCTGGATTCACAGATTTTGGTCACGGAGCAGGTAAATGTAATGGCTGAGAGTGGGTCACCAACCCAGGCTGTTGCAGAAATGTGATTTAGAACGTCAGCTAATTCAGCTTCATTTACAACTCAGTTAATGCTGCATGTTATGTGAGTACCTCTACTCCTTTCCCATTGTTTTGCATATTTTAATTTATTGTCCATTTCAAACCAGAGTGTCTCTCACTGTAAACAAATTCTTGTATTATCTGCGAACCTGAAGTAACAATCCATTTTATAAGCACGTGGAAGTAAACATTTTACTTACGTTAATCACAATCCTCAGACAAAGGTGCAACGCCCAAATCTGAATTCTCCGAAGATGACTGAGCTGCCATATTGGAATTAGAACTATCCTTCAAATTAATAACAAGGTTATCCACAACACTGTAGTACACAAAACAAGTTCGCGCATTTTATTCTCCTCTTCTATTACGTTGTATTATGTCTGTTTATATTCCCTGCGCGCTTTGGTTAAACTTTTCACTGAAACGCCTGTAAACTCGGATATTAGTTTCGTAATATGCACTAATGCAAGTGTCAGGTACTTTTCTAACACTGAGTTGAATATATTATGTATTAGTTGTTTTTCGCCACTTTTTACTGTTTCCTGCTTTTGTGTTTGAACAGTTTATTCGCACTACACGCACCTTCCTCTGCCGTGAGAACTCAAATACCAACTGTCTAAATCACAATATTTGACCTAAGCTGAGCAAACGTGCGCTAGCGTATTAGGAATGACTTTCGTGAAACGTATTTCCTGTGTTCGGTACTCAGATAGCACTTCTGGGAACTCATTGCTGCATTTCTCGTAAATGTAAGAGAATGACAGTAATGCATACAGTTGGTATTAACAAACAAGATGCTCTCGGCGTTAGTGCAATAGCAGACGCCATTAAGAAAAACATTTTGTAAGCTTTTAACAGTCAGTATGTATCCGTTTACCTTTCGCAACGAGTTCATATAACCACAATAAAATGTGCAATTCTATACCTTTCCTACTCCAATATTTCATGATACGACATATTTATTAAGAAACTATTTACATTGCCGTAAGAGGGTATGCTTAGGTTCACGACAAGCAGAAGCATGTGCTTTTTTATTTTTATTTATTTATTTATTTATTTGTGCTAGCAATCTTCTTTAGAATATGCTACACATCAGCCCAAGCTGTTATCTTGCCATATTCTACCCATACTACATTCTTTAATTATACATAAAAATGACGATAATAATAATAATAATAATAATAATAAAATAATAGTAGTAACACCAAAGTAATAATCTAATAATACTAATATTATAATAATGATAATATAATTAGATAACTTAACATCACATGATGAAACTAATTCACATCTCTTTTTATTGTCCATAACCATTTCTTTTTTACTTTGGACATGTACTCTCCTACCTTTTTACTATCCTTGTTAAAAATCTTGCTTAAGGCTACGCTTTTTTTATAAAGAGGGAACTCTGGTTTGGAATGGGCAGTAGACAGAAGAGTCTATGGAATTTTGCATTCATTCACCCACAGAAAAGGCACTCAAGGTCTATCAAGAAATATAATCCAGCAACTCTTGGAGGCACGTGCGAGGCAATAACGTGAAGTCTCGACTCCTTTTATTCCTTATCTAGCATAAAGTTAAACGTTCAACTTTCTGTAATCCAAAACTTAAAAACTTAAAAGTACCGAAAAAGTATCGAAAGTTTATCTCAAAGTATTAGACATACTTCGATACAACCAAGTATCGAGAGTATCGAGGTACCGGCGATATCGAGATCCTATCCCTAATGTATAGGTATATAAAGGACTTAATATAGTTCATGCACAAGTGCAGTAAAACAGGCAAAACACGCTGGTAGGTTAGGCAACAAGCATTGAATGCAGAAAATTGAACTTTGCACAGTGAAAACCTGAACGGAAAGTGGATAAAAAACACTGTCGTCAAAAATGTTATTTATTTGTTTTTGGTGAAATGCTTCAATATGGACCAAAGGCTATAACATCTCTTTTGCTCCTATGAGTCACTTTTATTCGTAATTTAAAGATAGAAATTTGTACCCTTTCCACACTGTATTTGAAACAAAGGCGCTTTGTTAAACAACGTTTATTTGTATGCTCTTTGTGCGTTTTACATTTCAAACGTGCAAAGAGCAAACAAATATTTCGAACTGGTGCTTGTCACACTAGTATTAGATACTATTTAATAAACAGCAATGCAGCTCGGCATTACTTCCAAAGTAATAGGTTTAATATTATCCATCAATTAGCAAAGAAGGGCGCAATACAACAAATAAAACCTATAGGAAAATAGAAATAAATAAACAATTAAATAACATTAAAAACATTTTAAAAGACAGCAGAGACTTGATGAAGATAAATTAAAAGATAAAGAATATAAGAATATTAAAGATAAGAGTTGATATACAAAAGATGCCAAGGAAAACTGCAGTGGCCTTATTTAGGATGGCAACTGGCCACGATTGCCTCGCAGGATACCTCTACAGATATGATGCCTATTTACATCCAAGTGCACTCTCTGTGAAGATGTCATCCTGAACAAACAGCATCTCGCCAAACGCAAAGGCTTTAAAAGTAATAACGTACAGACTTTATATTGGGAAGCCAGAGGGAAAATGATGCAGATCAATTAATCTCCAGTGCCATTGGTGAACAACAATAACAACATATTATCCATACCTGAGAATAATGGTTCTTTCAAACAGATACGTAATCTAATACATTAAGCAAACAGTAGTGTAACTAAAAGGAATGACCTATACACACAGAGAAATTATCTCAAACACCTCGCTTTCAAGCAGTGGCATAGCATCGTAGGAGACAGAGTAGACGATGTCTACCCTAAATTTTGAGACAAACATTGTTTCAGCTGATTTAGTTTTTAAGATTTCCGTCACATTTAAACATAATTAATGTATTTAATGGTACATAATTTATTCATAATTATTATATATTGAAAAAAAGACGTTTCTCTCTCTCTCTCTCTCTCTCTCTCTCTCTCTCTCTTGCACAAAGTTGTCCCTCTTGGCTGAATCTTTTCTTATTTAATCCACTCAGTTTCTGCTAAAGCAAAGCGATAATATTGTGGCGTATTAGGTAATTAGTAGCTATTGTCATGCCATACACATTATTGCGTCGTATTGGCGAGAGCATTGTTGGGGTAATTCTTTCGGCTTTGGGTTTGTAGTTCATTTTGGCATGACGCTCTCCAGTCCGAGCTAGTTGGCCTACCGAGGTTTGGAGAGGGGGAATAGGTTAGCGTTACTTTTCTTTGTGTTGTGTTAGCGTCACTTTGGATTGAGAGTCGAGTGAGTGCGGTTTTATGTGAAGAGTGTGAATGTAGCTCGTGTGTGTAGCATCTCCCCTCATTTCTTTCTTTATCTTTTCGGTGTGCGATGTAGGGGCACGTGTTTTTATTGAATAAACCGTGATTAATGTGAATTCTGTATTTTGTTATAAATATCCCACGCCTGCACTGAATGTGATGTTCAAAGTTCTGGACCTCTCACTGTATCTGCAACTACGTCTCCCAATGTGCATGCTGGGGTAATTAAAACTTAATATTTTAGCTGGAAACCTTTTGGTCCTCACTCCAGTATGTAACATTGTGGTTGCACTGCTATCGTCACTTTCCTTCCGCAGCCGATTTCTAGCGCATCTTGGAGAGGCACTTTGACATTTGTGTCTACCTTCAACAGTACTCAGAAAGCCGCTGCGCATGCTTTGTTTACCCCGCTCCTCATGTTTGGTGCCAATTTTTGACTGGCCAGGGTAAAGGTAAAGGAAGGGAGGAACGGAGAGCCCTTGAAACCGCGGCAGAACACTGTAAGCAGGCAACAGTCCTTTTTGTTTCTATCATGACCCCTGGGAGGGAAGGATGAGGGGAGAGACCCCAAGGTAGCTACCACGTCCGGGTGCCGAAGGGGGAAAACACGGACGGGGTCCCTAATGTTCCCGGATCGAAAGCATCAGACACCTCCCAGGCCCACCCACAAGCCCCTAACCTCCGGGAGTCCCCCCAGAGCACCGGAGGCGGGTCCTAACTTAGCAGTTCGCAACATCAGGGAAGAAATCTTTTCATCCACCGCCCAGCCGCAACCCGCCGAACACTGTCGCCTGGTCCTACAACCCTGAAACAGATGACAAGGAAGAAGATGGGTACGGGAAGTGAGGGGCGGGAAAGTCGTGATAGAAGATGAACCACAGCAGTAGTTACCCGCCTACCCGGGAAAACCAAAACACTTATGGGTCGGAGTGGACGGTCGCCGGGGATCAACCCAGGACCTCCCAAATGCGAGTCGCACACGTTACCGCGACGCCACCTCGCTCGGTGACTGCCTAGGGTAGACGTGTCTATAGCCAACCATCTTCGTGCAATAATGGCGTGTTATATCGCTACTGACATAATGTTATTATCCTTGTTCTGAGTGCGTGAGCGGTTGTGTTAGCTTTGTCACTGTATCTGTGACTTTAAGCTGTGTACAAAGACAATTAAATAAGGCATGTTCTGATGAGTTTATTACGGGCAGTAGAACTTTTGATACATTCTGTTTTAATGAAACAGTCACTATCAAAATCAATCTTCAAATAAAAAATCTGATGTGTTACACTCACATGACTTTCTCTACTCTTAAACGAACTATTTTTACAAACGCTTATTCTCCATCTACTTCATCTTAATCGAGATAAACATTTGCAGACTCTTATCTTATTGCTAAGTTTCTTGTAGATGTCAGGGGAATATATATTTACAAGGGCAATATAGAAATACAGTAGCCTTTAAGCATATACATATCTCTTAATAGCTGGTTGCTAGGTGCAGCACCATTCCCTTTGCCACAGATTAATACTCTTTGCATATACAGGATAAAAAAATGAATAACGAATTCCCATTTGAGAAAGTAAGTTTTGAAAAATTTAAGGGAATAACAAGCAATAACTCGAAAATGGTTCACTCAACAAAAAAATGTATATGACATAAATTGTGTAATTTAACGCGATCTACTTTTTTTGTGTAGTCAAATTTTGTCTATCTCTTATGGTTTACGAGTTATGCAAAAGTCGTTCACAATAAAGAATACTTTTGGAGACATTCCCAGGAAATTCAAGATATACATTTTATTTGTCATAAAAATATCTTAAACATATGATATTTTAATCAAAATCGTTAGAGCCATTTTTGAGAAAATTAAAATTTTCGAAAAATGTTCCATGTAAAGGGTACTCTGGGGTGGGGGTATTTTCTTGAAAATCTTCGTGTCGCATCTCCGGAAGATACTGAACCTAAATACCAAGTTTGGTGTTTATCCGACTGTTCGTTTCTGAGTTATGCTGTTCACAGACACACACACAGACACACACACGGACATGTTTCCAAAAATGCTTTTTTTGGGTTCAGAGGGTCTCAAAACATGTATTTCCGGTAAAATCTCGGTATCGAATTTTTGGGTGGAATACAATACTTCTCCTACTTACTATACGTAGTAGAGAAAGTAAAAATGAATAACGAATTACCATTTGAGAAAATAAGTATTGAAAAATTTAAGGGAATAACAAGCAATATCTCGAAAATGGTTCACTCAACAAAACAAAAATGTATATGACATAAATTGTGTATTTTAACGCGATCTACCTTTTGTGTGTAGTAAAATTTTGTCTATCTCTTATGGTTTACCAGTTATGCAAAAGTCCTTCACAATGAAGAATACTTTTGGAGACATTCGCAGAAAAATCAAGATATACATTTTATTTGTCATGAAAATATCTTAAACATTTGATATTTTAATCAAAATCGTTAGAGCCATTTTTGAGAAAATTAAAATGTTTGAAAAATCTTCCATGTAAAGGATAATCTGGGGTGGGGGTATTTTCTTGAAAACCTTCGTGTCGCATCTCTGGAAGATACTGAACCTAAATACCAAGTTTGGTGTTGATCCGACTGTTCGTTTCTGAGTTATGCTGTTCACAGATAGACACACACACACACACACAGACAGACACACAGGCACACAGACACAAACACGGACATGTTTCCAAAATTACTTTTTTGGATTCAGGGGGGTCTCAAAAATGTATTTCCTGTGAAATCTCGGTATCGAATTTTTGGGTGGAATACAATACTTCCCCTACTTACTATACGTAGTAGAGAAAATAAAAAGGACTTGTTTAAAACGTAAACTTTCTGGAACCGTCCTAGATTATTCTCAAAAACAAAAAAATGGCAAGTAATTGCCCCAAAGTAACTGATGCCTTAAATACAATGACAGAGGCTGTAGTTCCACGAAAACGCTTTGTCGTTACTACTGCGGTACCGAGCGACATGGCTTCACGGTAACTTGTGAGGCTGGCATTCAGGAATCCCGGGTTCGATTCATGTTGGAGCGGCCACTTTGACTTCGAGTTCTTTCGCGATTTTTCTAGGTCGTAGGCGAATGCTGGGGTGGTTTCTGTAATACCACAAATGTTCTGTTCCTCCATTCCTTGTCATTTCATTTCGTTGTGATGTTTCAGGGTCGGATGATCAGGCGAGTTAGGCTGCGTTGTTGGAATTTACTTTCAGTAGCTGTCTGTCCGGTGTTTGATGAACTCCCATTGAGACCTCTCCTTGCGGAGGGAGGCTTGTCTGGGTGGTCCAGCCGGCGTCGCATCTTATATCTGGAAACGTTAGGGACCTCACCAGCGTCCGAGCCTGCCACCCTGGATCTGGTCTCCCTCTATGTCCTTTCACTGCACTCCTCTCTCCCGAAGGTTCACTAAATACAATGCCTCCTATGTGCTTCCGTGCCGAAATCCTCCTTCGCTCCTAATCTACAGCGGTGAAGAGTAAATAAAAGGCGGAATCTAAAACTACAAAGCACGTTTGAGCATTATGACTTTCTCTATCATGTATAGTTGGTAGAGCAGGTAGGTATTGCATTTCACCAAAAAATTCGATACCAAGATTCCCCGGAAATACAGTTTTGAAGCCCCCTGAATAAAAAAAAAAGCATTTTTAGAAAAAGGTCCGCGTGCCTGTCTGTCTGTGTGTTTGTGAACAGCATGACTCAAAAACGAAAAGTCGGATAAACACTAACTTGATCTTTAGATTAAGTATCTGACACGAAGATTTTCAATAAAATCACCCACCCCAAACCACCCTTTACATGGAGTATTTTTCGAAATCTTTTCTAACGCTTTTGATTAAAATATCATATATTAAACATATTTACATGACAAATAACATGTATATCTTTAATTTTCTGGGAATATTCTTTGAAGTCCTTTTCATTCAACTTTGTATAACGTTTACTACACAAAAAATGTAGAACACACAATTTATTTTCTGTGACATAAGCCATTACTGAGATACCCCTTATTAATGGTTCGAATTGTTCAATACTTAGTCATTCTTTTAAATCCTTTCCATATTGAGTTGCTTCTTGCGATTGTATGGAAATGGTATGGAAATTTAAAGCTAGCATATAGCGTCTGGTTCTTGACTATCGCTGTTCTCTTTGTATCTATAACGAAATGTGTAATGTAGCTATTTCTGCAAAGGTTTATTTGGATTAAAATGTAGCGGATAGAAAAATAAGTTCTGTAAGAATAGTTTATATGCGCACTAATAAAGATAGAGGGTAGATAAAGTCATGTGAATGCATAACATCAGATTTTTTATCTAAAGCCTATCTCGGGCAAGCAATGAAACAAAAACGGATGTGTTTATATAGGATATTCGTCAGCAGCAGTACAACCAATATACCTGTAGTAAGAGAAAGGTAGTGGGAATGTGTACCCTATTTTTACTTTCTCTATACGTATGGTAAGTAGGGGAAGTATTATATTCCACACAAAAATTCGATATGGATATTTCACCAGAAATACATGCTTTGAGGTGCCCTAAATCCAAAAAGAGAACTCTTTGAAGCATGTCCGCGTGTTTGTGTGTCTGTCTGTTAGTCTGTAAACAGCATAACTCAAAACTAAAGTCAATAAAAACCATACTTCGTACTTGAGTTATTATCTTCCAAAGATGCAACACGAAGATTTTCAAAAACTCCCCCCAGTCCAGACTACCTTTATGGAACATTTTTCGAAAATTTTGAGTTTCTCAAAAATAGCTGTAACGATTTTGATTAAAATATCATATGTTTAAGATATTTTCATGGCAAATGAAATGTATATCTTGAATGTTCTGGGAATGTACCCAAAAGCCCTCTACATTCTGAATGACTTTCGCATTAACTGGTAAACAGTAAGAGTAAGTAGTAAAAGTTTACTACACAAGAAATGTAGATCTCGTTAAAACACACAATTTACGTAATATACATTTTTTTGTGGAGTGTTCCATTTCCGAAACATTCCTTGTTATTTTCCTGAAATGAAATGCTCCACATAGCAACCAGTTCTTAAAAGATTTGACTATCGCTTAAATCCTGCCACATACCCTTTGCACCTACAAGAAAATTAGCAATAAGATTAACATCTCGATTAACATGAAGTAGATGGAGAATAAGCGTTTGTAAAAATATTTTGTACAAGAGTAGAGAAAGTCATGTGACTGCAACACAGATTTTTTTTAACGCTACACTACTGCTTTCAAGTATGAATTATCTTCTTTTTAATTACAAGTTTGTGCTTTGCTGTTGCTTGAATACTGTAAACACTGACGTTTCAGAAGTCCTTAAATAGATTTACCAGGTGCATCACCTGCCCTCAGGTTTCTTTGAACTGTGTTAAAATTTGCTTTAGGTCCGTCTGCAGCTTGATTACTTATTTAGATACACAAAGGCTCCACACTGAGTGAAAAAGTAGTTTAAGGAACCCAAACTCTTCCTACCAAAGAGCCACATAGCAGAGACTTGGTTACACAATGTGCTTCTCCACCTACCTCAGAAATATAATGAGCGAAACGCCTACAACACGGAATCAACGTCAAAATCAATCCAAAAGAAAATAACAGATATAACAACCAGAAAGGTAAAAGGCTACCTACAACCCATTAGAGATACGTTTATATCCCTAATGGTTTATTTTACAGGCATGTTACGCAGAAGAAATTAAATTAATATTACAATTCTGGCGTGAATTACGGTTTATACATTCCATATACCCTACAGAATATCTGTTGACATTTGATTAATGGTTAATGATTAATAGAGTCTTAAAACAGTAAAAGAAGGCTCTAATACACAAGCAAAGTCTTGAGGTTGTAGTATTCGCCTCATACAAACCTAGAATGGAATTACAATGCACCGGATTCTGAAGTTCCATTGTTGAGTACTAAAATAACTAAACCCCATGCACGCCCTTGGCCTGCCAACCCGACTGCCTGTCTCCTCTCACGTACGCACGGCAGAGGTGGGCAATCTCTACCCACCTCTGGGGATCTGGCCATCATCACTCAACCCCCAGCAGGAATGTTGGCTCTCGAGGCCGGGGTCGCTGCCTATCGCAGCTCCTCACGTTGCTGAGTGAGCACCGGTCCTATACCCGGGACTTAAAATCCGCATCCCGAAGGGCGAGATCAAACCGGGCGCATTCCGTGGCCGAGAATCACAGCACCATGCTCCAGGCCACTGCTCCACAACACAGTGCCCACTGGAATAACACAGGACCAAATTACTTCCCTCCATTTATTTACTACTTTGGGCTTAAGATCGGATATTTCGCATGCAGTTTTCTCTTGAACAAACCCTTTGATCTTGGTCGAATCAAAGCTCGTGGAAAAAATGCAAACTCGAAGTACAAACAAAGATTAGAGATTGATTTTAAAAGTTTTTGACTTTCCGCAGATTTGTGGTAATCAGTAAACAATTTGTTATAAGTAGTATTGGAACGGTTCCCCATTTCTCGATACTCGATATCGATACTCATTTTTGAGCACCGATATCCGATACTCAATACCCCTTCACTTTACAAAAAAGTGTAACGGCAATAGCTTGTTCACTGCTTGTTTTTATTAGTAGTTTTCTGTGTATAAACGCGTGTAACCAATTTTGTACTGTGCACTAATTCCGAAATTGTTACAGATTGTGTCGCGGTAACTTTCGTGTTATCTTATTTGCTGAGCGCCTGTTATTGTTTTACTATTTTTAATTTTGAGTTCTTTGTCCTCCGGCTAGCTATTATTACCCAATCGAGCAAATCTCTTAAACAGGGTGTGTAAACGGAAAGAAGTTGTTACTAAAAGATAACACTGATAAAAGAATTTGTTTTTACACTTTTAATGCCGTCACACTTTATTAATTTCATATATTACTCTTAATACACGCCCGACTGAAACCGTTATATTTTCGAATGTAGCTATAATCACTTATTTGCCGCGCATTATTAATTCGCGTATTTCACATTTTGTAACTAACTTTACGACGCGAGAGATTCTTTAGAATTGCGTAACGTGTACATCGTGAATGCTTCTGTTGAACTGCGCGATGTGTAACCCGTGAATGATTCTGTTGAACTGAACAATGCTTGTCTCTGGCTTTAGAATTTTATACTCCCTCAACCCGATATGCCTAAACATTATAACAGAGCTGCTATTGGTTAATAAAGCGCGCAAACATTAGCGTCTATTTTTATATCCAATCAAAATTACGAACACATATGCTCTAGGGAAGATATTCCCTCCATTTCTAAAGAAAAAGGCGCTACTCTGACGTCATTTGTTTGTCTCTTCTAATTAATAAACAACTCACCCCCTCGCTAATTGTTACCCGCTCCTATTGTCAGTTTCAGTGAGGCCGTGTAAACTTATTTCCTAACAATGCTTATAAATAACAAACATCTCAAATCATTGACATACAATAATGTTAATTTACACTACAATCACTCTGGCATTTACAATGTTGTGATATAAAATACTGCCTCAATTGACATTTCCAATTGGCAGAAATTTTTAATAATAATAATAATAATAATAATAATAATAATTCTTTTATGCAACTATACTTTGTGCTGAAAACTTTCTTTTAAATGATTATGTATCCATTTTATGCAAATTAGTGGTACGGTATACCTACAAGCTACGCTCGTCACCGAGTTTGACTTGCATAAACGCATACTAACAGAGGGAAGGAAAGAAAAATATTTTCATGTGCTATTGTATTTTATGGCTTAAGTTCTGATTACCTTCACAGATTTCAGTCAGCGGAGTAGGTACTGTAAGAGTGAATCACCACGTCAGGCTACTACAGAAACGTGATTTAGTGCGCTGGTTATTCATCTTCATTCACAGCTCAGTTAACGCTGCATGTTACATGAGTACCTCTTACCTTGTCTTGTTCGATGCAGATTTCCGTCACTGTTGCGGACGCACTTCAGCCTTAGGCTTATTGTACTACATATGAGTACCTCTACTGCTTTCCACATTGTTTTGTATGCTTTCATTTAGACAAGAGTCTATGAAATGTTGCATTGATTCACCCACAGAAAACGCTGTCAAGGTCATTCAAGAACTATAGTCCAGAAACTCTTTGGAGATACGTGCGAGGCAATGAAGTGAAGTTTTGATTCTTTCATTCATTATCTAGCATAAGGTTAAGCGCAACAACCTTCAATAACATAAAGCTTAAACAATTTAAAACTATCGAAGGTTTATATCAAAATATTAGACGTACTCGTACTTCGATACCACCGAGTATAGAGAGTATCGAGATATCGAGGTTGCATCCCTAGTTATAACCATAATTGCTTTCCTGTTTTACACTCGCAACATTTGTCATAATCTCTTTCATTTCACTTTGGATTTTTGTGAAATTATTGTACTTCAGTTTCCTCAAATTCCTTCAATAGTTTTTAAGGAATCATTTAGAATTATTATTTCCATTACTTGTTTTAAAGTAAACAAAAGCCACTTGGCACTGTAAGCAACTAAAAAGGGAAGTATCCGAACTGGATAGGTCCTATTTCTTTCTAAATCGGTTTACAAGTATGTTTTTGATTCATAAAACATATTAAAAGCCATTCTGATAGCTTTCCTGCCAATTGTGAGATATCAATACGAAACTTGCACGTATTCCAGTATTGCATTAACACGTAAAATGTATAGAATAGGCACGAGTCGTCTGATGTTATAAACGGTACAATGCTCCTTTTGGATTCTTGAAGTGGACAGACTGATAATGCCATCTTTAATGACGAGGAAATAACAAAGAAGTTGCACAACAAGAGCATTGTGACTCAAATCATTGCTCCAAAAAAGATTTGTGCAACCCCTAGGCGTGCATATTTTTAGAGAATATAAAATTGTACACCAAAGTTTGGAAGAACTTTTCAGGATTTAAATATCAGCCATGGAAGCAAAGCAAAATTAAAAACAATTAAAAACTTTCCGAAATATTTTCGTTACAATGCTCCGTGTTATGCACTGTGTGTGAAGTGAAGATGAATGTAAAAACATACGTGTTAAATTCACATGACTTTCCGTACACGCTTATTGGTGGGTATATAAATTATCCTTATAAAATTTTATTTTTCCATCTGCTTCATTTTAATTGGATAAACCTTTCCGGAAACAGCTGTAGGGTGTCCATAGAATTCCATACATCCCGATAAACAACTGAAATTCGAAAGGACTTTAAAAGAATAGCTATGTTTCGAGCAATCCGAACCATTAATAGCGAATATCTCCAAAATGGTATATGCCACAAAAAAGTTATTTGAAATAAATTATAAGTTTTAAAGGGATCTCCGTTTTTTATGTAGCGCTTTTCATCTATCGTTTAACGTTTACCAGTTAAACAAGATTATATAAAATTCATTCCGAATAAAGTGTACTTCATAGGATATTCCCAGGAAATTTAAGATATATATTTTATTTGTGATGTAAATATCTTTAATATATGGTATTTTAATCAAAATCGTTAGAGCAATTGTTTAGAAAATCACGAATTTCGAAAAATGTTCCATATAAAGGGTAGTTTGGAGTGGGGGTATTTTCATGAAAATCTTCGTGTCGTAGCTTTGAAAGATACTGAACGTAAATACACACACACACACACACACACACGCACGCACGCACACAGAGACGCACGCAAGCATGCATGCGCACACGCGCACACACCTTTTTAAAAATGCTATGGGTTAAGGGGGCTTCAAAACATGCATTTCTGGTGAAATCTTGGTATCAAAATTTTGCGTGGAATGCGATACCTTCTCTATGTACGTGGTAAAGAAAGTAAAGATATGATGTGTTGCGCATGACTTTCTCTACTCTTATACAAACTATTTTTACAGACGCTTATTCTCCATCTACTTCGTGTTAATCGAGATAAACATTTGTAGAAACTATCATATTGCTAATTTTCTTGTAGGTACAAGGGTAATATGGTAGGCTTTAAGCGATAGTCAAATCTTTTAAGAACTGGTTGCTATGTGGAGCATTCCTTTGTCTTTGCCTGTCCAGGGCATAAAAAAAAAAAAACGAAAGTATAAGTACTGGAAAATTCAAACAAGTAACGAAGGTATGTCGGAAAAGGTTGACTCGACCCCCGCCCAAAGTATATAATATAAATTGTGTGTTTTAACGAGATCTACATTTTTTGTGCAGTAAAAGTTTTGTCTATCTCTTATGGTTTATCAGTAATGCAAAAGTCATTCAGAATGAAGAGAACTTTTGGGAATATTCCCAGAAAACGCAAGATACACATTTCATTTGCCATGAAAATATCTTAAACATATGATATATTTTAATCAAAATCGTTACAGCCATTTTTGAGAAAATAAAACTTTTCGAAAAATGTTCCATGTAATTTGGAGTCTGGAGTGGGGGAATTTTCTTGAAAATCTTCGTGTTGCATCTTTGGAAGATGCTAAACTCAAATACCAATGTTGGTATTTATCCGACGTTTCGTTTTTGAGTTGTGCTGTTCACAGACAGACACACACACGGACATGTTTAAAAAACGCTTTATTTATATTCAGGTCACCTCAAAACATGTATATCCGGTGAAATATCGGTACCAAATTTTTGGGTGGAATGCAATACTTCCCATACTTACTATAGGTAGTAGAGGAAGTAAAAACGCAGCGGTCAAAGTATTTGCACTGTTTCAGGATGCTGTGTCGAAACCATTTAATTTCAAATTCACATATCACCGATAAAGATATTCCTAAATATATAACATCCATACTTAAAGATTACTAAAAGACATACCGTTTTGGTATGATAGTATGACATCGGTCATAGAGTATAACCAGAGTCGAGAATATTGTCCATGCCAGAGTGGCATATATGAATTCAAATTTCGAATCACGATATCTCACAACAGGCGTAAAAGTAGTGGAATCGCTTTTATCATGATTTTATCGAGCAAGCATCTACTTAAATATAAATTTAGAAAGAAATCGGGGATGTACGGTTGGCATACTTGCCTTATAAGTAAGCCTTCGGTGTTACCCTGAAACCCCATTATTCCAGTAAAATAAAGTGAAACTTAGTTCTCTAATTTTGGAGTTTATTATGAATTTATAGTGCTAGAGCTGCACAAAACGTTGTGCGGAACACGTGCATATTCTTTTTTATTACTGCTCGTGAAAAGTATGCTAAATCTAAAGGATTATACTCTTGCTACATAAATAACTATTTTTTCAGGCAGACAGGAGTATTCCTGTGTATAAATCAACCAGTTTCAGTTAATCACCAGGAGAAATATATGAAAAAATAAAAAACGAAAGACCAAATACTATAATCATGTTATGTTCATCATTTGCCTGCTTCTTTTGAGATGTTAAATTTTTAGCATCAAAGCACAATTTTATGCACACAATCATGCGTGTTGCGCCTTTCCACATCTGCGTTAATAGGGAGGGGAAAATTTGTCCTATAGTTGCGTGTATCTGACAATACACACATACTCTGTGACAATTCACATATCAAACTGATTCTAACCTGAGACGTTGGCTGTCTGTAGGAGGAAGCAAAATGGCGTAATATGAAGTTATAACAATTTGGAAGAGGAAAGCAGTTTCGATTAAATTTGTTGGTTTTTGAAATTTGCGAAATTAAATATAATTAAAGAAAGAAGAATGATTCAAAAATCGTTAAATCAATATTAAGGAAAGAATGATAAAACTAGGAAAAAGAAGTTTTCTTAGATTAAAAATGCAAGATGATGTAATTCAAGGAAAGTATTATTAGTACGAGCTAAAATAAAAGTTAAAATAATGTGTTAACTTATAAAAGCAATATTTTTATTATCGTTATTATTATTGAAGGTGAAAGCGATATTTTAAAGTGGAAATTTGATATAAGAAATATGAATTCATTTGAAACAAAACAAACGGGGACTTTAATAAACTAATAAAATATGCGTCCATTAGCATAAATCAACATTTATTAGCAAATGAAAAAACCTTAAATGAGAAAAAATAAGGAAAAGAAAAAATATAATATTATTAAAATAAAAGATAGTTGAAGTAATTAATGGGAATGTCAAATGGTTTGATACTGAACAATAAATAAAATATGTATAATAAGAAGAATTTGATGTAATGAATCATTGGATATTGTTGGTATGAGACGTTAAAGAGATCAAGGTTATCTCAGAACGTCGTTAAATAAGGAGGAGAAGAAGAACTGATCTAACCTCACTTTAGTGGCAAAACGCATGGCCCGTTTCCAAAGTCTCAAAAACAGGAAAACTAGCACATTACAGAACATGTGGCAACTTTCTCCCAACGAATTATGGAACGAATCGTAGTTAAGCTCTAAGCTAATATGGCAACTGAAATCAGTGGATCATCTGCAGGTTGATGACCAAGCCAATATTAACGGAGGTACTGACGTTAATATCTCACGTAGTAGACACGTGTTCGCCTCGTCTAATTCGTTATTATTCCTTGTCAGGACCAACTTGCATTCTCCAGGTTAATACACCCTATCATCATATGCTCTGAGGTCTGTCCATTTGACTTGCTATTTTCTCTACCACGTTCTTGCAATAAATAGAGGAAGTATTGTATTCCACTCAAAAATTTGATGTCGAGATTTCACCGGAAATACCCCCCAAAAAGTATTTTTAGAAAAAGGTCCGTGTGTGTATGAATAGCATAAACCACAAACCAAAAGTCAGTTAAATACACACACGGTATTTAAGTTCGTCTTCAAAGGATGTGACAAGAAGATTTTGAAGAAATTCCCCACACCCCAAACTACCCTTTACATGGAAAAGTTTTCGTTATTTTTGATTTTCCCAAAAACGACTTACGATTTTGGTTAAAATACCGTATGTATGTCGTCATCAATGGTATAGTGGTTACCATGTTAGCCTCCAATTCCCAAGGTCGCGGGATGGATTTTTTCGGGCGTAAAAATCCTTAGCATAGCTTCCTTCGGAAGGGAAGTAAAGCCGGTGGTGCCGTGTCGTAGATTTACAGCACGTAAAAGAACCTCAAGCCTGATAGACCTCTGAGCAAAATTACTGGTCTTTCACGCCCAATATAGAATGGGACGCTAAGGACCACAGCAGTTAAAGAGCGTCCATAAATAACAACTAATTTTTAAGCGTATGTTTAAGCTATTTTTCTGACAAAAACTGTATATCTTAATTCTCTAAGAAGCGTCTGTGAAGTCCTCTTTATTCTGAATGATTTGTATAATTGGAATTTATGTCAAATAAATTTTTTGTGGCGTTAACAATTTCCGAGATATTCTTTGTTATTGGTTTGAATTTTCAAATACATCATACTTTTCTAATTGCAAATCGTTCCCCGTTTCGTTCCATTCCCTCCCTCCCTCCCTTCCTTCCTTTTCCGTATTCATGCAAAGAGAACAGAATTTCAAAGCCATCACATGGTGACCACGTTTTAAAAGGTGACTACAGCTGTGTCATACTCTATTCTTTTTATATCTACAACGAAATGTGTAAATGAGTAACGAAGGTTTATCTACATTAACAAGAAGTGGATGGAGGAAAAAGGTTTCGTAGAGGAACCAGTAAAGAAAGTAATATGAATGGAACACATCAAATTGTTTTTATTTTATTTATGCATACCTATGGTAAATAGGAGTAGTATTACATAGCAACCTAAAATTCGATACGCAATTTTCACGCCAACCCTCCCCAAGAAAAGCATTTTTAAAAAATCTGATGTGTTACGCTCACATGACTTTCTCTGCTCTTGTACAAACTATTTATACAAACGCTTATTCTCCATATGCTTCATGTTAATCTAGATAAACATTTGCAGACTCTACCTTATTGCTAATTTTCTTGTAGATGTAAGGGGAATATATATTTACAAGGGCAGTATCGAAATAGAGTAGCCTTTAAGCACATACATATTCTTAATAGCTGGTTGCTAGGTGCAGCACTATTCCCTTTTGCTCAGATTAATACTCTTTGCATATCCAAGACAAAAAATGAATAACGAATTCCCATTTTAGAAAATAAGTATTGAAAAACTTAAGGGAATAACAAGTAATATCTCGAAAATGGTTCACTCAACAAAAAAAAATGTATATTACATAAATTGTGTATTTTAATGCGATCTACATCTTTTGTGTAGTAAAATTTTGTCTATCTCTTATGGTTTACCAGTTTACCAAAAGTCGTTCACAATGAAGAATACTTTTAGAGACATTCCCAGAAAATTCAAGATATACATTTTATTTGTCATAAGAATATCTTAAACATATGATATTTTAATCAAAATCGTTACAGCCATTTTTGAGAAAATTAAAATTTTAGAAAAATGTTCCATGTAAAGGGTACTCTGGGGTGGGGGGATTTTCTTGAAAACCTTCGTGTCGCATCTCTGGAAGATACTGAACCTGAATACCAAGTTTGGTATTTATCCGACTATTCGTTTCTGAGTTATGCTGTTCACAGACAGACACACAGACTGATAGACAGACAGACACACACAAGGACATGTTTGCAAAAATGCATTTTTTGGATTCAGGGGATCTCAAAACATGTATTTCCGGTGAAACTTCGGTATCGAATTTTTGGGTGGAATACATATTTCCCCTTCTTACTATACGTAGTAGGGAAAGTAAAAATGAATAACGAATTCCCATTTTAGAAAATAAGTATTGAAAAATTTAAGGGAATAACAATTAATATCTCGAAAATGGTTCACTCAACAACAAAAATGTATATGACATAAATTATGTATTTTAACGTGATCTACATTTTTGTGTAGTAAAATTTTGTGTATCTCTTATGGTTTACCAGTTATGCAAAAGTCGTTCACAATGGAGAACACTTTTGGAAATATTCCCAGAAAATTCAAGATATACATTTTATTTGTCATGAAAATATATTAAACATATGATATTTTAATCAAAATTGTTAGAGCCATTTTTGAGAAAATTAAACTTTTCGAAAAATCTTCCATGTAAAGGGTAATCTGGGGTGGGGGGATTTTCTTGAAAACCTTCGTGTCGCATCTCTGGAAGATACTGAACCTAAATACCAAGTTTGGTGTTTATCCGACTGTTCGTTTCTGAGTTATGCTGTTCACAGACAGACAGACACACAGGCAGACACACACACACAGACACACAGACAGACACACAGACATGTTTCCAAAAATGCTTTTTTTAGATTCAGGGTGTCTCAAAACATGTATTTCCGGTGAAATCTCGGTATCGAATTTTTGGGTGGAATACAATACTTCCGCTACTTACTGTACGTAGTAGAGAAAGTAAAAATCTGATGTGTTACACTCACATGACTTTCTCTACTCTTGTACAATCTATTTTTACAAACGCCTATTCTCCATATGCTTTATGTTAATCGAGATATCGAGATGTCAATCTTATTGCTAATTTTCTTGTAGATGCAAGGGGAATATGGTAGCTTTTAAGCGGTGGTCAAATATTTTAACTCTGGTTGCTATGCGGCGCATTCCATTCTCTTTGCAAGTCCAGGACAAAAAATCTGATGTGTTACACTCACATGACTTTCTCTACTCTTGTACAATCTATTTTTACAAACGCCTTTTCTCCAAATGCTTCATGTTAATCGAGAAATCGAGATGTCAATCTTATTGGTAATTTTCTTTTAGATGCGAGGGGAATATGATAGCTTTTAAGCGATAGTCAAATATTGTAGCGCTGGTTGCTATGCGGCGAATTCCATTCTCTTTGCATGTCTAGGACATAAAAAAATATATAACGAATTTGAGAAAAAGTATAACTATTGGAAAATTTAAGGAAATAACAAGCAATATCTCGAAAACGGTTCACTCAACAAAAGAAATGTATATGACATAAGTTGTGTATTTCAACGCGATCTACATTTTTTGTGTAGTAAAATTTTGTCTATCTCTTATGGTTTACCAGTTATGCAAAAGTCGTTCACAATGAAGAATACTTTTGGAAACATTCCCAGAAAATTCGAGATATACATTTCATTTCTCATGACTTTATCTTAAACATATGATATTGTAATCAAAATCGTTAGAGCCATTTTTGAGAAAATTAAAATTTTCGAAAAATGTACCATGTAAAGGGTAGTCTGGGGTGGGGGGATTTTCTTGAAAACCTTCGTGTCGCATCTCTGGAAGATACTGAACCTAAATACCAAGTTTGGTGTTTATCCGACTGTTCGTTTTTAAGTTATGCTGTTCACAGACACACACACAGACACACACACACACACACACACACACACACACACACACACACACACACAGACACACAGCAACACGCACGGACATGTTTCCAAAAATGCTTTTTATGGATTCAGGAGGTCTCAAAACATGTATTTCCAGTGAAATCTCGGTATCGAATTTTTGGGTGGAATGCAATACTTCCCCTACTTACTATACGTAGTAGAGAAAGTAAAAATGAATAACGAATTTGAGAAAAAGTAAAGTATTGGAAAATTTAAGGGAATAACAAGCAATATCTCGAAAACGGTTCACTCGACTAAAGAAATGTATATGACATAGGTTGTGTATTTTAACGAGATCTACATTTTTTGTGTAGTAAAATTTTGTCTATCTCTTATGGTTTACCAGTTATGCAAAAGTCGTTCACAATGAAGAATACTTTTGGAGACATTCCCAGAAAATTCGAGATATACATTTCATTTCTCATGACATTATCTTAAACATATAATATTTTAATCAAAATCGTTAGAGCCATTTTTGAGAAAATTAAAATTTTCGAAAAATGTTCCATGTAAAGGGTAGTCTGGGGTGGGGGCATTTTCTTGAAAACCTTCGTGTCGCATCTCTGGAAGATACTGAACCTAAATACCAAGTTTGGTGCTTATCCGACTGTTCGTTTTTGAGTTATGCTGTTCACACACACACACACACACACACACACACACAGACACACACACACACACACAGACACACACACGGACATGTTTCCAAAAATGCTTTTTTTGGATTCAGGAGGTCTCAAAACATGTATTTCCGGTGAAATCTCGGTATTGAAATTTTGGGTGGAATGCAATACTTCCCCTACTTACTATACGTAGTAGAGAAAGTAAAAATGAATAACGTATTTGAGAAAAAGTATTGAGTATTGGAAAATTTAAGGGAATAACAAGCAATATCTCGCAAACGGTTCACTCAACAAAAGATATGTATATGACATAAATTGTGTATTTTAGCGCGATCTACATTTTTCATGTAGTAAAATTTTGTCTATCTCTTATGGTTTACCAGTTATGAAAAAGTCGTTCATAATGAAGAATACTTTTGGAGACATTCCCAGAAAATTCGAGATATACATTTTATTTGTCATGATAATATCTTAAACATATGATATTTTAATCAAAATCGTTAGAGCCGTTTTTGAGAAAATTAAAATTTTCGAAAAATGTTCCATGTAAAGGGTAGTCTGGGGTGGGGGGATTTTCTTGAAAACCTTCGTGTCGCATCTCTGTAAGATACTGAACCTAAATACCAAGTTTAGTGTTTATCCGACTCTTCGTTTTTGAGTTATGCTGTTCACAGACACACAGACAGACAGACACACACACGGACATGTTTCCAAAAATGCTTTTTTTGGATTCAGTGAGTCTCAAAACATGTATTTCCGGTGAAATCTCGGTATCGAAATTTTGGGTGGAATGCAATACTCCCCTACTTACTATACATAGTAGAAAAAGTAAAAATGAAAATGGTGTTTAAAGTCTAAAGATTTTAAAGTATAAATACCAAAGTTGGTATTTGAGTTCAGCATGTTCCAAAGGTGAGATATGAATAGTTTCAAAAAGAGTCCTCCCACCCAAAATACCCTATACACTGGAAAAGATTTTCCGTTATGCCTTTTTACTTTCTCTACTACGTATAGTAAGTAGGGGAAGTATTGCATTCCACCCAAAAATTCGATACCGAGATTTCACCGGAAATACATGTTTTGAGACCCCCTGAATCCAAAAAAAGCATTTTTGGAAACATGTCCGTGTGTGTGTCTGTGTGTGTGTGTGTGTGTGTGTGTGTGTGTCTGTGTGTCTGTGTGTCTGTGAACAGCATAACTCAAAAACGAACAGTCCGATAAACACCAAACTTGGTATCTAGGTTTAGTATCTTCCAGAGATGCGACACGAAGGTTTTCAAGAAATCCCCCCACCCCAGACTACCCTTTACATGGAACATTTTTCGAAAATTTTAATTTTCTCAAAAATGGCTCTAACGATATTGATTAAAATATCATATGTTTAAGATATTGTCATGAGAAATGAAATGTATATCTCGAATTTTCTGGGAATGTCTCCAAAAGTATTCTTCATTGTGAACGACTTTTGCATAAATGGTAAACCATAAGAGAGAGACAAAATTTTACTACACAAAAAATGTAGATCGCGTTAAAAATACACAATTTATGTCATATACATTTTTTTGTTGAGTGAACCGTTTTCGAGATATTGCTTGTTATTCCCTTAAATTTTCCAATACTTATACTTTTTCTCAAATTCGTTATTCATTTTTACTTTCTCTACTACGTATAGTAAGTAGGGGAAGTATTGCATTTCACCCAAAAATTCGATACCGAGATTTCGCCGGAAATACATGTTTTGAGACCTCCTGAATCCAAAAAAAGCATTTTTGGAAACATGTCCGTGTGTGTGTCTGTGTGTGTGTGTGTGTGTGTGTGTGTGTGTCTGTGAACAGCATAACTCAGAAACGAACAGTCGGATAAGCACCAAACTTGGTATTTAGGTTCAGTATCTTCCAGAGATGCGACAGGAAGGTTTTCAAGAAAATCCCCCCACCTCAGACTACCCTTTACATGGAAGATTTTTCGAAAATTTTAATTTTCTCAAAAATGGCTTTAACGATTTTGATGAAAATATCATATGTTTAAGATAAAGTCATGAGAAATGAAATGTATATCTCGAAATTTCTGGGAATGTCTCCAAAAGTATTCTTCATTGTGAACGACTTTTGCATAACTGGTAAACCATAAGAGATAGACAAAATTTTACTACACAAAAAATGTAGATCGTGTTAAAATACACAACTTATGTCACATACATTTCTTTTGTTGAGTGAACCGTTTTCCAGATATTGCTTGTTATTTTCTTAAATTTTCCAATACTTATACTTTTTCTCAAATGCGTCAACATTTTTTGTCCTGGACATGCAAAGAGAATGGAATGCGCCACATAGCAACCAGCGTTAAAATATTTGACTATCGCTTAAAAGCTACGATATTTCCCTTGCATCTACAAGAAAATTACCAATAAGATTGACATCTCGATATCTCGATTAACATGATGCATATGGAGAATAGGCGTTTGTAAAATTAGATTGTACAAGAGTAGAAAAAGTCATGTGAGTGTAACACATCAGATTTTTTTATGTCCTGGACATTCAAAGAGAATGGAATGCGCCACATAGCAACCAGCGTTAAAATATTTGACTATCGCTTAAAACTTACCATATTCCCCTTGCATCTACAAGAAAATTATCAATAAGTTTGACATCTCGATATCTCGATTAACATGAAGCATATGGAGATAAAGCGTTTGTAAAAATAGTTTGTACAAGAGTAGAGAAAGTCATGTGAGTGTAACACATCAGATCTTTTTGTCTTGGATATGCAAAGAGTATTGTGCTGTGGGAAAGGGAATGGTGCTTCACCTAGCAACCAGTTATTAAGAGATATGTATGTGCTTAAAGGCTACTGTTATTCTATGTTGCCCTTGTAAATATATATTCCCCTTAAATCTACAAGAAAATTAGCAATAAGATAGACTCTCCAAATGTTTATCTCGTTTAACATGAAGTAGATGGGGAATAAGCGTTTGTAAAAATAGTTTGTACAAGAGTAGAGAAAGCCAGGTGAGTGTAACACATCAGATTTTTACTTTCTCTACTACGTATAGTAAATAGGGAAAGTATTGCATTCCATCCAAAAATTCGATACCGAAATTGCACCGGAAATACATGTTTTGAGACCTCCTGAATCCAAAAAAAAGCATTTTTGGAAACATGTCCGTGTGGGTGTCTGTGTGTGTGTGTGTGTCTGTGAACAGCACAACTCAAAAACGAACAATTGGTTAAGCACCAAACTTGGTATTTAGGTTCAGTATCTTCCAGAGATGCGACACGAAGGTTTTCAAGAAAATCCCCCCACCCCAGACTACCCTTTACATGGAACATTTTTCGAAAATTTTAATTTTCTCGAAAATGGCTCTAACGATTTTGATGAAAATATCATATGTTTAAGATAATGTCATGAGAAATGAAATGTATATTTCGAATTTTCTGGGAATGTCTCCAAAAGTATTCTCCATTGTGAACGACTTTTGCATAACTGGTAAACCATAAGAGATAGACAAAATGTCACTACACAAAAAATGTAGATCGGGTTAAAATACACAACCTATGTCATATACATTTCTTTTGTTGAGTGAACCGTTTTCGAGATATTGCTTGTTATTTCCTTAAATTTTCCAATACTTATACTTTTTCTCAAATTCGTTATTCATTTTTACTTTCTCTACTACGTATAGTAAGTAGGGGAAGTATTGTATTCCACCCAAAAATTCGTACCGAGATTTCACCGGAAATATATGTTTTGAGACTCCCTGAATCCAAAAAAAGCATTTTTGGAAACATGTCCGTGTGTGTGTCTGTGTGTGTCTGTGTGTGTGTGTGTGTGTGTGTGTGTGTGTGTGTCTGTGAACAGCATAACGCAGAAGCGAACAGTCGGATAAACACCAAACTTGGTATTTAGGTTCAGTATCTTCCAGGGATGCGACACGAAGGTTTTCAAGAAAATCCCCCACCCCAGGGTACCCTTTACATGGAACATTTTTTGAAAATTTTAATTTTCTCAAAAATGGCTCTAACGATTTTGATTAAAATATCATATGTTTAAGATGTTTTCATAACAAATGAAATGTATATCTCGAATTTTCTGGGAATGTCTCCAAAAGAGCTCTTCATTCTGAACGACTTTTGCATAACTGGTAAACTATAAGAGATAGACAAAATATTACTACACAAAATTGTAGATCGCGTTAAAATACACAGTTTATGTTATATGCATATTTTTATTTGAGTGAACCGTTTTCGAGATATTGCTTGTTATTCCGTTAAATTTTCCAATACTTATACTTTTTCTCAAATTCGTTATTCATTTTTTTATGTCCTGGACATGCAAAGAGAATGGAATGCGCCACATAGCAACCAGCGTTAAAATATTTGATTATCGCTTAAAACCTACCATATTCCCCTTGCATCTACAAGATAATTAGCAATAAGATTGACATCCCGATAGCTCGATTAACATGAAGCATAAGGAGAATAAGCGTTTATAAAAATAGTTTGTACAAGAGTAGAGAAAGTCATGTGAGTGTAACAAATCAGATTTTTTTTATGTCCTGGACATGCAAAGAGAATGGAATATGCCACATAGCAACCAGCGTTAAAATATTTGACTATTGCTTAAAAGCTACCATATTCCCCTTGCATCTATATGAATATTACCAATAAGATTGACATCTCGATATCTCGATTAACATGAAGCATATGGAGAATAAGCGTTTATAAAATTAGATTGTACAAGAGCAGAGAAATTCATGTGAGTGTAACACATCAGATTTTTTTTATGTCCTGGACATGCAAAGAGAATGGAATGCACCGCATAGCAACCAGCGTTAAAATATCTGACTATCGCTTAAAACCTATCATATTCCCCTTGCATCTACAAGAAAATTATCAATAAGATTGACATCTCGATATCTCGATTAACATGAAGCAAAAATAGATTGTACAAGAGTAGAGAAGGTCATGTGAGTGTAACACATCAGATTTTTTACTTTCTCTACTACGTATAGTAAGTAGGGGAAGTATTGTATTCCACCCAAAAATTCGATACCGAGATTTCACTGGAAATATATGTTTTGAGACCCCCTAAGTCCAAAAAAAGCATTTTTTGAAACATGTCTGTGTGTGTGTGTGTGTGTGTGTGTGTGTGTGTGTGTGTCTGTGAACAGCATAACTCAGAAACGAACAGTCGGATAAACACCAAACCTGGTATTTAGGTTCAGTATCTTCCAAGGATGCGACACGAAGGTTTTCAAGAAAATCCCCCCACCCCAGACTACCCTTTACATGGAACATTTTTCGAAAATTTTAATTTTCTCAAAAATGGCTCTAACGATTTTGATTAAAGTATCATATGTTTAAGATATTTTCATGACAAATGAAATTATATCTCCAATTTTCTGGGAATGTCTCCAGAAGTGTTTTTCATTGTGAACGACTTTTGCATAAGTGGTAAACCATAAGAGATAGACAAAATGTTACTACACAAAAAATGTAGATCGCGTTAAAATACACAATTTATGTCATATACATTTTTGTTGTTGAGTGAACCATTTTCGAGATATTGCTAGTTATTGCCTTAAATTTTCCAATACTTATACTTTTTCTCAAATTCGTTGTTCATTTTTACTTTCTCTACTACGTATAGTAAGTAGGGGAAGTATTGTATTCCACCCAAAATTTCGATACCGAGATTTCACCGGAAATACATGTTTTGAGACTCACTGAATCCAAAAAAAGCATTTTTAGAAACATGTCCGTGTGTGTCTGTCTGTGTGTCTGTGTGTCTGTGAACAGCATAACTCAAAAACGAAGTGTCGGATAAACACCAAACTTGGTATTTAGGTTCAGTATCTTCCAGAGATGCGACACGAAGGTTTTCAAGAAAATCCCCCCACCCCAGACTACCCTTTACATGGAAAATTTTTCGAAAATTTTTATTTTCTCAAAAATGGCTCTAACGATTTTTATTAAAATATCATATGTTTAAGATATTGTCATGAGAAATGAAATGTATATCTCGAATTTTCTGGGAATGTCTCCAAAAGTATTCTTCATTGTGAACGACTTTTGCATAACTGGTAAACCATAAGAGATAAACAAAATTTTACCACACAAAAAATGTAGATCGCATTAAAATACACAATTTATGTCATATACATTTCTTTTGTAGAGTGAACCATTTTCGAGATATTGCTTGTTATTCCCTTAAATTTTCCAATACTTATAGTTTTTCTCAAATTCGTTATTCATTTTTTTATGTCCTGCACATGCAAAGAGAATGGAATGCGCCACATAGCAACCAGCGTTAAAATATTTGACTATCGCTTAAAACTTACCATATTCCCCTTGCATCTACAAGAAAATTACCAATAAGATTGACATCTCAATATCTCGATTAACATGAAGCATATGGAGAATAGGCGTTTTTCCTTAAGTCTTACGTCCCACTGTATCTAAACTCATATGTATGACAATGCACACAACAATGTAGCAGCCGCTTGCTTTTTCAACAATGAGCAATACATTGTTGATAAAGTAAACGCAGGAGAATACCAAACAGTTACGTCTGATTGACTGTTGAAGGAGGATGTAATTTTACTTATCATAGTGAGTGGTGGAATACTTTTATCATGGCATACCGAATGTGAACTGGAAGCTGCAGGTAATATGTTTGATAGTTCGGAAAACGTTTCAGAAGAAGGAAATCATACTAGTTTTATGTCCTGGACATGCAAAGAGAATGGAATGCGCCACATAGCAACCAGCGATAAAATATTTGACTATCGCTTAAAAGCTACCATATTCCCCTTGCATCTACAAGAAAATTACAAATAAGTTTGACATCTCGATATCTCGATTAACATGAAGCATATGGAGAATAGGCGTTTGTAAAAGTAGATTGTACAAGAGTAGAGAAAGTCATGTGAGTGTAACACATCAGATTTTTTTTGTCCTGGTTATACAAATAGAATGGAATACTCCGCATAGCAACCAGCTCTTAAACGCTTAAAACCTACCATATTCCCCTTGCATCTACAAGAAAATTAGCAATAAGATTAACATCACGATATCTCGATTAACATGAAGCATATGGAGAATAAGCGTTTGTAAGAATAGGTTGTACAAGAGTAGAGAAAGTCATGTGAGTGTAACACATCAGATTTTTTTTTTTCAAAAATGGCCGCAACGATTTTTCATTAAGGTATACCATGTTTAAGCTATTTGCACGACAAATAAAATTTATCTGTTGAATTTTCTGGGAATAACCTGCCAGTCCTTCTCACACTGAGTTAATTTTTTATAACTTACCACAAGAGATAGAAAAAAGCTTGCTACATTGTTAAAACACACAACTTATGTCAAATAGATTTTTGTTGTTGCATTAAATATTTCCGAGACATTATTTGTAATTAGTTTGAATTCTCAAATACTTAACTGTTTTAAGTGCTTGGGCAATGTTGCTTCGTTTCTCGTGATGTGCAAAAACCATGGAATTTCAAACCCAGCATATAGCGAGCGAACCGCTTTTTAAACATTTGACTATCGCTTCAGCCTCCCCTATACCTATAACGAAATAGGCAGCGAAACCATTTTTGAAAAAGCCATCTCTATTAACTTTAACTACATGGAACACAATCTTATATATTACAGTCATATTCCTTTCTCCACACATTGTTCTACGAACGTTTCCTACAAAGGCATATTTTTCTGTATACTTTATGTTAATCGAGTTAAATGTTTGCTGAAATAGTTCTATTATACATTTCGTTGTAGCTATAACTTGAATGCAAAAGGCTGAAGCAATAGTGAAGTGTTTAAAAAATGGGTCACTATATGCTGGCTTTCAAATCCCATACATCGCTAAAAAGAATGGTGATTTAACACTTCAAAAAGCATAAATAATTTGCAGATTCAAACCAAAACAACGCGTAACTTGGAAATGATTGATACAAAGCATTCTATTCAACATATATTGTGTATTTTTTTTAACCAGATCTACACTTTTTTTGCAGCAAGTTATCTATTGTTCACTAAAAAGAATTTCTCGTTCGTATTTGTTTTACATTAACAGTAACAAAGGTGGCGCCGCAGTAACGTGTGCTACTCGTATTTGGGAGGTTCTGGGTTCGATCCCCAGCGACCGTCCACTGTGACTTGAGTTTTCTGTGGTTTTCCCTTGTCGCCAGGCGAATGCTGATATGGTTTCTTTAATACCAGGTATTTTTCCAGCCCCTCATTCCCCATCATTTCATATACCTTTCGGGATACGGGGATTGACTGGGTAGTTTGGTGGTGTGTGGTGCGCGGCGGATGTGCGCTCTGTTACTGTTTCTTTCTCCTCTGGTACGGAAACAGGGCAGTTCGTCAGAAGAAGTGCTAGGGAATGCCTTCAGCAATATTTGCACCTGGCGCTATTTGGTCGGGGCAAAGATCCTTCGGATTTTTCATCTCATCCCTTCTTCCTGGAGGTTGTATACGGCACAATGGGACTCTGGACGCAGTATTTATATTCTCCTCTGCTCCTTAAAAGAGAGAGAGAACAGTAACAAGCACTTTATGAAGTTCTGATGGGATGTTTCCAGCTTAGGCACCTTTACGGAGCAGTGTTTGGGACCAGAATAAGATAATGTGCTGTTAAAGTCGATATACCATCTATCTGTAAGTGTCATGAATTATTTTTCTGAGTCTGCCTCAAATGTTCTTTAGCTCTTTTCGCTTCTTTCACAAAGTCCTCGCCTATTTCACATGTTTACTACTGCCAAGTCACGATTATATGTAGATTAAAACACTCGCTACTTTATTCTCGTTTCCGTGCTGTTTTACATAGTATTGTGACTGCCACTTCAAGTTCTCTTTGTCACTTTACTAATATTATCTATTTCAGTTCTCACTGTCAAGGCCACATAGTTCTTGAGACATAGAGGACGCTTCACTCGCTGGGGAATCGAACATAAGACTTCTCCAATCTCTCGCTTTACAGCACGCAACTGACACACTCCTTAACATGGGAAGTAGAAAGAGATAGCACTATATTCCACAGACAGTTTATAATCCTTAACTGCTTAATCTCAAAATCTTTACTATTGAAACTTACTATTTAAAATCTGGGTTAGGTTGAAACATGAAATTTAGAAGAGAACAACCAACACCCGCTTGTAACAATACGAAAGCCAGCGAAGCAAGGACGGCCGAAGATATCACGACATTTTTCATATTTCACTGCCAAAAATGCAACTGGCAATAACACTATTACAAGTGCAACTGATACTGAGAGACTAGGCAGTGAAGGTTCTCTCAGGACTCGGGCCGTCTTTAGCGCACCCCCCCGTCCTCTAGATCGGTCAGGTAGCGTCAAAATGGTCATGTTTCAACTTAAACCTCACGTACTGCAACTGGCCTACCCAAATGCTACCCTATATAGCAGCTGGTTAGAGTAGCAGCTGGTTAGAGTTCCAGAACGTTCTAGAGGTCGAGATAAGGGAAACTTCCAGAAGATTCTAGTTATTTCTCGATAGCGCCTCTGCTGTCTACTCTGGACGAGAGCACTTATTACTGGGCCAGTCGGTCGGCGCGTTCTATCGATACCGAGGTCCATAGCTGCGTCACAGTGTTTATTTGTAATAGAGCTCCATTGTTGTAGATAGTTGCCAGCTCTCTGTGAAATATAATGCCTAACTCCTTATTACTATGAAACTAAATCAATAATACAACAGACTCGTTGCATGTTTCCTACTCCACAACGTTATGTCTAGGGCTACAGGAAAGGAGTAGCAAGGAAGGACGTTTAACTGAGCGGCGAATGTAATTGTATTACTGGCGCGTTATCCTTGACGAGACGGTCTGCTTTGCTTTCAGATTTATAGCACTCTCTCTTATTGAGATTTATCTGTACAATGGGAACTTATAATTAGGAAAATTAAACCGAACTCCTAAAAAGCGCTCCACTGTTTGCCAGTATGCGAGATGTGTTGTTGAGGTTTGTGGTCGAATACAAAACTGTTAGTTAAATAACTTGAAAAGCAAAACTATCACTTTCATTACGATCTACTTCGGCAACATCTTTAAACCCAACTGTCGCCGAGGATAGCACGAGTCTCATGACCCGAAATGCCCAGAAATCCTGGGGAAGAGCTGAAGTGCAGCGACATTTTATCTGATCAGGTTGATGTAGATTTATCATTAGTCCTCCAATCGATTGCAGCTAAATATCGTTCGTCAGGCCGCCACAACCTTACATGCAATAACATCTTCCATCAAGGTGAATGACACTCCATTTCTTGTTAGATCATTCCATGTAATTACACTAATACATAATTCATGTACTAATGCATTTGAAATACTTATAACCTTACCCTACGTGCTACATGAATATTTAAAAACGTGTTATAAGCGTAAAACGATGTCTCATTAGAACAAAAACCCATTTGCTGATCATTAGCAATAGCATAAGACATAGCCATGCCGTTGTCTCTATTGTTTTGGTTTCGTTTCAGAATTGAAAAAAAAAACAAGAATATAGTTTATATTTCCAATAGAATTAAAAGTTTATACTTAAGGAAAACTCTCTATTGACCAAGCGAGATAGCTTCGCGGTAACATGTGAGGATCCATTCGTGATTTTCCCTGTTTGGTAGGTGAATGAAATGAAAGTGAAATGAGTTTTATTTATGGACGCTCTTTAACTGCTGTGGTCCTTAGCGTCCCATTCTATATTGAGCGTGAAAGACTGGTAATTTTGCTCAGAGGCCTCTTTATCAGGCTTGAGGTTCTTTTACGTGCCATAAATCTACGACACGGGACCGCAGGCTTTACTTCCCTTCCGAAGGAAACCATGCTAAGGATTTTTACGCCCGAAAAAATATATCGCCCTCCGCCGTGTTTGAACCCGCGACCTTGGGAACTCGAGGCTAGCATGGTAACCACTACACCACGGAGGACGACGTTGGTAGGTGAATGGTGGGGTGATTTAATATCTACCACGATTTCCTTTCTATCATTTCCTTCTAATCTTTCAGCCGTGCTTCTAGGTTTCGCGGCGTATGGCGATGCCGAACAGATGGCGCGATGCTTGCGGAAAGGAAAGAGTATTCCGTGGACACTAGAATGCTACTTGGTCGACGGGTCCTTCATCGCCCTCTCTAGGCAGCTCCAGCATAGGGACTAGCCTTCAAGCCTGGAATTGTTAGGACCTGCGTGCGTCTCTGTGGCTTGGTCTGCAGCCTCCTGTGGTTCCTTCACTTCATTGCTTCTTCCTGGGGGCGGGCGGTAGCCGCACTGGATCTATGGATGTAGGAGTGTGAGGATGCCCCTCCGTTGTATAAATTACAGACCCTCTACTGCAATTCCACCTCCTCCATTCTTCCCACAGCCATGCAGAATCAGGGCGGGACAATCGTCTGATATAGGCAAAGTTTGAGGTGTGTAGGCATGGTTGAACGAAACAGAGTACAGCTGCTAGAGAGCGGCGTGGCCACGGCCGACCTTTGCCCTAGCATATGGAGCGAAAGTAAGCCCGCGGTCCAGCGTGACTCCGAGGTATTTTGGCGAGGAAACCCAAAGGAATCTCCTCCGCCACAGCCTCAGAAACCGCTCAGGCCGACAGCGACGGACCTTCGCCAGGAGAAGCGCAGAGCTCTTCCCCAGGCTGATGGCCATCCTCCATTCTCGCTCCAGCTGCCGATGGCTTGGAGCTGTCGCTGTAGTGGAGGGAAACAGAACCGGACATTTTTGTTCTGTGCCATTATGAGGACATCGTCCGCATACTGGCACGTAACAGTCCTGGATTCCTTAGGAAAGTCCGACATAAAGGCCAACAAATATTTCTGCCACAAAAATAATTACAACAGGTATTCGGACCCAGACAACAAGATCTTCAGTGAACAGCCGAGGTGGTTAGCAACATGGCATCAGGAAGTGACCGACGGATTGCATTCTCCAGGTAAATATAAACAAAGGTATAAGGACGACGCAAGGTTACGAGTTTTATCAGATAATTTCATTCGTGTTTCGTACTCAATTCATTGGTAAACTCGTAACCTCTCGTGGGGTTATCTAAGATAGTACAATGATCTGAGATGTACCAAGTTGAGTACATATGATATCATATAATTTTGTTCCATCTACATTTTCTGTGCCTCATCCTATTATTTCATCCGTAACCTAGAGATGTATACCTTACTCGAAGAACGCAAATAGTTTGCAGTTTCATCATTAAACTACCTCACAGGGACCCAGTACAGGTGATAATAAGCAAACATTGACTTGGGTCATGGACACATTTGTTTGACGCCACCTTTGTCATTTACATAACTGATTCTTGAGGTGTTACATCCTGAAGTGTGACTTTTGCTACAAGCATTACTACGCGGTTTACTTTATGGTTTGTCTATTGTGTCCATGACGTTACTTCATGCAGCAGATATAGACTCCATAAAGTATTTCCCTACAGTTTACCAAAATCTGGCAGGCAAACTAACACAGAGGAAATTAGTATTTTCAATATTTGGAAAGAGCAATTTTGTAATGTTTTTTTTTAAAAATATTTTTCATATTATGAGATTTATAATTTTTATTTTCTCTACAAATTCTTACAATAAGTAGAAATATTGTTATCCACCCAAAAATAATTTGACGAGATTTCACCGGAAATACATGTTTTAAATCTCTGCAAAGAAAAAAACATTTTTAGGAAATGATCCTGTTTGTTTGTGTATCTATGCACCACATAACTCAAAAACACAAAATCGGTTAAATAAAAAAATTTGATTAAGAGGTTTTCAGACAAATAAAATGTATATTTTGAATGTTTTCGGAAAGCCTCTGAAGTAACCCTTATTCCGAATGACTTTTGCATAATTGGTAAACCTTAAGATACAACGCAAAATCTTACTACACAAAAATTGTAGATCTCGTTAAGGCTCACAATTTATGTAAACAATTCTTTTTCGTGGAGTTAACCGTTTACGAGATAATCTTTGTTACTGGTTTGAATTTTCAAATACTTTACTCTTCTGAAATGGAAAGTTCCTAGTTTTTCTTTCTCTACCACGTACTTAATAGTAAGTAAGAGCTGGATGGCTCAGGTGGTAAATTCTGTGGCCCGCATTCGGGAGTTCGTGGGTTCGATTCCCGCGACCGCCTTTCTGACTCATGTTTTTTCGGGGGCTTCCCGGGTCGTTAGCGAATGCTAGGAAGGACCATTCAGTCCCCTGAATTTCCTGTCCCTCCATTTCACTTCCATTCACATTTCACTTCACCTTTCATCTGCTTGGTCTCTTTCGGTTGCAAGTGTCGGCGGGAGGTCTCGGCGTGTGCATGGCAGGGGAAAAGAATCCTCTGTGGAAACCTACGTCCTCCGGATTAGGGGCGGTCTCCGTTTCAGGACCTCGCAGGGGATGTGTAAGCCCACAGGGAGGGAGGGGAGCCGGCTGCACCAGTACCCATTCGGGGAGTTTAAATCTGTAAATGGTAGAGACCCTGTCCTCTGCTTGTAGTGCCCCCTGGTTCGGACGCCCTCTGTCTCCTCTCACCTTATCCCTCCCTCCCAGGGGCGCCCCATACGGGGCGTACGTATTAAATATCTATGTAGGTGACGTGTTAAGTCTCCTCCGCGTTGACTCCTAATCCTAGTAGGTAGAGAAGGTATTGTATTCCACCCAAAAATTCAATACCAAAATTTCATTCGAAATACATGTTTTAAGGCCCCCCTGTATCCAAGAAAAAGTATTTTTAGAAAACGATCCATGGGTGTGCCTGAACACCATAACTCAAAAACGAAAAGCTGGATAAACACCCTCCAAAAATTCGACACGAGGGTTTTCAAGAAAACCTCCCCACCCCAAACTACCCTTACATAGAACATTTTTCAAAATATTTTATTTTGTAAAAATGGCTCTAACGATTTGGATTAAAAAATAGATTTACATGGCAAATAAAATGTATATCTTGAATTTTCTGAGAATGACCCGTCAAGTCCTCTTCATACGGAAGGAATTTTATAATCGTGCATCACTGGTAAATGTTAAGTGATAGACGCAAACGTAGTACACAAAAAATGTAATCTCTTTAAAACACACAATTTATTTCAGATAAATTTTTCTATGTAGCATCAGCCATTTCCAAGATCATTTGTTTAAATCTTAGCCATTCTTTTAAAGTCCTATCAACATTCAGTTGTTTCTTACGATGCCATTGAAACAGTATGGAATTTTAAGGCCCGCATACAGCATCCAGTTCTTAAACATTTGACTATCGCTGTTCCCTTTGTATCTACAACGTCAGCGTACTCTGGTAATTTCTGCAAAAGTTTATTTGGATTAAAATAAAGTAGATATTAAAATAAGCTTTAGTAAGAATAGTTTATATATCCACCAATAAACGATAGAGGGTAGAGAAAATTCATTTGAATGAATCACATCAGATTCATCACTACGTATATTAAGTACGGGAAGTATTGCATTCCGCCCAAAAATTCGATATCAATATTTCACCGGAAATACATGTTTTGAGGCCCCCTGAATAAAAAAGAGTATTTTTAGAAAAGGTCGTGTGTATGTGTGTCTGTGAACAGCATAACTCAAAAACGAAAAGTCGTATAAATATCAAACTTGGTATTTAGTATATTTCAGTATATTTGAAAGATGCGATGCGAAGATTTTCAAGAAAATCCCCCCAGATTACCCTTTACATGGAACATTTTTTGGAAATTTTGATTCTCTCAAAAATTAATAACGATTTTGATTAAAATATCTTAAGTTTAAGATATGGCGGCGCCGTGGCCGAGTGGTTAGACCGCTCGCCTCCCACCGAGGCGGCCCGGGTTCAATCCCAGGGACCTGCATGTGGGATTTGTGGTGGACGATGCGGCGTCTGGGCGGGTTTTCTCCGGGTTCTCCGGTTTCCCCCGCCATTCATTCCACCAACTGCTCCATCATCACCTTTCCTTTCATCCATTTCACCAACATTTCGTTTCATCTACTTCCTTCATCCCATACCAGGCATCGGGCTGATCACCCATCCTGGATGTTCTGTCTGATCCATGAGTGTCTGCTCCTCGACGGGCCTCTGACCCCAGGCACCCGCCTGTAAGTCCTGGGGGGTGTAAGTCCTACATAAGAGGAGGGTAAGCAGATAATGAATGAATGAATGTTTAAGATACTTTCATGGCAAATGAAATGTATATTTTTAAGTTTCTGGGAATCTCCCCAAAAGTCCTCTTCATTCTGAATGGCTTTTGCGTAAGTGGTAAACCGTAAGAGATACAAAAAAATTTTACATATGCATTTTTTATCGAGTGAACCATTTTCGAGATATTCCTTGTTATTTGCTTGAATTTTCCAATACTTATACTTTTTCTCAAATGGGAATTCGTTATTCGTTTTTTTTTATGTCCTGGACATGCAAAGAGAATGGAATGCTCCACATAGCAACCAGCTCTTAAAATATTTGACTATCGCTTAAAGCCTACCATATCCCCCTTGCACCTACAAGCAATAAGATAATTGCCGCAAATGTTTATCTCGATTAACATGAACTAGATGGAGAATAAGCGGTTGTAAAAATAGTTTGTACAAGAGTAGAGAAAGTCATGTGAGTACAACACCTCGGATTTTTTTTAATGATTATTTCGTACATTTGTTTCTGTTTGACTTGTAGGTCCCCGACACTGTTCAATTATTTTACTGTATTTAAAGACGAATATTCTGTCACTAAATAACTGTTGTTATGCAAAACGAAAAATAGCACTAGGTCTCAGGTGGCATTCTTTTCTATTATTGGTGCACTTAGTAAGAACTATGTTAGTGCACCTGAAAAATGTATTTTATAGGTTCTGCTGTGGCCCAGCCTTAAGGTTATGTAAGCATGTGTGTTTCGCCAGTGAACGGAGCGTTGAGGAAGGGATTACTTTTCGGCCTTAGTATATCTGTAGCTACCAGTGACTATAATTGTTTCATTACATACTCAAATAATGAAATACAATCCATCGATGGCTCAAGTGATTAGTATTTAAAATTTGTGTGACCAAAAGAAGACCTTTTATCAGTAGTTTGCGAGGCAAGTTCTTGTGTTATGATAGTACTCCATTAATGCAACCGCCCACTCTAATCCATGGGTTTTTCGTGGATTCCTTGGAGTCGGTAGGCGAATGCTGGGGTGGTTTCTTCTCTACCATGATTTCCTTTCCATAATTTCCCTTTCATGCAATTTCTTTCAGGTGTGCTTCTAGATTTAATAAAAATAAATAATGATTAATAGTTTAATAAAGATAATAATATAAACTCAATAAATATAAAATACTACATAAAATGTAAAATATAATTTTGTAGAATATAAAAAGGAATATTTATAAATAATGAATAAGGATAAAGAAAGAATAGTTAAAATTAATTTAAAATATAAATTTATATTAATAATTATTAAATTAATTTAATTTGAAACATTTTAAAGCATATTTTATAATACTGATAAAATTGAAAAATAGTAATTTTAATTAGCAAAAAAATATTGTAGTAGTAAATTTAATAATTATATATATATTTTAATTTTAGATATCAGAAGTATTAAATGTTTTGAAATTGTGTGGTGTTGTAATGCAGTTTATATGAAATGTAGTTATCTATTTTATTTTTATTTACCTTTAGGGCAATTGCGGTATGAATTTTGAATTATTTTATTTTTATGTATTTATTTTTATTTCATTTAGTTTTATTGTTACCTATATCTCTAAATTTTTTGTGTTGTGTTGTACAAAAGTGTAAAGTAAATATAAATATCTGGAATATAAGCCCTGGTTTTAGAAATTAGGTACGAGGTGAAGTATTACAGATTAATGTGCTTCTAGATTTCGTGGCGTATGTCGGTGCCGGACAGATGGAGCGGATGCACGCTCAATGGAAACAATATTCCCCGTAGGCACAGTGGACTTTTGATCGATAGGTCGTTCATTGCCCTCTCTCGTCGGCTCCAGCAGTGGGACGGGTCTGCGAGCTTAGAAATGCTAAGGACTTCCGCGCGTCTCTGTGGCCTGTCTGTTTACGGACTGTAGCCTCCTGTGGTTCCTCACCTCATCCTTCCTCCTGGGGTGGAAGCCACCATAGATGTTTGCAGTCGCAGCGCGCACATACCCCATTAATGCTATTATTATATTTTGTGGTCATATTGGGGGCTGTCTTTGGAAGCAACTATCTAGTTGACTGTAGGCTTTTAAATTGTTAGTTGTTACTGATTTTCATTAGAAAATGCACCCACATTCACTCCTACATTCTAATTCCATACTCTGCGGAAGGTAGGGAATGTTTCTAATTTAAAAAATTCCCCCGCCGAGAATCGAACCCGAGATCTCTTAAGTTGAGGTGCGAGAACGCGACAAGTCGGCTACAGAGGAATCCTTATTGTAAGCATTATTATATTTAGTTAATTTTTAATTTCCCTAGCACCTAAAAGTAGTAGGTAGAGGAAGTATTGCATTCCATCCCTTGTTAAACCTATCCATAGAATAGTAATTTTGCATTGCAACTTCTTCGTTAGTTTCTCTTTGTAGCTGCCGTAAAGTGTGACATTGCATTACTCATTAAGAAGTTGTTGAACATGGCTATATGAAATAAAATATGTATTTTAAAGTATGCATTTCTAACTAGTTTTGCTTACCTAGTGCCATGGCACGATGACATTCCCTTGCAGCCTCTCCAGGCTATAGCGTAACACGTTCTCGTCGAACATTCCACACTTCCAAATTGCTCTTTTAGCACCAAAAGCACCGCGCACATAAGTTCGTTGGGATTACAGCACAACGACGAACAGTGGGAGCTTGCGGAGCACCATTTAGAAACCGGTACCTACTCGACTAAGTATGCAACTTAAACATCTCGTTCTTATGCACTTCACTACAATTCGAAAAGATGTGCGTCAGCTTGAAATATGGCACTGCATAGAGAATTTACAGTACAGGTTGGAGACTAACTATGGCTTACAGTACAGTCGAATATTGTGACTTCCGCTTAATATTGGGAGAAAATGAAAATTCTGTTATCGCCAAGGTTGTTCATTGAACGTTATTCACAGTCTTGTCACCCTGATCCACGTGTTTGGAATGACACCTTTAATCACATTACCATTGCAATGCGCTCTGACACGCTCTAGTGCTCCAAGACATTTGGCGTTCATCGTATATTGTGATGCTTCAGTACTGGAATGATTCATCACATTTGAATTCCTGACTGGTATGAGATTTATATTGCAGTGAATCATCACAGGAAGTCAATGGACTTCTTGAGTAGAATACGAGAATCAGCATCACTGCTCTTCGGTATATCATCGGTGACATTTGAATGATTCTTTTATTAAGTCTGAGCTGTTACACTATTATGTAACAGTTGCTGATTAGAATAAATTTCAAATACCATTCATAGCCAAGGTTAATCGCTTATATATCTCTCGGAAATCGTATACTAGACGACCCGTGCGAAAACATCCCAGAGTCGTAAGAGGTCAGTACATCATTGTGATGAATGGTCGTTCGGGTATGTTTAAATAATAGAATTGCCCGACTTGGAATAATGTAATAATTATAGACTTGTATATACCTTAAGTATAGCCGACATTTTTCTGTTGAAAGAACTCATGTTAACATTTTACTTTCTCTAGCACCTACTTATATAGGGAGAGCCAAAACACTACGAACCGGCTCGCGGTGTTTTTCCTGTCCGCGGCCTCGGCGCTCGTTGCCGTCTGCTGCTATCGTAGAAAGGCGCGGATGAAACCATCAACATTTTAAAACTACTTTAAAGGCTTTACTTAACAACTATATGAAAGTGTGTTTGAGGACAGAATTATTAGTAGAAATTTGGGGCCCCTCGGTCCCCCGACCTAACTCTCTGCGATTTCTATCTCTGGGGTAACTTAAAACAAAGTGTACAAGACAAACCCACACACCCTGGAAGAATTAAAACAAAATATCCGCCAGGAAATTGCGAGCATTTCTCAACGTGAACCACGGCGAGTGATGAATACTTTCCTAAAGAGTTGCCAAAAATGTATGGACAACGACGGTGGCCAGTTTCAGCATCTCCTTTCATAAAGTTGGAAGTAAAGCCTTTAAAAGTGGTTTCATCCGCGCCTTTCTATGATAGCGACAGACGGCAACGAGCGCCGAGGACGCGGACAGGAAAACACCGCGCAGCCGGTTCGTAGTTTTTTGGCTCTCTGTAGTAGCTTGAGGTAGCATTATATTCTACTTAAAATTCTATATCAAGATTTCAACAGAAATATCTTAAAAAGAAATCTTTCTGGATAAAGATACGAACATCACTCTAAAACGAAAGGTTAGATAAATACCAAACTTGGTATTTAAGTTAAAAATCTTCCAAGGATGCGACAGAAAGATTTTTATGATAATACTCATATCTCCACTCCAAACAACCCTTTATATAGAAAAATTTGCTTATTTTTACTTTCTCTGCTGCTTACCTACTTGGATACCGAGATTTCATCGTAAATACACGTTTAGAGGTGCCCTGAATCCAAAAAACAATATTTTTAGATAAAGGTGTGTATATTTGTGTACGCGCACGCGCGCCTGTGTCTGTGAACAGCATAACTCCACAACGAAAAGTCGGATCAACACCAAATTTGGTATATGAGTTCAGCGCTTACCAACGATGTGCCACAAAGATTTGTCAGCAAAATACCCCACCCTAAAGTATTCTTTACATGGAAATATTGTTATTTTTTGTTTTCTCTAAGTGGTTCTAAGGAGTTTGATTAAATTACCATATATTTGTGATACTTTCGCGACAAATAAGATATATATCTTGAATTTTCTGGAAATAGACTATGAAGTTCTCTTTATTCTGAATCACATTTGTACAACTGGTAAGCCGTAAGAGATAGACAAAATCTTACCGCACAAAGAATGTAGATCTCGTTAAATCAAACGATTTATGCCAAATAAAATTTTTAATGAGTTTAACCATTTCCAACATATTTTTTGTTATTGATTGGAATTTTCAAGTGCTTAGTACTTTTTTCAACTACACATTGCTATTCATTCCCCCTTCTTTTCTCGTGGACTTCCAAGCAGAATGGAATTTCAAAGCCATCAAATAGCGACGCACTTTTAAAATATTTGACCATCGCTTTAGTTTAATGTATTCTTCTTATGACTATATGTAAAAAACTTTTATATGAACAGTTTGTAGAAGAGTGAGTAAAAAGAGTCATGTGAATGCAACACATCCAAAATTCAATATCGAGGTTATACCATAATTACCTGTTTTGAGGTCCCCTGAATCCGAAAAAAAGCATTTTCATAAAAGGTCCGTGTATGTATATAATGTGTATGTTGTGTGTGTACAGCATAACTCAAAAAGTAATGTAGGATAACTTGCTATTTAAGTTCAACATCTTCCAAGATGCGACACGAAGATTTTCCAGAAAATTCCCTAACCACCCTTTTCATAGACAATTTTTTAGAAATTTTTTATTTTCTCAAAAATGGACCTAAAATACCATGTATTAAAGACATTTATATGGCAAATAAAATGTACATTTAAATTGCCTGGGAATAGCCTATGAAGTCCTCTTCATTCGGTAGGAACTTTGTATAATCTTGTATAAATGGTAAATGTTAAGCGATAGACGGAAACGTACTTTACAACAAATGTAGAACTCTTTAAAACACACAGTTTATTTCAAATACAATTTTTTGTAGCATTAGCCATTATTACTGGTTTGCGCTGTTCGTTACTTTAGCATTCTTTGAAGTCCATTGTGAAGCCGTTCGTAGTGCGACAACTTTGATGCCGCTTCCTGCTTCAAATGTTTATAATACTTAATGTTACTCGCTCTGTTGATGAGTTTTATATCATCTCGTGGTTTATTCTGCGTTGTCTCGTGCGCCAGCTGCTCCAGTGGTATAGCTATGAGTTCTTTATTTTATGACATGCGTGAGTGTATTTTGAAAGGATACACCAGTTTAGTAGCTGACACATTTTAATGTTGACTAGTATGTTCAGTTTGAGAAGAGTACGAATTAATTACTTCTATAGCAACAATTAACCGAAGTGTACGTTGTCGTAGGTCGCAGAAGTGTTGCTCGGAAAGATCCCTCTCAATAGCCGGTAAATCTTCCTAACACCGGCGTGTTCATGTGCGTTACACAACTTAAAAATTACACACGAGAGTCAGGAATCTCAGGAGAGTCGCGAATATGTCACAAATGTATGCACGAATGTGTCTCCGATTTAGAATGTGTGCTCTTTTCATAACATAAACTCCGCCCATATATCAATACCCCTACCAGCGTTCATTCTCGACCGGTCCAATCTTAAAATCCTACGTATGCGTCTCTTACCTTGTTGCTAAATCCTACCTTTCAGTTTTCTAATTTACAGAATTGCTGTCTACGTGACTTTGTAAACGTACTGAACTCTGCATTCCAGGAACATTTACACTAATGTATTTCCTTAACATTACACGCCAATGACCTTTTCCTCCGGATAAATCTTTTAACTCAGGCTTATTACTTTATACATTGATTTAATATACGGAAACTATTATTTATTTCTCCATCTTACTATCATTTTTATTTAATTATTTATATCTTCCTATCAATAATTTCGGTATCAGTTGTTTCTCGCGATTGGACGGACAGAGTATGGAATTTTAAGGCCAGCATCTAGCGTCAGTTTTTAAACATTTGACTGTCACTATTGACTTTGTATCTATAACGAAACGTGTAACTATTTCAGCAAAGGTTTATTCACATTAAAATGAAGTAGATAAAAAAATAAGCTTCCATAAGGATAGTTTGTAGTAGCTGCTTAAAAATAAACGATAGTGGATAGACGTTGCAGTCTCGATTTTGAACATGCGCGACCATTTCCTCCATTTATTAGGAAGCCAGGCGCAGCTGTGAGCGATCGTTATTTTGTATTTTCCGGTTGTTTAGAGCATTTCGAAATGTTCAAAACAATCGAACGACCCACAACTTGAAGTCAGATCAGCGATTTGTGTTTTGAATGCGAGAAAATGTTACTCCAGCAAACATTCATCGCCAATTGTGCGAGGTTTATGGGCAAACAATAATGAGTAATAATGCCCGGTTACACACAAGCAAACAAATTCGTGATTTGATCGCATCATTTGGTTGGAAGCAATTCAACCACCCTTCCTACAGTCCGGATTTGGCACCAAGCTTTTTTCATGTTTCATCTGAAGGAATTCCTTGGTGGAAAATATTTAAACGACATGATGTAGCGAAACAAGAAGTGCAGACTTGGCTTTCTTCACAGACATCATTCGTTGACGAAAGCATACAAAAACTGGTTTCCAGTTACAAGTCACTGAATAAAGGCGGTGACTATGTGGAGAAGTAGAGCAAGGTGTAAGGTAATGAACGATAATAAAGTATTTGGAAAATAATATTATGTTATTTTTAAAACATTTATCGGATCTTTTTAAAAAAGTATCGTATCTTTTTAAAAACACACCTCGTAACACATCAGATATATATATTACTTTCTCTACTACGTATAGTAAGTAGGGGAAGTATTCTATTCCACACAAAAATTTGATACCGAGATTTCACCGGAAATACATATTTTGAGACCCTCTGAATCCCAAAAAAGCATTTATGGAAACATGTCCGTGTGTGTGTCTGCGTGTGTGTGTGTCTGATAAACACCAAACTTGGTATTTAGGTTCAGTATCTTCCAGAGATGCGACACGAAGGTTTTCAAGAAAATCCTCCCACCCCAGATTACCCTTTACATGGAACATGTTTCGAAAATTTTAATTTTCTCAAAAATGGCTAACGATTTTGATTAAAATATCATATGTTTAAGATATTTTCATGACAAATGAAATGTATATCTCGAGTTTTCTGGGAATGTCTCCAAAAGTTTACTTCATTGAAAACGACTTTTGCATAACTGGTAAACCATAAGAGATAGACAAAATTTTACTACACAAAAAAATGTAGATCGCGTTAAAATACGCAATTTATGTCATATACATTTTTTGTTGTTGAGTGAACCATTTTCGAAATATTGTTTGTTATTCCCTTAAATTTTCAAATAATTATACTTTTTCTCAAATTCGTTATTCATTTTTTATGTCCTGGAGATGCAAAGAGAATGGAATGCGCCACATAGCAACCAGCGTTAAAATATTTGACTATCGCTTAAAGCCTATCAATTCCCCTTGCATCTACAAGAAATTTAGCAATAAGATTATCATCTCGATTAACATGAAGCATATGGAGAATAAGCGTTTGTAAAAATAGTTTGTACAAGAGTAGAGAAAGTCATGTGGTGTAACACATCAGAATTTTTTTTTAATTATAGTGATCCAAGTGCGAAGATTTCTTCATTCCTCTCCTTTAAATGCATAGCACTCACTATAATTTTATCTTGCTTTCAGCAAGGAAATCTTGCCCATTGCATGTAACATTTCGTTATTTCCAGCAGCCTTGAATAAATTACATTATCTGAGGTCATCTAAATGAGGAACCCATTGCTCTGCTAATGATGGGAAAACATCTGCTTCGAGGTTTTATGAGTTGGAAACAGCACGTCGTTTAGATGGGTAGAGGACGGGCCCTAAGGTTAGATTATCCAGGTTATTTTAAAGATAATGGTTAACGATTCTGAGATTTGGATTCATTAAAAGAAAAAAAGAATACATTTTAACATTTATGGTAATTTATATTTGAAGGACTAAAAGTGAAGTTTTATCGATAAACTGAGATGTTTTTGAAACCAGTCCAGTCAACATGATCAATTCTTGTAACATACAATATTTTATTGCATACTATCGAATGTTGTTATTTGTAATAAATCTTAACGTATACATAGCTAAAGTTGATAAACGTACTATGCTCATTACGAAGGAACAGCTGAAAGGCGGAATGTACCAACATCTTAAATGTGGTTAAATAGTCTGGAAGTAAATAAGGAAAATTTGTCCATATGATTTCTATTGCTTCCTTTGGTTGTTTATTTGCAAAATCACTGTTTCAGTTTTCTATAATTTATTCATATATTGAGAAAATCTGTGTCCCTTTTGTTTATAAGGCTGTAAAGTACAGAAATGAGACATAATAGGGGGAAAATACAGACTTACCCCTCAAAATGATTTTTTAATTGTTTAACATAGCTCTAACTTGTTAGAATTATCACGACGGTTACGTAGCTACGTTGGTACACGTGAGACAGTATATGCAAAACAGATGGCCTTCGTTCGTAGTCACCTTCCTGTACTATCTATTTTGGTTGCTATTGAGTTGTTGAATGTGGTGTTTGTGATCGTGGAGAACTGCTGGCTGATCTTTGAGTGTGCATGTAGTCATTATGAATCTGTGCAGACTAGTTGCATAGTCACGTCTATTTCTATTTCTTTTGTTCTGCAGGTGAACTTTGGGTCGGTGTTTACCAAGCAACTGAGAGGAACCAGATGGGAAAAAGAAAAACATTACAGTCAGATTAGCCTGCATTGCGGGTATAAGCTAATATTCAAGTACAATTTACCGTAAACTAATTGTTTCTTTTAAAAGGGTATATATTACGTAATGTATAATTAATTACAATTAAAAATAGTTAAACACTTGTCGATATAATTTTTACTGTCTACCTCTTACCTACAATAAAAGTAAATGTACGAACCAACGGAGGGGCCCCCAAAACCGGGGCAGAGCAGCGCAAGCAGGCCAGTCCGCCCCTTGGCTTCCACCAGTGATCCCCAGGTGGGAGGATTGAGGGGAGAGACCCGAAGGGTGACTAGATCCAGATGATGACGGACGCAAACAGAGACGGGGTCCCTAACGTTTCCAGGCCTACGGCGCCCGCCACCACCCGGGCCCGCCCAAAATCCACCAACCTTCTGCGGCCCCCTGGGACGGATCCCACTCAGAGGAGAGACCTAACTGAGCCTTCCCCGCAACGATGCCACGGAAGAAACCTCTAAACCTCTATGGTGCGCAAGCCATCAATCAGCCGTAACCAGCCGAACACTGTCGCCTGGTCCTACAACCCTGAAAGGATTGACAGGGAAGATGAGGGGTAGAGAAAATGAGAGGGAGAAGAATCGTAGTAAAAGATGAACACCCAGCATTCACCTGATCACCTTGGGAAACCACGAAAAACCCACGGGTCAGAGTGAGCGGTCGCCGGGGATCCAACCCGGGACCTCCCGAATGCAGGCCAGAGACGTTGCCGCCTGAGCCATCCCGCTCGGTACGGTAAGTAGTAGTATACGGTATACCGTATAGATAGGAAGGGGACATCCCGTGCACTGCGATCTACAACAAATTAAATTAAATTGAGTTTTATTTATGTACGCCCTTTAACTGCTGTGATCCTTAGCGTCCCATTCTATATTGGAAGTGAAAGACCGGTAATTTTGCTCAGAGGCCTTTTTATCAGGCTTGAGGTTCTTTTACATGCCGTAAATCTACGACACGGGACCACCGGCTTTACTTCTCTTCCGAAGGAAGCCATGCTAAGGATTCTTAGGCCCGAAAAAATCCATCGCCCTCCGCCGGGTTTGAACTCACTGAGATATACAGGAGATCTATTCCGGCTACCACCCCCCAGGATGAAGGGATGATGTGAAGGAACCACAGGAGGCTACAGGTTCGAGACAGAATACAGAGACGAGCTGAGGTCCCTTAAACTCCCATACTACTACTGAAGCTATTCAGTTGAACGACGTTCAAACATGCAACTCCCAGTGTTCGGGAATACTCTTCTGTCCGACACCGCCACACACCACGAAACCTAGCAGCATACCTGAAAGATGAGACAGAAACGGAGTAACAAGGAAATGAGGGAAAGGAAATCGTGATAGATGAGAAACCACCCCAGCATTCGCCTACCAACCAGCGAAAACCACGAAAAACCTAAGGTCAGAGTGGGTGGTCGACGGGAATCGAACTCGAGCCCTCCTTATGCGAGTCTCACACTTAACAATTCGCTAGGTTTTGATATGAGTATTGCGTATCTAAAAAGCTGGATATAGAATTTTCATCGGGAATACACGTTTTGAGATCCCTGATCACAAAACAGGATTTTTATAAAAAGATCATGTGCGCGCGGATGTGTGTGTGTGTGTGTGTGTACTCACGATGTCAAAATTAATAGTAATGAAACGATTCTTCTATTGATTATGTTCGTTGCAGGTTATCAACAAAGGATCCCAAGAAATCGAGGTGGTTCGGTAAGGCCAGTGTCGTAGCACTTCTTTGTCTAGATTCATCTAAAATAATGTTATTGTTGTTTTCAGCAACTTCTTCAACTATAGGCGCTGCGTTAATAAACATGTCTTTAAATTTTAAAGACGTTCCTTAAACCTTATGTTTCAGCAAAATGTCCTTTGTCAGCTAAATCAAAGCGTTTTCATTGAAATTATTATTCAGACAAAAACGTTTCATAAAACATGACACAAAAACTGAAGCTTACTGACCAGTGATAACACATGGCACGTGAAGGCAGAAATTATTATTACCTAGACAGCAGAAAAAACTGTTTGAACTTCCCGAGTAACAAATTAGAAAACAAGTAAATATGTGGAGATGTAAGTGCAGTCTAAGGCCAAGGAAAGGGGGAAAAAAAAAAACCAGAATAAAATCACGAAATCTTAAATTATAGCTTCCACTTCATTGTCTATAAGAACTCTTGCATCAAAAGTGTAGCTTTAAATGTACAAGAATTAGCACCTATGACAATCTGAACAATTTTACATTGTTAGTTTTTAGACAACCATGCTGTGCTCAGTACCTAAGATACAAAATAATTATGAAACGTGTGTTCGTGCATCTGCCTAACAGCAGTTCTTATATCTTGATATGTAGGAATTATTTAACTTAATAATAACCACACACATCTTTTTTAAAAAGCAGTTATGGACCAAAAACGTGAATTTATGGCGAAATATTTTAGGTGGAATAGTGGAGTTCCTAAAGCTGCTGTAGGCGACGAATTGTAGAGAAAGTAAAAATATGGAATTATAATGCGCACAGATCTATTGTGGCCACCACCCCCCAGGAGGAATGATGTAGCGAAAGAACTACAAGAGGCTACAGAACACAGAATCGCGCAGAGTCCCTAACAATGCCACCTCGAGATCCGACCCACCGCCGGAGCCGCCCAGAGAGGCTAATAAACGACCCATACAACATTGGCAGCCCTCTGGTGTCCAATAGGAATACCTGTCCTCGGAGCAAGCATCAACGCTATCCGGCACTGCCTCACACTCTCGCCGAGAAACAAAGACACGCTTGAAACATGAGAAGGAAACGGAATGAAAGAGAATGAGTGAGAGGAAGGAGAGAAATCACCCCAGCATTTGCCCACCGACCAGGGAAAATCATCATAAACCCAATGTCAAAGTGGACAGTTAACGGGAATTGAACCAGGGACCCTGACAAATGTACACGGACAGTAGTACGGAAAAATTTTTATAATTGAAACATTCATCCTATCAACATTTTGTACATAACATCTCAGAAAGATTGACTTGTAAGCTTTTATTATGTAACATTTCTCACAAAACTAAAAAGATAGTTCTAGATATTTCGATTGCAACCTTCAGATCTTGGGAAAAATACTAAAACATGAAACAACCCTCTTGAGACCTTGAGTATTATTACTAAGTTTGTTTGTAATCGAAAAGTCAGGACTTAGTGTATGCATCAACAGATCTCCACTATCTTATTTATTTCCTGATATGCAATCTTTGATCAAGTTGAGCCAAAGGAAGTGCCAACTGCGAGCACAGGTTCCATAGTTGTTATATCATGAAAACGCTACAGCTATTTTTCTTAACCAAAAGGTATTAAGAAGTACAAAGGATCTTTTGTATATTTTTTCTCTCCCAAAAACATCCATTGCAAAAGTGTCCCACCTGCAAATGCCCTTCACGGATAAGTACCAAGTTCTGGGAAAACTTCCCTGTACTGGCGAAACAAATTGAAATCACGCAGCAAGTTGGAAAATAATGAGCCTTGATTGTGTCAGATTAACTCGGGTAACTTGTGGAAAGCAGAGGAAGTCTTCGAATGTACTTCCTGGCCTCTTCGCTTTATTGTTGAACAAATGAACTTCCTTCTAAGTATAGCGTATCTAATTCTTATTCTAAAAATCTGTTCTGTTCGAGATATATGGGTTTGACCTTTTTCTGGATATTTCTCGGATCCTGAAAGGCAAACACCAAGCAACCTGAGGCTCAGAAGAACTCCAGAGTCCAGGAGCCCTTCCAGATTTCATTCATTCCAGTTGTTCGTCTTGTTAGCTGCATAGCAATTGGGAAAAAATTGGATGTTTAACAATGACATTCTGCATCAATTACCAATTGAAGGTATCCCTTATGTAACAACAAACTTCTATCAGTGTCCGTAGACTTTTTGAAACAATTCTATACTCAATTTTTATCACTTTCTACAGAGCGAGTGTCCAAGTTGGCTTTGTAGAACAGCAGAGCTAGATGAACTTAGTTAACTTTTAACTCTAGTAGCAAATCTGAACTATTAAAAACATTTCGCTCAAACCTTTAAGGCTGATATCACCTTAGATTATTTAACCATAACATTTAAGTCTCTTAGAATTTACATACCTGCTTAAGAGAAAGTAACTGAACGGATTGCCCTCCCCCTTGTTGAATATTCTTAATTTTGAATGTACTTCGTGTAATTTTGTACACTCGCGTCCATTTATGCCGTCATCCAAGCTTTAGGAGACATTCTACTGGCCTTCACAGGCGGTGTATGCATCTATAGCAAGCAGGTGGTGTGTGTATCTGTTTACCTTTTCGCGCATTCGGTGGCGTCCTGTTTTACGTGCACAATTCTGGATTATTCACATATGAGTATATAAGTATTTACTTCTCATCACTTATAATAACCATGTTCAAATATATAACCAAATAAAATTCGATTTTGCACAATATCTCCACGAAAAATATTTTTTTATGGAACATAATGTAAAACTGAAATACATTACACTTTTTACTCACAAAAAAGGACAGATTTACTAGCCATTATTGGAATTATCTGTCCAATCCAACTAAATAAAACACGTTTTCCACAATTTCTCCGTGAAAAAGTTTTTTTAAAGATAATATAATGTAAAACTGAAGTAAATTATACTTTTTACTCTCAAACAGGATACGTTTAATAGACATTATTTTAATAATCTGCCCAATCTCCATTCTTGTCCAATACCTGATTTAGCCGCCTAAGCATTGAATCACTCGCCTCTGAGAACACTGTCATAAAATGTGGGAACATTTGCGTTTAGAGCCAGAGTACTTCCAGCACCTAAGTAAAGCTTAATGCTCAAAGTTATATATGTTAATAATCTAGGATTGTGTTCGTAAAAGAGGACGCCACTGCTTGTGCGAAAAGGTAAAGAGATACACACACCTCTTTCTTGCTATAGATACATACTCCACCTGTGAGGGCGAGTAGAATGCCTCCCAAAGCTGCGGTGACAGCATAAGTGTAAGCAGGTGTAATTAATAAACCCTAAGAGATAGCTGAAAACTTACTGCAGGAAAAATGAAGATCTCGTTAAGACACACGATTTATGCCAAACAAATATTATTTAAGAGTTAACAGTTTCGAGATATTCGTTGCTATTGGATTGAAATTTCCAATATTTCGTACACATTTTGAAATGCAAAACACCATTCTTTGTTTCTCATCAGAAAAAGCATAGAATTTTGAAAGCAGCATACAGCGACTCGCTTTTCAAATATTTGACTATTACATCCCTGCCCAATTGGTGCCAATGATAATTGCAACCGTATGCATTGATGGTATATTAATAGACGTAGATAAGAATATATACCGCCTGTGGTATCGCAAATGGTAAGAACAGGCCTTAAACCTACTTTAAAAATCTGATGTGTTACATTCACATAATTTTTCTACCCCTCTCTCGTTTATTAGTGGGTGTATAAACTATTCTTATCAATTTATTTTTCTATTTCATTTTAACTGAGACAAACCTCTGTTACATTACGCATTTCGTTATAAATGCAAAAGGAACAGCGATAATCAAATGTTTAAGAACTGGAAGCTATATGCTGACCTTAAACTTCCATACTGTTTCCATGCAGCCGCGAGAAACAACTGAATGCCGACAGAACTTTAAAGTAATAGCAAAGTATTGAACAGTTCAAAACATTAATAACGGATATCTTGGAAATGACTGATGCCACAAAAAAGTTATTCTAAATATGTGTGCTTTAAAGAGATCCATTTTTTGTGTAGTACGTTCTCGTCTACCGCTTAACGTTTACCAGTTCTACATGATTCTACAAAATTCCTTCCAAATAAAGAAGACTTCAAAGGCTATTCCCCAAAAGTTCACGATATACATTTTATTGATCATGTAAATATCTTTAATAAATGGTATTAAAATCATTGGGGCTATATTTTAGAAAATAGAACATTTCGAAAAATGTTCCATGTAAAGGGTAATTGGGGGTGGAAAATCTTCTGTCACATCTTTGGAAGATGCCGAACTTAAATATCAAGTTTGGTGTTTATTCTAATTTTCCTTTTTGAGTTATGAAGTTCACATACGCACACACGCGCGCTGGCGGACCTTTTCCTAAAAATGCTTTTTTTATTCAGGGATCTCAAAACATGCATTTTCGGTGAAATCCCTGTATCGAATTTTTTAGTGGAATGTAATGCTTTTTCTACCTACCTTTTATGTGGTAGAGAAAGTAAGAAGAACATTATACAAATTCCAAGCATAAATAGTCCTGAAATCACAGGGTTGATGTTTGCAGCTGATTTTATGGTTAGCTTATTCACAGTAAAAGCTTTAAAAATAGCTCTAGAGGAACTATACAAATGTAAACACTGAATTTTAAATGTGTGCCAAGAGAAAACCCAAATCGTGGTTTTCAAGAAAGGTGGTAAATTAAGTAAAAAAATGATCAAAGGCAGGGTAGCACGATACTGCATGTATTTAGGAATCAAAATTGATGGAGGAGGAAAATGGGAGATGAAAAAAACATAAGCATTGGAAAGAAAAACTCTGATGTGTCACATTCACATGATTTTCTCTGCCCTCTACCATTTATTAATGAGTATAAAAATTATTCTTACGAAAACATATCTCTATCTAGTTCATTTTAATAGTGACAAACCTTTGCAGAAACAGCTACATTACGCATTTCGTTATAAATGCAAAGGGAACAGCGATAGTCAAATGTTTAAGAACTGGACGCTATACGCTGGCCTTAAAATTCCATTCTGCTTCCATGACATCGCGAGAAACAACTGAATGTCGACAGAACTGAAAAAATGGCAAAGAATTGAACAATTCAAACCATTAATATCGGATAATTTGGACATGGCTAATGCCACAAAAAAGTTATTCGAAATAAATTGTTTTTTAAAGATATCTGCATTTTTCGTATACTGCGTTTTTGCTTATCTCTTAACGTATACCAGCTATGCAAGATTATACAAAATTCCTTCCGAATGAACAGGACTTCACAGGTTATTCCAGAAAATTCAAGATATACATTTTATTTGTCACGTAAATATATTTAATACGTACATAACGTTTTAATAAAAATCGTTAGCCATTTTTGAGAAAATCAAAATTTTCGAAAAATGTTTCACGTAATTAGTTGGTGTGGATTTTTTTGAAAACCTTATCGTCGCATCCTACTGAACTTGAATACCAAGTTCGGTATTTATCTGACTTTTCGTTTTTGAGTTATGTTGCCCTCCCTCCCTCCCTTCCCTCTCTCTCTCTCACACACACACACGCGCGCGCGCATGCACGCATACACACGTCCGCGCGCGCGGACCTTTTTATAAAATGCTTTTTTTAAATTAAAGGCACCTCAAAAGGTGCATTTCCGGAGAAATATCGATATATAATTTTTAGGTGGAATGCAATACTTCCTCTATCGTGATAGAGAAAGTAAAAGGAACCATGTCTGCAGTCAGAGGATGTTTGTGCAAGGCCCCGGAAATGAAGTTAAACGGCTGGAGAGAGTATATGTATACATAATACATACGTTGGTTGAAGGCAGAATGTTGCATGAAGTTGAAATTTAATTTGAGGACTCGATGAACACAGAAACCGCATTGACTTGGTTCATAGAATATTTTGTAGAGAAGCACTTGGTTCGCCTGGAACATCAAAGGAAACTGAACAAATCAAATTGGGGAGAGTGAAAAGGAGTTTGATTAGTGAAAGAGCTTTTAAACCTGCTACAGGATACTGAAATTAAATAAAGGTAGCATTTAAAAAGAATTTTTGAAATATCAAGCGTGTTCATTAAGAGTGTATGGGTATAGTTACTGTAGAGTAATTTATAAAGTAACGGGTGAGAAGAATGTAGAGAAAGAGAGAATAATGCAAAAAAATTCTGTAAACATTTGAAGATGTTTAAATACGAGGGTGGATTGATAAGTCAGTGACTTTTAAAAGAAAATATTTTTTTTTCCAAAATATACAATTTTATTTCTCAACATAATCTCCTTTCAATTTAATACAGTTGTCCAACGTTTCTTCAATTTTTTTAACCCTTACAAAAATATGATTTTTCGAAGTCTGCAAAATATGAGGTTGTTTCTGCCATTGTGTGTTCACTGGACGTGCATTTCTTCCCAGCGAGCCAATTTGTCAGGTTTGCGAAGAGGAAGAAGTCGCTAGGAGGCAAATATGGAGAATATGGTGGGGAGGTAACAGTTCGTAGCCCAATTCCACAAATTATGTGATGGCAATGGCTGAATTGTGTGCGGGTGCATTATCCTCATACCCAAAAATTCATGCAGAATATTATACACCCGTTCACTCAAAATGTTTGCGGTCTTGGCTATCTCACGGATTTTCACTCGGAGGTCTTCCAACACAATATCGTGAACTTTGTTCACCATTTCTGCTGATGTGACCTCAATGGACCTTCCTGTGTGCACGGCATCTCTTGTGCTGGAACGGCCACATCGAAATTCTGTGAACCATGTCATGTGATGGAGCAGAGTCCCCATAATACTTGTTCATGTTCTCTCCCGTTTCCTTCACCGTCTTACCACGCAAAAAAGTAGTGCTTTATCAGAACACGAAATTCAGTTTTCTCTATTTTCTACGAAGCAACGCACATATGCTTATTTTAGACGCTCTCAACAATGTTCTAAGAAACAAATGACGAATTTCTGCGATTATACCCAGAATAGATCCAAGACTTGGGTGCAAACATGAACCCTGTGATTAGAACGCTATCTCTCGTCAAAGTCATGGACTTCTCAATCCGTCCTCACATAACATTTATTCAGTGGAGTAGAAGAAAACAGATAATTTATATTGTATGTACAAATTAAAAACCAGGTGGAAAAGAGGAATAAAGTAGTTATATGCAGAGTGAACAAAAACGAAAGGGAAGGTTAGCCTAGATAAGAACAGGATATGGAGACTGAAAGGAAAACGAACATATTTTAAGCAAGGTCAATGTTCATTGTGTGGAGGAAGCGAAGATCGTAAAGCGTGAAACGTTTTCCAAGTTCCTGTAAAGAAAATGAAGCTAGCAACTTGTTTTCATAGTATATTTATTATTTTACTAGGTTTAATACAATTTTCAATATGCGACTCAGCGTATGCTTGTGTTTTACGTAGTGACACCGAGTATAAACGACAGTTGTTGAAACGTGCAGGAACAAAATTATAAAGTTGATCATAGCAGCTTTTCTTATGTTGTCACGATTTGCAGTGGTGCCTCTAAAAACTACAGCAATTCAAGTATGACAGAAGGAAAGTCAGGGACAGATGCAACTGTTCTGGGATGGCATATCGAAACAGATGTATCAGGAGAAGGTTAGATTACTTCTGAAATAAATAAATATATACATGGTTAAGTTGAGACTGTACAATATCTCCAAAACTAAGCGTTGTAGAAAGAAATGTCTTGCATAAAAGTTGCTTGATATTATGGGGGAAAGTAAATGCAATTAGTCGTGTTTTATTTGGAGGAACTTATGATGGTCATTTTAGGATCAATTTAATTTTTTTTAATGGAACCTACATTTTGTGTGTTGTTTTTCATTAGAAAATGGTTTATAAAAGGCTGTTTATTTTGTGATGAGAAATAAGAAAACAACATAAAAATATTGGTTCTCAATTACGAAAAGTAACTTGACCCTCAAATGATCAACCATTCATTGCGCTCTTTGTACACAACCATTCAGAATTTTCATTGTTATTTACGTTGGTGTAAGAACAATTTCAAAGTGCTTTATACAAATGTTGTTTAGTTTTATATAAGAAGTGATAAAATAACATAAAAAAGGTAGGTTCCCATTTAAGAATAATAATCTTACCCTAAAATTCCCATCACAACGTCCTCCAAACAAAACACGACTAATGACATTTATTTCCCCCATAATATCAAGCAACTTCTATTAGACATTTCTTTCTACAACGCTTAGTTTTGGAGATATTGTACAGTCTCAACTTAAATAGTCCACCCTGTAAAGGATCTAGGACTCGCTACACTTGAATGTGATAGTACTAATGAATGGAGGAATACATTAGAGATAAATTGTTTAAAATTGACAAAGGAATAAGATTAAAATAATTGTTTAACAAAGACTATAAAAATTGTACAGATCTTGTACAAAGTGTAAAATGTAAATGTACAGTGAACAGAGTAAGAATGCGCAGGCTAGGACCCATTGTACACAGAAACATACAGCTGGTAACACGTAGGTATATAACAATTAATGTGGATAATGGTATATATATACTATGACAACCAAATTTATTATTATTATTATTATTATTATTATTATTAATGATATAAGATTGAAATCACGTAGGACTATGTAAAGTACTTAGAGAGGTTTGTTGTTTTCCTTTAAAGCCATAGTTCACTCATTCTTTTTCTGTGGGCTTTCTTTCTCTTGTCCGTCCATGTTGTTCCAATGCTTTTCTTCGGTTTGTCCTTGGTCAACTTGACACTTATGCACTTTAATTCTAAAGATATCTCTGTTTGGGATATCTTCTTGTAGGTAGCTTCTTCGTTTAACATGTCCATAAAATGTTTACCTTCGTTTTCTAACGTCACTGTGAATGTATGTGTATTTTTATTTCGTTTTTACTCTTGAGTCTATATTGCTCACCTAAATATTTCTTATAATCTTACATTCTTTTTTAAAATATTTACGATATCTGCTTTTCTGTATAAAGCTAATATTTCTGCTCCGTATAGACAAACTGGTTTAATTGCAGTGTAATAATGTCTTAGTTTGTATGCTTAGATATACACCTTTTATTATTGGAAATTTTAGAGTAAGCCGATATGATATTTCCACTTTTAGCATACACTTTTATTGCCTTTAGTTTCGATTCTATTTTCCTGAATTATTTCACCAAGGTATCTAAATTGTGAAACTCGTTTCGTTTTTCCATACTTGGTTTCCATGTATTTTGGTACTTTTTTATTGCACGAAATGTATTCAGTTTTAACAAAAGATATCTGCAGAACGATTTTCTCTGCAATTTTTTTTAATAGTTCAGTCTGTTTTTGAGCTGTTACGATAACGAGTGAGGGTTGCTAGATCGTCTGCATAAGTTAGGTAATTTATCTTTAATTTTCCTGTGCCTTTTATAATCGATTGATTAATCTTGCTAATTGTTATCCGTCTTCGTTGCTTTTTCAAGGCTACAACTGAAAAGTAGTGGAGAAAGTCCATTTCCTTGTGTTATTCCTGTTTTGACTTAAAGGATTCAGAATTTCCCCATAAATTTAAAGTTAGTGTTTGTATCAGTGTATGTTTAATAAATACTTTTACAGTATAAACCTTGTTCTTTCAGCATTTGAAACAGTAATTACGATCAATCGACTCGTGTGCTTTTGTTTAAAGTAAATGAATATACACATTAAATTGTTGCTACAGATTCTTTAATGTCTTAAGATTAGCTTAAGGTTCAGGATTTGTTTTGAAACGATCTACATGTATCCTGCTTGGGATTCTCTAATTTTCGGTTCTAGTTGTTCTAGATATAGGTTCTCAGTTTTGCAGAAGTAGGCACTGCTTCACTTCCATTATGGAGAACGTGAGATCGTGCTGCAATTTCCATTAGCTCGAGAGAAAGAACGAGTTTCACCTAAAAGTAAACCTGCTGGTTCACGCTTCACTGAGTTAAGATGAGTTGCTGTTTTTGAAGAGGTTTTCGGCAGTCGTGCTTTTCTACCGATTTAAAGAAGCGCTTTACACACGTGGAAAGGACTTCACCGGATGTTACCTGGTTGCTACGACGAACGGCGCTGATATTAATGTATGTATAATGTCTTAAAAATCTCTAAGAATAGTCGAGAGTTACACGGAAATATTACTGTCGCCAAATATTATTTATTCCTTTAGAACCTTCATAAATTTTGTTTTTCTATATTTAAAATATTTAGGCAAACTATCGTGCAATTTTAAAACTGATACTAAGGGTAACTTAATAAATCATATCTGTGTACTGTATACAAAACCGAGCGAGGTGGCAGCAGGCTAACGTGCGACTCGCATTCAGGAGGTCCTGGGTTCGATCCCCAGCGACGACCCACTCTAGCCCATGGGTTTTTTTGTGGTTTCCCCGAGTCGGTAGGCGAATGTTGGGGTGGGGCTTCTTCTCATCTTTCAGGCATGCTTCTAGGTTACGTGACGTATGACGGTGCCAGGCAGATGGCACGGATGCATGCTCACAGGAAAGTACTCTCCCTGGACACCAGAGGGCTGCTTGGTTTGGTTGTCGTTCATCACCCTCTCTAGGCTGCTCTAGCAGTGGAACGTGTCTTCGAGCTTGTAAACGTTAGAGAATTCCGTGCGTCTCTGTGGCCTGTAGCCTCCTGTGGTTCCTTCATTTCATCCCTTCCTCCTAGGGATGGTAGCCACAACAGATCTATGCCGGTCGCAGTGCTCGAGGGGTTCCCCTCCGTTGTATAAGCTATACCTATACTGTATACATGTCACAGTTTCTAGTATTGTAATCAAGTTTGTTGCTCAGAAAGCTAATTCAGTAGTACTACTAAAAGCACATACAACCAATTTTTCTGTTGTTTCCAACAACATTTGGGCTGTGGCGCTAGAGGAGTCTCTCGTTACAGTAAGCAATGGCTGGACCTACTTATTAGCGAGACATCCAGCAGGCGTATTTGTCACCTCCGATGATAGAATGAAATGAGGGGACCTACAGCTTTTATCATAGTCTCCGAATCACGTTGGGCCTTGGGAATACGTCGCGTGAAATAGACATAAGAGAAGGCCTGGATAGGGGCAACTTAAAATAGCCATTTTTACTTTCTCTACTACGTATAGTAAATAGGTGAAGTATTGTATTCCACCCAAAAATTCGATACCGAGATTTCACCGGATATATATGTTTTGAGACCCCCTGAATCCAAAAAAAGCATTTTTGGAAACATGTCCATGTGTGTCTGTGTATGTGTGTGTGTCTATGAACAGTATAACTCAGAAACGAACAGTCGGATAAACACCAAACTTGGTATTTAGGCTCATTATCTTCCAGAGATGCGACACGAAGGTTTTCAAGAAAATTCCTCCAACCCAGATTACCCTTTACATGGAACATTTTTCGAAACTTTTAATTTTCTCAAAAATGGCTCTAACGATTTTGATTAAAATATCATATGTTTAAGATATTTTCATGACAAATAAAATATATATTCCCCTTACATTTGCAAGAAAATTAGCAATAAGATAAGGTTTGCAAATGTCTATCTCGATTAACATGAAGTAGATGGAGAATAAGCGTTTGTAAAAATAGTTTGTACAAGAGTAGAGAAAGTCATGTGACTGTAACACATCAGATTTTTTTTAAGTACCTGCTGTTGTGTCGAAGGTCATTTGCTAAAAGCGTACGAGACATTAAGTTGAATATTGTCAGTGCAGCGCCTGTTTATGAAGGGGTTCTTTTCCGCCCATTTTTTTAATTTCATTTTGTTGGTTTTGGTTGTTTTCTAATGTTAATGGCCTACATACACACAAACACCCATGACCGAGGCGGGACTCAAACCCTGCAGCATAAAACTACCGAGCTACTCCAGAGCTTTCCAACCAATCTTAGAAATTTGAAGTACCCAAAACAATTTTTACAAGAATTTTGAGGTGCTATTTTACAAACCTGATGTGTTACACTCACAAGACTTTCTCTACCTGACTTCTACAAAATATTCTTACAAAAGGTTTACTTTTCTCTACTTCACAGTACGTGATACAAACGTTTACAGAAATAGCTTTATTGCACATTTTGTTGCACGCATAAGAGGGGATACAGCAGGCTGTAGCGATTGTCAGATCTTTAGAAAGCGGGTTGCTATATGCTGGCTTTGAAATTCCGCTCTTTGCACGACAGTGAGAATTGAAGGCTATTTAAAAATTTAAAAATAGTTTAAAATATTTTAAAACTCAAACCAATAACAACGAATAGCTTGGAAGAAATTGGTATGGGGAAACATGGAGATTATCTAGGCCTCTGACGAGAAAACGTTTGCGGGGTGTTCTACTCTCCGGAGGAGTGAGAAGGAATAGTGAGGAGGGATGTGGCTGCTCTAGATGATGTCATAAATAGATCTACTATCCACATTAAAAACATCGCGCAACGTTAGTATTACAGCGTGTTTCACTTGGAACATTGTGCAAGTGTTTCTAGTGATTTATAAAGTTATTTACAATGCCCAGTAAGAAAGGAAGAACTCTACACAGTCAAGCTCGAGGAAGCAGTTCAAAAGTATTGTCAACAGGTGCAGTCCAAATAATGTTTCACATGTATATAGTCATAAATATATTGTTTTACATGCTTTACCGGTTTACTTATTGAAAGTATGATCATGATTGTTTTGTTTGATGCGGAAATATAATGTATTACTGATGCTATTTCGCGTAATATTTATTGTTCCGGGAAAGAAATGATAAGTACCTTTGTAACAGGGTGTAAAACTATAGAGCGTGATGGAATAACAATGAAGCGCTGGCTCAGGTTCGCTTACGTCAACCACAAGGACATAGATAAACTCCTGAATCACTGACAGTAGCACAAGAGCGTATGTTTTCTATACTGTATTCACCCTTAGGTTGATCCGCGCCAAAACAAAGCCCAAGTGACCAGTGCACCGGTATCCTTCCGCCATTCGCGTCAGAAATAGATATTCTTTCATGACCATGTGGCGAATACACGCGGTACATAATGCAGAAAGAACAAAGCCCTTATTCCGACAACTTAAACGGTGACTCGCATATTCTGTTAGGGGTTAAAGGAGATGAGATTGATAGTTACAACAAAATAAACGTCTGCACATATATTAATAGTTAATTTTAAATCTTAAAAGGAAGTAACAGGTATGCAATAACTTAGTATGTTTATTCGCTCTTTGGAAGCGACACTAATTCGGCTGTTGACGGCTAATCTTTAAAAATCTGATGTGTTACACTCACATGACTTTCTCTACTCTTGTACAAACTATTTTTACAAACTCTTATCTCAATCCATTTCATATTAATCGAGATAAACATTTGCAGAAACGATCTTTTGACATGCAAAGAGAATTACATTTTACACATAGCGACCAGTTCTAAAAATATTTGACTATGGCTTAAGGCCTACTAAGTTCTCCTTGTTTTGTATTTACAAGGGCAATAAAGAAGTACAGTAGCCTTTAAGCATCGACATATATCTTAATAGCTGGTTGCTAGGTGCAGCACCATTCTCTTTGCCACAGATTAATACTCTTTGCATATCCAAGACAAAAAAATGAACAACGAATTCCCATTTGAGAAAATAAGTGTTGGAGAATTTAAGGGAATAACAAGCAATATCTCGAAAATGGTTCACTCAACAAAAAAAATGTATATGACATAAATTGTGTATTTTAACGTGATCTACATTTGTTGTGTAGTAAAATGTTGTCTATCTCTTATGGTTTACCAGTTATGCAAAAGTCGTTCACAATGAAGAATACTTTTGTATACATTCTCAGAAAACTCAAGATATACATTTTATTTGTCATGAAGGTATCTTAAAACATATGATATTTTAATCAAAATCGTTAGAGCCATTTTTGAAAAAAATAAAATTTTCGAAAAATGTTCCATGTAAAGGGTAGTCTGGGATGGGGGATTTTCTTGAAAACCTTCGTGTCGCATCTCTGGAAGATACTGAACGTAAATAACAAGTTTGGTGTTTATCCGACTGTTTCTGAGTTATGTTGTTCACAGACACACACACACGGACATGTTTCCAAAAATGCTTTTTTTTTGGATTCAGGGGGTCTCAAAACATGTATTTTCGGTGAAATCTCGGTATCGAATTTTTGGGCGGAATACAATACTTCCCCTACTTACTATACGTAGTAGAGAAAGTAAAAAGAAATTTTACACTGTTACGCGAATTGCATTCTTCACAAAATCTCACATTCTTGCATCGCATATTTCACACGCTTTCTTTCTTCTTCTTCTTCTTCTTCTTCTTCTTCTTCTTCTTCTTCTTCTTCTTTTTCCCTTAGACTTTTCCCGTTTCAGATTTTTCTTTACGAGCACTGAATTTCCCCCACTTCTTTCACGGGAAGTGCTGGATATTTCTACACAAGTTATAACAAACATTCAACGCTTTTGTTTTTTCACCACTAGTGAATGGTTTTCCCGGCTTATGCTTTACATAAGTTGACGAGGACGCCAGAGCAAATTTTCCGTTCGCCATTACAAAAATAGAAAGTGTTGATTTCTGGCTGTAAACAATATTTTGCGCATATCCAGATGCCAGGTGGCATACGAATTGCATGTTGAGAGTTGTAGCTCTGTAAATAAGCGTTTATTAAACTCTTAGATATTTCTATATAATATTGGTATCATTTAAGAATAAATTCAGTCTAAAATTTGGATTATTAGCATGGGACTATCTTCCTGCGCGCATTGCTACTGTGTTGTACCACGGCACACTGGTCACGTGCGTTTATTTTGGCGCGGATCAACTTAAGAGTGAATGCAGAGTAAGAGGCCTTAAGTCTTGTTAATATGTTGAAAGTAGAGTCGTAATCTTTCCCAGATAGCGATAGAATTGTTGATGTCAACACATTCCTTACACAGTAACACTGTGAGAGGAACACAGTAACGGACACTGCCTGTTGGCTGCCTCCAGTTAAATGAGTCCAGCCAGCCATCACTTGGTGCAATGAGGTTTCCGCGAAGGTCATTGATCATATTATGAGGAGTGTTGAAACAACAGCAAGTTTTTAAATCATCATATGAGAATGCATTTTTGTCTAAAATGAGATTTAAAAATTCAACAACACTATATTGTTAAGTCAAAGGTCGTTTAAATTTTGAGAAAAGGCAATAATAGGAATTATTCATTGTATTATACGCTACATTTTTATTGGAAACGTTTCTCTCTACCTCTAATATTTCAGGAATTATACAAAAGTAGTGTAAATGAGCCACCATTATGATATTGTGGCTGTAGCACACCTTCCATAGTAGGGGATTTTTAGTATGTTAAACAGTAATAGTATCTACATAACGCTTTACTGATAAGTTTAGTCTTTAAATAATATTTCCTTTTGCTTTGGTCACTACAGTCACAAAGGCCTTGATAGAGTGGATTTTATAAAAACAGAGGAGTGGGGAGAGAACTCTATGGTGTTAGCCTGGATGCAGGACAGGATATGATTTCTTACTTGATATTCGCACACTTATTACCACCTTATTAACACCAGCACGTCAAACCTACTAGTGTCTTCACATCTAAGCCTGTCTGTTGTGTGACAGAATGCTTTGCTCCTATTTCGTCCTTCTTTTACTTCAAGGGTAAGGACTGGGTTATAGAAAGAATTAGGCAACAGTTTATTCCAAATCCACACGGCTATGGCATGTAGGCGTCAGTCGTAATCGTGAGCAGCGATTGAAAGAACACAATTTGTTACGCAGAAATATTATCTAAGAGAGATTTGAGCTATATGCGATAATTGGCCGAGAAAAACAAAAAGGTCATGTCGCATGTTAATCTAATGAGTGTGATGATAGTGCATATCTGGTTTTTCTTTTGTAGGCGAAACGGAGTCGGTTTTAGAGTTTGTTTTTGCGGCATTCTAATATAAATCTTAGTACACTTAAAATCAAGAATATCCTAGAATATACGAAGAAACGATAAGGACAAACGTTTTGCAGACTCTTCTTAGCTTTCAGTTTCAAAACCTGGTAACCTCAAATATATGCAAGAATTAGCGTCTGCTTTCCCTTTCTTCTACGAGGTGTCCCGCATCTTACTCTGCAAGTTGTGTTCATTTCCAGTGCACTGCACACTTTATAATGGAATACAAACTACACACAACACTGCATACATTTTATCTTCCCCCATTCGCTTACGGGACGAGTATCCCGCCATACCTAGTTGCTCACGATCTAGTCAAGCGCATGCGTAGCTACTGGTTGTTGTTTTCAGTACGGAAATAAATAATTTTATTGCAGAGTGTTGTGTATGGTGTTGGTCTTCAATAACATGCAGTTAGTTAGCTATATCCGTTCCTTGAGCAATGTTCAGAGATTTAATATAGAACAAGGAATTGCTATTTTTTATGACTTTTTAAAACACAGATCACTGCCTTATTATAATGTAGAATTAATTTCAAGAACGTTTCCTCTTATATTTGTGGGATGGTTTAAAATATAAGGTTCATAAATCAATTCCCGAAAAGTTTATCAACTATAGAACATAAAAGTCAATATTTCGGGATCTCAGCTGCTACATGTGAACCAAAAACTTGTTTAGACGCTATAACGCCAGTCTTCAACAAATAGTGAACACTTTTGACATCCTTTTTGAAAAAGGTAAACTAAATTTTCTGTAATTCATCGGTTACGCAGCGTGCTGGGTTGCGTGCAACTACGCTGTGTACCGCCGCTTCCTCTCTACGTCCGCGAGTGGAAGAAGATAAAAAGTATGCACTGTTGTACAAAGAGCGCCAAAGAAAATCTCACTGCTCCTCGCGTCTATGTCACATCATTTATCGTTGTACGTGGTCTTGGGAAGCCATGGCCATTTCATTGGTTAGGCCACAGTGCAAGGATGCGCCAGTCCTTCTGCTAAATAGTGCACCAATAACCCAACAAAGGTTACAAAATGGTGTAGAAACGAAATATATGTTTACGCTTTCGATCGTATTGGCTAAAAGAGAAAGAGGTAGAGTGAGTGCATTCAGTTTGTCATACAGACCTTTTATCGTGATTGGTAACCCATACCTTATCGGCTAGTGCAGGACACGCCTTTGAAAGGGTTAAAAGCTAAGGAGAAAACTTGACGAGTGCCCAGGTTAGCGAAATGTAGAATGTGTAGTATGAGAAGATTTTCAGGGGGTGCAAATTAAAGCTTGAATGATATTCATTAAATACATAGCAAGGCAATACTTTATAACAAAAAATAAACAGAACTGTATTTTCACAGTGATATCAATGCTTGTTGCTGCATAGAATCAAAAATAATAAATAAATAACGCAGCATGTTTTCCCTCTAATTCAAACTACAATTGGTTAATATACCTTTACTAACATATTGTTGATCATAGGAATACAACAGGATTAAAGACAAAAATATAACCCAATTTTATTACCACAATATTTATGTCATATTCGGTAAACCATATGCATATACACATTTATCTCTAGTTTCTAAACCTGACTAGTCAGTTATAACAAAAAAGTAATTTAAATGTAGTAAACGGATGTCATCATCTACGGATGTTTTACGGGGAGTGCCCACTTTCTGACGAGTATGTAGACCGTCTTCCCGTCTTTTTATCCAGTAATTTACTATAAAAACACTTTTATGCACTGTCGTAGCAATTACTGTAACAGTGCGACCAGCCACCCACATACCCACGGTACGTCGACGAGTAATTTCGCCTGTATACGGCATGACTGGTTCTGAGACAATAAACATGTTTTGGTTTCAATAACACCAGAAAGAGCAAAGGCATCTTTTCACTCTTATTGCTGTGTTATCGAGCCACCACGCTCTGCGATAGGCAAGGTGAAGGACACGCCTCTAAAGGCCCCAGAAAACGATAGAAAATCCGCTGAAGATTTTCTTTGGTACTGTTTGTATGTGAGCGTTACAAAAAAATCGCGGCAGCTTGTAGGGACCTCATAGAGAAGGCACACACAACAGCGCTACAATCTTTTGCTTTCCAAAAAGACATGGACATGCAATATCAATAGGCATACAATGTGGGGAAATATATTTAATTCAGTCATTGCTTCCTTGAGTGGAACTTTACGTTATACTAGCCCTATATTTATCTCCCTATACCGGATGAACAAGTAATTCAGCGATGACCAGTTTACCTTGTAGAAAATGGTTTGTGCAGTCACTCACTCGCTCGCTCATCCGCATGGCAATTAGAGCATCTCCTCCAATTAATCTCATGCGTGGTATAATGTCGTTAAGCCCTGATACTACTTCATGGAAAATAATCATCGCTATACATGACATTATTATGAAAACGTTCATCAGTGCTCATTAACTGGTAGTATAGCGTATATACTACTACAAATTGTGAATCAACGAGTTCTTGATGGCCCGTGCGTATAAGACTTTCTCTGTCTGTCTCAGTAGTCAGCGTTCTAGGTCTCAATCCAGAGGTTCCGGATTCGATTCCCGGCTAGAGCAGGGGATCTTTCTTTAACCAGAATTATTTCTCCTTTGCAGAGCCTGGAAGTATGAATATGGGAGTGAATATGAGTGTGTTTAATAGTACTAAAATCCAAGGTTAAGATAACCCATAGTCCAAAGACTAATAACACCATAAATGACTGCCGCTGTGCTCGGGAGGTCCCAGGTGAGGTACCCTCCATAGAGACTAGAAGTATTCATGTGAGTGTGATTCAAGATACAAATGGTTGAAAAACACGATTAAAACCCAACGAGTTGTTTTCCCAAGTAAAGCCCCCGATAGGACGTACACTATGTGATCAAAAGTATCCGAATACCCCCACAAAGATACGTTTTTCATCTTAGGTGCATTGTGCTGTCACCTACTGCCTGGTACTCATTATCCGCGACCTCAGTAGTCATTAAACATCGTGAAACAGCAGAATGGGACGCTCCGTGGAACTCACGGACTTCGAACGTGGTCAGGTGATTGGGTGTCACTTGTGTCAGAAGTCTGTACGCGAGATTTCCACACTCCTAAATATCCCTAGGTCCACTGTTTCTGATGTGATAGTGAAGTGGAAACGTGAAGGGACATGTACAGCACAAAAGCGTACAGGCCGATCTCGTCTGTTGACTGACAGAGACCGCCGACATTTGAAGAGGGTCGTAAAGAGTAATAGGCAGACATCTATCCAGACCATCACACATGAATTCCAAACTGCATCATGATCCACTCCAAGTACTATGACAGTTAGGCGTGAGGTGAGAAACCTTGGATTCCATGGTCGAGCGGCTGCTCATAAGCCACACGTCACGCAGGAAAATGTCAAACAACGCCTCGCTTGGTATAAGGAGCGTCAACATTACACAATTGAACAGTGGCAAAACGTTGTGTGGAGTGACGAATCACGGTACACAATGTGGCGATCCGATGGCAGGGTGTGGGTATGGCGAATGCCCGGTGAACGTCATCTGCCAGCGTGTGTAGTGCCAACAGTGAAATTCGGAGGTGGTGGTGGTGTTATGGTGTGGTCGTGCTTTTCCTGGAGGGGGTTTGCACCCCTTGTTTTGCGTGGGCACGATCACAGCGCAGACCTACATTGATATTTTAAGCATCTTCTTGCTTCCCACTGTTGAAGAGCAATTCGGGAATGGCGATTGCATCTTTCAACACAATCGAGCACCTGTTCATACTGCACGGGCTGTGGCGGAATGGTTACACGACAATAACATCCCTGTAATGGACTGGCCTGCACAGAGTCCTGACTTGAATCCTGTAGAACACCTTTGGGATGTTTTGGAACGCCGACTTCGTGCCAGGCCTCAGCGACCTACATCGATACCTCTCCTCAGTTCCGCACTCCGTGAAGAATGGACTGCCATTCCCCAAGAAACCTTCCAGCACCTGATTGAAAGTATGTCTGCGAGGGTGAACGCTGCCATCAAGGCTAAGGGTGGGCGAACACCATACTGACTTCCAGCATTACGATGGAGGGCGCCACGAACTTGTACGTCATTTTTAGCCAGGTGTAGTGTAGACGTTAAAGGAGGCTATACAAACGAAATAATAATAATAAAAAATAATAATAATAATAATAATAATAATAATAATAATAATAATAATAATAATAATAATAATAATAATATGTAGAATAAGACGAAAATAAACACTGTCAGTTGTTTCTCAAGTCAAATACCCGATATGACCAGAGAAATCAAAGGGGCTATACAAATTAAACAATACATAAATAAAAAAGAAAATACGTTCTCCAACAGAAGGCAAACTGTCCGCCTTTATATGGGAGCGTCGGTTGGACTGGACGGCACCCTGATCGTCTGCACGGCACGAAGCAGAAGATTCGGTAGCTATGCGCTAGGGTCTCTGTGACACATGACGGTGCGGGTGGTTACAGGGATGAGATCTAGAAGGCTAACTGTCCATCACATATCGTTCTGAGAGTTCATCCACCAACAGATCCGTCGCGATATGACCAAGGAGTTGAAGCGACGTAAAGTAAAATAGGGTAAAAAAAAAGGAAGTTATCTTTTATTTTCATAGTTGCTCTAAAATTATTTATACAAAACCTTACTTGTGGAGCACAATAAAACGAATTAGGAGTTAAACGTATATGCTAATACCGGTATGTAACATTCTAGTGTATGTAAATAGCAAATCGCGTGTTTATAAATTGACAAGTTAAGCACAGCCAAGTAGGTACTTAGGTAGATGCAATCATGCATTGAACTAAAGTACCACAAATCCATGATCGAGGAAGCTCGAGCTCAGGATGTAGCTTTTTCTGATGTTTACTATACTAATTTCAAAAGTTGAGGCATGACGGGTGAACCAAGAGCCCTCAGAACAATGTCAAGGTGTTAAAGAAAACATTAAATTCAAGTTTTTTTTGTTAAATTCATTATACATTCTTTTTAGACCAAGAAGCATAGACAAAAAAAATCAAAATTACCTGATGATTACTTTTAATATAGCATCACATCAAGAGAAAGGTAGTAAATTAATGCATTATATTCATTAAGTTTGTAATCTTTATAATATGTAGCATTTAGATGTAACAACGCGTGACTTGAAGATAAAAAAAGTAGTTAAACGTTGGTATAGCTTGCAGGAGACAAAATGTAGGCTGAAAGAAACATAAACGCAGCGACGAAACAATTGAAGGACATTGCAAATTGGTGCCCAGTCGCGAGGTTACAAAAACACGCCTGAGAAACGCCATCAGACTTTCGTAGAGGAGGGACGCAGTCCGGTTTCGCAGAAGGAAGAGGTCGCCAAGAAGAATTAATTAGTAATTCACGAAGCAGAAAATAAACTATCTCGTGTAAAATGCTTTTAATATTGGAAATATCAGTAACCAAGCAAATTATTTGCAGTACTACGACCGCAAACAGTGACTGAATTTGTAGGAATTATTACGGTCCTCAGGGGACGCATTGAATGAGAGATTTAGTTTCATGGAAAAGTACCTGGACGCCAATACGTGATGGAATAACTGTTTTAATAAAAAAATTATATATATATATAATATCACGCATCAAAATGAGTAAGCATTTGTTAAATTAGCAAACATTTAAATTTACCAAACAGAGCGTCATACCACAGTTTACGCAGTCTACAGAAAGTGCTTAATCAAGAAACACGCATGCAGAAGTAATGATAAGAAATAATTTCCAAACTGAAAACAATTCTTAGCATTTAGCAGCTTCACACCCAAACAGACCGATACGAAGAACCCTGAAATATTACTTCATAATTATAGCACCGCTAACGTTGCAACAACCGCATATTAAAAGTAAAGAAAGAACGAACTTTTCAAAGGTTAGCAGCCAAAGTGCTGAACTACAGATCGATGTTACCGTTTAGTGCAACATATTGGTTACCTGACACATGTACAGGAGAAGTCATGATTATAAGTGCACAATTAACCAGCGAATAAAAGATAACCGATATTAGCTGACAGAGGGAACGATAGAAAACAACAAACTGCATAATTACCGAGCGGAATAGCTCAAGTGGCAACGTCTGTGTCCCGGGTTCGATTCCTGGTGACCGCCCACACATATACACACTCTCTCTTGCTAAATATTCCCCTGTTTTTTCTTGTTTATTATTACCGTGATTTCTATGTTTTATGTTTACCGGTAATTACTGCAATTACCGTTACCCACACACAACACACAGACATACACATGCCTATACCCATGACGGGACTCGAACCCGCAACTCTCAGCTTGGCGGTGCGACGAAGCTATATGGCCGGCACTCTGACTATGGGGTTTTTCGTGGTTTTCCGCTGGTCGCCTAGGCGAATGCCGGGGTGGTGTATTCTACCGATGTCTCCTTTTCCCCCGTTTCCTCTCCTTTCATCTCTCCCTCTCACGTTTCAGGTGTGTCCTCGGGTCCTGTGGTGCTGGCGACTTCGGGCAGATGGCGTAGTTACTTGTGCATTAGAAAGGTTTCTTCCCGTGAACGCAAGGGTGCGTTGTCCCGTCTTAGTCGCTTCGCAAATTGGAAATATTAGGGACTTCTACGTGTCCCTGAGGGCCTGTCTGCCTGCGGACCTACGACATCTTACGGCTCCTTCACCTCATCCCTGTCTCCCAGGGGGTATGACCACAATAAATCAAGCTGGCCGCAGTGGCGAGGTGTCCCCTTCCGATAAACACATCCTACATCCTACTACATAATTAAAAGCTAAAGCTTAGCTCTAAGGATACAATCAACTAATAACCACGGAGTAAAGTGCAGAGCCTTCTTTTGTACGCATGGCCGGCCTAATGGGAAAGTTTTTGGCATCCGGAAGCATGCTGTTTGCCGGCGGATTCAGATATTCATAGCCCCTTAAATTCAGACACACAGATTTCTCAAGTAAATTATAACTACAATAACCACATTCCTTTGTCATAGAAGATGTTGGAAATGATGTCCTTGGGCAGCCACATATCTCTCACACCTTTCAAGGATTAGTTCTTCATGGCTGTATGAATAAAATCATGCTTCGTCCGAAAAAAATAATAAATGCGTTTGAATAGAGCGATCATTAACATTATCCACCCCCAGCTGCAGAAATTAACTCTACTCACATTATTGCGTGCCTGCAATTCCTGAACTACGGTTATCATATAGGGTTTTCATTTTAAATGTTTAGTGGCATTCCAACCCGAGGTTTGCGAAATTCCTTATTCCTATACAAGCTTTCTCAGAGATTTCTTTGTAATTCGTTTAACTTTTCTTCAATGTCAAAGTTTTTTCCTCCGTGAGAACATGTCGATTTATTTTCGGCTTCTTATCAAGAATGGATGTCCTAGGCCCTAAATCTTTCTCTGTAAGTCGCCATCTCACATCTCTACAAGAGTCCGTTGTCACATAGGAATCATTCATGAAGATTCTGTGTGCTAAATAACACTGCAAAACTGAAACACGTGGTGTCACAATTTAAAACCTTTATAGAGCACAAGCTTAGTGTCAACTGACTAGTCGGCAAACGGAGTCGGCAGTGAAAGGGAGGGGAAACAACCAAATAGAAGCAGCGCAGTGCAAGGCAACCAAATCCCCGTAATACGGTCACGCATTCAAACGAAAGTTCTGTAGTATTGATAACATCGGCAACATAGCCATTGTTGCAATAACAACCCCCACTTGGTTTTCTGATTGCCGCGCTTTTTACTTTTCCTACTATGTATGTATAAGTAGGGAAAGTATTGTATTCCCCCCAAAAAATTGAGATATCACCTGAAATATGAGATTTAAGGCCCCCTGAACCCAAAAAAACGCATTTTTTTTTTAAAAAAAAGTCCGTATGTGTGTCTGTGAAAGGCATAACTCAAAAAACAAAAGTCGGATCAACACCAAACTTGGTATTGAAGTTCAGTACCTTCCAAAGATGCGACGCGAAGATTTTAAAGAAAATCCCCCACCCCCAACTACCCTTTATATAAAACATTCTTCAAATTTTTTATTTTCTCAAAAGTGCTCAAACGATATTTATTTAAAATACATATATTTAATGATATTTACATGGCAAATAAAATGTATATCTTGAATATTCTGGGAATAGCCTGTGAAGTCCTCTTCATTCGGAAGGAATTTTATAAAATCTTGTTTAACTAGTAAACGTTAAGCTACAGACGAAAACGCATTACACAAACAACGTAGTTCTCTTTAAAACACGCAATTTATTTCAAATAACCTTTTTGTAACATCAGCCATTTCCGAGATATCTGTAATTAAAGGTTTGAATTGTTCAATATCTAGCCATTCTTTTAAAGTGCTGTTATTTTTCAGATGTTTTTCACGATGTGCCGGAAAGGCTATGGCATTTTTAGGCCAGCGTATAGCGTCCAGCTCTAAACCATTTGACTGTCGCTATTCCTTTAGTATCTGTAAACGAACTGTGCAATGCAGCTATTTCGGGAAAGGTTTATCTCGATTAAAATGAAGTAGAAAGGAAAATAAACTTTCGTAAGAATAATTTGTATACATACTAATAAACGATAGTGAGGCAGTATTTTTAACACTTAAATAATTTCAGTCAAATTATATAAATGTAAGTTCAATAACAGCCCGCCTTAAAGCAATATGTGTATGTAACTATATATAAAAGTGTATATTACAGTCATTGTATATGTTTATATTATTGCATACATGTTCAATAATGTTATATGAATGTATTACGTAATTTAATAATGTAGGAGCTGTGAGAAATAGGTCAAAAGTTGCTAACAAAGGCATAACAATGAGGTAACCTTGAGGCAATAATGAGTTTGAGAGTTTAAATGTTACTTGTGATTCTTGGAAGCAATAATGTAATTTTTAGTGACAGTTTATAAAATAGCCAATCAACAACCAGAAAACGCTTTAATTAAATGAAGGTATTCTATTGGAGTAGGATTAGCCAATCAGAAACTGAAAAGGAGAAAATTTAGAGTTCAGTTGCCTGCAGACAGCGTTCCTAACCAGACGCAAAAAGTGTCCTCAAGAATATAACATGTATTCGTGTGAGACGAAAAATAAGTTTACGTGTTAAAAAGTGCAAGTAATTCATAAAAGAATCTCGCAGCTCTCTATCAGTGAAGTGTTATTAAAATCGTACCAAGAATTAATAAAAGGAGTGAAGTAAAATTATAATCTGTGTAACCTTACATTCTTGTTGCACCACAACCCTGCCAAGACATCCATGTCTCGAACAATAATACTGACGCAGCCGAGGCAAACAAATATATAACATTTAAAGAAACAGTCAAATTATAAAGTTAATATTTTTTTAAACTTGGTGCAAATAACGTAAATATAATAACCTACTACAAATTGATGCCCAAAGCGTGGTAAAAATAACGTAACACACCATCTTCTCAATAGAGGGTAGAGAAAGTCATGTGAGTGGAACGCATTAAGTTACTTTTTATAAACATGACTCGATTTGCACTAAATACAGGCTTCAGTTGCGTTGTTGTCTTATTGTGATGCTTTTATTGGCTATTAATTTAATCGGATGTTGGGAGTTCAGTAATCAAGAATAGCTGCCGTGTCTTTTTAGAACTTATAGTTTTCTCCCCACTACTTCGTTGTGGGTATCTTATCTGCGTCGTTATGTCTCTGCGTTGTTGTAGGTGTAGTCTTCAGGACTCGAGATCGCCGATGTCAGTTAGGAAGCACTTATCGTCGCATCTCAGGGTCAACTGTCGGCGAATCGGTCTGAAATTCCCTACTGTTATTGTCTGGGTAGGATTGCAGGATTGATGACACTGGTATATTATTTATCAAGAAAACACGTTTTCTCTTCCTCATTAAGGCGCATATTCCTGCTAGAAATGCTGTAATATTCTTGTTTTTTCTACCCCGTACGGTTCTTATATAAGAATATCCCTTTTCCCCCTTTGGTCCGCTAACGTTTTGCTCCGACTAATTATTTAGTATCTAAGGCGCTCTGTCACCATTCTTTTGATTCCCGCAAACTTAAATTAATTACTTGCGGTGTGTTATGTTATTTATTATCTTGGATGAATAATAACAACGAACATTGTAACACGTTGTATAATTATTCTACACACATTACTTTATGATTACACCGTAGTGCGGCGCTTCAAAAATTTCGGAACTTATTGTCCTTTTCTTTTGACTCAACGTGATGCGTGTTTCGTTAGCGGAGAATCATGGCAGACTGAAATCCACGCTCGCGTTCACATATAACAATCACTGCTGCCTCCAAATTTTGATGTAACTACATCTTCCTATCTTTTCATTGGTTCTAATACTTATCCTCTACGTTTATTGGTTCCCTGGTTGAAAATTCAAAGTCTAACTGTAAGAAAAGTCCGTTGCCTCATAGCGTCTTTACTCTTACAACTTGCCTCATCCCCACGAAGTATAAAAGAAGCTTTCGATTTTTATTTTGCCTAAATCTTGCAGTTTTTCTTAGGCAATTACGCCTTTATTTATTTGACAATAGAATGGAGACTTAAAACATATTTACAACTTCAGAAGGGCTTTCGATTGAGATAGTTTTGAATCAGATTACTTTAAAGTTATGGAAAATTACCAAATTGCATGTTAATTAATTATTAATAATTCCTAAATTATAATTATTGCAGAGTTTCTTTTGTGTATGCATGATTAGGCGGAAAATCGCTACAAACTCTTAGTCAGCTTCGTGCTGGACAGATGAACTTAGGTGAGTAATCGCCTACCTGTACCACCTGCATTATTTCTATATTTAAATCTGCTGGTATAATCTTGGGTATTGAAATATCCAATTGCGTATATTTACCTGACTAGTCATGAGAACTGCAAAGAAAGGGGGGGGGAGTGAAAGAAGGTAGGAAAGAAAACACTCAAATTGGCCAATACATTGGAAGCCATTGAAACAAGTGCTTTTGATTTACTACTGATACATTCACAAAGTAATAGTTTCTGAGCAATATCAAGGGCGTTCAGTTCGCCTGCACAAGTTGTAATTTAGGAAAATTCCATTCCCCAGTTTTACGAGTCTGGTCCGGTTAAAGGGAATTTTGCGATAAACATGTTTTTAACACTCATTTACTTAATTTTAATCTGTTACGTACACGTGAACATAATTACGCTAATACGCCTTCATATGCGTCATTCTTATACCTTTAACTTATGATGTAACGTATACACAACCGAAGCTATACATAGAATGGCTTTTACAACTGCTTACAAAAGTAACTTCTTTTTGCTTTCTATACCACGTAAGTACCTATAGGTAGAGAAGATATTACATTCTACCCAAAAAGTCTATACCGAAATGTCACCGGAAATACATGTTTTGAGGTCCATTGTGTAAAAAAGAAAGCATTTTTAGAAAATGGTCTATGTGTGTATGTGAACAGTATAACTCAAAAACTAAACTTCAGATAAATACCAAACTTGGTATATAGGTTCAGTACCTTTCAAAGATGCGACAAAAAGAATTTCAAGAAAATTACCCCGCCAAAAACTACCCTTCACATGAAACATTTTTAAAAATTTCTGATATTCTAAAAAATAGCTCTAACGATTTCGATTAAAATACCATATATTAAAGATATCGATAGACGAAAACGTACTAACAAGAAATGTAATCCCTTTAAAACACACAATTTATTATAAATAAATTTTTGTGGCATCAGCCATTTCCGAGATATCGTTATTAATGGTTAGAATTGTTCAATACTTAGCCATTATTTTAAAGTCCTGTCAACATTCAGTTTTCTTGCAATTCCAGTATGGAATTTTAAGGCCAACATATAGCGTCCAGTTCTTAAACATTTGACCGTCACTGTTCCTTTTGTATCTATAACGAAATGTGTATTTAGCTATTTCTGCAAAGGTTTATCTGGATTAAAATGAAGTAGATATAAAAATGAGCTTTAGTAGGACTAGTTTGTATATCCACTAATAAACGGTGGATGGTAGAGCAAGTCATGTGAAAATATTACATCAGAAATTTTGTGTTTATTGTTTTTGCTTGCGAACCACACACTATTATATTTAATTGTAATCTAAATACTAACCGGGCCATAACATTACAAGTCCATAATGCTCCTAACCGATTTGTGTATAACGCAACATGACAAAAGGAGCTAAGCATGTTCCACTCCCTAATATCTGTATCACTGTAGAATAGTTAGTTTATACATATATACACACACAGTATGGATATAGGGTAATAGGGAAAACCACCTAACCAGTTTTGACAATTGTTTCACCACTGAAAAGCACCGTTCTTCCCGATGAACATAGCTTATAAGATGGGTTCTAATTTGAAGAAATGCGTAACGATACTGCAAACGTTTATCTCGATTAACATTAAATAGATAGAAAAACAAGCTTTTGTAAGAATAGTTTGTGGTAGTAATATGTACAAAAAATCTCAAGTGTGTCATTCATATTGACTTTCTCCACCAATTGTGTTCCTTAATTTTTCTATCTACTTTAAGTTAACAAACAATGAAATAACTTCACCACACGTCTCCTTGTAGGTACAAGAGTGATACAGGAGGCTGAGACGGTAGTCAAGTCTTTAAAAAGTAGGTCGCTATAGCTATACTGACTTTGAATTCCATATTCTTTGTATATCACGAAAAACAACTGAATAGTGACAGCAATTAAAACAATTAGTATTGGAAAATTCAAAATTAGAACAATGGTTAAAATCACAAGAAATATTTAACATAAACTGTGTGTATTAACAAGATGTACTTTGTTTTGCAGTAGTGATGGAACGATATCTTTATTTCTCGATACTCGATACCCACTTTGTAAAAAACTAAAGGTGGTAGCTTATTCATTGAATTATGTTCTCACCAATTTTGTATTGTGTGCTAATTCGGAAATTTTTCATGTTTGATATTCTTCAATTGGCAGCAACATTTTTATCTTGATAATGCCACAGATTAGATATATATGTATATCTCCTGTTGTTAGTCAAGTCTAATAATAATAATAATAATAATAATAATAATAATAATACTTTCTGAGCTTTCCTTTTTAGATTACTATATTTTGTACTGAAAACTTTCTTTTAAAGGATTTTCTATCCATAGAAAAACCAAATACTATACCTTTTTCACTATAAGCTGAAAGGAGAAGTAAACAAAACCACGTGACAAGACAGCACGTCATTGACTGGTGGACAAACTACAAGTCTAATAAGTCAACCTTCCCGCTTAGCATGTCGTTTCTTCCTCTACAAAAAACAGTTCGGTTCAGATCGTAACATTTTGTGGTTATTCTCGTGCAGAGAAATTTAAAAAAACTCATTGTAACAGTTCAATTTATGAAACTAAATGTGTTTGTTCAGATTCACCTATAACTAAATGAAGCGTTATATCAGAGGGTTTAAGAGGCTATGCGCAGGCGCTGCAGTTCGTTTCCGGTTTCCGGCTGAGAATCTTCTGTCACTGTAGAAAACATAAACGAGGGAAATGGAAAGAAGACAATTGTGTTAAATGCTTTTAACAAATTCTGTGAAAAGTACCCACCTTTAACCGACAATGAATATGCTCGTCCATTGTTTAGCAATAATTGAACTTCTTTGTTAGTGATGCAGAATTGTTGCTCTGATAGCTTGGTTTGCGTTTGTTTTCTGTGGGTTTCTAACCTATAGTGCTAATCGTTATTTAACTTGTTGACTCATAAAAGGTTAAAACAAAAGTGGTATAATGATATTAGTCATTAAATGAATGTTTATAAAGCCTGAAGTTAAGAACAGTTTTTCCAGTAACTTTAATCACAGATGCCGAACTGTTCAGGTACAACTTTTATTTGTCTGCTCTTAGTATTGTGTCATAAGTTTAGGATTTAAGGCAAAATAGGAATAAGACATACAATGCTTAAGCTAATTACATGAAACACTCAAATAACTAACTCATTATTGTAACAGTTAAATTTATGAAACTAAATGTGTTTGTTCAGATTCAGCTATAACTAAATGAACTAATACAGCAGAGGGTTTAAGAGGCACTGCGCAGTATTCGCATTGGGGATCATTAGCTAACTAAAAATAATGTGTGTGTGTGTGTGTGTGTGTGTGTGTGTGTGTTAAACCATGCTATCAATATTCACAACTACCACATAGCATATGTATTTTTTCATTCGGTAGTAACAAATTAGCCATATAACACCGGAAACATATTAAGTTCATAGATTAAATCTCTCTACTATACATTAGCATATACATGTTTAAAGACATATTAGACACAGTTAACATTTTGTAGAAAAAATCATGGAGATATAAAGGAAACAGATATTTTTGTTTAAGAACACGAGCATTCTGAGAAGCACAAATATTTCCATACACTCCATTATCTCACGTCTTAAGTTCTTAATTGTTTCTGGTGGATTCACAGATTTTGGTTACCGGAGTAGGTCAACGTAATGATAGAGAGTTGAGTCACCAAGTATTGCAGAAATGTGATTTAGTGCGTTAGCTAAATCAGCTTCGTTCACAACTCAGTTAACCCTGAATGTTACATGACTACCTCTACACCTTCCCCCATTGTTTTGTATGTTTTTATTTTAGACTCAAGAGTTTATGAAATGTTGCATTCATTCACCCAAAGGGAACGCAGTCAAGGTCTATCAAGAACAGTCCAGCAACTGTTTGCAGACACGTCTCGATTCTTTTCATTCCTTATCTAGCATTAAGTTAAACGCAACAAACTTCAATAACACAAAACTTAAAAATTTTGAAGAGTCGAAGGTTTATCTCAGAGTATTAGACATACTTCGATACCACCGAGGATAGAGAGTATCGAGGTCCCATCTCTATTTTGCAGTAAACATTTGTCTATTTCTTACACTTACCACTTTTATAAAAGAGTACAAAATTCATTCAGAAGGAAAAGGACTTCACAGACTAATCGCAGAAAATTCAATATGCAGGTTTTATTTATCATGCAAATAATGTAAATACATGCTATTTTAATCAAAATCTTTACTCATTTTTAAGAAAATCCAAAATAATAACAAAACTGTCCTTATAATGGATATTTTGGGTTGGTGAAATATTTTTGAAAACTTTCGTGTTACGTGGATTTTATAAGAAAATACTGAATGACCTTTTTACAGAAAAATGGGACGTTAAAACGCGTATTTCCGGGGAAATCTGATACAGAGGTTTTGTTTGGAATGCAATACGTCTATTTACATCATAAGTAAGTGGTAAAAAAAGTAATAAACGATAGTGTATAGAGAAAGTCATGTGAATATGACACATTAACTTTTATGTACACACAGACTCAAAATAAAAAGTCTGCGTTTTCTGCACTTGAATCCTTTTAACTGCGCAGAAATAAAGTACGCATACACCATTTTCTGTAAACATCGTTTGCTATATTTCACGTAGCTGGGAAACCACAAAAGAGAATGCAAATTTAGTAGTCAGTCATTTCCGAAACAAAAAGTCTTGTGTTACATTCTCATGACTTTCTCTACCCCACTGTCGTTTATTTTTGTATAGCTTCTACAAACTATTCTAAGAAGCTTGTCCTATTTCACGTTAATCAAGATAAACCTTTGCAGAACTAGTTTCATTATACCTTTTTTGTATGTACAAGGAGGATAGAGAAAATCGAATCGAGCCAGCTATATGCTGGCATTAAAATGCCATAGTCTTTTCATTACATCGCGGGAAACAACTGAATAGTGACAGCACTTAAAATGACGAAGTGTTAAAAAATTCAAACCAATAATAAGGGATATACCTAATAACGGAAATGGCTGATGCCCTGAAATAAATTCTGAATTCTAAACATATCTACATTTTTGTGTAGTATATTTTGTTTTTCTCTTATGGTTTACCATTATACAAAATCCTTTCTGAAAATGAAGAGGGCTCCACAGGTGACTCCCAGTAAATTCAAGAAATATCTTTATTTATCATGTAAATATCTTAAATTTATATTTTTTAATAAAATTTTTAAAACATTTTTTTTGAAAACAAAAGAGTATCGAAAACTTTTTCATGTACAGTCTAGTTGGTGTAGGGTTTTTTTCTTAAAAATCTTCGTATCGCGTCTTTAGAAGTTACTGAACTTAAATTCCAAGTGTGGTATTTAGTCAACATTCCCTACCACGTACGTAGTAGGCAGAGAATGTATTGCATTCCACCCAAACATTCGATACCGAGATTTCACCGGAAATAAATGTTTTGAGGCCCCTTGAATAAAACAAATCTGCTGTGATACATTTACGTGACTTTCTCTACCCTCTGTCGTTTATTAGTGGTATACAAATAGTTTTACTAAAGCTTATTTTTATATCTACTTAATTTTAATCCAAATAGCTTTTGCAGAAATAGCTACATTACACATTTCGTTATAAATATACAAAAGGAACAGCGATAGTCAAATGTTTAAGAACTGGACGCCATATGCTGGCCTTACAATTCCATACTGTTTCAATGGAATCGTGAAAACAACTGAATGTTTACAGGACTTTAAAACAATGGCTAAGTATTGAACAATTCAAATCATTAATAATGGATATTTCGGTAACAGCTGCTACCACAAAAAAATAATTGATATAAATTGTGTGTTTTAAAGAGATCTACATTTCTTGCGTGTATACGTTTTCGTGCAACGATTAACGTTTACAGTTATACAAGATTATACAAAATTCCTCTCGAATGAAGAGACTTCATAGGCTATTCCCAGAAAATTCAAGATATACATTTTGTCATATAAATATCTTTAATACATGAAATTTTAATCCAAATCCCTAGAGCTATTCTTTTAGAAAATAAACAATTTCGAAACACGTTCCATGTAAACGGTAGTTTGAGGCAGGGGGATGTTTTTAAAAATCTTCGTGTCGCATCTTTGGAAGGTATTGAACGTAAATACCATGTTTGGTGCTGATCCGACTTTTCGTTTTTGAGTTCTGCTGCTCACAGGCACACACAAGTATCTTTTTCTAAAAATTTTATTCAAAACATGTATATCCTGTGAAATCTCGGTATCGAATTTTTGGTGGAATGCAATACCTCCTCCACCTACTAGATACATGGTAGAGAATAAAAAGCATCTTAAAAATAAATCTTGTCTTTGAACAGCATAACACAAAAACGAAAAGTTGGATATATATCTACCCAAATTTGTATTTAAGTCAACATCTTCCAAAGATGCGATACGAGATTTTTCAAGAAAATTCCTCATCTCTAACCACCCTTTACATGAAAATGTTTTCGAAACTTTTGATTTTCTAAAAAATCGCTCTATTTTTATTATTTTTATTAAACTACCGTATTTTAAAGATATTTACATGACAAACAAAACGTATATCTTGAATTTTCTGGGAATAGCCTGTGAAGTCCTCTTCATTGGGAAGGAATTTTGTGTAATCTTGTATAACCTGTTAACGTTAAGGGATAGACGAGAACGTACTACACAAGATACGTAGATCTCTTTAAAACACACAATTTACTTCAGATGACTTGTTTGTTGCATAAACCATTTTTGAGACATCCGTTATTAATGGTTCGAAGTTCTACCAACTTTAAGTTGTTTCTCGCGATTGCATGCTAACAGTACGGAATATTAAGACCAACGTATAGCGTCAAGTTCTTAAACATCTGACTATCACTGTTCCCTTTGTGTCCTGTCGAAATATGATGTAGCCATTTGCGCCAAGGTTTAGCTCTATTAAAATAAAGTAGATATAAAAAAAATCCGATGTGTTACACTCACATGACTTTCTCTGCTCTTGTACAAACTATTTTTACAAACGATTATTCTCCATATGCTTCATGTTAATCGAGATATCGATATGTTAATCTTATTGCTAATTTTCTTGTAGATGCAAGGGGAATTGGTAGGCTTTAAGCGATAGTCAAATATTTTAGGAGCTGGTTGCTATGTGGAGTATTCCATTCTTTTTGCATCACCAGGACAAAAAATGAATAACGAATTCCCATTTGAGAAAAAGTATAAGTATTGGAAAATTTAAGGAATAACAAGCAATATCTCGAAAATGGTTCACTCAACAAAACAAAATTATATGACATAAATTGTGTATTTTAACGCGATCTACATTTTTTGTGTAGTAAAATTTTGTCTATCTCTTATGGTTTACCAGTTATGCAAAAGTCGTTCACAATGAAGTATACTTTTGGAGACATTCCCTGAAAATTCTAGATATACATTTTATTTGTCATGAAAGTATCTTAAATATATGATATTTTAATCAAAATCGTTAGAGCCATTTCTGAGAAAATTAAAATTTTCGAAAAATGTTCCATGTAAAGGGTAATCTGGGGTGGGGGAATTTTCTTGAAAACCTTCGTGTTGCATCTCTGGAAGATACTGAACGTAAATACCAAGTTTGGTGTTTATCCGACCGTTCGTTTTTGAGTTATGCTGTTCGCTAACACACACACGTTTCCATAAATGCTTTTTTTTGGATTCAGAGGGTCTCAAAACATGTATTTGCGGTGAAATCTCGGTATCGAATTTTTGGGTGGAATGCAATACTTCCCCTACTTACTATACGTAGTAGAGAAAGTAATAGACTTCCGTAAGAATTTGTGTATACACCAGTAAGCGATAGGAAGTACAGAAAGACATGTGAATGTAACACACAAGATTTTTCTAATTATTTTAATTCAGAGGCCTCAAAACATGTATAATCTACCTACTAAAGGTGGCAGGGATAGTAAGATCCCAAGACAGAGCTGCCCTCAAGTTTTAGCCACATTGGGTGTAAGGAGCTATAATAAAACATTATGACATAGAAGTAGCATGCAGAAGTAGTACTTACAGATTATGGCAAATCACAGCACACGATGCATTTTGTCCTCTACTGGTAACAGTTGACACTGACAATACACACCACCACTCACAAGGACTATCTCGCTCGTCGAGTGGTGTACTGAATGGTAACGAGCGCTTCTAAGAATGGCGATATGCACCGACGGTTCTCACACACCTTCGACAAAGGAGGGGGGTAGCGCTTCAGTTGCACCATTGGTTACAAATAAATTCAGCAAATACTGTACCAATACTCCAAGTTCACTGTGAGCTTATTTCAAAATACACATGATAGTAGCAGGGCCGTATTCAGAGGGGGGTTTCTAGGGTTCAACCCCCCCTGAAACTTCTGACAGTTTTATTTATTTAAATTCATAGCAAACCAATATAGTAAAACATCGTTAGATAACCATAGCACTATTGCTAGTACACATTTACAAGAAAAGGGGAAACTTAATAACGTCGACTTACATAGGTAAGGTGACCATACATTCCGGTTTTCAAAGCAGTCTCCATGTTTTGTGCTGTAAGGTAGAATATCTTTATTCTGGTGAGTTTTTCTTGTCTATATAATGTCTCCAAGCAATTTTCTTATCCATGTAATGTCTATATACTACGGAGTAGGTACATGGGGTACTGTTAAGTTTAGATCTATTTGTGGAAAACCCTCCCCGAAATTCTTTTATGGGTACTGGCATGGATAGTACAGGAAGATTAGTACTTCCTTGTATATAGCAATAACAACTATAACATATATTTATTTATATACCCCACTATTCAGAAGTTTCAATTTGAGGCAGTATTTTTCCCCTTAACTGATATCAATGTAATTATACAATATACAAATAATGGCCCGCCTATAAGCAATCACTGTATATTAAAGTATGTAAAATGTATATTACAGCCAATATATTATGTTTATTTATTGTATATATGTGTAAAATATTATGTAAATGTATGTCTTAGTTTAGAATCGTAGGAGCTGTGACGGTAGAACCAAGCTGTTTTCTGTAGCAAACAGTGTCATAAAATGGGCAGCAGAGGGTGGCTAACAATAACTTAGAAAGAAGACTCCAACAGTCGATGGAAAAATACTGATGTAACTCCAAAAAGCTTGTAAATAGTCACGTAGGTGCAAAAAGCCAATCAAATCAAATAAAAGTATTCTGCTAAAGTAGGCTTAGCCAATCAGTAAATAGAGAGATTAAATTTAAAATTTTAAGCTGTGGACGCTAAGAGGTAGCGTACCCAAAACAAGTCAGTTCAGTATATGAAGGTCAGAGTGTGCGGATGTGAAATTTTAATGCAGTGCGAAGATAAATTTTGTCCTTCAAAAAATGTAACTAGGAACAGATAATTACTACAACCGTAACTACATTTCATTTAATATTCGCAGAGATATAATTTTGTATGATTTATAATTTTTAATGCGAATAAAGAACTTAAGAAATTATATATTATTCAACTTCTATGAAGAAGTAATAAAAAGATAATTTAAAACTATAATTTGTGTAAAGTCTGTGAAACTATTCTGCGGCCGTACCACCCTTGCTAAGAGATACTTGCTCTACCAGATATAACTGACGCAACCGAGGCATAAATTAAATAAAACCATAACTAATAAAAAATAAAAAAATCCATTACATATAAACTTTATTATTAACACACACTCACACACACACACACACACACACACACACTCTACACATTCCACCAAAAACTCAATACAGAGATTTCACCAGAAATACATGTTTTGAGGCACCTTAAATCCAAAATATGCATTCTTATTTTCTCTACCACGTACATAGCAGGTGGAGAAGGTATCACATTCCAACCAAATATTTGATGCCGAGATTTCACTGGAAATACGTGTTTTGAGGCCTCCTGAATCCAAAAAAGACCCGTATGTGTACGTCTATGAACAGTATAACTCAAAAACGAAAATTAAGATAAATACCAAACTTAGTATTTATGTTCAGTATTTTGCAAAGTTGTGACACGAAAATTTTCAAGAAGATTCTCCATCCCAAACTACCCATTACGTGGAACATTTTTTAAATTTTTAATTTTTAATAATGGCTCTAACGATTTTGATTAAAATACCATACATTAAACATATTTACATGACAAATAAAATGACTATTTTGGAATTTATGGGAATAGCCTACGAAGTCTTCATTCAGAAGGAATTTTGTATAATCTTGTATAACTGGTAAACGTTAAACGGTAGACGTAAATGCAGTACACACAAGATCTCTTTAAGACACATCATTTATTTCAAATGTTTTTTTTGTGGCATACGCCATTTCCGAGATATCCGTTATTAATGTTTCGAATTGTTCAATACCTAGTCATTCTTTTAAACTCCTGTCAACATTCAGTCGTTTCTCGCGATTGCAAGAAAACAGTATGTAATTTTAAGGCCAGCATATGGCGTCCAGTTCTTAAACATTTGATTATCGCTGTTTCCCTTTGTGTCTACAAGGAAATGCATAGTGCGGCTATTTCTGCAAAGGCTTATTTGAATTAAATTGAATTAGATAGCAAAATACGCTTTGGTATCATTTATATACCCACTAATAATAGATGGTAGAAAAAATCATGTGAATGGACCATATCACATTTTTCTTTAAGGGATTATTAACATACCTATCGCAGCAATGTTAAATTTGCTAAATTCATTACCCATTATCTCAGAAACTGTTTAAGATAAGCAGGGTTGTTCACGATCTATGGTAACAATATCAGACGAGCACAATAGCCCCGCGTGAAACATGTGGATTGAAAGTTCAGTAGTATGAGTGTATCACTGTTTTGCTCAATTGTATGCTCTTGTTCTTGCTGCATCAAATAGGGTCAAAACTAGAACCATTCTGATAATAATGTGATTAATAACATTAATAATTAATTATTAATTAACTGATCATCAATAATTAATTATTATGTGATTGATAATTATCAATTATCATAATTAATTAAGTCTATTCTGCTTGTAATCCATGATTATCTGCGTCAGTCAAACCGATAATTAACAGGTGTAGTCAGTCAAACTTTGCGTAGCATTTACATTCCCTGGCAGGACTCGAAGCACTAAAAACTTCATTCTTAATTTCTCAAGTTCGAAACAAACCCGTCTCTCTTGCAAATTTATATGGACACAGAGGTACAGTAAGAAGGGATTTGATTGAACGTCTTTCATTCATTCATGTTTTATTGATTTCATAACGAGGTTATCAACTGACAGGCAGCTAATTCACGAGACAACTTCAAATAAAATAAAAAATCGAATTGGTTTTTCAAAATTATTATGTGTTTAGGTATAGGTTACACAACCGAGTGGGACACCTCGCCCACTGCAAACTACGTAGATATATTGTGGCTACCACTCCCACAGGAGGCTACAGGCCGCAGGGAGATAGGTAACAGAGACGCGCGGAAGTCCCTAACAGTTCCTGCCTCGAAGATCCATCCCACTGCTGGAGCTGCTTACACAGGGCGATACAACCATCCACCAAGAGTGCTCTTTCCTTGAGCAAGCAACCGCGCTATCTGTCCGGCACACCATACGCCACGAAACCTAGAAGGGCACCTCCAAGATGAGAGGAAAACTAAATGAAAATAAAATTATGGAAAGGAAATCGTGGTAAATTAGAAATCACCTCCGTATTTGCCTATCGAACAAGAAAAACTACGAACATCCAAGGTCAGAGTGAGGGGTTGACGGGAATCGAACCTGGTACCTCCCGAATGGGAGTCTCACATGTTAGCGCGGAGCCGTCCCGCTCGGTAAGTTATCAACTAAAACGATAGTAAGTCAAATTTGATATGTATCTAAGTTTTCGTTTTGGGTTATGCTCTTCATAGATACACAGACAAATAGACAAAGCAGACAGAGATTCAGAGCTTATTCTAAAACTGCCTTTTTTATCCAGCAGATTTAAAAAGTTTGTATTTACAATAAAATTTCCATACTTGATAATTTAGGTGAAATACCACACTTCCTCTTCCTAGACAGGCAGAGAAAACAAAAAGATTAATGCAGCTGCGAATTGATTCCTATTACATACTTAAGCTAGTGGCTCCTTTTCTATACGGGCGTTCAAATCTCCAGCTACACTTAGTACGGCAATTAATATTGGTAGGGTGACTGCCACTCTAGCTGTAAATCTTACTTATTTGTTTATTATTCTTTCTTATTTAACTAAATTTCCGTAAGTAGCATCGTAAATATAATTTAACCGTAATGGAAATTAGAATTGGAGGTCTATTAATGTATATATTAATATATATATATATATATTAATTTATATACCGCTTTCCTAGGTAGAGGAAGCATTGTATTCCATTAAAAATTCCGGTACCTGGAAATGTTTGTTTACAGCATCCAAAAATCAACAGGTTTGATGGATCCAAAGCGACCTACAGGAAAGTTAAATCGTAAAAAACTTCATTAATAATGAATAAACTGTACACGTGTGCTTTATGAGAAGGCAAAAAAGAAATAAAATTAATACGTATTCATATATTAAAAAGCGACAACAGGGAAAGCGTCTTTAAATGAAATATTTCCAGATTTATACAAGGAAATTAACTAAACCAAAGGAAATTCAAAGAAATCCTAATTTTATCACAATGTTTGTTGTAGTGATGAAATGAACCTATATAATTATAACTTTATATTCTACATTATAGATTTGTGTCTTTAAGATAATCCTTCAGTTTATCATAATTTTAACTCTAAAAAAAGTGTAACTTTATTTACGAAATGAATTTATGTTCTCGTCCTTTGAAAAGCGGACCATATAAAATTAAAACCCCAAATTTAATAAATCTGTCTATAGTTTACATACTAAAACTTAATTAATTGCGAAAACTCAGCCTACACAAAGTTTAGTTGCTGTACTTATGGTATTAAATTGAAATCGATAAGAGATTTAGAATAGTTAATGTGTGGTTATTATTGTTATTAATTCCTTGACATGCATCATCAATAAAAGTAACATGTAATACTTCGAAACAGATGTAGTATTGCATTATATCATAAAGCAGGTTTTTTTTCTTTTTCTACTATATATAGTAAGTAGAGGAAGTATTGCATTCTACCCAAAAATTCAATACAGAGATTTCACCGGAAATACATGTTTTGAGTCCCCCTGAATCCAAAAAAGGCAGTTTTATAAAAAGGTCCGTGTGTGTCTGTGAATAGCATAATTCAAAAAGAAAAGTCGGATAAATACCAAACTTGGTATTTAGGTTCAGTATCTTTCAAAGATGAGACACGAAGATTTTCAAGAAAATTCCCCACCCCAGACTACCCTTTTCATGGAACATTTTCATGTTCTCTAAAATGGCTACAACAATTTTGATTAAAATATTACATATTTAAGATATTTTCATGACAAATAAAATGTGTATCTTAAATTTTCTGGGAATGTCCCCAAAAGTCCTCTTCTTTGTGATTGGCTTTTGCATAACTGATAAACTGTAAGATATATACAAAATTTTTCTACACAAATAATGTAGAGCTCGTTAAAACACAATTTATTTCTTACATATTTTTTTTGTGGATTGAACCATTTCCGAGGTATTCCTTGTTATTTGCATTTTCCAACACATACTTTTTCTCAAATGGGAATTCGTTATTCGTTTCATTTTTTCCCTGGACATACAAAGAGAGAGGAATGTTACACATAGCAACCAGCTCTTAAAAGATTTGACTATCGCTTAAATACTACCATATTCCCCTTGTACCTACAAGAAAATTAGGAATAAGATAGCTTCTGCAAATGTTTATCTCGATTAACCTAAAGCAGATGGAGAATAAGCGTTTGTAAAAATAGTTTGTACAAGACAACAGAAAGTCGTGTGAGTGTAACACACCAGTTTTTTAATATGTACAATTGTTGCTGTAATTGAGTTGACGCATGCCCGTAACAAGGCTGAACAAAAGGAGAGGGATAATGATGACTACTAACCTATAATTTATTTCAATAGGCACACATCTTTTTTTTCTGCAGCCACGCGGCCGCTGCGTGCTCAGAATTAGAAGATTGTTTTTAGCTGCTGAACGAGGGAGACACTGACCCTGACATTGTTCAAGGTGACTATCCTGGCAACATCTTTTCCATATGTAACTGGTAAGTGCTCCTAAAATTCCTTCCGTTAAGTGACAGGTCATTCGCACTCGGTTTAAAGATGCTAGAAGCTTCTCTGACGGTTCCAAACAAAGTCTTAAGTGCTGTTGATGAAATCGCTTTTTTAAAGACTTCAAGAGCTCGTAGTTCCGTTCGGGTTATAGAGATATCATACCTTAAAGATTCACCGGAATACATGATTCTGATGAGAAAGTTTAATGCGCGATCGAAAATTCCGTTGTGCTTTTTACTTTCTCTACTACGTATAGTAAGTAGGGGAAGTATTGTATTCCACCCAAAAATTCGATACCGAGATTTCAACGGAAGTACATGTTTTGAGACCCCCTGAATCCAAAAAAGTATTTTTAGAAACATGTCCGTGTGTGTGTGTGTCTGTGTGTCTATCTGTCTGTGAACAGCATAACTCAGAAACGAACAGTCGGATAAACACCAAACCTGGTATTTAGGTTCAGTATCTTCCAGAGCTGCAACACGAAGGTTTTCAAGAAACTCCCCCCACCCCAGATCACTCTTTACATGGAACATTTTTCGAAAATTTTAATTTTCTAAAAAATGCCTCTAACGATTTTGATTAAAATGTCATATGTTTAAGATATTTTTATGACAAATGAAATGTATATCTCGAATTTTCTGGGAATGTCTCCAAAAGTATTCATTGTGAACGAGTTTTGCATAACTGGTAAACCATAAGAGATAGACAAAATGTTACTACACAAAAAATGTAGATCGCGTTAAAGTACACAATTTATGTCGTATACATTTTTTTGTTGAGTGAACCATTTTCGAGATATTGCTTGTTATTCCCTTAAAGTTTTCAATACTTATACCTTTTCTCAAATGGGAATTCGTTATTCATTTTTTTGTCTTGGATATGCAAAGAGTATTAATCTGTGGCAAAGGGAATGGTGCTGCACCTAGCAACTAGCTATTAAGAGATATGTATGTGCTTAAAGGCTACTGTATTTCTATATTGCCCTGTAAATATATATTCCCCTTACATCTACAAGAAAATTAGCAATAAGTTAGAGTCTGCAAATGTTTATCTCGATTAACATGAAGTAGATGGAGAATAAGCGTTTGTAAAAATAGTTTTTACAAGAGTAGAGAAAGTCATGTGAGTGTAATACATCAGATTTTTTCTTGAATTTTTCTGCTATATCTTAAAAGTTACGGGGGTCCCGCAAGGAAGTGTGCTTGCACCGATACTGTATCTGCTGTATACGAGTATATTCCACAAAATCCGGAAACGATAATGGCCACCTTTGCTGATGATATTGTAATACTAGCTGTTGGAGAAACAGAAGAAGCAACAATTTATATGCTTCAATTTGCAGTAAATTAAGTTAACGCTTGGACAAAAAAGTGGCGTATTAAACTTAATGAAACAAAATCTGTCCATGTTAATTTTACAAATAGAAGGATAAAAAATCTACGTGTATTTATGAACAAACAAATAATCCCATATGCAAACCAGGCCAAGTATTTGGGCATGATACTGGATGCTAAGTTGAAATGGAAGGCACATGTTAAAAAGAAAAAAGAACAACTTGAGATGAAGTATAGAAAAATGTATTGGCTCTTAGGAAGATATTCTGAACTTAACATACAAAATAAATTGCTCTTGTATAAGCAGATATTAAAACCTGTATGGATGTATGGTTTGCAGATCTGGGGCTGCACCAAGAAATCAAATATTAAAATTATACAACTTTTCCAAAATAAAGTGCTACATGGTATTGTTAATGCACCATGGTACATCAGGAATGACAACATCCATAGACACTTAAAAATGGACACTGTTAGTGAAGAAATAAGAACCATGGCAGTGAAGCATGAAAAACGACTTCACTACCATTCAAACCCTTCAGCTATTGGATACTAGTGCAGTACTAAGAAGATTAAAAAGGACTAAACCTGAAGATTTGGTGCAGTAATGTGTGTTATTGCGTGAAAAATGCAATTATTAGCAGAATATATTCATTGGAATACATTACTGCCAAACGGTGACATAATTATGATAGTGAAGCTACTAGATAAGTTCTCACACTTAGTTGTAGTATGAAATTTAAATAAAAATAAATCTTAAAAGTGTATGGCTCAAGTACAAACTTTAATATTTGTCCGAATTTTCGTTTTCACATTTTGCTGCTCATAGACAGACAGACAGACAGACAGATGCGTTGACCTTTTTATAAATGATTTCATGAGGATTCGAAGCACCTAAAAGGTGCATTTCCGATAAAATTTGGACCTCAAATATTTATAGAATACCTTACATTTCACACTTAAGCGTTCTACTTAAGGTTCTACTTGTACAACGTGTTTTTAAAGTAAGTATCGTTTTAATATTTTGCCGCTTCAGCGCTGCAGTCGCGATTTTGAGCACGCGATCCTTCCTCTATCCATTAGGAAGCCAGACGTAGCTATGAGCGATCGTCACTTTGTATTTTCCTGTTGTTAGAGCTTTCGAAATGTTCAAAACAATCGAACGACCGCCGACTGTGAAGTCAGATCAGTGATTCGTTTCCTGAATGCGAGAAATGTTACGCCAGCAAACATTCTTTGCCAATTTTATGAGGTTTATGGGAAACAATAATGGGCGACAATGCCCGGCACACAGCCAAACAAACTCCAGATCTGATCGCATCATTTGGTTGGGAACAATTCGACCATCCTCTCTACAGTCCAGATTTGGCAACTAGTGATTTTCGTCGGCTTCTTCATTTAAAGAAACTCCTTGGTGGAAAACATTTCAACGACGATAATATTGTGAAACTTGAAGTGTAGACTTAGTTTTCATCACAGACGGCATCATTCTTTGAAGAGGACATTAGTGTAAGGTGTAAGGTAATGAATGATAATATAGTATTTGGAAAATGATGTTCTGTTATTTTTTAGAAAATTATTGGCACTTGCTTTAAAAACGGGCCTCGTATTGTCGCATATGCTATTGGAAAGTATACTAATTACGCGAACTTAAATATTTATTAGAACTTATTAAGAATCTAAATTCTTTCCAGCTTTGAGGTTTTACAGTCTTACTTAACTTTCTCGAGCTGAGACATTCCAAAGCGGAACTTTCTGGTTTACCTCATCACTTGACGACTTACATGGTACTTTAAGGTTACCTCATTTTCCGTTTAGTAACAAACAGAATCATGCTGAACTCGGCACTGTCACGTAGGCGTTGGTTTATCATATATGGTTAACCTGGTCACGATGTCGCGCTGTACCGTAGGCAACCGCGAGACTATATGAGATATAGCTTAGATAACTCGCCCGGCATTGCTCTCTTCCCTCTGGAACTCTTGACTTGCGAGGAACTTTCCTGCCGCCGAGACCGTTGTTGGACCCCCTCCGTAACTACGCCTCTAGTATGGTGACACACTCCTAAGGGTAAGATATCTGTATTCTGTATTATGTAATCTTAATTGTTAATCAACCTTAGCTACTACTAGGCTAGCACTTGCAACAATGTCTTTTACAGTTAGGTTTCCTTCCTTACAATTGTAATAGTCTATCCTATGTAATAAACAATATAACATGCACATTTAGCCTTTTTGCTCTCCCATCTAATCCTTTGCCTATACCCTCCTAGTCACAGTGACAGTAAACCGTGACAGTATGTATGTCTATAAAACGTATTGTAAACTGCACTACAGGAAAACGAAATGTTAAGATTTATCACCATGGAATGATTAATGTGTTTTATTTTGTTATTCTTGAAGCTTACTTCTTTCGTTTTTCTTTATTTGAGGAGACAACACAGACTATATATGAGTGTAATAACTTCCGTTCTGGCGATTTCCAGGAATGTAATTTAGATTGTCCTATAAATCCTTCACTTCAGTGACATAATGCCAACCTTCAAACCATACAGGGTAAGCTCTAGAATCTAGTCAAGGATTTCAGACATTGTTTCATTTACTTTCCTATGTTGCCTCAGTATTGTATATATAAGAGTATAGAATTCATTATTTGGAAGGTGGTAGACTCAACAAAACAATAAAAATAAACAAATAAAAAATCTAATGTGCAACATGTAAACCATGTTCTGTAGTCATTACCATTTTGTATATATTTCGTATATGTTATACTATGTAGGTAGGATTAGGAGCGGAGGGGACTTAGCACCTCGACATAAGGAGATCTTTTGTGCCTAGGCCCATAACGGGGCGCCTCCGGGAGGGAGGGGTGAGGTGAAGGAGACAAGAGCGGCCGGGTCTCAGGAAACACACAGAGCAGAGGGCAGGGTCTCTACAATTTCAGGTTGAAACTCCTCTGCAGCTGGCGGCAGCTGGCAAAATTGCTCCCCTCCCCCCTGAAGTCTTGCACATCCCACTAGAGGATGAAGACGTCTCCCATTCCGGGTACGAAGTGTTACAGGGGCTATCTTTTTACCCTGCCTGCAACGCCGAGACTCCGCCGACACTTGCAACCCTGAAACAACCAAGCAGATGAAAGATGAAGCGAAATGAGAATGGAGGTGAAATGGATGGACAGGAAATTCGGAGAATGTAATTAACCTTCCCAGGATTCACCTAGCGATCCGGGGAAACCCCCTAACACCCATGGGTCAGGAATGTTGGCCGCGGGAATCGAACCCGCGACCTCCCAAATTGAGTCACAAGCGCTACTACCTGCGCCACCTCGCTCGGTTAGTATGCAGGCATATAAAAAGTGATTTTTCTATCCCTTCAATAGTAATCTTGATAAACGTTTGTGTAACAATAACTTGCAAATAGCTAATATGGGTTTAGTTGCATATACAAGACGCAAAAGTAGAACTCGCTATTTGTTTGACTAAGTCAGATAATTTACTATGGCCTTATATAGAATAAAGAAGAAATGCATATGTTCAAACCTGTTTCATTAGATGACGCATTTCTACTTGAAATTTTAATATTTTACCAGCAGCTACTGCTACAAAAAATACTTGATGCAAGTTATATATTTTAATGAGTACCTACTCCTCTTTCTTGTTCCATTATTCCCATCTTTAACTGCAATGGTCACATCGGCGGCCTTTCACCTTAGGAACACGCTGACTGTTGGCAATGATGTTAACTACTATACCGTTGTAATTGGATTTCTGGTTTTTCTTAAAGAAGATATTGTTGTATTGTTATTTGCAACATTTTCAAGATGGTTTGTTGCGTTGTTTGCACCACGCTTTGGACGTCAATTTGAAGTAGGTCGTATTGAAGGAGTTGTATTATATTTCAACTGTTGGGGAGCCGACCTCGTAGTAGTTGCAACCGCACATATTGTAAACAGCTTCGGTAACCTTCGCCCCAAATGTATTTTCAGGTGGCCTTTGCCCCAAGTTTAAAAGATATTAACTTTGTAATTAAACTGTTTAATATTAAATATTTATGTTTGCCTCGGCTGCGTCAGTATTATTGTTAGAGACATGGAAGTCTTGGCAGGGCGTGATGCGACAGGAATGTAGGGTTACGCAGATTTTAAGTTTTAATTCACTCCTTTTTATTAATCCTTGACACAAATTAAATGGCACTTCAGTGATATAGGGAGCTGTGAGGTTATTTTATTTAATACTTGCACTTTTTAACACATACTATTTTTCGTTTCACACGACTAGTAATTAATTTCTCGAGAACACAACTCGCGTCTGGTTAGTAACTCTGTCTGCAGGCAACTGAATAGATTTAAACCGTCTAAACTTGTAAATTTCTGTATTTCAAGTTTCTGATTGGCTATTCCTACTCCAATAGAATACCTGCACTTAACTAAAGCTTTTTCTGGTTGTTGATTGGCTATTTTTATAAACTGTCACTAAAATTACATTAATGCTTCCAAGAATCACAAATAACGCTTAAACTCTTAAACTCATTATTGCCTCAAGGTTACCTCATTGTTAGCAACTTTTAACTTATTATTCTCACAGCTCCTACATTATTAAATTACGTAATGCATTCACATAACATCATTGAACATGTTTACAATAATATTAGCATATGCAATGACTGTTACATACATTTTACAAATTATTACATGTACATATTGCTTCAAGGCGGGCTGTTATTGAATTTACATATTATATAATTTGATTGAAATCATTTAAGTGTTAGGTCTCACACACATTCACTCATACTTCCAGACTCTGGGGAGGACAGGGAATAAACTTCGCTATAGAAAAATTTTCCCCGCAGACAGGAATCGAACCCAGGACCCCTGGCACAGCTGGCAGATGCTCTACCGACTAAGCTCCTAGACCTGCCGTCTATATGTGTTAATTTCTTCTGCTTTTCACCCTATAAATGCTGTAATAAGAAAGAAGAGGACTTTTTAAACTATTTATATAAATTAAAAATGTAAACACTGATTCACAATAAACCGAGAACGATAATCAGAGAATTGAAAGCAGAGAGACGCAGGTTTCGTTCACAGTACACCGGAAACGGAAATACCTGTCGATAGAAACGTGGAAAGGCGATTTTGCCTATTGGGATGTCATTTTCCTGATTAACCAATGGCACTGTTTCATCTGCTTGCAGTTACTCAACATTAAACAGGTTAGCCAAATTCATAATTCGAAGTTATGCATATTTAGTTTTCTAATCGCCAGGCCATTAAATACTACTTCTAACTTCTCTTGTGAAAGCGTCATTCTAATACATCTATAACAAATGGCATACAACAGAATTTGTGTACTTTACTGTTTTCGGTTGTTTGCTGTCATGAATTTGTTTTTATAGTGTTTCGACCAGAGAGAACTCTAGCGGCGCATTAGTTAACGGCCTCTTTTAATACGTTCTACCATGAAGACAACTACTCACAATATAAATCCAAAATGTTTCGGGAGCCAGAATGGAAAGGTTGAAACTTGGTTAAGTCCTAATTTAAGGGCTTGATAAGATTTCCGGAAAGTGTAACACTGACATTATACAGGGTGGACCATTTAAGTTGAGACTGTACAATATCTCCACAACTAAGCGCTATAGAAGGAAATGTCTTGAATAAACGTTGCTTGATATTATGGGGGAAAGTAAATGCCATTAGTCGTGTTATATTTGAAGGACGTCATGATGGTCATTTTAGGGTAAAAATTCATGTTTTTAATGGGAGCCTGTTTTTTTCATTAGAAAATTGTTTATAACAAAACTATTATGATGAGGAATAAGGAAACAAAATAAAAAATCTGATGTGTTACACTCGCATGACTTTCTCTACTCTTGTACAAACTATTTTTACAAACGCTTATTCTCCATCTAGTTCATGTTAATCGAGATAAACATTTGCAGATCTCTCTTATTGCTAATTTTCTTGTAGATGTAAGGGGAATATATATTTACAAGGGCAATTTGGAAATACAGTAGCCTTTAAGCACATACATATCTCTTAATAGCTGGTTGCTAGGTGCAGTACCATTCCCTTTCCCACAGATTAATACTCTTTGCATATCCAAGACAAAAAATAAATAACGAATTCCCATTTGAGAAAATAAGTATTGAAAAATTTAAGGGAATAACAAGTAATATCTCGAAAATGGTTCACTCAACAAAAAAAATGTATATGACATAAATTGTGTATTTTAACGCGTTCTACATTTTTTGTGTAGTAAAATTTTGTCTATCTCTTATGGTTTACCAGTTATGCAAAAGTCGTTCACAATGAAGAATACTTTTGGAGACATTCCCAGGAAATTCAAGATATACATTTTATTTGTCATAAAAATATCTTAAACATATGATATTTTAACCAAAATAGTTAGAGCCATTTTTGAGAAAATTAAAATTTTCGAAAAATGTTCCATGTAGGGGGTAATCTGGGGTGGGGGAATTTTCTTGAAAACCTTCGTGTAGCATCCTTGGAAGATACTGAACCTAAATACTAAGTTTGGTGTTTATCCGACTGTTCGTTTTTGAGTTATGCTGTTCACAGACAGACACACAGACAGACAGACACACAGACACACACACACACACACGGACATGTTTCCAAAAATGCTTATTTTGGATTCAGGGGATCTCAAAACATGTATTTCCGGTGAAATCTCGGTATGGAATTTTTGGGTGGAATACAATACTTCCCCTACTTACTATACGTAGTAGAGAAAGTAAAAATGTTGGTTCCCAATTACGAAACCGTAACTTGACCCTTAAGTGACCATCCATGGATGGTCCAACCATTCATTCGCTCTTCTTACGCAGCCATTCAGAATTTTCGTTGTTATTTACTTTGGTGTAAGAACAATTGTAAAGTGCTTTATACAAATATTGTTTAGTTTTTTATGAAGAGTGAGACAACAACACAAACATGGTAGGTTCCCATTAAAAAATTAAATGACCCTAAAATGACCAACATAACGTCATCCAAATAAAATACGACTAATGACATTTACTTTGCCCCATAATATCAAGCAACATTTCTATCTACAAGCTTAGTTTCGAAGATATTGTACAGTCTCAAATTAAATGGTCCACCCTGTATACACGTATTTTAACGATGTCATTCCCATTCTGGTTCCCATGCTGAGAACCAACCTATACATGTTATTCCTCATTCTAATATTTTAAACGATGTTGTTTTAATTGAAATTGTTTCAGACATTTTGAGAAAATAAACGACAATGTCCATTTTAATGTAAAGGATTGTTTTGGGTGCAGGGGGAGGGGATTTTCTCACCTCGTACCCTTAAACGATGTTAGACTTAAGAAGCATGAAATTTGATGTTTATGCTCTTTTTTCAAATTGTGCTGTTCAGTGCCCTCCTTTTCTCTCTCTCTCTCTCTCTCTCTCTCTCTCTCTTTTACATACACACACACACACACAAAGGCCCTAGTTTTGGTTCAGAGGACCCCTAAATGCGTCTGTGAAATCGCGATATCGAACTTTTGATCGATTGCAAAATTTCCTCTAATCTAAGCTAAACGGTAGAGAATGTAAAAATGTCAATAAAAAATATGATGCGTTACATTCACATGACTTTCTCTAACCGCTATCGTTGCAAAAGCCTTATGTCGGTTTCAGTTACTTTAGACAAACGTTTACATAACTAGTTTCATTATACATTTCGTTTTAGGTACAAAGGGAATAGTGGTAGTCGAATGTTTACAAACTGATCGCCTTAAAATTCCATGCTCTTTCCACGACATCGCGAGAATCTGAAGGTTAGCAATACTTAAAAAAATGAAGTATTGAAACATTCAAACCAATAAACACGGATATCCTGGTTGATGCGTTATTTGAAATAAATTGTGCCTTTTAAAGAGCTCTACATTTTTTGTGTAGTAAGGTTTCATGTATTTTTATGGTTTACCAGTTATGTAAAGTTCCTTCCGAATGAAGAGTTCTTCAGACTATTCTCAGAAAATCCAAGTTATACATTTTATTTGTAATGCACATACCTGTAAAGTATGGCATTTTAATCGAAATAGTCAGAGCCGTCTGAGAAAATAAAACATAATGACTATTTTTCAATGTAAAGTTAGCTTGGGATGGGGGAATTTTCTTGAAAATCTTCGTGTCGCATCCTTGGAAGATGCTGAACTTGTCTACATACCAAGTTTGGGATGGCTCAGATGGCAAGTCTGTGGCCCGCATTAGGGAGATCATGGGTTCGATTCCCGCGGACTGTCTTCCTGACCCATGATTTTTTTTTCGGGGGTTTCGCTAGGCGAATGCTGGGAAGGTTCATTTGCATCCCTCTAATTTCCTGTCCCTTCGTTTCACCCCCATTCTCATTTTATTTCACCTTTCATCTGTTTGGCTGTTTCAGGGTTATGAGTGTCGGCATTGCATGGCAGGCGAAAAGGATGCTCTATGTAACATTTTGTCCCCCAGAGTGGGGCGGTCTCCGAGTCCCGGGACCTTCAATGCAATGTACAAACCTGTAGGGGGCAGGGGAGCGGTTGTACCAGTTGCCGTCCGGGGAGTAGGGACCCCACCCTTTGCCCTGTCGTGCCTCCTGGTCCTGCCGCCCATTGTCTCCTCTCACCACACCCTTCCTCCCAGGAGCTCCCCGTCAGGGGCTTAGGCAAAAAAGATCTTCGTAGTCGAGGTGCAAGGTCCCCCTCAGCTCCTAGTCCCAGTACTATCCAACTTTTCGTTTTTATGTTATGCTCTTCACAGACGCGCGCGTGCGCACCTCTTTCTAAAGAGGTTTTTTCTGGAATGGATCCGGAGCCCCAAAAAATGTATTTGCGGTGAAATCTTGACATCAAATTTTTGAGTGGAATACAATACTTCCTCTACCTACAAATACATGGTAGAGAAAGCAAAAAGGGCCATAGAATTAATGTATTTCGAGCTACACATAGTAGCAACTGTAAAATGTAACTCGCATATTTTCACGAGTGCTGAAATAGAAAGTGACATGCTGAGTACCATATGTTATGGAAACATTTTCTCATGAAATATTCAGGAGTGTGTTAAGTCATAATGACAGTGTTATAGCTGACGAGTTATTCTGAGGTCATATCACAGTACTGAAGACGTTTATCATAACACCCAGCGAGCTTGTCTTTTTCTTCAGTTATATCTCAACACTGCTAAATGCCAATTGTTGTTGTTATGTTTTGTACTGAATCATGCAAACTGCAGTGCTAATTACAAAGATTGCACGAACTGCTCTGAACTATGTTTAGATGATATACCAGCAGACCAAGGCACATTAAATGCCTAAAAGTTGTGATGCTGTAATAGTTTAGACAATCTTGTTTCATTTTCTGCTACTGTGTGAGTTACACACATTTAAAGGGGCTACACATACAACATAAACGCTACAACAAGTGCATTACCTTCACTAACTCCACCAGTTACATGACCAGGGCCGGATTTTGATGACCTAAAAAGGTTTTAAAAATACCAATAAAATACCTTAAAATTTAAAGAAATGACAAGTTTATTTTCCTATCTACTTCTTTATATGTATGTGAACAGCATAACTCAAAACCGAATAGTCGGATCAACATCAAACTTGGTATTTACGTTCAGTATCTTCCAAAGATGCGACACAAAGTTTTTTAAGAAAATTCCTCCACCCTAAGCTACCCTTTAAATCGGGCAATTTACGAAAATTTTGATTTTCTAAAACGTGACTAACGATTTTGATTAAAATGCCATATATTAAAGATATTTACATGGCAAATAAAATGTACATCTTGAATTTTCTGGGAATATCCTGTAAAGTCCTCTTCATTCTGAAGGAATTTTGTATAATCTTATATAACTGTAAACGTTAAGCGATAGACAAAAACGTACTACACCAAACATGTAGATCTCTTTAAAAAACACAATTTATTTCAAATAAGTTTTTTGTGGCATATGTCATTTCTGAGATATATGATAATAATTGTTCGAATTGTTTATTTCTTAGTCATTCTCTTAAAGGCCTGTCAACACTCCTGTCAACAGCTTCACTGTTCTCTTTTTATCTATGACGAAATGTGTAATGTAGCTATTTCAGCAAAAGTTTATCTGGATTAAAACGTAATAAATAGAAAAATAAGCAGTAAGAATACTTTGCATACCTCTAATAAAGGATAGAGCGCAGAGAAAGTAATGTGAATGTATCACATCAGAAATTTGTTTTGAGTTATGCTGTTCAGAAACACATACATGAACATTTTTTATAATTTTGTTTTGGATTCAGGGGTCTCAAAACATGTACTTTGGTGAAATCTTAGTATAGAATTTTTGGGAGAAATACAATACCTTCCTATTTATAGATAGAGAATTATGATATAATTTAGAAATTAATTTAAAATATGTATTTGTTTCATGTTCTTGTTTAAAGAATCTGAAAAAAAAGTTGAGAAAATTCTTTTCGAAGCGGTCTTACAAACCTATAAGTAGCCTTAACCTTTTGAGGTTTAAAAATATACAAAATCCATTACGAATGAAGAGTTACAGCCTATGACAATAGCAACCTGACTGTACGCACTTATTAACGTAGAGAGAGAGAGAGAGAGAGAGAGAGAGAGAGAGAGAGAGAGAAGGGAAAACTGACCTGTCTCATCCTTAGGTTGGGTCATGAAATCATAATAGCAATAATATTTGCTCTCCTGACAATTATCGTCCCTCCGTTCACAAGCAACCACTTCCAGACTAAAGATCAAATATGAATGTGACTCTTTTTTCATTTCCAAGAATACTTGTAAAGGATGTACAAAATTACTCTTTTACTTTCAGTTGAATAGTGAAATTCTGAAGTTTGAAAAGTTATCCTTATGTAAAATAACAATAATGTAAAACTGCATACACAATGTAAATGCATGAAAATGACTAAATAAAAACGCAAACGGCAAGAAAATGACAAAATAATAATATAAAATCGAAATAAATGGCATAAATGACCTAACAAATATGCATTTACAGAACCTGGAACCCATGATAAAGGTTTATGTACATATCAACCTACGATGCAACAATTAAAATACGACGTCACCAAAATCCGGACCCTGATAATAACGATAAAAATACCTTTGTGCTACATTATAATTGCCATATTATAACTTGTACCTTGACAGTTCTGTTACCACGTGGACTGAATTGGTGGGGAACGGGAGGGCCAAATACCACCTGGCAGGCTCGGTTGACAATGCTAATAGTTGAATAATTACTGTACATACATGACTAAATAAATCTGTGGACCGATTGACTTAAGGTTTTTCGTGGTATTCCTCAGCCGCTAAGGTAAATACCGGATTGAATATTTAATACCGCAACCCAAAGTTCCAACTAAGTCTAAAACAATAGTAAAAATCTGATGTGTTACACTCACATGACTTTCTCTACTCTTGTACAAACTATTTATACAAACGCTTATTCTCCATCTACTTCATGTTAATCGAGATAAACATTTGCAGAGTTTATCTTATTGCTAATTTTCTTGTAGATGTAAGGGGAATATATATTTACAAGGGCAATTTGGAGATACAGTAGCCTTTAAGCACATACATATCTCTTAATAGCTGGTTGCTAGGTGCAACAACATTCCCTTTCCCACAGATTAATACTCTTTGCATATCCAAGACAAAAAAATGAATAACGAATTCCCATTTGAGAAAATATTGAAAAATCTGATGTGTTACACTCACATGACTTTCTCTACTCTTGTACAAACTATTTTTACAAACGCTTATTCTCCATCTACTTCATGTTAATCGAAATAAACATTTGCAGACTCTATTTTATTGCTAATTTTCTTGTAGATGTAAGGGGAATGTATATTTACAACGGCAATTTGGAAATACAGTAGCCTTTAAGCACATACATATCTCTTAATAGCTGATTGCTAGGTGCAGCACCATTCCCTTTGCCACAGATTAATACTCTTTGCATATCCAAGACAAGAAAATGAATAACGAATTCCCATTTGAGAAAATAAGTATTGAAAAATTTAAGGGAATAACAAGTAATATCTCGAAAATGGTTCACTCAACAAAAAAAAATGTATATGACATAAATTGTGTATTTTAACGCGATCTACATTTTTTTGTGTAGTAAAAGTTTGCCTATCTCTTATGGTTTACGAGTTATGCAAAAGTCGTTCACAATAAAGAATACTTTTGGAGACATTCCCAGAAAATTCAACATATGCATTTTATTTGTTATAAAAATAGCTTAAACATATGATATTTTAATCAAAATCGTTAGAGCCATTTTTGAGAAAATTAAAATTTTCGAAAAATGTTCCATGTAAAGGGTAATCTGGGGTGGGGGGATTTTCTTGAAAACCTTCGTGTCGCATCTTTGGAAGATACTGAACCTAATACCAAGTTTGGTGTTTATCCGACTGTTCGTTTCTGAGTTATGCTGTTCACAGACAGTCACACACATACACAGACACACACACGGACATGTTTCCAAAAATGCTTTTTTTGGATTCAGGGGGTCTCAAAACATGTATTTCCGGTGAAATCTCGGTATCGAATTATTGGGTGGAATACAATACTTCGCCTACTTACTATACGTAGTAGAGAAAGCAAAAATAAAAAACAGGCGGTAATAGCGAATGCTATGCCATCTATTCACAGACAATGAAAGCAGGTAGACTGGACAGCACCCTAATGCCATCTACACGGCACGAAGCAGAAGATCCGGCTGCTATGCGCTGGGGTCTCTGTGGACACGTGACGAAGCAAGATGGCATGGTTACAGGGACGAGACCTAGAAGGCTAACTGTCCGCTACACCTCGATCTAAGAGTTATCCACTAACAGATCCGTTGCGATGTGACCATGTAGTTAAAGCGTCGTAAAATAAAATAGTAATAATAAATCGTCTTTCTCGCGCTGTTAACAAAAGAAGAAAGTATAAGCTATAAGTTGCGTGAAGACACTCTGAGTGTGAAGCTTATATTGCACTCAAACTATTACCATTTGCAACAATACATACAACAAAGCTATTACCGCGACGTAACAAAAATTTTTATTCTTGTGTATTGGCTTCATGAGATCTGTCAGGTGAGCTAGCGGGAAGACTACATGTTGTGGGAAGCATCTGATAGTTGAAGTAGTTGTTTATATTGTTTACCCCACGTTTTGGGAGCCAATTTGAAGAGTTTTGTTGCTGCTACGTATGGAAAGCTGGTTTGAAGAAGATGTATTATATTTCGACTGCTGGGGAGCCGAACTTGAAGTAGTTGCAGCCGCACATATGGTAAAAGGTTTCCGTTAGCCTTCGCCCAAATATTAACTTTGTAATTTGACTGTTTCTTTAAATATTATATACTTATGTTTGCCTCGGCTGCGTCAGTATTTATTTTTAGAGACATGAATATCTTAGCAGAGAGTGGTGTGACTGAAGAATGTAGGCTTACACAGATTTTAAGTTTTTCTTCACTCCATTTATTTATGCTTGACACGATTTAAATAATACTTCACTGATATAGAGAGCTGTGAGATTTTTTTTATTAATTACTTGCCCTTTTTTAACACGTAAACTATTTTCGTCTCATACTGAATACGTATTAAACTTCTCGAGGACGCGTCTCGCGTCCGGTTAGGAACGCTATCTGCTAGCAACTGACTTCTGAATTTGTAAATTTTGCTATATTTCAGTTTCTGATTGGCTAATCCTACTCCAACAGAATATTTTCATTTAACTTAAGTTTTTTTCTTTTTGTTGATTGGCTATTTATAAACTGACACAAAAATTACGTTATTGTTGTTCCAAGAATTACCAGTAGGATTTAAACTTTCTAATTCATTATTGCCTCAAGGTTACCTCATTGTTACCTTATTGTTAGCAACTTTTAACCTATTTTTCTCACAGCTCCTACATTATTAAATTACGTAATACATTCACACAACATTATTACACATGTATACAATAATATAAACCTATATAATGACTGTAATATACACTTTTTATACATTGTTACATACACATATTGCTTTAAGGCGGGCTGTTTTTGAATTTATACATTATATAATTCGACTGAAATCATTTAAGTGTTAAAAATACTGCCTCATAGTAGAATCAAATCAATGCATAAGAAACGTCGTAATGAGTCGTACATAAAATGCGCTCCATAATAATTTAATTTGCACGTAGTAATGGATAAATGTATTTGTAAACAAAGTGCGACATATACCACATGCTATATTCACTAAGTGCTCAAAATCAGTAACAGAACTCAGTGCTGAAAACTAAAGCTTTGTTCCATCCTTGCACACTTGTGCGTATTTCACTTTATTAATTATTATTATTATTATTATTATTATTATTTCTAACATCACCTGACTACTGTTTATTTTATATTACGTCAAGGATTTGTCTATTTTTATACGTGCATGCATTCTTTGCAGTCCAGGGTTCACAAGGCCAAAACATATATTTATTACCACGTGCCAGCAGTAATAAATAAATGCCTCCACAGTGAAAGTGCTATGTTATACTGGAGGCTTTAAGCGGAGGTTTCGAAGGAGTGTTTGGCGGTATCGACGAGATTGACTGTCACATACATAGTTGCAGTGACGTAGTCCGTCACTGAGCTGTCACAAGGGACAAGTTTATAATACGGCGATTATAGTACACAACATGCAACTGACAGTCTCCAAATAAAGGAAAGGAATTATTCCATATGTGCCATTACATTGTGGCATATGAGGTAACGTAATAGCTGATTTTGTAGCCAAGCAAGGTACACGTGAATGTAACACCAGATGTCGCAGAATTTCCATTCTCTGAAATAGCAAACTTCAAGGACCAACTGACCAAGTACTTCACGCAGCTATAACACTACCAACCTGACAAAAGAAAGCCACTCCAAACGGAAAGAAGCAACTAAATGCACAGACTTACAGTTGGACACACTCATACACCTTTTCAAAGGAAGAACCATTTGATTGTGAAAAGTGCAGGTGTCATATAACATTTGAGGCAGTATTTTTAGCACTTAAATTATTTCAGTCCAATTATATAATATATAAATTCAATAACAGCCCGCCTTAAAGCAATATGTGTATGTAATAATATATAAAAAGTGTATATTACAGTCATTGTAAATGTTTATATTATTGTATACATATGTAATAATGTTATGTGAATGCATTACGTAATTTAATAATGTAGGCGCTGTGAGAATAATAGGTTAAAAGTTGCTAACAATGAGGTAACAATGAGGCAATAATGAATTTGAAAGTTTAACAATACTACTTGTGATTCTTGGAAGCAATAAGGTAATTTTTGTGACAGTTTATAAAATACACAACCAACAACCAGAAAAAGCTTTAGTTAAATGAAATTATTCTATTGGAGTAGGATTAACCAATCAGAAACTGAAATATAGCAAAATTTACAAATCTAGAAGTCAGTTGCTTGTAGACAGTGCTCATAACTGGACGCTTTGGTTGTCCTCGAGATGCGTCCTCGAGAAATTTTATACGTATTCGTGTGAGACGAACATAGTTTACGTGTTAAAAAGTGCAAGTAATTAACAAACGAATCTCACAGCTCTCTATATCAGTGAAGTGTTATTAAAATCGTGTAAAGAATTAATAAAAAGGAGTGAATTAAAAATTATAATCTGTGTAAGCCTACATTCTTCAGTCGCACCACCTCCCTGCTAAGAAATCCATGTCTCTAACAATAATACTGGCGCAGCCGAGGCAAACATAAATATATAATATTTAAAGAAACAGTCAAATTACAAAGTTAATATTTTTAAATATTTTTGGGCAAAGGCCACCGGAAAGTACATTTTTGGGGCGAAGGCTACCGGAAACCGGGTACTATACGTGCGGTTACAACTACTTCAAGTTCGGCTCCCCAACAGTCGAAATATAATACAACTTCAAACTGACTTTGCATACGTGGGACTGAAACAGAACCTTCTACTTCACAATGAAGAAGTTCACTATCAACTGTCCACATTATAAACAGTATATCCGCAGTACTTATCACAGAACATTTATTTCGGTGAATAATAATTATATCGAAAGTATTCACTTCTATACTTTATTGTGCTCTGTAATGTGTCTAGTCCTTATATAATTTCTTAATATTGTTTCTGTTTTTCCATTGTTATTAAGTTGAAAGTACCTTGATTTGTATAAGGTTGTAAAGAATTTAACTGTTTTATGTATTGTCCTCCATGGTGTGGTGGTTACCATGCTAGCCTCTAATTGCCGACGTCGCGGGTTCAAACCCGGCGGACGACGATGGATTTAAATAATTCTTAGCATGGCTTCCTTCGGAAGGGAAGTAAAGCCGATGGTTCCATGTCGTAGATTTACGGCACGTAACAGAACCTCAAGCTGATAAAGAGGTCTCTGAGAAAAATTTCCGGTCACTCACACCCAATATAGAATGTAACGCTAAGGACCACAACAGTTAAAGAGCGTCCATAAATAAAACTCAATTTCAAATTTATTTTATGTATTCCATTTATGTTCTTAATCTGGTTGTGTTGTAACCTTGCCGTGGCGGGATCTAAAATAAATAAACAAATAAGAAGAAAATGTAATATGAGAAGTCACTGAGATGATTACTAAAAAGCGTTTATTTTTGTTTGTTTACTTTCTTTAGTTCTTATGCTATGTAAAGAAAGCATTGCGTTCCACCCAAAACTTCGATATCAAGGTTTCATGGGAATTACATATTTTGAAGTTCTCTGAATGAAAAAATAAGTTTTAGAAACAGATCCGTGTGCGTGTGTGTTTGTGAACAGCATAACTCAAAACGAAAAGTCGAGTGCCAAACTAACATGATTGTTAAACAGCTGGAATTTATGTGCTTCTACGTTAATAATATATGCATTACCTCAGTACTGTTTAATTTTGTGACCCGTCTAACAGTAAATATTGGAATGGCTAGTGTATTCCAGATTAGTTCACCGAACACCCTACTCTAAAACAAGCGAAAGAAAGGATCGCGCCGTTCACAACTCGATGTGGATAACTCAGCAAAATACAGGCGGCCTCGGGCTGACCTACATCACACAATGTGTACTAACAAATGATTGCTGCGTCAGGCCTTGGAGAAACTGCCAACATGAGGCTGAAACACGATGAAAGGTTTGCTTCCATGATTTTACTTGTCATCAAAGATAGACGACTTTTAGGTTTCCTGAAGTTAGGCATTTAAAAACACCGAAAACGCAAACATTAAAGCGAGAGCGGAAATGTCACCGTTCTGTGCTGCGCGGATGTGTGGAACAAGAATTGATAGTGCACCTATTTTTGTGTTTCTTTGGGCTTGAAATGTTATATTTCTGATTATACTACGAAAGCTATTAATAAGACTTGTGAACTGAAGTAGAATTGTTCTTTACGTTGTTTGCTGCTACGTATGAAAAGTCAGTTTGAAGTAGGAGTTGTATTATATTTCAACTGTTGGGTAGCCGAACTTGTAGTAGTTGCAACCGCACGTATGGTACCCGGTTTCCGGTAGCCTTCACCCCAAATGTACTTTCAGGTGGCCTTTGCCCCAAGTTTAAAAATAATAGCTTTGTAATTTGACTGTTTCTTTAAGTATTATATATTTATGTTTGCCTCGACTGCGTCAGTATTTATTTTAGAGACATGGAAGTCTTGGCAGGGTTTTGATGCGACAAGAATGTAGGCTTACACAGATTTTAAGTTTTAATTCACTCCTTTTTATTAATCCTTGACACAAATTAAATAGCACTTCACTGATATCGAGAGCTGTGAGATTCTTTTATTTAATACTTGCACTTTTTAACACGCATACTATTTGCGTCTCACACGAATACGTAATTAATTTCTCGAGGACACATCTCGCGTCTGGTTATGAGCACTGTTTAGAAGCAACAACAGTTTTCCACCGCCTAAATTTGTAGATTTCTGTATTTCAAGTCTCTGATTGGCTAATCCTAGTCCAATAGAATACCTTCATTTAACTAAAGCTTTTTCTGGTTGTTGATTGGCTATTTTTTTAAACTGTCTAAAAAAGTTTACATTATTGCTGCTCTAATAATGACTAGTAGCATTTAAACTTCCTTACTCATTATTGCCTCAAAGTTACTCATTGTTAGCAACTTTAATCCTATTTTTCTCACAGTTCCTACATTATTAAATTACGTAATGCATTCACATAACATTATTGAACATGTTTACAATAATATAAGCATATGCAATGACTGTTACATACATTTTAAAAATTATTACATATACATATTGCTTCAAGGTGGGCTGTTATTAAATTTACATATTATATAATTTGACTAAAATCATTTAAGTGTTAAAAATACTGCCTCAAAACAGATGGCCGGAAGGAACTAAACATAGTTGGTATCTGTGGTACTTTTCGGCCCACTGGAAAAGAATTCAGTTTAAACGAATAACATTAGTCTTCAGCACCGCATATAGCTCAGTAAAAGATATTAAATGTTTCACTACTAACAATAAACCAAAGAGAGCTGCTGTTTGGTTTCATCCCTCGTGGCAACACAAGTATTCGTCTCCTCTTAAAGTATTTTTCGTGAAAATTGAACAAATTTGGCATTCTTGTGTTTGGACAAAATTATAACCTGCCAACAAACTTTCAAAAACAAACGACTACCCATATTTTCAAACCTAACCAACAAATAAAAACTCTGTGGCCCATTAAGATAAAATATAGAAAATTATAGCTGCCTTACAACTCTTAAAAACCACTCCTATCATAGTTTTACTTCCTCTACTACGTATAGTAAGTAAGGGAAGTATTGCATTCCAACCAAAAATTCGATACCGGGATTTCACCGGAAATACATGTTTTGAGGCCCCTGAATACAAAAAAGGCAGTTTTAGAAAAAGGTCCATAGGTGTATATGTGTGTGTGTGTGAACAGCATAACTCAAAAACGAAAAGTCGGATAAATACCAAACTTGGTATTTAGGTTCAGTATCTTTCAAAGATGCGACACAAAGATTTTCAATAAAATTCCCCTCACCATAGACTATCCTTTACATGGAACATTTTTCGAAAATTCTGATTTTCTCAAAAATGGCTCTAACGATTTTGATTAAAATATCACATGTTTAAGATAACTGTATGGCAAATGAAATGTATATCATGAATTTTCTGACTGTCCCCAAAATCCTCTTCTTTCAGAGTGACTTTTGCATAACTAGTAAACCGTAAGAGATATACAAAATGTTTCTACACAAAAAATGAAGAGCTCGTTAAACCACACAGTTTATGTTACATGCATTTTTTTGTGGAGTGAACAATTTCCGAGATATTCCTTGTTATTTGTTTGATTCTTCCAATACTTACACTTTTTCTCAAATGGGAATTGTTATTCGTTTTTTATGTCCTGGACATACAAAGAGAATGGAAAGCTCCACATAGCAACCAGCTCTTAAAAGAGTTGACTATCGCTTAAAGCCTACTATATTTCCCTTGCTCCTACAAGAAAATTAACAATAAGATAGTTGCTGCAAATTTTTATATCGATTAACATGAAATAGATGCAGAATAAGTGTTTGTAAAAATAGTTTTTATAAGAGTAGAGAAAGTCATGTGAGGTAACACATCAGATTTTTTAACTCATGTAAATAACTGAACTATTCAACTGTTAAAGTAATCGGTTCAAAATATTTAATTATATGATGTGAAAAATTATATAGGAAACTCTGTAACTTCCAAAAACTATGCAACCTTTAGTTTCTGTCATGTACTCGAATTTTTTAAAAACTACCACTAGATTTTATATTCAACCCCATATAGACAAAACTACACTGTCTGGCAAACCAGAACACATATTTGTGCACTTGAGTTATAAGACCTTGCAAAAATTGTAGGATACCTTACAAATTAAAAAATCTGATGTTTTACACTCAAATGACTTTCTCTACTCCTGTAAAACTATTTTTACAAACACTTATTCTCCATATGCTTCATGTTAATCGAGATGTTAATCTTCTTGCTAATTTTCTTATAGATGCAAGGGGAATTGGTAGGTTTTAAGCGATAGTCAAATATTTTAAGAGCTGGTTGCTATGTGGAGTATTCCATTCTCTTTGCATTACCAGGATAAAAAAATCTGATGTGTTACACTCACATGCCTTTTTCTACTATTGTACAAACTATTTTTACAAACGCTTATTCTCCATATGCTTCATGTTAATCGAGATATCGAGATGTTAATCGTATTGCTAATTTTCTTGTAGATGCAAGGGGAATTGGTAGGCTTTAAGCGATAGTCAAATATTTTAAGAGCTGGTTGCTATGTGGCGCATTCCATTCTCTTTGCATTACCAGGATAAAAAAATCTGATGTGTTACACTCACATGACTTTTTCTACTATTGTACAAACTATTTTTACAAACGCTTATTCTCCATATGCTTCATGTTAATCGAGATATCGAGATGTTAATCGTATTGCTAATTTTCTTGTAGATGCAAGGGAAATTGGTAGGCTTTAAGCGATAGTCAAATATTTTAAGAGCTGGTTGCTATGTGGAGTATTCCATTTTCTTTGTATTACCAGGACAAAAAAATGAATAACGAATTTGAGAAAAAGTATAAGTATTGGAAAATTTAAGGCAATAACAAGCAATATCTCGAAAATGGTTCACTCAACAACAAAAATCTATATGACATAAATTGTTTATTTTAACGCGATCTACATTTTTGTGCAGTAAAATTTTGTTTATCTCTTATGGTTTACCAGTTATGCAAAAGTAGTTCACAATGAAGAATACTTTTGGAGACATTCACAGAAAATTCGAGATATACATTTCATTTATCATGAAAATATCTTAAACATATGATATTTTAATCAAAATCGTTAGAGCCATTTTTGAGAAAATTAAAATTTTTGAACAATGTTCCATGTAAAGAGTAATCTGGGGTGGGGTGGATTTTCTTGAAAGCCTTCGTGTTGTATCGTGGAAGATACTGAACGTAAATACCAAGTTTGGTATTTATCCGACTGTTCGTTTCTGAGTTATGCTGTTCACAGACAGACACCCACACGGACATGTTTCCAAACATGCTTTTTTGGATTCAGGGGGCCTCAAAACATATATTTCCGGTGAAATCTCGGTATCGAATGTTTGGGTGGAATACAATACTTCCCCTACTTACTATACGTAGTAGAGAAAGTAACAAACTGTCCCATATTTTCAAACCTTTATGTACAAATCTTCGCCATTTGATAAACATTCGGATGCTTACGCTTAAATTAGAGTGAAAATTGTAGGCTATAAGTTTCTAAAACCGCCACTATTCTTATTTTCAACCACTGTTAGCAAGCATTTGTACAGAGCCGAATAAGGAAACTATACAGAAATAAATTTCTAGTATGTTTTCTAAGAGTTCCTAAAAAACTCAAAATGGTAACAAAGTTTTGTATAATACCAATGGAAATTAGCAACATATAAACAGTTATTAAAATTAATCTGTTTAAATGAGTAGGTACCAGTAAACTTAATTCAGAGAAGAATTTTGAGGAGGTTAGTAAATATATCGAACATAAAACATACCTGAAGAGCGAGATTATGCACAGACCAGGATCACAAGACCAACATCAGCGAGACGTGGCACATTTACACTCTGTGAGAAACTCTCTGCGGTAGAGAATTTACTTTCACAAAAGAAGAGTTTGCAATAAACTAAACAATTTATCGCCTCTTCTGTTTCCGTCTTCAAACGTAAGCGCGTTTTGTTATACTTTCTTATCTTAAATAAACACAAAATCTTATGTGTAGCATTCTCACATATTTCTTTACAAGTTATTTATTTGTACGGTTCAACAAATTATTAATACACTGATTTTTCTATATACTTCTTCGGGAATGGATTTTAATGTCTTATTACAGATAAGCAGGCACATAAAGGAGGCTGAGGCGACGATCAACTGCTAAAAGACAAGTAGAATATGCAAGTATTACGTGGGTGAATGAGAAACATAGATAGGTCGCAAAAATGTATTGCTTAAAATTTTGGTAAATTCAAACGAAAAACACAGTAATATAAAAATCAGCTGGACATATATTTGCCGTGATAATACACAATGTGCTATGGAACTTGGTGTTTAAAAAACATTTCTTTAGTCGATGATTAAATTCATTGAAGGAATAGGATTTCTTCCTAATCAACAATAAAATATTCTTTAAATAGTTAGATTAGATTGGATTGCATTCTGTGAGTTTCCTAGTAGCCATAAAGGCTTGTGAACATAGAACATGTCAAGGAAATGTACAAAAATTACATATAAACATAAATATTACACAGAATATAGAACATTTGAAATAAAATAGAGACATAATATATGCTTGTCAAGGGAATGTACAATATAGTTACACATATACATAAACATTAGATAGAATACAGAACATTTAAAATAAAATAAAGACATATTATATACAAAATGAAACAAATAAGGTGTAATTTTGTAAAAAATGGAATGCCTCCCATCCGTTATAAGGCTAACATTATATTTATAGACTAGAACAGTTATTTTAACTTTCACTAGGCTTGTACCTTTTGTTCGTCTCATTGTTTGTTCTATTTGATTTGTAATGCATAGCATTTACTGTCAGTTCTTAATATACATACATTTAAATAGCTTCATTAATTCTAGAGCAGGCAATTGGAAAACTGGCAATTGTCATTAGTATTTACTAATATTACTTAGAGAGCTATATTATCATCAGGATAATTTGTCATTCAGATAATCTTGTACAGAATAATATGCTTTTGAGCATAGGTACTCTTTAACAGCAGTTTTAAAGACATTGAAATTGTTAACTTTTCCCTTAAGATCATTAGGGAGAGTATTGAATATTTTTATGGTCTCATAATATACACCTTTCTGGAAGCAAGAAAACTTTGCACTGGGATGATGGATGTTACAATGCAACTAATGGGACATAAGCATCATTACCGTTCAAATGTGTTTTGCAAGAACTAGGCGTAGGCCGAGTTCTATAATTACATAGAGCGGTAATTATGCTCATCCTACTAGTTGCATACACTATTTTTATCCAGACCATTTAGTAATGGTCACTTATCTTATCTGTGTTCATGATATAATCCTTGATTTAAAAATAATAGCACCATTGTTCAATTAACATTGTGATACACTGTGAAGAGCGAACAGATCGGGACGACGATAAATGCTAGCAAGGACCGGGTCTCTAACGATTCCAACATGATGGCCGCTGGCCCTGCCTTAGCTAACCGCAACGGGGTCCCGGTGCAGACGAGACTTCCCAGAAAGGAAGGGGGCCATGGTAGTCCCGCCAAAAGCAGGGAGAAATCCTTCTAGAGGGAAAATTCTACAGTCCTGTCTCAACACACCACCGCCGTTGCCTGGTCCTACAACCCTTAAACAGATGAAAGGAAACGATGGACAGGGAATTCGTGGTACAAGAGGAACCATCCAGGGGACACTACGAAAAAAAATCCATGTTTAGAGCGGTCCTCCCCACGGGAATCAAACCCGGGAGCTCCCGAATGCAGGGCTCACACTATACCATGAGGCCATCTCGCTACATTCATATATAGGTACTAACTAACCCATATTTTAGATTTATTATACCACCTAGAAGACACTGAAGTCACCAACATAACGGTTGGAGCTCGTCACACAACACTATTCCTACCTTTTCTTGGGTGAGGGAGGATTTTGAAAACATTTTTGGACTTGAAACAAAGACTCAATCCCCTAGTGGTTCAATTGCTACAGCTTAGAAATCATTTTATAGTCTGTTCAGAAGCTTTTGAGACAGTGGAAATGTGAGACATGGAATTCGCGAGGTCGCATGGTAGCAATAACAAAGAGCCGCCACACGAAGCCGAACTTGCCGCGACTAGCCGGTTTTTACCTGCGCCTATCCCTGTCTCAAAAGACTCTGAACAGACAATATAATAGTTATTGTAATTTTGCATCTAATTATAATTTCAATGCTGCGTCTCTAGTATCTATACCTGCACTTTTCTGTTTTCTTCTTCTTACTTTCTATTGCTTGCCTATAGTAAAAGGCAAAGTACGGACGAATGGAGGGGGCCCTGAAACCGGGGCAGAGGCCATCCGACCGTAAACCCCAAGAGGGAGGAATGAGGGAGAGACCCGGGGGGCGGCGAGATCCGGATGACTACGGACGCACAGACAGGTCCCTAATGTTTTCAGATGGAACGCCCACCGAGCCTACTATTGGGCCCCGAGACTCCAGGGATTCCCCGAAAGCAGAGTTCCAGTCGAGTGACGCCAAGAAGAAACCTCCATAGACTGCACACCCACTGTCCAGCCGCAACCCCCCCCCCCCCGAACACTGTCGCCTGGTCCTCCAACTCTGAATCAGTTGAAAAGGAAGATGATGCATACAGGAAGTGGGGGGACAGGAGAGCCGTGATGGAAAATGGATCACTCCAGCATTTGCCTGCCGACCCGGGGAAATCATGAAAAATCCATGGGCCAGAGAGGGCGGTAGTCGATCGAACCCAGGACCTCCCGAATGCAATTCACACACGTTACCGCGGCGCCGCCTCTCTCGGTCCTGCCTTTAGTAAGTAGGGGAAGCATTGCATTCCACCCAAAAATTTGATGCCAAGATTTTACTGGAAATACACGTTTTGAGGTATCCGGAATAAATATAAAAAACACTTTAATAAAATGGTCCGTGTCCCCATGTGTCTGTGAACAGCATAACTCAAAAAGAAAAGTTGGTTAAATACCAAATTGTTGTTTAAGTTCAACATTACTAAGGATGTGGTACGAAGATTTTCAAGGAAAAACCCCACTCTAAACCACCCTTTACATGGAGTAAATTTCGTTATTTTTTATTTTCTCAAAAATGACAACGATTTTCATTCAAATACCACATGTTTAAGATATCTGCAAGTCAGATAAAATCTAAATATATCTTGAATTTTCTGATAATAGCCTGTGAATCATTCTAAATTATTTTTGAATAATTCTTAAGCTGTAAGGGATAGGCAAAATTTACTACACAAAAAATAGATCTCATTAATTTACGGCAATTTTTTATTCTGGAGTTAACCATTTCAGAAATACTCCTTGTTGTTGGTTTGAATTCTCAAATACTTATATGTTTCTCAAGTGGAAAATCACTATTCTTTGTTTTTCTCATGGTTATACAAATAGAACAAAATTTCAAACCCATTACATAGCGACCCATTCTTAAAAGACCTGACTGACGTTTAAGCCTACTACATTCCCTTAATTCCCTTAAATTCCCAAGGAAATAGGTGTGTAATAAAACCATTTCTGCAAATTTTTACCTCGATTAATATAAAGTAGATAGAAGAATAAGCTTTGTAAGAATAGCTTGTTGAATAGGCAAAGAAAGTTACGTGAATATAATAAATCAGATTTTTTTAACTCAAAGTTATATGTTAACCAAACAAATAATACTATTACAGGTTTTAATGAAAAGGTTAAAGAGTATTTTATGAAGCAATAAGATATGCAAAAAAAGCTATATATTATCAAAGTTTTATGCCTTAACCTGGAATCAAACGTTTTGACAAATGTGTTTACAGAAAACTGCATAGGAGAATAAGAATGCCGATTTGAGCGCACAGAGAGATGCCGAAAAACTGATAAGCTTCTTTGATCTATGCCGCTAGCCCCGCCCCCTCCCTTTGTGCGCTACTATTTGCCGCCCGGTCGCGTGCCGCTAGCTCCGCCCCCTTCCCTTTGTGCGCTGATCTAATGCCGACAGTGTCTGTGCCGGCAGGTTCTCCCCCCCTCCCCCTGTGGTCACGTGCCGGTGACCCGCCCCCCTCCCTCCCCCATACGCGTGTCCTCCCTCCCCTTTGTGTTCTGGTTCGTTCCCTGTGGATAGGTGGGAGAGTATGTATTGATCCTATACGTCGGTCGCGTACCTTCCCTAGGTCTAAATCCCTGCCGTGTGATTGGTTTGGGGTAGGGGATGTGCCGCTCGGGGTAAGGGGTTATATGTGGGGGTTCTCGGTGCGTGACGTTGGCGATGTGGGAATGCGATTCTCGATGCCTGCCGCACATCGGCAAATCGTTTGAGTACATAATTGTGTCAATCAATTAGGTAATGTGTGTTATTGAAAAAAAAAATAAGAAGGCCCATCATATTACTACTAATGCAATTAAACGCTATTCTTCGAGCAATTAAGTATTTTTGATTGAATCGCGCGCACCTGCCCCTAAACCGTCATTTATAACCTACTATTGTCAATAAATTACATGTCTAATGAAACAAGGCTAGTCTGTCGATGAAAACAATTAAGTATTTTTGAATGATTAATTGACTCGCACGCAACTGTTCGTTATCGTATATGTGTGGTAGCATGTGTATAATTATTACGAGTAATAACATTTATTTAATTCTACTTTTGAGGGAAAATATATTTTGGATTTATAAGAATATTACAACACTTAGATGAAAGGACAGACTTGACGTAACACTCGTTATCGCGTGATAATTGAGGTGGAACACCGACCGCAACCTTCCGCTGCGAGACGTTTCACTGGAATGACTGGCTCCCGGTACTTTCAAGGAACAAGTCGACTAGCGCACCCCCTCCACTCGCGTTTCAGTTCGGAACCTACACTAGCGCGCCAAGTGGTAATATGAGTGAAACTCCAGCGAATGTTTCCTCGCGCGCCCCTGGTGGTCATACCCGAAAGTTGTGAATTCACCATATTTAAACTCATTATGGGTGCAAGACGGCCATCTTAACTCTATATAATTCTGCGAAATATGATTCCGGAAAAAAAAATAAAGGCGAATTAACATGCGAGGTGCGTTCATGTTGGCTCCGGAGGAATTGATTATGAAATAAATAAAAAATAAATAAGACTCTCGCTGATTGACGAATACAATTAAATATTTTTTATTAATCAATGTAATTGACTCGCGCTCCTAGAGATATCTCACCCAATTATTCATCTACCATGAATATCTCACTTCTAATGAAACGACGCAGTCTATCGATTAAAAACAATTAAGTTTTTTTGATTGATTAATGTAATTGAATCGCGCGCAACTGTTCGTTATCGTATATGCGCGATTATTATGCGTATATAACTATTACGGCTAATAACGTGTGTTTAATTCTTCTTTTGAATTGAGGGTTTATAAAAAATATTACATTGCTTAGATGAATTAAAAAGCAACTTAAAGCGAAATTGCAAATAGCTTGTATGAGACGTTAACACGAGAACCCTTTACGAAAAAACAAGACGCAATGTGACAGCAATGCCCGTCCATCATGAGAAGCGGTTAAACCAGGACGCTTGGGTTTTCCCCAGTACCTGCTCTTAATGGCTAGGGGTATCCAGCACATCGGAGTACGCTTCAACTGATGTTAAAAAAATAAAAGCCTGCTATGTCTCTTCTCACACGAGAGAAGTAATAATTACAATTCAAAACAGGCGTACCTGTAAGTAACACGCACGAAGACTACAAATATAAATTTTATATTCGTTTTAAATGTTCTTTCTAAAGACGTAGCGAACTTTGAGAAATTCAACGAATTATTCACTTGCGTACACCCCTGAAGAATGCATATGTAGACACATTAGCAGACGACAGTCCCTTCCGCACCATTAATTATCTTCAGACGAAGGTAAAACCAAGGTCTTGTATAGAGCTCTTAGTGAACAATGACACTCGTTTCCAGTTGATTAAACAGGCTAAGTGCTCTGAAAAACCACAGACCCTCGGGGTAAATAACTATTAGCGACACAAAAGATTTTCTTAAGAGCTTCCCCTGTGCAGAAATTCCATCATAGACAGTGGAAAACCAAGTCTAGACATGTTTTAAGCTTACCACAAAAAATGTTTTCCCGATAATTAATATAATTCTACATGAAGAATATTAATGATTAAGTTTTCAATTAAACGTATACTGTATAGATTCTGTACTTAAACATTCGATTGTATCTTTGTCATTATTTAAATACTCGCGTACAAGAATTGCAGACATGATATCAAAAATTAAACTGATTTTTTTTTCGGGATGTTAAACAAAGAAATATGATTTGGCGAGAGTAATATGAAGAATAAAAAGTATTCAGAATGATAGATATTACGTACGTTATTAAAATAAATAAGGCGCTCGCTGATCGATGAAAACAATTAAATATTTTTTTATTAATTAATTGTATATGAATTGACTTGCGCATTTGCTTGCTGTCGTATGTGCATGATTATTACGACTAATAGCATTTGTTTAATTCTAAATAAATAATGAAATATGGTGCCTAGCCTAAACAATCCTCGTTACTCTTAATTTATTCCATTTTTAAAAACATTGCGCTTAGTAAACATAGGACGAGTACGATTTTAAATACCCCGTCCATTCGAGAGATATTTTTTCGAATATTCCAGCATGTTAATATAAACTTAATACACACACACAAATTCATTTCAAGTAATCTAACGATATTGAATAAAATATTAAATGTTTAAGATATTGTAATGAGAAATGAATTGTATATCTCGAATTTTCTGGGCCGCAGGCTGCAGGATCGCTCATCAAATACCGTAATGATTCAGACACCCGAACACCCGAATGGTAAGCATTCTTCAGAGTTTTTAAATAAGTAATGTAACAATTCATATTAACTTCTTGTTCATATTCTTTATTATTATTTGTATTATTATTTCCAGGAAGTGGACTTTATTTTGGTATCGACCATCCATCGAACGCTGCACAGGCACCGCCAGGCTTCCAAACCTTCCTGGTACCAAATCATCATGGAGGCGGCTCTGCCACCCGTACATGCAGCAACACTCGTAAGGTAAGAATTTACAGACTGGTGTTTGAGCATTGGTAACTAAAAATTACATAATAGTAGACATACATTGGCGATTCTAGCACACAAAGCCCTACCTCCGACAGCATAGAGTTCTGGATTGTATAAGGAGAAAAGGATATATTTAAGGGGAGTTTCTCACCCATATGCAGTCACATAACTCTATCGATCTCCCAGAATGCTATGTATTTTTAACGCAGGTGTTTAAAACATGTATTTTTTTTCACGTATAGAGTGTAGATTCTTTAGAACTCTATACTTAAACATGCTATACTATTATTATTATTTATTTTTTCCAGGAAATGGACTTTATTTCGGAGGCGGTATCGGTCAACATGCGAGCGCTGCACCGGTACCATCAGGCTTCGCGACCGATGCACCAGTAGGCTTCGCGACCGCTGCACCGCGACCCCCAGGCTTCCAGACCTACCTGGTACCAAATCAGCAGGGATGGGGGCCCTGCCCCATACATGCAGCAAGCACCGAACGGTAAGAATTTTTTCAATATTTTACGAAGTTCTTTTACACATTCTATATTATTATTAATATTGTTATTATTTTCAGGAAGTGGACTTTATTTCGGAGGCGGGTTTTTCTGGGAATGTCTCCAAAAGTATTCTTCATTCTGAACGACTTTTGCAAAATTGATAAACCATAAGAGATAGACAAAATTTTACTACACAAAAAATGGAGATCGCGTTAAAATACATAATTTATATCATATACATTCTTGTTGTTGAGTAAATCGTTTTCGAGATATTGCTTGTTATTCCCTTTAAAATTTTCCAATACTTATACTTTTTCTCAAATTCATTATTCTTGTTTTATGTCCTCGATATGCAAAGAGAATGGAATGCACCACATAGCAACCAGCGTTAAAATATTTTACTATCGCTTAAAACCTACCATATTCACATTGTATCGACATGAAAATTACCAATAACATTGACATCTCGATATCTCGATTAACATGAAGCATATAGGGAATAAGTGCTTGTAAAAATAGTTTGTACAAGAGTAGAGAAAGTCATGTGAGTGTATCACATCAGATTTTTTGATATTGGTTTAAATTTTCAAATACTTTTAACTTTTCTCAAATGGTAACTCGCTATTCGTTTTTCCCGTGGTAATGCATAGAGAATAGAATTATAAAGCCATCACATAGCATCAGACGTTTTTTAAACATCTGTAACGTGTCTATTCACAATCGAAAGGTTGCTGGTTCGAGGAAAATTATATCTACAGAAACAATACATTATTTTCTCTCTGTGATTAATTTGGTAATGTAACAATAATTAACAATGAATTTTTAGCGGTAAATGTAAAAAATAAAATATATTTTTTATTTCCTAGCGTCATACGCAGAAGCATTCCCCTTAAGGAACGCTGGCGTGAGCGATGGTTTCCCCCATAACAGGTTTAGACTTGCTTACGAAATGTCCCTGTGCGGGGCTAGCATTTCCCTCTCCTTCTCGAATTTTTGGAGTAGCCAATCAAAATTGCTGTATTATATACCGTCACACCTCTCACCCCTTCAGATTTTATCAGGCGAAGCGATATAAAAGCAATAGCTTCTCCGGCGATTTCACTGTATTGTGACAACACAGCGAGCTAAGATCTCTGCAAACTTTTCTCATTCAAAGTGAAATTTCAACGAACATCATGTCTGGTAAGTTGTAACAAAACACATCATTTACTTTAAAAGTTAAATTATTACTCTGTACATTTAACTTATATTCGCGTTCTTGTTTTTAATGCATTGCATTTATATGCGAATAGCTGAGTATTCTAAAAGTTAATAGCTAGACAAGTGAATTTTCTGAAATGTGAACAGTTTAGTTAAGTATTCATTTTAGGCAAGCTTATTCTACATTTAATAGCTAACTGCGCGAATTCTCAAAATGGGAACAATTTAGTTAAGTATTCACCTTGTTGAGTAATTATTATTCCAGATATTTAAATACAGGATTTCACAGAGTGAATTATATTCCTTTTTGGAGAAAATACAATTATATGAATACCTTATTAACGTTTTTGCTTTAGAATATTACAAAAAGTCTGTTGCGCGAATCATTCGCTCTAACAAAGTAAATATCTACATTATATTAAAACATTTAAATTGAAAAATACAGTACTTAATGAACTTCATTAGTGAATCAGAACCTCAATAATATTTACACATATTATCATTTTCAGAAAAAAGTTAATAAGTTTGTAACTTTCAAATAAATGAAATTTTGTTATGCAACACATTCTCTAATAAAGAATATGTTTTTTTCTCTTCCTAATGCAGAAAGTTTGACATCTCAACTTAACACATTGGCTGAGGGTAGCATTTACCCAGCCGTTCAAAGACTACAAGATCTTCAGCCAGAGGAGCCTTATAATATAAAATCCTTAAGAAAAATTGATAGTCGATACGGTGCTAGAGTCGTTGCACTTTTAGAGAATAAGCAAGTGTTTCTCCCGACAAGATATTCAACCCTAACAAGCCAACAGTTGGAGGAAATGCCTGGGAAGTTTCAAATGGTATATCATGGAGTAGTACCAGCCCGCAAGTTTAAGACATGTAAATTGTCTTTTCTTCCTATTAAGGTTTGTAGAAATAATTCAGCTATCCTTTCAAAGCTTCATTTAGAGTTACATTCGTTGAGTTTATAAATTCGCACTTCAGTAGGATAACATTTGTCTAAAGTATACATCAATATGTAAAAAATAACGTCCAGGATGTAGTCTGAGCGAGGATCTGCAGAAAGAAGTTTAATAGTCTATTCACTGATTCTTTACCTCAAAGCAGATACCTACAGCAAGTTTCAAATAATTTCCAGCAGGATAGCAGTTGTCAAAAGCATGCATCACTGTATTAAAAAAATATGTGTAAATAATGTCTAGATTGTACTCTGTGTGATTTCGTGCAGAAAGAACTTTAATACCCCTTGCAGTGATTCTCCACATCGAAGTATATACCTACAAGAAGTTTCAAATAATGTGAATGTGTGTTACAGGAATGCCCAGCTGAATGTAAATGAAGAGGAAGAACGAGATAGCTTAAAACATCATAAACAGAAATGTGATAGGAACATTCTCAACACCTCCCAGTAACCTCAATAAATGAAGAATTGCATCAGCGCGGAACATACATGGAAAAAACATCCGCGTGTGTAGAATATAACAATAATATATATATATAAATTATGTACTCATTATTACTGCTATACCAGCCTATACCATTGATTTCATAAATAATTTCATAATTGTTTAAGGAGAATGCCTATCTTAAAAACATTGATGCTACATGAAATCTAAACAAAAAGATTATTGAACTATTACTGAAAGAGACTTGAATAAATGGGAATCTAGAAGCCAGAACCATCTTAATATTGGGCTGTATGATATGAGGTGTATAAAAAGATTAATAAAAAATGAGGTCTATGTAATATAAACAACATTTATTCTTTATAAACATTTTCCTATTACATTCCTATACAAAAAACATACATATTTCCTAAAGACAAAGGTGATAGTCTAGACATTCTAAAACACTCAGTTATATAATCATATACATCACACAGAAAGAGACCTGCATTATCCATAAAAAACTAAACATCTCAAGAATATCTGGATGATGTATTTTATAAGTACAAGGTATTGATATTTCAAAGTTCCTGTTAACCATGACTGTAATTGATTAACACAATTTCTGGATCCTGTCATGCTATAACTTTAGAAGCTTTCAGCTTACTTATAATCTCCTCAATCTCTTGTGTGTGACTATTATTACCAGCATTCCTCGATGCAATTAGTAACCTCAATATATTTACTAGTCTATTTGGATTTTCAAGCGTAGATATCACTGAATCATCATCATATGAAGATTTCATATTCTCGCGACTCCCGCTGTATCCAGATTTTTCACCATCAGTAGTCTCCAGTGAAGGACAGAGGCTTGATCCGGTATAACATCCCCCTCTATACATCTTCGGATCTTCGAGTGTAGGAGAGAGAGTCGATCCAGTATAACATGTTGCTCTATGAAGCTTAAATCTTGACAAAGAACGATTCTTAAAAATCCGCTCGCATATACAGCATCTAATGACGTGTTTTCCTCCATGTGTAATGTATGAAAAATTGAGTTTCTCATTCGCTAGTTGCACAGATTTTCTCCGGCAGGAGCTCATGCTAAAACTAAAAGAAATTAAATGAATACGGGAATGCTAACGCTCGAAGGAATTAAAAGCGAATGAATGAATTCATAACACGCAGCTATGTATATATCCAGTGTGAGGACGCCGGAGGGAATCGCAATCTTCGCATAGCAGCGGGAAAGGATGCTCTCTGGAAACATTTGTGATTCCTTTGTTACATAGCGTGATTCCTTTGTTACATAGCGTGATTCCTTTGTTACATACTGTGATTCCTTTGTTACATAGCGTGATTCGTTTGTTACATAGCGCGATTCGTTTGTTACATAGCGCGATTCCTTTGTTACACACCGTGATTCCTTTGTTACATAGCGTGATTCCTTTGTTACATAGCGCGATTCCTTTGTTACATAGCGTGATTCCTTTGTTACATAGCGTGATTCCTTTGTTACATACCGTGATTCCTTTGTTACATAGCGTGATTCCTTTGTTACATAGCGCGATTCCTTTGTTACATAGCGCGATTCCTTTGTTTCATAGCGTGATTCCTTTGTTACATAGCGTGATTCCTTTGTTACATAGCGTGATTCCTTTGTTACATAGCGTGATTCCTTTGTTACATACCGTGATTCCTTTGTTACATAGAGCGATTCCTTTGTTACATAGCGTGATTCCTTTGTTACATAGCGTGATTCATTTGTTACATAGCGTGATTCCTTTGTTACATAGCGTGATTCCTTTGTTACATACCGTGATTCCTTTGTTACATAGCGCGATTCCTTTGTTACATAGCGTGATTCCTTTGTTACATACCGTGATTCCTTTGTTACATAGCGCGATTCCTTTGTTACATAGCGTGATTCCTTTGTTACATAGCGTGATTCCTTTGTTACATAGCGTGATACCTTTGTTACATAGACTGATCACTTTGTTACATAGCGTGATTCCTTTGTTACATAACGTGATTCCTTTGTTACATAGCCTGATCAGTTTGTTACATAGCGTGATTCCATTGTTACGCAGCCTTTTCCACGAACGTTTCCAGAGAGCATCCTTTTTCCATGCTCGCACTCGTTATGTTCTGTTGAGAGCATCCTTTTTCCACGAATGTTCCCAGAGAGCATCCTTTTTCCATGCTCGCATTCGCCATGTTCTGTTGAGAGCCTCCTTCTCCACAAATGTTTCCAGAGAGCATCCTTTCCCGCTGCTATGCGAAGATTGCGATTCCCTCCGGCGTCCTCACACTGGATATATACATAGCTGCGTGTTATGAATTCATTCATTCGCTTTTAATTCCTTCGAGCGTTAGCATTCCCGTATTCATTTAATTTCTTTTAGTTTTAGCATGAGCTCCTGCCGGAGAAAATCTGTGCAACTAGCGAATGAGAAACTCAATTTTTCATACATTACACATGGAGGAAAACACGTCATTAGATGCTGTATATGCGAGCGGATTTTTAAGAATCGTTCTTTGTCAAGATTTAAGCTTCATAGAGCAACATGTTATACTGGATCGACTCTCTCTCCTACACTCGAAGATCCGAAGATGTATAGAGGGGGATGTTATACCGGATCAAGCCTCTGTCCTTCACTGGAGACTACTGATGGTGAAAAATCTGGATACAGCGGGAGTCGCGAGAATATGAAATCTTCATATGATGATGATTCAGTGATATCTACGCTTGAAAATCCAAATAGACTAGTAAATATATTGAGGTTACTAATTGCATCGAGGAATGCTGGTAATAATAGTCACACACAAGAGATTGAGGAGATTATAAGTAAGCTGAAAGCTTCTAAAGTTATAGCATGACAGGATCCAGAAATTGTGTTAATCAATTACAGTCATGGTTAACAGGAACTTTGAAATATCAAAACCTTGTACTTATAAAATACATCATCCAGATATTCTTGAGATGTTTAGTTTTTTATGGATAATGCAGGTCTCTTTCTGTGTGATGTATATGATTATATAACTGAGTGTTTTAGAATGTCTAGACTATCACCTTTGTCTTTAGGAAATATGTATGTTTTTTGTATAGGAATGTAATAGGAAAATGTTTATAAAGAATAAATGTTGTTTATATTACATAGACCTCATTTTTTATTAATCTTTTTATACACCTCATATCATACAGCCCAATATTAAGATGGTTCTGGCTTCTAGATTCCCATTTATTCAAGTCTCTTTCAGTAATAGTTCAATAATCTTTTTGTTTAGATTTCATGTAGCATCAATGTTTTTAAGATAGGCATTCTCCTTAAACAATTATGAAATTATTTATGAAATCAATGGTATAGGCTGGTATAGCAGTAATAATGAGTACATAATTTATATATATATATATATATATATATATATATATATAATTGTTATATTCTACACACGCGGATGTTTTTTCCATGTATGTTCCGCGCTGATGCAATTCTTCATTTATTGAGGTTACTGGGAGGTGTTGAGAATGTTCCTATCACATTTCTGTTTATGATGTTTTAAACTATCTCGTTCTTCCTCTTCATTTACATTCAGCTGGGCATTCCTGTAACACACATTCACATTATTTGAAACTTCTTGTAGGTATATACTTCGATGTGGAGAATCACTGCAAGGGGTATTAAAGTTCTTTCTGCACGAAATCACACAGAGTACAATCTAGACATTATTTACACATATTTTTTTAATACAGTGATGCATGCTTTTGACAACTGCTATCCTGCTGGAAATTATTTGAAACTTGCTGTAGGTATCTGCTTTGAGGTAAAGAATCAGTGAATAGACTATTAAACTTCTTTCTGCAGATCCTCGCTCAGACTACATCCTGGACGTTATTTTTTTACATATTGATGTATACTTTAGACAAATGTTATCCTACTGAAGTGCGAATTTATAAACTCAACGAATGTAACTCTAAATGAAGCTTTGAAAGGATAGCTGAATTATTTCTACAAACCTTAATAGGAAGAAAAGACAATTTACATGTCTTAAACTTGCCGGCTGGTACTACTCCATGATATACCATTTGAAACTTCCCAGGCATTTCCTCCAACTGTTGGCTTGTTAGGGTTGAATATCTTGTCGGGAGAAACACTTGCTTATTCTCTAAAAGTGCAACGACTCTAGCACCGTATCGACTATCAATTTTTCTTAAGGATTTTATATTATAAGGCTCCTCTGGCTGAAGATCTTGTAGTCTTTGAACGGCTGGGTAAATGCTACCCTCAGCCAATGTGTTAAGTTGAGATGTCAAACTTTCTGCATTAGGAAGAGAAAAAAACATTCTTTATTAGAGAATGTGTTGCATAACAAAATTTCATTTATTTGAAAGTTACAAACTTATTAACTTTTTTCTGAAAATGATAATATGTGTAAATATAATTGAGGTTCTGATTCACTAATGAAGTTCATTAAGTACTGTATTTTTCAATTTAAATGTTTTAATATAATGTAGATATTTACTTTGTTAGAGCGAATGATTCGCGCAACAGACTTTTTGTAATATTCTAAAGCAAAAACGTTAATAAGGTATTCAAATAATTGTATTTTCTCCAAAAAGGAATATAATTCACTCTGTGAAATCCTGTATTTAAATATCTGGAATAATAATTACTCAACAAGGTGAATACTTAACTAAATTGTTCCCATTTTGAGAATTCGCGCAGTTAGCTATTAAATGTAGAATAAGCTTGCCTAAAATGAATACTTAACTAAACTGTTCACATTTCAGAAAATTCACTTGTCTAGCTATTAACTTTTAGAATACTCAGCTATTCGCATATAAATGCAATGCATTAAAAACAAGAACGCGAATATAAGTTAAATGTACAGAGTAATAATTTAACTTTTAAAGTAAATGATGTGTTTTGTTACAACTTACCAGACATGATGTTCGTTGAAATTTCACTTTGAATGAGAAAAGTTTGCAGAGATCTTAGCTCGCTGTGTTGTCACAATACAGTGAAATCGCCGGAGAAGCTATTGCTTTTATATCGCTTCGCCTGATAAAATCTGAAGGGGTGAGAGGTGTGACGGTATATAATACAGCAATTTTGATTGGCTACTCCAAAAATTCGAGAAGGAGAGGGAAATGCTAGCCTCGCACAGGGACATTTCGTAAGCAAGTCTAAACCTGTTATGGGGGAAACCATCGCTCACGCCAGCGTTCCTTAAGGGGAATGCTTCTGCGTATGACGCTAGGAAATAAAAAATATATTTTATTTTTTACATTTACCGCTAAAAAGTCATTGTTAATTATTGTTACATTACCAAATTAATCACAGAGCGAAAATAATGTATTGTTTCTGTAGATATAATTTGCCTCGAACCAGCAACCTTTCGGTTGTGAATAGACACGTTACAGATGTTTAAAAAACGTCTGATGCTATGTGATGGCTTTATAATTCTATTCTCTATGCATTACCACGGGAAAAACGAATAGCGAGTTACCATTTGAGAAAAGTTAAAAGTATTTGAAAATTTAAACCAATATCAAAAAATCTGATGTGATACACTCACATGACTTTCTCTACTCTTGTACAAACTATTTTTACAAGCACTTATTCCCTATATGCTTCATGTTAATCGAGATATCGAGATGTCAATGTTATTGGTAATTTTCATGTCGATACAATGTGAATATGGTAGGTTTTAAGCGATAGTAAAATATTTTAACGCTGGTTGCTATGTGGTGCATTCCATTCTCTTTGCATATCGAGGACATAAAACAAGAATAATGAATTTGAGAAAAAGTATAAGTATTGGAAAATTTTAAAGGGAATAACAAGCAATATATCGAAAACGATTTACTCAACAACAAGAATGTATATGATATAAATTATGTATTTTAACTCGATCTCCATTTTTTGTGTAGTAAAATTTTGTCTATCTCTTATGGTTTATCAATTTTGCAAAAGTCGTTCAGAATGAAGAATACTTTTGGAGACATTCCCAGAAAAACCCGCCTCCGAAATAAAGTCCACTTCCTGAAAATAATAACAATATTAATAATAATATAGAATGTGTAAAAGAACTTCGTAAAATATTGAAAAAATTCTTACCGTTCGGTGCTTGCTGCATGTATGGGGCAGGGCCCCCATCCCTGCTGATTTGGTACCAGGTAGGTCTGGAAGCCTGGGGGTCGCGGTGCAGCGGTCGCGAAGCCTACTGGTGCATCGGTCGCGAAGCCTGATGGTACCGGTGCAGCGCTCGCATGTTGACCGATACCGCCTCCGAAATAAAGTCCATTTCCTGGAAAAAATAAATAATAATAATAGTATAGCATGTTTAAGTATAGAGTTCTAAAGAATCTACACTCTATACGTGAAAAAAATACATGTTTTAAACACCTGCGTTAAAAATACATAGCATTCTGGGAGATCGATAGAGTTATGTGACTGCATATGGGTGAGAAACTCCCCTTAAATATATCCTTTTCTCCTTATACAATCCAGAACTCTATGCTGTCGGAGGTAGGGCTTTGTGTGCTAGAATCGCCAATGTATGTCTACTATTATGTAATTTTTAGTTACCAATGCTCAAACACCAGTCTGTAAATTCTTACCTTACGAGTGTTGCTGCATGTACGGGTGGCAGAGCCGCCTCCATGATGATTTGGTACCAGGAAGGTTTGGAAGCCTGGCGGTGCCTGTGCAGCGTTCGATGGATGGTCGATACCAAAATAAAGTCCACTTCCTGGAAATAATAATACAAATAATAATAAAGAATATGAACAAGAAGTTAATATGAATTGTTACATTACTTATTTAAAAACTCTGAAGAATGCTTACCATTCGGGTGTTCGGGTGTCTGAATCATTACGGTATTTGATGAGCGATCCTGCAGCCTGCGGCCCAGAAAATTCGAGATATACAATTCATTTCTCATTACAATATCTTAAACATTTAATATTTTATTCAATATCGTTAGATTACTTGAAATGAATTTGTGTGTGTGTATTAAGTTTATATTAACATGCTGGAATATTCGAAAAAATATCTCTCGAATGGACGGGGTATTTAAAATCGTACTCGTCCTATGTTTACTAAGCGCAATGTTTTTAAAAATGGAATAAATTAAGAGTAACGAGGATTGTTTAGGCTAGGCACCATATTTCATTATTTATTTAGAATTAAACAAATGCTATTAGTCGTAATAATCATGCACATACGACAGCAAGCAAATGCGCAAGTCAATTCATATACAATTAATTAATAAAAAAATATTTAATTGTTTTCATCGATCAGCGAGCGCCTTATTTATTTTAATAACGTACGTAATATCTATCATTCTGAATACTTTTTATTCTTCATATTACTCTCGCCAAATCATATTTCTTTGTTTAACATCCCGAAAAAAAAATCAGTTTAATTTTTGATATCATGTCTGCAATTCTTGTACGCGAGTATTTAAATAATGACAAAGATACAATCGAATGTTTAAGTACAGAATCTATACAGTATACGTTTAATTGAAAACTTAATCATTAATATTCTTCATGTAGAATTATATTAATTATCGGGAAAACATTTTTTGTGGTAAGCTTAAAACATGTCTAGACTTGGTTTTCCACTGTCTATGATGGAATTTCTGCACAGGGGAAGCTCTTAAGAAAATCTTTTGTGTCGCTAATAGTTATTTACCCCGAGGGTCTGTGGTTTTTCAGAGCACTTAGCCTGTTTAATCAACTGGAAACGAGTGTCATTGTTCACTAAGAGCTCTATACAAGACCTTGGTTTTACCTTCGTCTGAAGATAATTAATGGTGCGGAAGGGACTGTCGTCTGCTAATGTGTCTACATATGCATTCTTCAGGGGTGTACGCAAGTGAATAATTCGTTGAATTTCTCAAAGTTCGCTACGTCTTTAGAAAGAACATTTAAAACGAATATAAAATTTATATTTGTAGTCTTCGTGCGTGTTACTTACAGGTACGCCTGTTTTGAATTGTAATTATTACTTCTCTCGTGTGAGAAGAGACATAGCAGGCTTTTATTTTTTTAACATCAGTTGAAGCGTACTCCGATGTGCTGGATACCCCTAGCCATTAAGAGCAGGTACTGGGGAAAACCCAAGCGTCCTGGTTTAACCGCTTCTCATGATGGACGGGCATTGCTGTCACATTGCGTCTTGTTTTTTCGTAAAGGGTTCTCGTGTTAACGTCTCATACAAGCTATTTGCAATTTCGCTTTAAGTTGCTTTTTAATTCATCTAAGCAATGTAATATTTTTTATAAACCCTCAATTCAAAAGAAGAATTAAACACACGTTATTAGCCGTAATAGTTATATACGCATAATAATCGCGCATATACGATAACGAACAGTTGCGCGCGATTCAATTACATTAATCAATCAAAAAAACTTAATTGTTTTTAATCGATAGACTGCGTCGTTTCATTAGAAGTGAGATATTCATGGTAGATGAATAATTGGGTGAGATATCTCTAGGAGCGCGAGTCAATTACATTGATTAATAAAAAATATTTAATTGTATTCGTCAATCAGCGAGAGTCTTATTTATTTTTTATTTATTTCATAATCAATTCCTCCGGAGCCAACATGAACGCACCTCGCATGTTAATTCGCCTTTATTTTTTTTTCCGGAATCATATTTCGCAGAATTATATAGAGTTAAGATGGCCGTCTTGCACCCATAATGAGTTTAAATATGGTGAATTCACAACTTTCGGGTATGACCACCAGGGGCGCGCGAGGAAACATTCGCTGGAGTTTCACTCATATTACCACTTGGCGCGCTAGTGTAGGTTCCGAACTGAAACGCGAGTGGAGGGGGTGCGCTAGTCGACTTGTTCCTTGAAAGTACCGGGAGCCAGTCATTCCAGTGAAACGTCTCGCAGCGGAAGGTTGCGGTCGGTGTTCCACCTCAATTATCACGCGATAACGAGTGTTACGTCAAGTCTGTCCTTTCATCTAAGTGTTGTAATATTCTTATAAATCCAAAATATATTTTCCCTCAAAAGTAGAATTAAATAAATGTTATTACTCGTAATAATTATACACATGCTACCACACATATACGATAACGGACAGTTGCGTGCGAGTCAATTAATCATTCAAAAATACTTAATTGTTTTCATCGACAGACTAGCCTTGTTTCATTAGACATGTAATTTATTGACAATAGTAGGTTATAAATGACGGTTTAGGGGCAGGTGCGCGCGATTCAATCAAAAATACTTAATTGCTCGAAGAATAGCGTTTAATTGCATTAGTAGTAATATGATGGGCCTTCTTATTTTTTTTTTCAATAACACACATTACCTAATTGATTGACACAATTATGTACTCAAACGATTTGCCGATGTGCGGCAGGCATCGAGAATCGCATTCCCACATCGCCAACGTCACGCACCGAGAACCCCCACATATAACCCCTCACCCCGAGCGGCACATCCCCTACCCCAAACCAATCACACGGCAGGGATTTAGACCTAGGGAAGGTACGCGACCGACGTATAGGATCAATACATACTCTCCCACCTATCCACAGGGAACCAACCAGAACACAAAGGGGAGGGAGGACACGCGTATGGGGGAGGGAGGGGGGCGGGTCACCGGCACGTGACCACAGGGGGAGGGGGGAGGACCTGCCGGCACAGACACTGTCGGCATTAGATCAGCGCACAAAGGGAAGGGGGCGGAGCTAGCGGCACGCGACCGGGCGGCAAATAGTAGCGCACAAAGGGAGGGGGCGGGGCTAGCGGCATAGATCAAAGAAGCTTATCAGTTTTTCGGCATCTCTCTGTGCGCTCAAATCGGCATTCTTATTCTACTCTGCATTTTTTCATTGAGTTTAACATTTAAAATGTCAACATTTTTACTATCTCTACTAAATACACAGCAGGTGGAGAAGGCATTGCTGCCACCCAAAAATTCAATACCGAGATTTCATCGGAAATGTATGTTTTGAGACCCCAGAATAAATAAAAAAAATTAGTATTTTTAGAAAAAGGTCCGCGCGCGCGCGCGCGTGTGTGTCTGTGAACAACATAACCTAAAAACGAAAAGCCGGATCGATATCAAAGTTGGCATTTAAGTGGAGTATCTTCCAAAGATTAGAAGAATTTCAAGAAAATCCCCTTCCTCTAACTACTAACTACTCTATTCATGGAACGTTTTACGAAATTTTTTATTTTCGCAAAAATGGCTGTAACTATTTTAATTAAAATACCATATATTAAATAAATTTAGATTGCAAACAAAATGTATATCTTAAATTTACTGGGAATAGCCTGCGAAGTCCTCTTCATTCGGAAGGAATTTTATATAATCTTGTATAACTGATACTAAACGCTAAGTGAGACGAAAACGTACTTTGTGGCATAACGCATTTGCGAGATATCCGTTATTAATGGTTCGATTTATTGGATACTTTTTCATTTTTAACTCGTGTCGATTTTCATTTGTTTCTCGCGATTGCATGGAAATAGTATAGCGTCCATTTTTTAAACACTTGACTAACGTTGTTCCCTTTGTGTCCTAACGAAATGTGTAATGCAGCTATTTCTGCAAAGGTTTATCTGGATTAAAATGAAATAGAAAAATAAACTTTCGTATACCTACCAACAAACGATAGAGGGTAGAGAAAGTAGTGTGAATGTAAAACATCAGATTTTGTTCTTCTGGTCTATAAGATATGTAAAAGCAAACTTTGATAATGTGCATTGTGTTGCTATAGCAGTTTATAACAAACTTGCACGAATTTGATTAAAAATTGCAGAACTAAGAAATTTGATCTTAGTGTCTTTCTTTAAACAAACCTAGGCCAAGTATTGCGAGTTTGATATTAATCTTCTACGCATTACTTTAATTTTATATTATCTAGCCTTTTTCTTACCGAGTAACTTAAAATTATATAAGTAATTGAAGGTTATCAAGTTGTCTCTTCTAGTTTTTTGGTGTTTCTCTCCTACAATAATGGTACATCAGGCTCTCGCCTACTCATTAGTTAACAACCTCGAAAAACAACAGAATAATCAAAGCTATATCTACATAAATCAAAAGTGTTTTGTTTTATTTCCCAACATTCATGATGATTACCAGGTAACCGGTTTTACATGCATACCAAGCCTGCTCGTAATAAAATAGCGACGATTTAAAAGAATCATCTAAAACAAATAACAAAATTTATGAGAACAACACAGGATCTCCCTGTTTTCTCGATTGTACGTGTAATGTAGCTATTATTTGTGGAAAACTTATGGCACAGTTGTCAATGACACTTATTAACGAATCTGCTGTCACTCAATACAAATTATACTCTTAAATTACCAGTAATGCAACATAATCAAAAGCTCGTGCGCATCATGCCGTTTTACGCTAATGACGAAATGCACTAAGTGGAAAACTGGCATTTGTATTGCTAATCAGTAATCACTCCCCGTGTCTGAAACTGGTTTGATTGTAATCATCACTCCAGTAGAAATCTGATGTGTTGCATTCATCCGACTTTCTCTACTCACTCTTCTAAAAGTTATTTTTACCAAAGTTTATTCTTCTTCTTTCTTTTTTCTTTTCTTCAATGTTTACTTTCTCTACCTGTGAACAGCATAATTAAAAACAAAAAGTCGGATAAATACCAAACTTGATATTTAGATTCAGTATCTTCCAAAGATGCAACACGAAGGTTTTAAAGAAAATACCTACACTCCCAATTACACTTTACATGGAACATTTTTGATTTTTTTTGTTTTCTACAAAATGATTAACGATTTTGATTAGAATGCCATATATTAAAGATACCCACATGACAAATAAAATGTATATCCTGAATTTTCTAGGAACAGCTTGCGAAGTCCTCTTCATTCGGAAGGAATTTTGTATAATCTTATATAATCGGTATACGTTAAGCATAGACGAAAATACACTGCGCAAAAAAAGAGAGAAAAAAACTGTAGATCTCTTTAAAACACACACAATTTACTTCACATATATTTTTTTGTGGCATCAGCCATTTCCAATATATCCGTTATTATGGTTCGAATTGTTCAATACAATACTTAGCCATTCTTTAAAGATCTGTCCGTCCTATCGATTTTCAGTCGTTTTCGTTATGTCATGGAAACAGTATGGACTTTTAAGGCCAGCATATAGTGTCGAGTTCTAAAACATTTGACTATCGCTGTTCCTTTTGTGTCTATAACGAAATGTGTAATATACCTATTTCAGAAGGTTTATCTCGATTAAAATGAAGTAGATAGGAAAATAAATTTTCGTAAGAGTAATTTATATACCCCCTAATAACGATAGAGGGTTGAGAAAGTTATGTGAATGTAACAAAAGATTATTTTTTTCCATTTTTACTTTCTCTACTACGTAGAGTAAGTAGGGGAAGTATTGCATTCCACCCAAAAATTCGATACCGATATTTCACCGAAAATACATGTTTTGAGGCCCCCTGAATCAAAAAGAGCATTCTTACAAAAATGTCCGTGTGTATGACTGTTTGTCTGTGAACAGCATAGCTCAAAATAAAAAAGTCGGATAAATACAAAACTTGGTATTTAGGTCCAGTATCCTTCAAAGATGCGACACGAGGATTTTCAAGGAAATCCTCCACCACAGACTACCCTTTACATGGAACATTTTACGAAAATATTTATTTTCTCAAAAATGCCTCTAGCGATTTTGATTAAAATATTATATGTTTAGGATATTTTAATGGCAAACGAAATGTCTATATTGAATTTTCTGGGAATGTCTCCAAAAGTCCTTTTCATTCTGAATGGTTTTTGCATAACTGGTAAACCGTAAGGGATAGACAAAGTTTTACTACACAAAAAATGTGGATCTCGTTAAAAACAATTTATATCATGTACATTTTTTGTCGAGTAAACCATTTCCGAGATATTCCTTGTTATTTGGTTTAAATTTTCCAATACTTTTTCTCAAATTGGAATTCGTTATTCGTTCTGGACATACAAAGAGAATGGAATGCTCCACATATCAACCAGCTCTTAAAAGATTTGACTATCGCTTAAAGTCTACCATATTTCCCTTGCACGTACAAGAAAATTAGCAATAAGATAGTTTCTGCAAATGTTTATCTCGATTAACATGAAGTAGATGGAGACTAAGCGTTTGTAAAAAGAGTTTGTACAGGAGTAGAGAAAGTCATGTGAGTACAACACATCAGATGTTTTAAAAAATGACGCGACCTTTGATTTATAAAACAATGAATAAAATGTACGTACAACTTGAATTTTATATAAGAGAAGTAGAAATTCTTTGTAGGAAAATTACTGACGTTGTTAAAACACATAATTTATGATAAATGAAGTTTTTTTGTCGCACTAATAATTTTCGAGATATTTGCTGTTTTTAGTTTTAATTTTACAGTATTTTAAGGCATTACCCTTCATATAAAGTGACCTATAGCTTTTTTGGCGATGGCAAGCAACTATGCACAGTAACAAGGAGAGGATTTATCGAACTTGGGTTTTAAAATTTCACTGTCGTCTGGGTCTCCTGTTTTCTCCTGTACACCTATAAACAATGTTTATTGAAGCCATTTGTGTCAACTTTTATCACAATAAGAATTAGTAAAAATAAGCTGTAGAGAAAGTCGTGTAATTTTAACACACTTTTTTTTTTAATTGTAGGGTATTCTACAGACGAAGAGCCTCACCTTATGCAAGCAAGAGAACATGAAAGCACTATTTTCTTACGGATGATTTCGTAACAGAACGATTGGGAAACCCTAAACTTACGCAAACAATAAAGCCATTATTTCATTGGCAAATGCTAAGGAAGGAAGCACTTGCTCCTCATTGAGTTATATAAGATTAGTTCCTTTGTACAGAAAATCTTGACCAATGAAAAAATATATTTTCCAAGTATTAAATTATTCCAGGGTTATTACTTTATGCCGCGCAATTCTTGGTTTAAATGATGCCGTAATTATTTGCCTGAATATTAAGAATATGTATTAGATACAGGTCGCTGCGCAAGGTGACCCCCTCCGTTGTGTACCCTATACCCTAAAGGATTACTATTTAATATTCTGGATTCTGCTGTAGTTTCCGTCACGAACGGAGGCGATAAATGACAGTTGTCGCTCCTAGACTGTTGCAGGAAGGTGGAAGAGGAGTTATTCAAACACGTGGCGACAAGCTGAAATCGGGCAACACATTACTTTGTTGTTAAACGTTAATGCACTACATAATATGTAACTTACATTAGCTTATTCTTCTTCGCTCAGAGTCCGAATCCTGAAGGTGTCCGCACAAAGGAGTCGATTTATAACTCGAAATTGCCAAACTTCACTGTTAAACAAGCAGGTTCACTCTGAAACAGACTGCCGCTGATTGGCTAGAAGGTACGTGACTATGACGTGGCAGTTTTTGCTACTGCTCAACCGCCTTGCTTTTTGTGCAACTCTTAATGAACACCTGCATTTACAACCAATGCCTATTCTTGTTTTCTCTATCACGTACCTAGCAGGTAAAGAAGGAATTGCACTTCACACATAATTCCTTCTCAATATGGCAGAGTAGTGCAATGAATTTAAGTTCCATAAATAAAGACAAAAGCTTTTTTTAGAACCAGTGGCTAAATATGCAAATTTAGGTCTACAAGATAGAACAACATACATATTTCCATGATCACTCTATATTTATTATTACCGTAACTGTAAAAATTTTATATCGATATTTCACCGGAAATGCATGTTTTGAGGGCCGTGAATCCAAAAATGACATTTTAAGAAAACCGTCCGTGCGCACGTGTGTAAACAGCACACCCCAACATGAAATGTCCACACTTGGACCACTACCACACTTGGTATTTAGGTTCAATATCATCCAAAGATGCGACACGAAAACTTTCAAGAAAATTCCCGCACCTCAAACTACCATTTATATGGAAGATTTTTCAAAAGTTTCAATTTTCTCAAAAGTGTACCGATTTTAATTAATACACAGGGTGGACTATTTAAGTTGAGACTGTACAATATCTCAAAACTAAGTGTTGTAGAAAGAAATGTCTTTAATAAAAGTTGCTTGATATTATGGGGGGAAAAGTGCCATGGCGTGTTTTGTTTGGAGAACGTTATGATGGTCATTTTAGGAACAATTTAATTTTTTTTACTGGGAACCCAGATTTTGTATGTTGTTTTCTAATTAAAATTGTTTATAAAAAGCTGTTTATTTAGTGATGAGGAATAAGGAAACAAAATAAAAACTATTGGTTCCCAATTACGGAACGTAACTTGAGCCTCAAATGACCATCCATGGATGGCCCAACCATTCAATGCGCTCTTCTTGCACAGCCATTCAGAATTTTCGTTGTTATTTACGTTGGTGTAAGAAGAATTGCAAAATGCTTTATACAAACGTTGTTTGGTTTTTTATGAGTGAGAAAAAAACATAAAATGGGTAGGTTCCCATTTAAAAAAAATAAATTGACCCTAAAATGAACATCACAACGTCCTCTTAACAAAACATGACTAATGGCATCTCCTTTTCCCCATAATATCAAGCTTTTATTAAAGACATTTCTTTCAATAACGCTTAGTTTTGGAGATATTGTACAGTCTCAGCTTATATGTTTAAGATATTTATACGAAAAATAAAACTTACATCTTGAATTTTCTAGGAATAGCTTGTGAAGCCCTCTTCACTCGGAAGGAGTTTTGTGTCATTTTGTATAACTGATAAAACCTTAAGAGATAGATAAAGATGTACTGCACATAAAAAGGTATACTTCTTTAAAACACACAATTTATTTCAAATAATTTTTGTTGCATTAGCCATTTCTGAGATATCCGTTGTTATTGGTTTGAAATTTTCAATATTTTTCATTGTTGGAATCACTGCCAACCTTCAGTTGTTTCTCCATTGTCATGGAGATAGTACGGAATTTTATGGCCAGCATATATCGATCAATTTTTAAACATTTATCTATCTATCCCCTTTATGCATATAGCGAAATGTGTAGTAAAATTATTTATGGAGACGTTTATTTCAATTAACTTGAAGTAGATAAAACAATAAACTTTTGCAAGAACAGTTAGAAGCAATATAAAATAGTAGTGGGCAGAGAAAGTGATGTGAATGTAACCCATTCTGTTCCTCCACCCCCCCCCCCAAGTGCTTGACACAAAGTTGCATCCTTTGCAGTTTGTATCCAGTTCTTGCAGACTTGCCATGCTTCGTTTGGGATATTAGCTACTTCCTTTTCATAAGATTCCAACAACCATAGGGATCAGGCTTCTCTTTCTGATTTTTCTATCTCTATTTCACTCTCTCTCTCTCTCTCACACACACACACACACACACACACACACACACACTCTCTCTCTTTCTCGTTCCCGAGGCCCGGGTTCAAACCCAGCGGGGAGCGATGGATTTTTTTCGGGCGTAAAAATCTTTAGCATGGCTTCCGTCGGAAGGAAAGTAAAGCCGGTGGTCCCGTGTCGTAAATTTACGGCACGTAAAAGAACCTCAAGCCTTATAAAGAGGCCTCGGAGCAAACTTACCGCGCTTTCACGCCCAATATAGAATGGGACGTTAAGAACCATAGTAGTTAAAGAGCGTCCATAAATAAAACTCAGCTTTTACACACACACACACACACACACACACACACACACACACACACACACACAAACACACACGCACACGTTCGCGCACACATTGCAACGCTATTTTGTACCTTAAGCATAAGCCAACAAATAAATAAATTTCCAAAATTACTTGAAACATTTCGGTTAGACGGGTTAGAGCCGGCCAAGGCTAGTCTATTGGCAGGAAGGGCGGCCAGATCTGATGCCGGATCCCGGACGCCCCTTCCGAGTTCTGTGAATTCCTACAAATTTTTGGTTTGTAAGAATATTGATATGTGAATTCCTGAAAGGACAACATTGTTCCTCCCGCTTAGCACAGTGTGTAGAAAAAGAAAACCACATATCTGTTGGGAAAGTGCATTATTCGTTTGCATATGTGCCTAAAATATAATCACAAAATTAATCTAATATTTGATCCTGAGGCTTGACAGACATCAAGCTATACTTCGGTGGTAGTGAAGATGTGAACGCTGGCTGCAATCAGAGTGCAGCGACTTTAAGCCCTAAGCAGTTTGTGAGAGTGAAATACGAAGGAGGTTGACGTAATCATTTAACGCCTAGCTATTTTATAAGTAATAATTTTAAACACAGATAGCACTTTTAACCAAGCCAAGGTTGCTACGAATGCTTCAGGCTTCACAACCTACCCCCATTTCTCGCAGATTTCTATCTGCTATGATTTTATGCGAACTCTCAGCGATCCACCCCTTCGATGCCTCCCCCTATCTTCACGGACAGATTCGGGAAGAAGGTTAGTGCTAGGAATAAACAGTTATCTCCTTAAAAGACCCGTCCCACTACTGGAGCTCCTAGAGAGGGCAATGAATGACCTGTCACCCAAGCAGCTCTCTAATGTCCATATTTCCTTTGATCAAGCGTCCGCGCCATCTGTCCGACACTGCTATACACCACGAAATCTAGAAGCACACCTGAAACATGAGAGGGAAACGGAATGAAAGGGAAATGATGTAAAGGAAGCCATGGTAGATGAGACACGCCAACATTCGTCTACGGACCAAGTAAAGGCACGAAAGGTCAGAATGCGAGCCGTATACGTTACCGCGGAGCCAACTCGCTCTATAATAAGGTTAAGTAAGAATTCATATTTGCATGACTTTTAATGCTCTAGCTTTACAATAACCCATCTCTTAAAAGCATTATATAATTTAATTTAGAGAGTTTCTGTCCAGATTCCGGTAGCATGTCGCAAGTTTCTGCAAACTTTCTGTCCTTGAAATGATGGTGGAGATGTGAAGGCAATTTTCTTATTCATAGCGCAATTTGCTAAAACCGCAGGCACGTACAACACGCGTCGGTGATTTAACCCCCAAGGTGAACCGCTTTGGTTCATTTCTCGTTTCGGAATTACATAAATTATGGATATGTGAAGATATCTAATATAAGTGTACGTGAGTAAAACATTCATTCTTTTGACCTTTGAGAAATGCGGAATGTTTTAGTCATTATTATTTATTCAGCATATCCGTTGTGATGCATCATAACACTTTTATTGCCCATTACGACCGCAAGTACTTCCTTTCCGTATGTCGTGCTACGTTACACAATTGTTGACCAGAAGTTAGCTCAAATTAAGCAATACAACTTATAAAGAAAACGAAATACAAATGTCGGGATGTTGTAAGCCAGTTTATCCGCGACCATTTAATAATAGCTATTTATCTATCCTCATATTACCCTGGTAATGAATTAATATACCTAGGATATGGGGTATACAACGGAGGGGAACATCTACGTGAGATCTGTTGCGGCTATCAGTCCCCAGGAGGAAGGCATGAAGTGAAGGAACTACAGGAGGCTATAGGACGCAGACACAGATGTGCGGAAATCCCTAACAGTTCCAGGCACGAAGAACCATCGCTGCGGGTGATGAACGACCCGTCCAACCAAGCAGCCACCTGGTGTACAGCTTTCTGTCTGGCACCGCCATACACCACGCAACCTAAAGTACCCCTGAAAGATGAGGAGACGGAATGAACGGGAAATGAAATCGTGGTGGATGAGAAACCACCCCAGCATTCGCCTACCGACCAGGAAAAAGGAAGAAAAACCCAAGATCAGAGTGGGTGGTGGACGACAATCGAACCTGGGACCTCCCGAATGCGAACTTCACACGTTACCGCGGAGCCAACTCGCTGGGTTAATTAATATACTTAATATCATGCTTAACATTCAAAACGTCTTCTGATAAAATAGCTTTATTATTATTGTTATTATTATTACATATATGTGTAACACACTCCTTGCAATAGAATAATGAATACCAGATCATTATAAGCAGAATTTTATCAACATTATATTATTAATTACCTGCATACATTAATAACAGATTGAATATTTGAATATGAGGTGATTGTTAAGCAGAATTTCCCTAAAAATTCTGAAATTTACACCATAATTTCGATCGAGAATATTCAAAAAAGGAATACTTTCTTCAGAATCACTCATTATTCAGGACGAATTAGCCAATGTTTCTTGGTTCCAGATAATTCATGACATACTATTGTTGTCGTTAACAAATCAATATCGTTACATTAGTTCTTTTGTTTCTAGGTCAACGGAATAATATTAACTAGGTTTAGGTTCACATTTGTTTACAGAATATCTATTGAATTTTGATGCTCTTATTTATAAATTAACGATCTTACACGCACGCAGATAAGTTGAGTGGCCATTATTAGATGGTCGCAGAAAAAAAAAAAGAAATGTATAACTACTGAGATGAACATAATTACCACTGTGTAATTACTGAACTCGGCTTACGTCTCGTTCTTGCAAAACATATTCTAGTGGTAATTGTGCTCAGATTTCATTAGTTGCATAAATTACTATTTTGTTATAATGAATCCATGAGATAAAAAAAATGACATAAGGCGTTTTAAAGATACTGCATGACAGTTAAACCTAAGAAAAGTTAAGAGACGTAACAAGCAATATTTCGAAAACGAGCAATGCTGCAAAAACATTTGTGACATCAACTGTTAATTTCAATGAACTCTGTATTTTCATGTAGTTATTTATATCTTATATTTCCACCAGTTATATAAAACTACAAAATTCTATCAGGCTGACGAAATTTTCACACATATAAATCACAGAAAATTAAACACATATACTTAATCTCGATATAAATATCTCAAACATACGACATTTTAATAAATATCGTTAGAGCCGATTTCCAGAAAAAGGAAAACAACGAAAAATGTTATATGTGAAGAGTATTTTGAAGCTGGGAGGGAGTTGTTGTTATAAACCTTTGCCTGATAACATTTTCAAAGTATGAAAGTCTGCTGTCTATCGTTTTTTCGTTTTTGAATTTTACACGTACACACACACACACACACACACACACACACACACACACACACACGCACAAATAAAATAAAATAAATCTGCAATATATCATCCTACGAGGGCTGTCCCAGAAGTACCCGACGTAACAAAGAAAACACAAAAATGTTGGGAAAAAACATCTTTATTTCTCTACATAGTCTCCTTTCAGCTCGATACACTTTTCCCAGCGATGTTCAATAGCTTCGATACCCTGTTTATAATGAGAACCGTCGAGTTCTGTAAAATAGCCATCAACTGCGCACTCCAGCTCTTCACTGTTGGCAAATCTTTTAGCATCAAGTTATTTCTTCAACTTTGGAAATAGAAAATAATCAGAGAGAGCTAAATCTGGCGAATAGGGTTCATGAGGAAGCAATTCGAACTTTAACTCATTGATTTTGGCCATGGCGATAATGGATGTGTGAACTGGTGCATTGTCTTGATGAAACAAAGGTTTCTTTTCCATTAAATGCGGCCGTTTTCTCTTGATTTCATCATTCAAATGCTGCAATAAGTTTGCATACTACTCACCATTGATTGCTTTACATTTTTGAAGATAATCAATTAAAATTATCCCACATACATTCCAGAAAAACTGACGCCATGACCTTGCCTGCAAATGGAACTGTCTTCGCCTTCTTTGGAGCCGATTCTCCCCTTTCAATCCATTGTTTTGACTGTTCCTTCGTCTCAGGTGTGAAGTGATGGACCCAGGTTTCATGAATGGTTATGAATCGACACAAAAACTCTGCTTTATTGCAGCAAAACATCGCCAAACACTGAAACATTTTCACGATGCTGCTTTTGTTCCATTGTGAGTAAACGCGGCGCCCATCTTGCACAGAGCTTCCTCATGTCTAAATTTTCAGTCAGTTTGCGATGTACAGCACGTTTTGAAATGCCTACGATGTCTGCTAGCTCGCGCATCAGTCGACGGTCATCCAATATCATTTTGTGGATTTTCCTCACAATTTCTGGCGTGATCACCTCATTTGGTCGACCACTGCGATGTTCGTCTTGGCAGCTCCTACGGCCTCGCTTAAACTCTCTCACCCAAACGAAGGAGCAGCCTCCCTCAGAGTAGAATCCAGTTCAGCTTTAATGTTAGTTGGACTAAGACCTTTCAAATGAAAGTATTGTATCACATAACGATGGCCGTTTTATCCATTTTTACAAATTTGCTGAGAGCGTTCACTATTGATGACTGCCAAACAATTACTAAACGACGTAGCACCATCAAACTTCAGACTTAAACTTTATAAGGTTGGTACTTTCTGCCACAGTCATTTGTTTGAAACAACAAACAGTATCTATACATCAGGTCGAGTACTTCTGGGATTGCCCTCGTAGCATCTGGATATCTAAACCAGTACGTATATTCCAAATTCATCAATCATTATTTCTTTCTTTGCACATAGTTTGTTTTCACTCACTGTAAATAGTATAGATTAAATCTAAACCTAATTAGCTAACTAAAAACAAAAATATAATATGTACACTCGGTCAAACTAAAAATGGCCACTCTTTCGAACAGTTAAATTTTTTCAAAGTACTTTCGTGAGCGCGCGGTTCACAACTATCAATTTCTGAGCGCCGATTTGGCTAACTCTATAATACAAGCCACAAAGCATTAATCTGGGCTACCTCCAGACCGTGCTTGGCGTGGAGAAGTGTTTAAGCTACTTAACTTCTAAGCAAGTAGCTGAAGTTCGATTCTCCGTAGTGGATTACTATATTTTATATTTTACAGCTCGTTTTACTGTAATATAGCTAAATAATATTGCTTCTGTTACTTCATTTTACTTAAAAATATAATTACACAATAATTATGAAATTTGTGGTTATAAAATTAAATTGACTGCGCATAAACCTCCTCACGACCGATAAATTAATGTAAGGTTGCCATCTACCGGTATGACAAGACTGGTAAATAAACACATTAAAACTGAAGAAAACTGTTATATTTTTACTCGTGTATTTAAAATGCAAGGCAGAAGTCGAATAGCTCCACGGAGATTTGAATTTACAACCTTAAGAAAACAGTAAGCTAACACTCAACCACTAAGCTAAGAGTACTACAGTAAGTGTGGCATTGTAACGAGCTTTAGGCATATTCCACTTAGAACCATAAACCAATAAAGTGTGCTTTGGTTACAAATATTCAGTGTTGAAGCACTCTGAAACATCTGTCTGTTCGAAATCTCGCATGCGAATTGTTTTCTCTGAAGATTTTTGTGATTACAGACGTGTTCCCCATTATAACTACTACAAGAATTTACGCAGTTTTGTGAACAAGCCTGACTCTTCCGAGCACTCACGAAGGTACCCGATTCGAGCTCAGTTTTAAATTGATTAAGTATACCTTCTCTACAATTCTGCTATTCTTACTCAAAACCAGGAATTCCACCACATAGTTACGAGTTGGCATAAACTCCCTTTCGCTTATATTAACTCCACTCTTTACTACTGACATCCAGCAGTATTAAACGCTGGTATGCCGAGCATAAGCTATTGGAATTTACAAAACGCCAGCTGTGACATTTATTCCATTATAGTGTTCCCTGGTTACTTTTGGTGGCATTATGTTCCTCACTTTTTAATTGTATTTACAACCCAATTTCCTCTTAAATACAATACGATGCGATATTTAGCGCTGGGAAGGGATTAATCACTTGTGTTGTAATGTTTCAAAGCAATATTTGATTTATTGTAGTTCATTTATTAAGATTTGAAACTATTAATTCCCATTGTAAAATTGGCAGTACTTCAGTTTAGTGTAAAGTCAGCTGTTAGCCACTTTGAATTCTTGGGGACTGCCATTAAATTGTTTCCCATATAGCCAGCACCCCACCTAATCTATAAGAACAATTCCAATTTTAAACCTTATTAACTTTCCCAACAATAAATTATTCATTTGTTGTTACACACTTAATAAGGTGTTATTATATATTTAAATTTAATTTATTGTCTCATATTTATTTAATTATTAAACTATAACACGCGCGCGCCTTATTAAAAAAATTCTCTATATCGAATTTTGGGTGCATCTGCAGTTTGGAGCTTCTGATGGAGAATGAGGAATTAACTTGTCAAGTGATCGTAATGCAAGATGGCTCTAAAGAGCGTATTGCGTGAATATTTTACTCCGAATTCTCGCAAAGGTCGCAGAGGGATTGTGGGATTTAAAATTGAATACAAAATTCCCATTCATCTTGATCGTCCACGATGAACTTGTATGTAATGCCGAAGAAAAATTGTTTCATCTAGTAATTTTAGCATTGGAAGTCGTAATTCATTCCATTCGTGTATAACTGCGTTACATCTAATGGCTTATAAAGGCTGTACCATTTATATTGACCAATCCAATAAAGAACACTTTAATTTCAGCTAATCATCGTCGTCTGTCACCGCAAAATTATTGAAATTATATCTACTGTCGAAGGTGATGGTGAACTTTTATGAAATTATCGCATTAAAATAGTATATTATACAACAAGATTATAATGGTAGTAATTAGAACCTGGATCTTAATTTCCATACAAGCGTCTTCATACGGTTTATTAGAATATTAAAATTACAATTAACAAAACTTATTTTGTTTTAAATACACATTTTTCATTCTTATCCGGGGAATGGATCCTAGTGGACTGCTGCTTTGAATGTGTTAAAAGGTATGGGGATAGGCAGCTGCGCGCGTAGCCGAGTAAAATCATAATGCGTCACTGAAGTATTATGGATGCCATAACAGTTAAGGTTCATTTGCAATGTATGTGATAAACGGAAGATGTCTACAATATTGGCCGCATGCGCTGATGCCTGAGAGATGAGCAATACGTATGTAGTAATTGGAGCAACATAGGTTCGAATCCTTCGTATGCTTGATTTCTTTTTATTTCGCATGTAAATTTAATATTATATGTAGGGCAATGCCGCAGACTTCAACATCAGATATATTAATACCCCCAAATGGTGCCCAACGTGGGGCATGAAAGGAGGAGGCAAAAAGAAAGTAAATCTCAGCAAAATAAAGTAGAAAGAAGAGATACAGCGAGGTCAACAGTTTGCAAACAAGTAAGAACTTTTCAGGCTGATATAAATATTCATGTTATTGAGAAATCAGAAGAAATTAAGAACAATGAAAATACAAAAGAAATAAGTGAAAGGAGAGAAAAGTAAGCAAAGTGAAATTGAGTTAATTGAAACTAGGCAAAAAGAAGGAAGCTAATTTATACATAGATCTGACTCAGAAAATAGAACAGAATATACAAAATTTAACCCAGAAAATTAAATCACTCCAGAGGATGTGGAAGTGTTAAACACTAATTTGACTCAAAGAACAGAACAGAATGTAGGAGATTTGACTCTGAAAATTGAACAGAATAGGAATGAGAGTAGGAATGATGCAGATAGAATAGAAGGCATAGTAAATTACAAAACAAGGTCAGAAGAATGTAATAAAAGAAATGAAAGTAGAAGTACCTAAAGAATTAGGAGAATTTAAGAAACAACGAAATGATTTTAGGAAAAGCAAAAAGTAAGCATTGAGGAGTTACAGAATAGAGTAATGCAGGAGACAGAAATAAACAAAGCAGAAAGGACAGTGCTAGTATTAGAAAATGCAGATAAAGTGAGTGAGGTAAATAAAATAATGCAGAGTAACCTCTCAGAAGAAGTTGCTAGTATGACAAATGAGATAAAAGCAATGAATAGTGAAATGAACCACAACGTGATGAGCAAAATAAATTAAAAATGAGGTAGACACAGTTTAAGATGATGCAATAGAATTTGGAAAAAGAGAAAGAAAACTGAAGTAAACTTAACCAAGTTGTAATTACATTGCAGGTGAATAAAGAAAACAATGAACAAAATGTAAACAAATATAGAAATGTGGAAAATAACAACATACCTGATACATGTACCAACAAGGTCAAGGGAGCAATACTGTTGACTCACATAACCAATTTGTAAGTGCAAGTAATGATGTGTATACACATAACATGCCATCACACACCCACAGTCAGAATAACACATGGTACGCAAACTATGCATTACACATCACCCCCCCAACTTTTGTGGAAAAAGGGAGAGACAACCCAAGATATTTCTAAAAGAGCTAGAAGATTATTTTAGGTTAAACAGAATATTTGCTGAGCTTAGACTGAGGATAGTTAAGAAATGTTTAAAACGAAATGCGTTAGAATGGTTGAGGTTAACTTTAGCTTCACATGTCGTCATCCGTGGTGCAGTGGTTACCACGCTAGCCTCTAGTTCCCGAAGTCAAAAATTAAATTGAGTTTTATTTATGGACGCTCTTTAACTGCTGTGGTGGGTTCAAATCCGGCGGAGGGCGATGGATTTTTTCGGGCGTAAAAATCCTTAGCATGGCTTCCTTCGGAAGGGAAGTAAAGCCGGTGATCCCGTGTCGTACATTTACGACACCTAAAAGAACCTCAAGTCTGAGCAAAATTTCCGGTCCTTCACACCCAATATAGAATGGGACGCTAGCAGTTAAAGAGCGTACTAAATAAAACTCAATTTAATTTAATTTAGCTTCACACGAAACTTACAGTACCTATATTAAGAAATCTATTCATTGGGAGATTATGGGGCCCAGGGAGACAGAATAAAGTCAAAATAGAATTAGCTATGGCTAAATACGACTCAAAACATGGTATAATCATGACTGAATACTACCTGAAACTGGCAAACAAATGCAAGCCACAAATGTGACATACTATCATACATATATATGCATATTCCTGAAACGATCACATCCACATAATGAAGTCAAACTCATGAAACCTAACCTCAGCGAAAGTCAAATACTTTCTAGGAAAATAAAAGATATGTCAACACTACAACAAGCATATCCTGAAATATGTAAACTATTTACCATAGTAAAGACAGTTATCGAGACCCAGGAGAGAAAACAACAACAACAATAATAGTAATAATAATAATAATAATAATAATAATAATAATAATAATAATAATAATATACGATCGAAATCAAACAACGACAAAAATGCTGAAAAGAGATAGAGGGTATAAAGATAATCAATTTATAAAATAAAAAGACGCCCGTTCTGTAAATTCATACTAGGAATGGGTTTTGTTGAAAAGGCAGAAAAACAATTTTTGTTTTCCTCGAAAGGAAAGCAGACGTACCTGCTATCGGCGACAAGAAGTCTACCGGAAGTTTCGCTTTTGTACTTTGGCTCGGACGTGAAGTTAACAATGATCTCAAATTTTAGCAGGGTCAGAAAGCATATGTGTCTTATCTCCGATCTAAGAATATTCGTGGGAAGATTTTAAACTCAAAATAAGTTGTAAGAAGCAGACGTGAAAGTTGTCAAAGTGGGGGTAGCCAATAATAAAATCATGAAACAAAAATGATAGCCAATCAAAGATCGCGTATACATCACATGATACGTTTGAACTTAAAACGGAACGAAACATAAGGAAGGCGGGGGGAAATTCTAAGTTTGGCGAAAGGCGTGAAAAAAGAAAGGAAACGCCGAACCCACATTCGGGTAAAAACTCACCACGAGGACGATTGATGAAACAAAAATAAGAAGAAAATAAGAAGAAAGTTTGAAGTGTGAAATGAAGTTGTGAAATCTAGGCAATTCAAGGGCTAGTCGGAGGAACACATAAGTAGCGACGTCGAAAGTGATGACAATAATAACAGTAGTTTTGACGACGAAGGTGGCGGGTCGACCAGATAGGAATCTTCGTAACCAAATAAAGAAATAATAACTCAATCTTCGCAGGCAGCATTATTAATAGCATCACGGCAGTGTCACCACCCCCGAAAGCCAGAACCTCAGCTCTACCAGAACAAATTCCAAATCCCTGCCATCCAATACTCGAACCCGGGACTCTGAGTCTCCTGAAGTGACGGCAAGGAACAACACAGATGTGTCAAAGGTCAGCGTCATTAGCATCTGAAATAAATTAATCCAAAGAAAGCACAGTAGCTAAGCACAATAATGTGTTATATAAACTAGAAGGAGATGTAACCAAGAAATGGAAAGTTATTATACCAAAATATTTAGAAGAAAAAGTAATAATCAGATTTTACAAAACTTTAGCACACCCGGGATGTGAGAAGACAACCATAGTAATCCTGATGTATTATATGTTAAACACTTGTATAAACATGTTAGAAAGTTAGTAACAACATGTTCCTATTGTCAAAAAGCAAAACCTATGAATGTCAAAATATGTCTTTGAACCTCATACTATTATGAGGAATGAGAAGAATGAACTGGTAACAATTGATGCCCATGGTGAGATGACCTCAATTCAATTTAATTGTAAATATATCTTTGTATGTATGATATTTTTGACAACATTCGTGAGAATTTATCCAGTAAGGAATATCAAAAGCAAAACATATGTAAAGAAAATTTTGCATGACTGGATACCAAATAATGGACCAGTTAAAGCTATATTGTCAAATAATGCAACGGTTCACAAGAGCAAATAGTAATCTTAAAAGGTTTTCACAGAGATCTTAAAAGAACATAATATAAAATTATGTAATTGTCTGTTTACTATCCTCAGGGAAACCAATGTGAAAAGATCCTAAACGATATTGGTACTTATTTCAGGATACTTTGCCATGCAAACCAAAAAGGCTGGCATAACAAATGTATAATGAGCAGTATTTTATATCATAACATGCTGTGAATGCCAAAGTGATTGTAGTGTAAATTAATATTATTGTATGTACAGGATTTTAGATGTTTGTTATCCATAAGTATTGTTAGGAAATAAGTTTACACGGCCTCACTGAAACTGACAATAGAAGTGGGTAACAATAAACCGAGGGGGTGAGTTGTTTATCACTAAGAAGAGACAAAACAAATGACGTCAGGGTAGCGTGCTTTTTTTTAGAAATGGAGGGAATATCTTCCCTAGAGTACATATGTTAGTAGCAGTGATTGGCTGACAAAACAGACGCTAAAGTGGGCGCGATTTGGTAACCAATAGGGGCTCTATTATAATGTTTAGGCAATTCGGGGTGAAAGAGTATATATTCTCGAGCCATAAGCAAGTATCGCGCAGTTCGGAAGAATCTCTCATGAGGTGCACGTCATGCAGTTTTGAATAATCATTCACGAGATGCACGTCGCAGTGTTACAAAAATGTGAAGTACGTGAAGTAATTGGCGTGCGGAGATTAAAACGGCTGTAGTTACATTCGTAAATATCCCAGTTTCAGTCAGGCGTGTATAAAGGTTAAACATGTCAATTATTAATTAAGTGTGAGGGCAATAAAAGTGTAGAAACAAATTATTTTATCAGTGTTATCTTTTAGCAACAACTGCTTTCCGTTTACACGCCCTGCTTAGAGACACTTGCTCGACTGAGTTGTAATAGCTAGCCGGAGGACAAAGAACCCAAATTTAAAATAATAAAACAAGAGGCGCTCAACAAATAAGATAACACGAGCTATTGAGAACTGCGACAATAATTATCAAGGACATATTAAACCATTCAATCAACCCAACGACAGGGTTCACACCTCATGAGCTCATGATAAATCCAAATCCAAAGCATTAGTATTGAATGCCCCCAAAACTATGAAGCAAGGAGAAGAAGAAATGAGCGAAAAGGAAAAATGTAAAATGGCATTCGAGAGGTCGAGAGGATAAGAAATAAAACTGAAAAGAAAATAATAATAAAATCAAGAGGAGTAAAAGAAAATGGACCCCACTCCTTGGAGAAAGTATTGTTGAAGCAGCATTGCATATCAGATGAAAAAAAAGGAGAACTTATTGGAGAATGAATTTATGATTTAGAGGACCGTACATAGTAACACAACAATTTGGGGAACACAAATATGAGCTTAGAGATGAAAATGGAGGAAAAATTGACAGTTATAAAAAATTGTTGAAAACATTTAAAAGGAAGACAAAAGAGGCCTAAATACACAGACAATTAAAAAAACTGCAACAATGTAATAGACAGGAAAATATGTACATTGTGTATGGAAATGCATAGTTAAAGAGAATGAATAAAATGAAGGGGCTTATTATCAGAATCTGTGTTTTAAGAAGTAATATAAAGTACTTAAAATAAAAGAAAGAAAAACATACATTCTGATAAGAGGCATTTGAGAAATTAACCGAAAGGCAAATGGTTGAAAAATTATATTATGATTCATATACTAATTACTTTGTTTTGAGGTATTATATAAAATAAGTAAATGTTCAAGAACTTATTTGAGTTTAAAAATAATTAATTAATACATTTTTTAGAATTGAAGTCAACGCTTATGCTAAACATCGTTAAATAATATAAACAGAAAGTTAATTAAAATTAAAACAAGAGCGATGCTCAAACGTTTGGACTGTAAGGATAATGTTCATGACAGTAAAAATGCGTTGCATATGATAAATAATGAACGAGGAGAAGAGAAGACAAAATTGCCTGATTTAGCTTCGTCGTTTACAGTTGGTTTTGTAGTATTAAGCATACGCTGTTATAAAGTTTTAGGAATAAAATTCCATAAACGTAAATAACGATCTGAGATGCATAAGACTTACGGAATCGATTCATAATAGAATTCAATACGTATGCATGGATAATTCGAGTTTTAGACGATTAAGCCCTATCGTCGCTTCGCAGTTGCCGCCATCCGCCTCCTCGAGAACCGTCCTCCGTGGTCTAGGGGTACCTCTAGTTTCCGAGGTCGCGGGTTCAAACACAGAGGAGGGCGATGGATTTTTTTTCGGACATAAAAATCCTTAGCTTGGCTTCCTTCGGAAGGGAAGTAAAGCCGATGGTCCCGTGTCGTGGATTTATGGCACATAAAAGATTCTTAAGCCTGATAAAGAGGCCTCCGAGCAAAATTGCTGATCTGTCACGCCCAGTGTAAAATGGGAGGCTAAGAACCATAGTAGGTAATGAGCGTCCATAAATAAAAATCAATTTACTTTTTTTCCGAGACCACACCTTGGGACAAAAAAGAGATCTCATCGCTCTCGACTGTGACAAACCGACGCTGCCACATTTTAGCATCACATATACTTATATTCCCAAAAATAAATACCACATTTTTAAGTATTCTAGAGTAAATATTTTAGAGAATCAAAACACTTAATTTACTTAATATTAAATGTAAAAACGTTGACTGTAATTGTCCTCGTTTTTCTGATATTAGTATTGTGGCATGATCATGCACGCGCATTTTATAGCCTTGGTTTTTGGGTGTCTAATATTTCTGATCGCACAAAGGAGTTCTCTCCTTACGTTAGCGATCGTTGCTGCCTGCTATGTCTCACCGAGCGAGATGGCTTCGCGGTAACGCCTGAGGCTCGCATTCGGGAGGTCCCAGGTTCGATTCCAGTCGATCGTCCTTTTTGATCTTGGGGGTTTCGTGGTTTTCCCTGCTCGATAGCCGAATGCTGGGATGGCTTATCATCTATTACGATTTCTCTTTTATTCCGTTTTATTATCATGTTTCTAATGGCTTTTAGGTTTCATGGTGTAGGGCGGTGCCGGTCAGATGGCGGGGATACTTGCTCAAAGGAAAGAGTATTCCCCGTGGACACTGGAGGGCTGCTTCGTTGAACAGGTCGTTCATCGTTCCCCTCTGAGCAGCTCCAGTAATGGGACGGGTGCTCGAGCCAGGAACTGATAGGGACACACCCGCATCTCTGCCTGCGGCCTGTAGCCTCCTGTGGCCCCTTCATTTCATCCCTTTCTCCTGGGGAGTGGTAGCCAAAATATATCTATGTAGGTCGCAGTGTGCGAGGTGTCCCCCCTCCACTGTATAAGTTAACCTATATTTATAATTATAGTGTGAGTGAATTTCCATCTTCACAAAGACCATTAGGCTTGACCAAGACCGTTTAAAACATTTAATCCACGAAGATCCAGGTAAGCCATTCTGTAAAACGTGGTGGCATTTGTCTTCTATGGGGAAGGTTGAAAACGTTACGAAATTACATTTTTTTACTTCCATTTCAGATTTTTTTATTACTTTGTACTGGCAATATTTAGAGAAATAATATTCTATTCTATACGTATCCTGACTCTTGCAGAACAAATACATGAAAACATACCGCGAAGGGTCCTATACGCTCATATATGTTCATTAAAAAGGACGGAAACATCAACAGCTTCAGAGACTTAGGATAGCAAGCAACTCCGAGAGTCCATGTGGGAGAGGACCACAAACAGTGGGTCATCTAATATTGGAGTGCAGTGCAGTGAAAGAGAAACCCTAGTAAATAGTGTTGTTAAAACAAGGAACTCTCCAGCGCATAAATTTGTCCTAATGAAACAGTTTTTAAAACCATTTACTAAGTATGTGAACTCACTCTTTCAAGTGCTGAAAAGGACCAATGAGTAACAGGAATCAGCATACCAGTATCAAAGGTAAATAATACTACTCTGTATTCACTGTTAGGTTGATCAGCGTCAAAGCAAACCCCAGGTGACCAGCGCACCGCTATAATGTATCCTTCCGCCATTCGCACTAGAAATACTGTCACACTTTCAGACCATGTGGCCCCTCTGCGGACAGCCGAAGGGCAACCGCGCCGACCCTTGACCACAACGACAGGCAAGTACCAGGACCCAGCTCCTTCTCCTCTCCCATACTGGGAGCTTCAATCAAAGGTAGGTCCAAGGGATCTAAGAGGAAGGCTACGGCCCCTCAGAAGATCGCTACCGGTGCAACACCAGCAATCCCCTCTCTCCCCTCCCTCACCCCTCTGCCTGATTCGGAGGGGGAGGAGTCCGATCTCGACGGCTTCACTGTCGTCGGGGGAAGGAAAAGGGCACCCCCGGGTTCCAAACCCAACTCGGGAGCTAGCTTGCAGCAACCATCACCACAGGTTACCCAACAACCCCCATCCAAAAGGGGGGCCAAACTACCGCCGATCATAGCGGACTCCTTCAGAGACCATGTAGGAGTTATGCGGCGGCTGGCGTCCAAGATCGCAGGCGGTTTTGAAGCCAGAAGAAAACCACATAAAGTCCACTTGCAGACCTTCACGCCCGAGGATTTCGAGGCGGCCAAGCAAGTCCTGAGGGACCTACAGATCCCTTTTTATTCATACTCACCGCAGCGCCCACATGTGGAGCGCCGAGTCATACGTAGGCTTGACTCTGAGTGCCACCCAGACGACGTCAGGGCTGCGCTCTCAGAAGAGCACAACATCGTTGCATCGGCTGTGGCACAGCTCAGAAAGACAATCGTCACTGAGGAAGGCCCAGTGAAAGTCCCAATGCCTCTCTACCTCGTCGTTGTGGACAAGGTCCCTGGCGAGGAGACACAGCCCATTGACGCTGTTCGGGTGCTGTTCCACACGGTCGTAAAGGTTGAACGCTTTTACGGCCAAGGTGGACCAGTGCAATGCCACAGATGCATGGGCTTCCATCACTCCAGCCTGGCATGTGACCGCAAGCTTGCATGCCTGCGCTGTGCTGGACCCCATCTTCTGCGGGATTGCGAAAAGGCACCCGAGGAGAAGACATGCGCTAACTGCCGCCAGGACCACGTCAGTGTCTACAAGGGCTGCGTGGCGAGGCAGAGGATAATCGAGCGCCGCCGACAAGGAGCACCGGCTACAGTCCGACCGGGAGTCTCCTTTGCGGCCGCTCTCAAGAAGGCGGAGACAACGCTGCAAAGTGTGGGGGAAGCTTCCGCTCATGAGGTGAGCACTGCAGCGGCGTCAACAACACCGGCGACGACGGCGACGTTACCCGAGGAAGTGCCACAGCCGGGACAACAGCAACATCAGACAGCTCGACGAAAGAAAAACAAGAAGACGAAGAACAGCAACAAAGGTCCTGCCTCTAACACCGAGCCGGGCCAACCACAGGCCCCGGCTGCTCAACAGCCACAAGCCGCGCCCACAGTGGCGGCACAACAACCGACAGGCGCGGCAGTGACCACAACACCGGCTACTGCCACGACACACACACCGGAGCTCCCAGCATCATCGACGGCCTCATTAGCAGGCTTCGGTGACACAATTTCACAGAGCGACATGGAAGAATTCCAGGCCCTATCCCTATGGTTCGGTGATCTCATCAAAAGGGCCCCACCTGCACTCAGGACCTGCAAACTGCAGCTAGCCAACCCGCAGTTGAGCCCCATACAAAAGCACAAAGTCATGCTCGAAACGCTGGAGCATTTGTTCCCTAATTCCGCTTCGTAATGGCCACTAGACTCGTCCGGAGGCCATTACGAGCTGCGTTCTGGAACGCAAACGGATTAAGGGGGCATTACTCCAGCGTACTTGAGTTTGTTAACTCCTACGGAATTGATATTCTAATGGTCCGTGAAACACACTTGATTGCTGGTACTAATTTTTCGCTGCCAAGTTACGTCACCCATCGGCAAGATCGAGTCGGCCGACCGGGGGGCGGTACAGCTATCCTCATCAAAAACCATATCACGCATACACCCTTCCCTCTCCCACCACTACAGCATGTGGAAGCCTGTGCCATTCGGCTCGCCATTGGCGGGCTAGACACACTGCTGATAGCGGTTTATGACCCTCCAGATCATCGCTTCTACGAAGCAGATTACCGAATCCTACTTAACCTACACCCAGTGGTATGCATTGCAGGAGACCTCAACGCGAAGCACGGACTCTGGCATAGCCGCACGGTAAACCAGAAAGGCCGCGGACTCTACCGCCTCATCAGCGGAGACCCAAACCTAATCGCGCACGGACCGAGAGGGCCTACGTTTCATCCGGCCCGGGGCAAGCCGGATATTCTCGACATCATGATCACCAAAAACATTCCATTCCATCTAGAGCTCTCGGCGATAAACGAGCTGGATTCCGACCACGACCCAGTCCTGGTCGATTCCAACGTTTCAATGCCAGCACTGGTCAGCCCAGACTGGGTAAACGAGGTCGACTGGGATGCAGCCATCCATGAACTGAACCGGTCTGTCAACCCGCGGCCACGCATCGATTCCATCGATGCGCTGGAAGCGGCGGCGGCAGACTTCTCCCAACAGATCCTGAATGCGGTACGTGCACACACCCACCGCATCCCGTCTGACATCCCCAACCCGAGAACCATTCCTAATGAACTCCGGCAGCTGCTAAAAGCCAAGGCAACTGTACGGAAGCTATGGCAGCGTTTCCGCCATCCCAGGATAGGGGCAGTATACCAGCGGTTCAAAACCCTGGCAAGGCGACTGCTCCGTGTGGACAGGAAGGTGGCCTGGGAAAGAACAATGGAGACCGTAAACCTGCAGGAAAAGAAACCATGGCGGATAATCAAATCCTTGAGGAAGGATAAGACGCAGTACCAGCATCCTCTGCACGGCACTCGCGGGAGACTCGCTTTCGAGCCCCACGAAAAAGCCACAGTGTTTGCAAACCATCTAGAACTCCAATTCGAACCGCGGGAGGACCCCCAGGACGAGGACTTTACTGAGCTCGTGGAAGCGACTGTAGATTACCTCTATAAGGAACCACAACCGCGCCACGAGGAGGTCCATCTTCCTATAGTCACCCCTAAACAGGTGGCTTCCGAGATCCGAAAACTCAACCCGAACAAATCCCCTGGACATGACGGCGTCACGGCGCCCATGCTCCAGCACCTTCCCAAGAAGGCCGTCATGCATTTGACGCGGATTTTCAATGCATGCCTCCACCTCTGTCACTTTCCAATTAGTTGGAAGGAGGCGCGGGTTGTATGCATTTTAAAACCCGGCAAGGATCCGGTCTTTCCATGCAGTTACCGCTCCATCAGCTTGCTCCCAACCGTCTCAAAAGTCTTTGAGCGGTTGCTCCTTGCCCGCCTTACACCTCTCTTTTAAGAAAGGCAGCTCCTCCCGGACCATCAGTTTGGTTTTCGCCATGGGCACTCCACAACCCTGCAGTTACTGCGATTGGCCGAGAAGGCCTCCCTGGGCTTCCAGGAGAACTTCAAGACCATAGCAGTGCTGCTGGACGTAGAGACGGCCTTTGCCCCGACGTGACACCAAGGCCTTTTGTACAAACTCAAGGAGTCAGACATCCCTCCCGCCTATCTTGCCCTGATAAGCAGTTTCCTCCGGGATCGCACATTCAGGGTGAGAGTGGAGGGGAAGGTTTCCTCAGTCCGTTCCATAGCCGCTGGAGTCCCGAAAGGCAGTGTACTGTCTCCGCTTCTCTTCGCGGCCTACATGTCGGACTTCCCCACGGAAACCAGGTCTGTTACGTACCAATATGCCGACGATGTCCTCATAATGCCACAGAACAAGAATGCCCGATTCTGTTTCCCTCCACTACAGCGACAGCTCCGAGCCATTGGCAGGTGGAGCGAAAAGTGGAGGGTGGCCATCAGCCCGGGGAAGAGCTCTGCGCTTCTCCTGGCGAAGGTCCGTCGGTGGCGGCCCGAGCGGCCTCTGAGATTGCGGCGGAGGAGAATCCCCTGAGTTACCTCAGCCAAATACCTCGGAGTCACGCTCGACCGCGGCTTCACTTTCGCGCCACATGTCAGGGCAAAGGTCGGCCTCGGCCACTCTGCGCTCAGGCAGCTGTACCCTGTATTCCGCTCCACAATGCCCATACGCCTCAAACTACGCCTATATCAGGCGATTATCCCGCCCCTGATTCTGTACGGCTGCGAGGTCTGGGGATCGGCGACAGCGACCACCATCCGCAGACTGCAAACCGTTCAGAACAGGGCGCTTCGGATGATCTATGATACCGGGCGTAGATTCCCATCACATATCCTACACACCCATTCCGGTCTCCCATACATCGTGAACGTGGTGCGGGACAGAACCCGCACCATGTACACGAAACTCACCTACCACACCAACCAGCTGGTTAACTCTTTGGGCCGCTATGACCACAAGGCGCCACGGCGGAGGAAGAGCTACCGGTTGCCGAAGGACGGCTTGGGCCCCCGAGGCTGAGGTCTGCCAATCCCTCATTTCACAAACTTCCCCAAGTTAAGCAGCATTGGGCCCGGTCGCTAACTGGATGAGTGACCATCTAGCAGCGACCCGCCCTGCCGCCAACTTGAGTACCCCCATCCCATTACCTGCATTCCCATCTTTGCTTTGCTGCCATGCCGGCCTGCTTAACTTGACGACCACACAAGCGGTCGCCCAAATTAAGCAGCATTGGGCTTGGTCACCGCATGGTCGCTAGTCCGCCTATGAGGGAACACCGAGACCCAGCCAATGGTAGTGCACAAAGCTAAACCCCGCCCATGACAGATTGACAAACATCAAAAGATTGTGAATATTCTTTTAACCTCCTTTATCGCACAGGTAAAGCCGCGCACGCGGCTAGGTACTGTGGCGATTATATTCCGCCCAGGTAAACCTGGGCGACTTGTTCTCCATTGCTGGATTGCTGGATTACCATGTAGCCAGTAGAAGAGGCACGTAGTGCGAAAAAGAACAAGTCATTTCGACAACTGAAACGGTGACTAGCAAGGGTTAAAGGTGATAAGATTTTAGTTGCATCAAAATAAACCTTTGCACATATAATAATAGTTAATTCTGAAATAAATGAGCGAAAAATCAAGTACGAGGTATGCGATAACTTAATTTATTCGCGCTCTGGAAGCGGCACTTTATTAACTGTTGGTGGCTCATTTTAAAAAAGAAATTGTGCACTGTTACGCGAATTGCATTCTTCTCAAAATCATTACATTCTTGGATCGTATTTCATATGCTTTCTTTTTTTTCCGGGTGTAACCACTTTTCCCGTTTCAGATTTTTCTGCACAAGCACTGTTTATACTTGTACTCGAAACACCGGTAAACTCAGAAGTTAATTGCGCCATTTCTTTCGCGGAAAGTGTTGGATATTTCTCACATAACTTATAATAAAGATTCAACACTATTGTTTTTTCACCACTAGTTAATGGTTTGCGCGGCTAATGCTTTACGTAATTCGACGAAAAAACAAGAGCAAATTCACCGTCCTCAATGATACTAAACACAACTGCTGATTTCTGGCTGTAAACAATATTCTGCGCCTACACGGATGTCAGGTGACTCATACGAATAGCATCAGGGGACTTGTAGCTCTGCTTTACGATATAAATCAGTGTTAAATAAAACCTTAGGTATTTGTATAGAATATTAAACTATTTAAGGATAAATTCAATCTAAAATTCAGAGATTAGCATGCGGCTACTTTCCTGCGCGCATTGCTACCGTGTTGCACCACGGTGCACATACCACGTGGGTTTGTTTTGCCGCGGATCAACCTAAGAGTAAATACAGTTTTTTTTATACAGGGTGATTAATGAAGAACTGACATATTTCTTTCTTTAATTATTCTGTTCGAAATTCACTCAATGCCCCGATTTTAGCTCCAAATTAAGCAGAATGTTCTGGAGTTTCGATTGCCTGTCACTAGATGCGCAGATATTCATGTTTTATTTTAATTTTAGTTTTATTGTGGGCAACTGTTTTCGAGACTTTGTTCTAGTCAACGTGAAAATGGAGTACACATTAAATGAACGACTCTTCCTTGTAAAGCAATACTGGATAACAAATTCAATTACAGCTACTCAAAGGGCATGCCAGAGAGAATTTGATGCTCGGAATCCGCCCCAAAGAAACATAATACTGGACTGGTAAACAAATTCGAAACAACTGGATCTCTGGTGAATGAAAAAGGTAAAACTTGTTCATCCTGGCTTTATTGTTGACGTAAGAGCACGACTGGATCAATCACCCAAAAAATCATTAAGACGTTTGTCGCAGGAGACAGGGTACAGCTACCCAAAGTGTCAGAGAGCTGTGAAAAGTGCAGGCCTAAAGCCCTATAGGATATGGTTGTCCATCAGTTACAGGAACCAGATAAGGATAGGCGATTGAATTATTGTCGTTGGTTTCAGGCGCTCATTGTGGAAAAACCTGCCAAAATGTCCATCACATAGTTCACAGATGAAGCCTGGTTCCATTAATTCGGCTATGTGAACTCAAATAACTCACGCTATTGGGCCAGCGAAAATCTACATGCTATTCATGAAGCACCTATGCACCCAGTTAAAATCGGAGTTTGGTCGCAATATTAGAATAGTGGGACCACTTTTTTTTCTAACAATGTGAACACTGCAGAATACCGACGGATTTTCATTGAGTTTGCTGAGCAACTAGACGATGTAGAGCTGAGTCAAGGATATTTGCAGCAGGACGGCGCTACATGTCATACATCAAATGAATCCATGGCACTAATTGCAAGTTTCTTTGACGACAGGATAATTTCCAAGAACCTGTGGCCACCGAGATCTCCGGATTTGACATCGCCAGACTTCTTTCTATGGGATTACTTAAAAGACAGGGTTTATGCTACACGTCCCCAGACATTGGACGATCTGAAGCACAACATTACACATTATTGACAACAGAGTCCTCCAACGAGTGACCAGTAACATGGAAGGACGTGTTGAGTTGTGCCTTGTGCAGGATGGAGGACATTTTCAACATTTGCTATAGAGGTAAATAATCTTCCAACATTCTTCTGCATTTTAGGTATAATAAGTTGTCGCTAGCATAACTCGTTTTGAAACAATTAAAGACATAGGTGTGTCAGTTCTTCATAAATCACCCTGCAGTAAAACAATTAACTAAGACTACTGAAGATCAACCAAAATAGAGATAAAAAACACAAATGAATTAGACTTTTCAGTGTAAAAGATTCAAGACCAAAATCCATCAGAAATATGTATTATTCAAAAGTAATTGATATTATTAACACAACTATAAAAGAAAATAAACATATAGTACCACGCAGGCACTGGAGCATGTAGAGAGTATATAATTATAATGAATAAAAAACACACCGATTAAAATTCTGATTGCAAAATCGACATATAAAACGAGAAGAAAGTAACAGGTTGCTGACTTAAAATTTGCATATCAAGTTAAGACGATTCCAGGGAACTTGAAAACAATTAAATTATATAACCAGTGTATGGGAATATCGAGATCACAGAAGTTCAATGCTAAAACATGGCAAGCTGAAGACTTTTCTTGGAAAAACGTGTAGCATTATTAAAACTGAAAACTTTCCATCTGCAATAGACAAGCTGCAATACTGTAAAGATGTTAATCTCGAATTTAACTTCTATAACCAACAAAATTTTTATGTGCGATGTGATACACGATACTCTCTACGCTAGGATTTAAGTTCACATACCTTCTGTATGAATTGTTCGTATAAAAATTATTTCTTCTATTTATTTCGTGTTAAACATGATGAATACTCACTGGATATGATTTCAGTTAGGTATGAGAGACAAGAACGACGACCTAACATTTGAGAAAATGTGGAAAAATTGAAACAAGGATAAAAAATATTTCGAAAATAACTAAAGCGACAAAATTGCATTTGACACTTTGAGGATCTTATCGAGATTTACATTTTTACTTCCTCTCCAGTTACATAGTAGGTAGGGAAGGTATTGATACCGAGATTTCACCAAAAATATATGTTTTGAGAGCCCCTGAACCCAAATAAAAGCATTTTTAGAGAAAGGTCTGTATGTGTGTGAAGAGCATAACACAAAAGCAAAAAATTCAGATAAATACCAAACTTGGTATTCAAGTTCCATATCTTCCAAACACAAAGGTTTTAAACGAAACCTCCCTTCAACTATCCTTTACATGAAATCTTTTTCGAAACTTTTGATTTTCTCAGAAATGGCTCTAACGATTATAATACTATATATTAAGGATATTTACATAACAAATAAAATGTATATCTTTAATTTTCTGAGAATAGCCTGTGAACTCCTTTTCTTTCGGAAGCAATTATATATAATCTTGCATAACTGGTAAACGTTAAACGATAAACTAAAACGTGCTACACGAAAAATGTAGATCTCTTTAAAACAGAAAATTTATTTAAAGTAACATTTTTTGTGAATAAGCTATTTCCGAGATATCCGTTATTAATGGTTGGAATTTTTCAATTCTTTGTCAGTCTTTTAAAATGCTGTCAATTTTCAGTTGTTTGTCGCGATTGCATGGAAAGAGTGAGGCCAGAGGCCAGTACTAGCGCCCAGTTCTTAAACATTTGACTATTGCTATTCCTTCTGTATCTATAACGAAATGTGTAATGTAGCTACGATTTCTGCAAAGATTTACCTGGATTACAATGAAGCAGATAGAAAAAAAAATCTGATGTGTTGCACTCACATGACTTTTTCTCTCTTGTGCAAACCATTTATACAAACGCTTATTCTCCATCTACCTCATGTTAATCAAGATAATATTTGCAGAAACTATCTTATTGTTAATTTTCTTATCAGTGTAAGGGCAATATAGTATGCTTTAAGCGATAGTCAAATCTTTTAAGAGCCGGTTGCTATGTGGAGCATTCCATTCTCTTTGTATGTCCAGGACATAAAAAAAATCTGATGTGTTACACTCACATGACTTTCTCTACTCTTGTACAAACTATTTTTACAAACGCTTATTCTCCATATGCTTCATGTTAATGGAGATATCGAGATGTCAATCTTATTGATAATTTTCTTGTAGATGCAAGGGGAATATGGTAGGTTTTAAGCGATAGTCAAATATTTTAACGCTGGTTGCTATGTGGCGCATTCCATTCTCTTTGCATGTCCAGGACATAAAAAAAATGAATAACGAATTTGAGAAAAAGTATAAGTATTGGAAAATTTAAGGGAATAACAAGCAATATCTCGCAAACGGTTCACTCAACAAAAGAAATGTATATGACATAAATTGTGTATTTTAACGCGATCTACATTTTCGTGTAGTAAAATTTTGTCTATCTCTTATGGTTTACCAGTTATGAAAAAGTCGTTCATAACGAAGAATACTTTTGGAGACATTCCCAGAAAATTCGAGATATACATTTTATTTGTCATGACAATATCTTAAACATATGATATTTTAATCAAAATCGTTAGAGCCGTTTTTGAGAAAATTAAAATTTTCGAAAAATGTTCCATGTAAAGGGTAGTCTGGGGTGGGGGGATTTTCTTGAAAACCTTCGTGTCGCATCTCTGAAAGATACTGAACCTAAATACCAAGTTTGGTGTTTATCCGACTCTTCGTTTTTGAGTTATGCTGTTCACAGACACACAGACAGACAGACACACAGACAGACAGACACACACACGGACATGTTTCCAAAAATGCTTTTTTTGGATTCAGTGTGTCTCAAAACATGTATTTCCAGTGAAATCTCGGTATCAAAATTTTGGGTGGAATACAATACTTCCCCTACTTACTATACGTAGTAGAGAAAGTAAAAATCTGATGTGTTACACTAACATGACTTTCTCTACTCTTGTACAATCTATTTTTACAAACGCCTATTCTCCATATGCTTCATATTAATCGAGATATCGAGATGTCAATCTTATTTTAATTTTCTTGTAGATGCAAGGGGAATATGGTAGCTTTTAAGCGATAGTCAAATATTTTATCGCTGGTTGCTATGTGGCGCATTCCATTCTCTTTGCATGTCCAGGACATAAAAAAATGAATAACGAATTTGAGAAAAAGTATAAGTATTGGAAAATTTAAGGAAATAACAAGCAATATCTCGAAAACGGTTCACTCAACAAAAAAATGTATATGATATAAGTTGTGTATTTTAACGCGATCTACATTTTTTGTGTAGTAAAATTTTGTCCATCTCTTATGGTTTACCAGTTATGCAAAAGTCGTTCATAATGAAGAATACTTTTGGAGACATTCCCAGAAATTTCGAGATATACATTTCATTTCTCATGACATTATCTTAAACATATGATATTTTCATCAAAATCGTTAGAGCCATTTGCGAGAAAATTAAAATTTTCGAAAAACGTTCCATGTAAAGGGTAGTCTGGGGTGGGGGGATTTTCTTGAAAATCTTCGTGTCGCATCCCTGGAAGATACTGAACGTAAATACCAAGTTTGGTGTTTATCCGACTGTTAGTTTTTGAGTTATGCTGTTCACAGACACACACACACAGACACACACACACACAGACACACACACGGACATGTTTCCAAAAATACTTTTTTTGGATTCAGGAGGTCTCAAAAGATGTATTTCCGGTGAAATCTCGGTATCGAATTTTTGGGTGGAATGCAATAATTCCCCTACTTACTATACGTAGTAGAGAAAGTAAAAAGCATTTGATTCCCATTTGAGAAAAAGTATAACTGTTGGAAAATTCAAACAAATAACAAGAAATACCTCGGAAATGGTTCATTCCCCCCATAAAAAGTATATAACAAATTGCGAGGTTTAGAGATATACATTTTTTCTGTAGTAAAATTTTGTCTATCTCTTACGGTTTACCAGTTATACAAAAGTCAGTCAGAATGACGAGCACTTTTGGGGACATTCTAAAAAATTGATGATATACATTTAATTTGCCATGAAAATATCTTAAACATATGACATTTTAAACAAAATCGTTAGAGCCATTTTTGAGGAAATCCAAATGTTCTATAAATGTTTCATGTAAAGGGTATTCTTGGGTGGGGGGATTTCTTTGAAAAATCTTCGTGTCGCAACTTTGAAAGATACTGTGAACCTAAATACCAAGTTTGTATTTATACGACTTATCGTTTTTGTTATGCTGTTCACAGACAGACGGACGGACAGACGCTAATACACATTTTCCAAAAGTGCTTTATTTGGATTCATGGCACCTCAAAACATGTATTTCCGATGAAATATTGGTATCGAATTTTTGGGTGGAATGGTACACTCTACTATACGTAGTAGAGAAAGCAATAAGCTTAGTAAGAATAATTTGTATACCCAGTAATAAACGATAGATGGCAGAGAAAGCCATGTGATTTTTAGGAAAATGTCTACATATGTGTGTTTGTGAATAACATAACTCCAAACCGAAAATACCAAACTTCATATTTCAGTTCGGGATCCTCCTAGCAAGCGATCGAATATTTTCAAGATACTTCCCCACCCAAACGACCCTTTATATGGAAACGTTTTCGTTATTTTTGATTTTCTCAAAAATACTTCTAATGATTTGTTATTAATGTACCATATGTTTAAGCCATTTTCATGACCAGTAAAATGTATAGGTACATTGAATTTTTCGGAATATCTTGTGAAGCCCTGTTTATTCTGAATCACTTTTTTATAATTGGTAAATCGTAAGAGACAAACAAAATCTTACTACATAATGTGGATTTCGTTAAAACACAAAATTTATGTCTAAATGTTTTGCAACGTTAGCCATTTTGGAGATGCTCTTTTTTATTGGTTTAAATTTTGAAATACGTTATACCTTTCTCAACTTAAAATCAATCTATCTATCTATCTATCTATCTATCTATCTATCTATCTATCTATCTATCTATCTATCTATCTATCTATCTATCTATCTATCTATCTATCTATCTATCTATCTATCTATCTATCTATCTATCTATCTATCTATCTATCTATCTATCTATCTATCTATCTATCTATCTATCTATCTATCTATCTATCTATCTATCTATCTATCTATCTATCTATCTATCTATCTATCTATCTATCTATCTATCTATCTATCTATCTATCTATCTATCTATCTATCTATCTATCTATCTATCTATCTATCTATCTATCTATCTATCTATCTATCTATCTATCTATCTATCTATCTATCTATCTATCTATCTATCTATCTATCTATCTATCTATCTATCTATCTATCTATCTATCTATCTATCTATCTATCTATCTATCTATCTATCTATCTATCTATCTATCTATCTATCTATCTATCTATCTATCTATCTATCTATCTATCTATCTATCTATCTATCTATCTATCTATCTATCTATCTATCTATCTATCTATCTATCTATCTATCTATCTATCTATCTATCTATCTATCTATCTATCTATCTATCTATCTATCTATCTATCTATCTATCTATCTATCTATCTATCTATCTATCTATCTATCTATCTATCTATCTATCTATCTATCTATCTATCTATCTATCTATCTATCTATCTATCTATCTATCTATCTATCTATCTATCTATCTATCTATCTATCTATCTATCTATCTATCTATCTATCTATCTATCTATCTATCTATCTATCTATCTATCTATCTATCTATCTATCTATCTATCTATCTATCTATCTATCTATCTATCTATCTATCTATCTATCTATCTATCTATCTATCTATCTATCTATCTATCTATCTATCTATCTATCTATCTATCTATCTATCTATCTATCTATCTATCTATCTATCTATCTATCTATCTATCTATCTATCTATCTATCTATCTATCTATCTATCTATCTATCTATCTATCTATCTATCTATCTATCTATCTATCTATCTATCTATCTATCTATCTATCTATCTATCTATCTATCTATCTATCTATCTATCTATCTATCTATCTATCTATCTATCTATCTATCTATCTATCTATCTATCTATCTATCTATCTATCTATCTATCTATCTATCTATCTATCTATCTATCTATCTATCTATCTATCTATCTATCTATCTATCTATCTATCTATCTATCTATCTATCTATCTATCTATCTATCTATCTATCTATCTATCTATCTATCTATCTATCTATCTATCTATCTATCTATCTATCTATCTATCTATCTATCTATCTATCTATCTATCTATCTATCTATCTATCTATCTATCTATCTATCTATCTATCTATCTATCTATCTATCTATCTATCTATCTATCTATCTATCTATCTATCTATCTATCTATCTATCTATCTATCTATCTATCTATCTATCTATCTATCTATCTATCTATCTATCTATCTATCTATCTATCTATCTATCTATCTATCTATCTATCTATCTATCTATCTATCTATCTATCTATCTATCTATCTATCTATCTATCTATCTATCTATCTATCTATCTATCTATCTATCTATCTATCTATCTATCTATCTATCTATCTATCTATCTATCTATCTATCTATCTATCTATCTATCTATCTATCTATCTATCTATCTATCTATCTATCTATCTATCTATCTATCTATCTATCTATCTATCTATCTATCTATCTATCTATCTATCTATCTATCTATCTATCTATCTATCTATCTATCTATCTATCTATCTATCTATCTATCTATCTATCTATCTATCTATCTATCTATCTATCTATCTATCTATCTATCTATCTATCTATCTATCTATCTATCTATCTATCTATCTATCTATCTATCTATCTATCTATCTATCTTTCTTTCTTTCTTTCTGCCTCTCTTTCTTTTTTCTCTTTCATGCAAAGAACAGAACAACAGAATTTCTAAGCCATCACATAGCGACGGGCTTTGAAAAGATTTGACTATCGCTTTAGCTTACTGTATTCTTCTCATGTCTATAACGAAATATAGAATGAACTTTAAGTCCACCGAGAAACTTCAGGGGGTGGATTCCTGGTTGGAAACGGATCACAAAAGTTCATATCACCTTGTGTCCGGAAATGCGTAATTTCTACGCTGGATGGCACTGACGACGTTCTCTCATAACTTTGAAGAACGGGGTTTCTTTTAACTTGTTTGCAACACGCGTCAATTTGAAGTATTGAAGGCGTTGTATTATATTTCAACTGTTGGGGAGCCGATCTTCAAGTTTGTTTGCAACCACACGTATGGTAAACAGTTACCGATAGCCTTCGCCCCAAGTTTAAAAAATGTTAACTTTATAATTTGACTGTTTCTTTAAATATTATATATTTATGTTTGCCTCGGCTGCGTCAGTATTATTGTTAGAGACATGGATGTCTTGGCAGGGTTGTGGTGCAACAAGAATGTAGGCTTACACAGATTATAATTTTACTTCACTCCTTTTATTAATGCTTGACACGATTTTAAATAACACTTCACTGATATAGAGAGCTGCGAGATTCTTTAATTAATTACTTGCACTTTTTAACACTTAAACTATTTTCGTCTCACACGAATACGTATTAAATTTCTCGAGGACACTTTTTCCGTCTGGTTAGTAACGCTGTCTGCAACCAACTGACTTCTGAATTTGTAAATGTTTCTCCCTTTCAGTTTCTGATTAGCTAATCCTACTCCAATAGAATATCTTCATTTAACTAAAACTTTTTCTGGTTGTTGATTGGCTATTTTATAAACTGTCACAAAAATTACATTATTGTTGCTCCAATAATGACTAGTAGCATTATTAAACATTCTTACTCATTATTGCCTCAAGGTTACCTCATTGTTACCTCATTGTTAGCAACTTTTAACCTATTATTCTCACAGCTCCTACATTATTAAATTACGTAATGCATTCATATAACATTATTGAACATGTATACAATAATATGCAGTAATATAAACATTTACAATGACAGTGATATACACTTTTTGTATATTGTTACATACACATATTACTTTAAGGCGGGCTGTTATTGAATTTATATATTATATAATTTGACTGAAATCATTTAAGTGTTAAAAACACTGCCTCAACTTGCAGATAGTGTGATTTAAACAACGTAGAAGCACAATGGTCCGGTATTCATTCCAGGAAGAAGCCGAGATGGTGTTCGTGTAGGCCAAGCAGGAGGTGAAAACGGTGGAGAGGCAGCATGGTTGTACTGAGCCACGTACTCCGACAGACAGCATCACCCACTACACAACATTAACAGCCATTTTCGGTGTTTGTGTGGGCATGAGACCTTTGAGACAGACGAACGTTAAGGGCGTCCGCGGACTGTGCGTACACCAGATGTGGAGGAACATGTTCTCCATGATATTGAGAACAACCCTGGTACAAGCTCCAGGCAATTGGCCCGCCAACATGGTGTAAGCCAAAGGATGGTTATCTATATCCTATATGGCAACCCTGTTGTCCCTGTCACTTCCAACGTGTGCAGGGATTATCATTGGCGGATTTTCCTCCACGGGAAAGATTCTCTCGATGGTCTGTGCAACAGGTCATCACCATTATGGGATCTCTGTCTTCAGTTCTCTTCAACGATGAAGTGACGTTTGTAGAGTGGCATCATTAAACTGCATAATCGTTATCTGTGGGCTACAGAAAATCCTCACGGAACGGTTGAAGCGTCTCTCAGCAGCGGCTCAGCATCAATGTTTGGGCAGGGATTATTGGCGACCGCCTACTTGGACCAATTCTTCTTCCACGACGCCTGAACGGAAACGTATCTGGACTTCCTGCAAAATACTCCACCTTCATTGCTGGAGAATGTGCCTTTGGCATTGGGACAGGCAATGTGGCTGCAGCACGATGGAGCGGCAGTCCACTTTCGCATTAATGTTCGCCGGCACCTCAATAACATCTTCCCCAGAGTTGGATAGGAGGCGGAGGTCCTGTTGCATGGCCCCCGGATTTTTATGTGAGGCATCTGAAAAGCATTGCGTACAGTGAGCCTGTTCCTGATGGTCAGACCATTCAACAGCGTTTCCACGTAGCCTGTGACGATATTCGGGCACGACCTGAAACATTCGAACAAGTGAGGCAATCCATGATGCGATATGTGAACATTGCATTGCATCTCATGGAGGCCACTTTGAACATTTGTTGTGACATGCATGGATGGAATTCAGGCTATGTACTGTGTGCCAACCCTCTTTGTTTGATGTTCTTCAGGGCGATCTACCGTGGAAACTATGCATTTTCGGACACAAGATGCTAATAAGTTTTGTGCTCCACTTCCAGTCAGGAATCACCCCTGATGTTTGACGGTGGACTTCAAACTCATGCTGTATGTAAATGAGTAATAAACGTTTATCTAACACGAGCTTTTTTTTTAATTGTTCCATTTATATGCCGCCTTTAACATCTAAGGTCATACGGCGGCTTTGCCTTTGGAACAATTACTCATTGAGAATTATGTTCACTAATATAGTGTTACGAGTATATTTGTGTTTTGTTCTAATTTGGGTTTTCTGTTTAAGCAACTCTCTCTCTCTCTTACTTCCAGACACTAGGGAGGAAGGGAAATAATTCTGGCTAAAAAAAACATTCCACTCCTCCAGTTGGGAATTGAACCCAGGATCTCTAGATTTGAAAGTTAGCATGCTAACCACCAGAGCACAGAGGCAGTTTTCAAGAGGAGTTGTTCTAGTGTCCTCTAGGGTTTATCCCAAGAAGAACGTGTAGAGAAGAGAAAGTAATGCGGATATAACACATAAGATTTTTCTCGAAGTTACGCTTTTGTTTACCCCTCAAGGTTTTGTATTTATATACATCTCATTAAGAATTTGGAGGAGTTCAAGGACTATTTTTGGAAAATTGAAAAAGTAAGTTTATTAATGACTTCTTTATTTCAAGCATACGATACTTTAATGAAAATAATTTTATGAATCTCACACACGAAAAGCTTGAATTCAAAGAATTATTAAGGTGGAGGTACGTATCACGGAGGGGCCCACGGAACCGGGATAGGACACCGCACGCAGGCCAGTCGGCCTATTGTGCTTTCAACGTGCTTGGAAGGAAGGATAAGGGAGAGACCCGAAGGGAGACCAGATCCGAATGCCGACGGGCGCAAGCATGGACGGGTCCCTAACGCTTCCAGATAGAACTACATCCGACGCTACACGGTCCCTGCCCACAAGCCACTCACCTCCAGGGACCACCGGAGCGGAGCTCCACGCTGAGGAGAGACTTAACTGAGCGGTACCGCAGCGACGCCAGGGAAGAAATCTTTACAGAGCGGAAGCCACCGCCCAGCCGCAATCCGCCGAACAACCTGGTCCTACAACCCTGAAACAGATGACAAGGAAGATGATGTGGATTGCGCCACCAGGTCATGCCGATGGAAAACTTTTCCTGAAGTCCAAGGATTGTTTGTAGAATTTCCTTGAATTCTTCGCCCAGCACATTTAAAACTTGGCCAACATGGTATTTGACATTTATACGACTTTTAATGAATATTTTATAATTAATCCATATCGACTAATTTTATAAAGTTAATTTTCTCGCATTCCTCTAGAATTCCAGAGAAAAACACAAAACAAATCTGTGTTACTTTCACATTACTTTCTCTACCCTATCGCTTATTAGTGGGTAGGTATATAAATTATTCGTACGCAAGTTTATTTTCCTATTTACTTCAATTCAATCGAGATAAACCTTTCCAGAAATAGCTGCTTACATATTCCGTTGCAGATATACAATGAGGGTGGTTTGATAAGTGGGGTAAAAAGCAATAACAAAGATGTTTTTATAAACAATTGACCTTGTTTCTCCACATAGTCTACTTTGATGGCTATACACTTGGTCTAGCGATCGTCCAGCTTTTTCATCCCGTAGGAAAAACAGGTTCTGTCAAACTCTTCAAAATGCTACGGCGATGATCACTTCCTCATTTGATGGAAATTTCTTCCCACCAAGTCAAAGTTTCAAGTTAGGGAACAGGTAGAATCACCTGGGGCTAAATTTGGTGAGTATGGTGGATGAGGAACTAATTCAAAGCCTAATTCATGCACTTTTGTCATTGTGATTGGCTGATTGCTAATGTGTGGGACCGTGCATTATCCTGGTGAAATATAACTCTTTTTTTTCAGTCAACGCCAATTTCAAACAATCCAACAATGAGGCATAATAGGCTCCAGTTATGGTTCTGCCTTTTTCCAAATAATCTATGAGAATTATTCCTTTAGGAATCCCAAAATACAGTGGCCATCACCTTACCAGCTGACAAAATAGACTTTGCATTTTTCGGTGCAGTTTCACCAGCCTTTATCCATTATTCTGACTGCCGTTTTGACTCTGTGGTGTAACGATGGATCCAAATTTCATCAACGGTCACAAATCGGCGCAAAAAGTCTTGCAGATTGCGATTAAACATCTCCAGACACTCAGTTGAAATGTTCTTCCGGATGCAATCACGGCACCCACCTCGCACATAGTTTCTACAAAGCCATTTCTCCAAGCAGGATATTATGCAATCGCTCAGTTGAGATTCGTACAGTCTCAGCAATCTCACGATTTTTTTTCGGCGGTCTTGCATTACCATATCATGGATTTTGTCAATGGTTTCCTGTGTTGTGACCTGAATAGGACGGCCGGACGCTTCGTCTTCGGTGCTTGTCCGACCGTGCTTAAATTCATTAATCCAAAAGTAAGTGGTCTTCAATGATGGTGCAGAGTCCGCGCGAACTTCTTCCAGTTCTGTTTAGATTTGATTTGTGCAGCAGTCCAACCCTTCAAATGAGATGTTTAACAACAGCACGAAATTCGGTTTTTTTCTATTTTCAAGCGCAGCCGACACATTGATCAATTCAGATGGCTGTCAACAATGAAATGTACGCTGTACATTGTTGTAATTTTTATACGATTCTTTGAATAATCAAGCTTAGCAACCATGAAGCTGTAACATGGAAATTAACCAAACTTATCAAACCACCCTCGTAAACGGAATAGCGATAGCCAAATGTTTTAGAACCGGACGCTATACACTGGCCTTAAGACTAGGAGCGTAGGGTGGACTTGGCACCTCGACCTACGAAGAACTATTGTGCCTAAGGGGCACCCCCTGGAGGAAGGGTGAGGTGCGAAGAGGGCGGCCGGAACAGAAGCCACGACAGGGCACAAGGCAGGATCCCTACCTTTTTTCCAGATTGAAACTCCCCGGATGGCAGCTGCTACAAGCGGCTCATCCACCAACCTGCAGGCTTGCACATCCCACTGGAAGGCCTGGAACCCATTCCGGGGCACGAAGTGTTACATAGAGCATTCTTTTCCCCTGCCCTACAACACCGAGACTCCCACTGACACAACCCTAAAACAGCCAAGCAGATGAAGTGAGGATGGAGGTGAAATGGAGGGACAGGAAATTCCGGGGGTGTAATGAACTTCCCAGCATTTGTCTAGCGATCCGAGGAAACCCCTAAAAAAACATGGGTCAGGAAGTTCGGCCACGGGAATCGAAACCACGACCTCCCGAATGCTGGCCAAAGACGTTGCTGCTTGAGGCATCTCGCTCGGTTATGCTGGCCTTAAAATGCCATACTCTTTACATGACATCGCGAGAAACAACTGAAAATCGACAGGACTTTAAACGAATGACTAAATATTTGAACCATTAATAACGTACAACTCGGAAAAGGCTAATGACAAAAATAGCCATTTGAAATAAATTGCGTGTTTTAAAAGGATTTACATTTTTGGTGTATTGCGTTTTCGTCTATCGGTCAAGCTTTACCGATTATAGAAAATTATACAAAATGCCTTCGAATGAAGAGGACTTCATTGGCTATTCCCAGAGAATTCAAGATTAACATCATTTAATTTGTCGTGTAAATTCTTTAATGTGTAGTATTTGAATCAAAATGTATTTTATTTTTAGAAAATAAAAAATTCCAAAAATGTTTCATGTGAAGTGTAGTTCGGGGTGGGAGGATTTTCTTGAAAATCTTCATGTCGCATTTTTGGAAAATACTGAACCTAAATGCCAAGTTTTGTATTTATCTGAAATTTCGTTTTTGAGTTATACTTTTCACATTACGTACACACACACATACACGAATATTTTCTTCTAAAATTGCTGTTTTGGATTCAGAGGGCCCCAAAACATGCATTTATGATGAAATATTTGGATGGAATGCATTACCTTACTACGTAGGTGGTAGAGAAAGTAAAAAGGTTAAAACGCATTGTTCTCTGTTCTGATAGCTAGGAAATGGGAACTGATAAAACAGATACAAACTGATAAATAAGGATTGAGAAAGGGGAGGGAGAAAAAAACTATGTTTCCGCCCGGGATCGAACCGGGGACCTTCCGCGTGTTAGGCGGATGTGATAACCACTACACCACGGAAACACATTGTCATTGGACACTAATTATAGCAACTTAGTAAAAATCCCAATAATTAAAATCCAAGTAGATGAATGCTGAATTTATGGGTAATGATTTGTGGTTAGTGTTTCCTTAAGTCTCTCAACATTGGAGAATTAGGAATGTTTGTAATCGCCAACAACAATACCTAATATTACTACAGTCTAGTAATCATACAGGATAATTCGTAGGCTGTGGTATTTTGTGCTATGAGAGCCATCTCTGGGTTACTAGTTCAAACATTAGCAGCTATCAGCTGATTGTAATGCAAAAACCACCTTTGGTGTTCTGTTCAAACCACGTAGAGGGGTCACATGACCATAGCTGGAATATAACCACAGATAAACCGTGTTCTATGAGATAAACTTAGAAAACAGATCGTACGGAACACAGATTAATATGTTTTGGGAGGGAATCCCTGAAACAAACTTTTAGTTGCCATCTGTTTAGCCTGAGTTATATTAATCCAGTTCAGATGTATGAAACGTATGGCAAAGTATGAGTGGGACAAAAGTTATAGACACTGTTTATCATTCTTTGAATTCAGTGATGCAAGTTCTTAAGAAGCCAGAGGTATGTGTCAGTATATTTTGAAATTGTTTCTATGTATTGATATATGTTTGATGTTATTTGAATCAGCTTAATAAGTTGTCTTGGTGGTTATCAACCAGTCACGCATGCAAAATACATACATTTTTCGTAATGTTTCGGTTTTACTTCGGTATTGGATTATGGTGAAAATAGAAGCTTTTATCTTACGAAATCGGCGTTTTTTTGCTATCCACAGTAACTCGTGGTTAATGAACGTTTTGGTGTTGTATATGTTTCTCCGGGGGGTAATATATTGCCGACCCACCCTTCCTTTAATTCGGCCGTTCTTATAGAGTCGTTTTTGGCGACTTTTGTAATAAATAGCTGCCAACGTAAAAAAAAATCTCTCGGCTACACTTTGAGGCTGAGGGCCCTCAATCGTGTTTTCAACTATGTTGGGATTTCAAATGTGGGTAAGGAAAGACAACGCAACCAACATTACCATGATGCCACCGTGAGATACATGCAATGCGGTTTTGAGTGTCAGTAATATGGAACAAAAGTGACAAAATACGCCATATATTCATGAAAATAAATAAACCATGTTATTTGTTCTTTATTGCGTGTAATAATGTGTTGAAGACAATAAAAGACATGCAGTGTATGCATGTGTTAGGCGTATATAGCGATACCGGCCATTATCCAATATCGAAGTATTGCGCTTTTTTATTTATGGACACTCTTTAGCTACTATGGTTCTTAGCGTCCCATTCCATATCGGGAAATTTTGTTGAGGCCAGTTTATCAGCCTTGATGTTCTTTTACATGCCGTAAATCTACGACACGGGACCACCAGCTTTACTTCCCTTCCGAAGGAAGCCATGCTAAGGATTTTTACGCCCAACAAAAATATCCATGTTCCTCCGTTGAGTTTGAACCCGCGACCTCGTGTCATGTTTGTACAATAGGTACAATGACATTTTATGTTAATGAATAATATATCCAGATAGCATTATATTTTATAACTTAAACTTTGACTGCTTAAATTAAAATTGTTTATAAGTATGTATTTTATCTCCACTTTCTTAAATTTACATCTTTAAAAACAAAGGCACAAGTAATGGAGCAGGGAATAAACAAATGTAACACTCATAGAGAAATTAATTTAAAATATTTGTTGTTACAGCATTTCTTACTTCCTGAGGTTCAGGAACTAATTCAGATTTATAATTCTAATAGAAAGGAAACTGCTGAAAATGCAACAGGAAATATGTCAAAGCCATTTATCGTTTTTGAAGGTTTAGATGGTTGTGGTAAGTATGAAAGAACCCTCAGCTTATTATGTTTAACTTACAGCTGCAGTTCTCCTTATCCCACCCCATTCAAATTCAAGACATCACTACCCCATAGTACTCTCTTATATTAATCTTTTCTGCACATTGAATGTACTTGTTTTGGAAAACATTAAGAACATGGCTTAATTTCCTTTGTGCCGCGACACTTAAAATGTATTAAAAATAATTCCTAAGCACTAGAAATACTTAGGAGTAGATGTTGTCTCCTCTAGACCTGGTGCCTATCTGCCCATTTAGGTGCCTTACTTTTATAGCAGAATTACGCTGTAACAACAACAAACATCACCAACTTGTCGCTGCTGCACATGCACAGTGGGAACTGCCAAGCGAAATCCGCAGGTTTAGCAATTTTTTCCTTACTTATTATTCTTCTTTATTTTTGCTTCCTGCTGATAATTAACATAAGCGTATATATATATATATATATATATATATATATATATATATATATATATATATAAAAACATTAACCTAAGGCTATCCTTCCATGAATTCAGAAACCTAAGCTTATATTATAAACATGGAGCAGCATCATTAACATGCTTTGGTGTTGAGGCAGTATTTTTAACACTTAAATAATTTCAGTCTAATTATATAATATGTAAATTCAATAACAGCCCGCCTTAAAGCAATATGTGTATGTAATAATTTGTAAAATGTATGTAACAGTGATTGCGTATGCTTGTATTATTGTATCCATGTGTAATAATGTTATGTGAATATTACGTAAGTTAATAATCTAGGAGCTGTGAGAATAATAAGTTAAAAGTTGCTAACAATGAGGTAACCTTGAGTCAATAATGAGTAAGAAAGTTTAACAGTACTACTTGTGATTCTTGGAGTAACAATAATGTAATTTTAGTGACAGTTTATAAAATAGCCAATCAACAACCAGAAAAAGCTTTAGTTAAATGAAGGTATTCTATTGGAGTAGGATTAGCCAATCAGAAACTGAAAAGGAGAAACATTTACAAATTCAGAAGTCAGTTGCCTGCAGACAGAGTTACTAACCAGAAGCAAGAAGTGTCCTCAAGAAATATAATATGTATTCGTGCAAGACGAAAAAAATAGTTTTACGTGTTAAAAAAGTACAAGTAATTAATAAAAGAATCTCACAGCTCTCTATCAGTGAAGCGCTATTTAAATCGTATCAAGTATTAATAAAAGGAGTGAAGTAAAATTATAATCTGTGTAAGCCTACATTCTTGTCGCATCACAACCCTGCTAAGAGAAACGTGTCTCTAACAATAATACTGACACAGCCGAGGCAAACATAAATATATAATACTTAAAGAAACAGTTTAATTACAAAGTTAAATATTTTTTTAAACTTGGGGCAAAGGCCACCTGAAAGTACATTTGGGGCAAAGGCTACCGGAAACTGTTTACTATACGTGCGGTTGCAACTACTACAAGTTCAGCTCCCCAACAGTTGAAATATAATACAACTCCTACAGTGCAAATAACGTAAAGATACTACCTTCAAATTGGCTTCCATACGTGGGGCAAATAACAGTACAACAAAACACCTACTTCAGTGTAACCACTAGTTGGTAATCAACATAAGCTTATATTAATAAAAGCACCTCCCAAGGCTAACCTTCCATGAATTCAGAAACCTAAGCTTATTTACATTGTGAATCCTTCACATCATTAAGAAATGCACACTCGCTCTGCTTGTGTTAGTAGTGTTAGCTATTCATATGGTGGCAGAATTTTGTTTGTTCATTTGGAAATTGCACGCAGCTAAAGGATAATACCAGTGAAGTCTGTAGCAGAAGTAAGACACCATTTTTCTGCAGCACATACGTAAGGTTTTCTGAGCATTTAAATTTATGTACATTGGCTCACCATCACCACCATCTGCAGTTTATTTGAGTACATGTGAATAGCCACACAATAACACTAGCCAGGTTGTTTACATACATTATATTATAAATTATTCATTATTTATTGTCTTTTCTTTATTGTCTTTTCCTCGAGTATCTTAATAAAAAACATACTTTTATTCACAATTTTCCACGATTTCATGAATTACAATTGAATTTTCTGGTTATATTATTATCTCATTGAAATAATACTGTTATTCTGGCGTTGCTTGCCCCTGTGGCATAGTGGTCACACTCTCAGCCTGTATGTAAAAAGATCTAAAAAAAAAAAAAAAATTATGGATGCTCTTTAACTACAATAGTTCTTAACGTCCCATTCTATATTGGGTGTAAAAGATAGAAATGTTTGCTCAGAGGCCTCTTTATCAGGCTTGAGGTTCTTTAACATGCCATAATCTACAATATGGCATCATCCGCTTTACTCCCCTTTTGAAGGAACCTATGCTAATGATTTTTATGCCCGAAAAATCCAATAGGATCTGGATTCTATTCCTGGCCAATTGGGGATTTTTCAGTCATAATGAAATTTCCATCCTGGATGTGTGTAGTACAACTTCATTTCCAATGGAAAATCTGTACAGCATCACCTTGCCTAGTAAGTCTGGCAAATCCATGTCATAGTCTAAGGGAGTTGGAATTGTCTAACACCCACAGAACATTTGTTTGGATGCTTGGCTGCATTATGAAATTGACTTGCTCTGCGCTGTTTCTAACTGGTTCAATTTTCCCTTCCCCACTTTCTCTCCTCTTCTGTGCCTTCCTATCAGTTGATATATAGTATTTGTACAGAGTTTGATACGTTGTGAGACCAAGTGCTTCAGTGTTAGTGCTTATAATGCCAAAAGGTCTTGTGTATAATTCAGTAGATGGAATTCTCATCTATGATTCCTATGTGACAACAAACCCTTATATAGAAATGAGAAGGTGATTTGTGGGAAATTCTTTGCTGTTTGTGTGCTTCACAGGGAAATGGTTGTAATCTTGTGAATAGATGTAAGGTAATGAGATCTTTTCTTGATAAGAAACCATAAGTAAATCATCATGTTCTTATAGAGGAAAAACTCAATGACATTGGCGAAAACTTACAGAGGAAAAGTTCAATGGCATTGGAGGAAACTTACAGAGGAAAAGTTCAATGGCATTGGAGGAAACTTACAGAGGAAAAGTTCAATGGCATTGGAGGAAACTTACAGAGGAAAAGTTCAATGGCATTGGAGGAAACTTACAGAGCAAAAGTTCAATGGCATTGGAGGAAACTTACAGAGGAAAAGTTCAACGGCATTGGAGGAAACTTACAGAGGAAAAGTTCAACAGCAATGGAGGAAACTTACAGAGGAAATGTTCAATGGCATTGGAGGAAACTTACAGAGGAAATGTTCAATGGCATTGGAGAAAACTTAGAACAAAGTCCAAAGAAATATTCATGAAAGCTGGCACAAAAATCATGAATTTTACAAACCTCAGCTTGGAATGCCACTAAACTTTTAAAATTAAAACCCTAAAGATAACTGTGTTTCAGAAATTGCACCATGTGATAATGTGAGTAGAGTGAATTTCTGCAATTGGGAGTTTGGATAATGATGATCACTCTATTGACCTTCATTATTATTATTATTATTATTATTATTATTGATTAAGCATTGTTTTATTTACATGACCATGAAGAATTAATGCAAGTTAATGCAAATTTTCTCCAACAGTGTGAGAGATACACTACGTCATCAAAAGTATCTGGACACCTGGCTGAAAATTATGTACAAGTTTGTGGCTCCCTCCATCGGTAATTCTGGAAGTCAATATGGTGTTGGCCCACCGTTAGCCTTGATGACAGCGTTCACTCTTGCAGGTATACTTTCAATCATGTGCTGGAAGGTTTCTTGGGGAATGGCAGCCCATTCTTCATGGAGTGTGGAACTGAGGAGAGGTATCGATGTAGGTCAGTGAGGCCTGGCATTCCAAAACATCCCAAAGATGTTCTATAGGATTCAAGTCAGGACTCTGTTCACAGGGATGTTAAGATGAGAAACGTATGTTTGTGGAGGTGTCCGGATACTTTTGATCACATAGTGTATATGATGGCACAAGAACATAATTTCTAACATAATCTGTGATAAAGGTATGTGGTTATTGTAGTTATAATTTGTATGAGAAATCTATGCTCTTGAATTTAAATGGTATGAATATCTGACCCTGCCTGCAAACAGCATTCTTCCACCTTTGTCAAAAATATTTGTATTAGTCCAGTCACACATCCAAATGAAAGTTCTATATCATTCACCATTTGCTGTGTGAAGTGTATGCCTTAACAGAAATGATTTCAGTTGCTTTTTAAAAGCTGTAACCTTCTGTGTTACTTTAAAAACTATGGAAGTTTGCAGTAACATTTTTACTTTCCCTATTACTTAAGATTAAAAAGAAGAATGAAAAATGAACAAATTATAAGAACTGGATCCAATCATTCATAACTTTGCTTCATTAACGTAAGAAAGACTCTACAGATTGGTTTAGAGAATGTTTCAGCTTCACTATTAATGATTTTTCATTCATGATGTGAAGAGGTCTCTTCCTTTGTATGAGATTTGCATCTCTATATTTAGTTATATGAATGAGCACAACCATGAGTGAAGTTTTATGACTGTCACTTTACTGTATTGTCCCTTCATGTTTATAAAAGTGCAGCTATTTAAAGTAAAACAGCGGTGATCTGTGAAGGAAAACAAAGTTTACATATATATTGGCTGTCTAGTAAAAACAAAAAGTTGGTAAAAATTACAGCTTTTTAACAAGTGTGTATATTAGTGGCAAGCAAGGGAAGATTCTATCAGTAACAGGACAGTAGGTGATTCATGCAGTGTTATGCATAGCAAAGGGATTAATAATTTATGGAATATGTAGGGTGCTAATCTATTCCATCAGTTTGACAATATACATAGTTGTCAGTCAGCACTTCATTACTTTATAAACTTTTTTTTATTGTTTTTTTTATATTGTAAATTCTGTGGGTGGTTTTGCATGCTTTAGCAATTTTTACTTTTCCTACTGCTTACCTATAGAAAGTATTACGGATTCGGAATTTCACTAGGAATACACATTTTGAGACTCTCTGAATAAAAAAAAATCTGATGTGTTACACTCACATGACTTTCTCTACTCTTGTACAAACTATTTTTACAAACGCTTATTCTCCATATGCTTCATGTTAATTGAGATATCGAGATGTTAATCTTATTGCTAATTTTCTTGTAGATGCAAGGGGAATTGGTAGGCTTTAAGCTATAGACAAATATTTTAAGAGCTGGTTGCTATGTGGAGTATTCCATTCTCTTTGCATTACCAGGACAAAAAACAAAAAAAAAACAAAAAAATGAATAACGAATTTGAGAATAAGTATAAGTATTGGAAAATTTAAGGGAATAACAAGCAAAATCTCAAAAATGGTTCACTCAACAAAAAAAGTGTATATAACATAAATTGTGTATTTTAACGTGATCAACATTTTTTGTGTAGTAAAATTTTGTCTATCTCTTATAGTTTACCAGTTATGCAAAAGTCGTTCACAATGAAGAATACTTTTGGAGACATTCCCAGAAAATTTGAGATATACATTTCATTTGTCATGAAAATATCTTAAACATATAATATTTTAATCAAAATCCTTAGAGCCATTTTTGAGAAAATTAAAATTTTCGAAAAATCTTCCATGTAAAGTGTAGTCTGGGGTGGGGGGATTTTCTTGAAAACCTTCGTGTCGCTTCTCTGGAAGATACTGAAAATACCAAGTTTGGTGTTTATCCGACTGTTTGTTTCTAAGTTATTCTGTTCACAGACACACACACACTGACATGTTTCCAAAAATGCTTTTTTTGGATTCAGGGGGTCTCAAAACATATATTTCTGGTGTAATCTTGGTATCGAACTTTTGGGTGGAATACAATACTACCCCTACTTACTATACGTAGTAGAGAAAGTAAAAAGTGCTAAAAAGTTCCTTCTGTGTGTGTCTGAACATCATAACTCAAAAACAAGTTGATAAAATACAAACTTGGCATTTAAGTTCAGCATCTTCCAAAAATATGACATGAAAATTTTCAAGAAAATCCCTCACTCCAAATTACCTTTTGCATGGAAAAATTTTCCAAAATTCTGATTTTCCGAAAAATGCCTATAATGATTTTGATTAAAATACCATATGTTTAAAATGTTTTCATGATAAATGAAATGTATATCTTGAATTTCCTGGGAATAGCTCTGACATGCTCTTTTGTTTTGAATGACTTCTGCATAATTTGCAAACCGTAAGAGAGACACAAACCCTTATTTTGCAAAAAATATAGATCTTGTTAAAGCACACAATTTATGTCAAATTTGTTTTGTGCGTGTGTGTGCGCACTCACGCATGTGTTTGCGTGGAGTTAACCATTTCTGAGATATTCTTTGTTATTGATTTAAATTTTCAAATGCTTATACTTTTCTCAAATGAGAAGTTATTCATTTTTTCCTCTTGGTCATGCAAAAAGCTTGGAATTTCAAAGCCATTATGTAGCAACATGCTGTTTAAAAATCTGAGTATCAGTTGACCTACTGTAAGCTACAACAAAATGTGTAAATGTGAATTGAAAGCTTATCTAGATTAACAACAAGTAGCTAGAATAATAAGCTTTCATAAGAATAGTTCATAGAAGAGTGAGTAGAGTGTCATATGAATGTAATACATGATTTTTCTGTTATGTTGGTTTCACATGATGGTCTATTACTGATTTGTCTGTCTGCTTAGTTTCAAATTTCTTTGGTTTTTATTTGGAGATTCCTTTTTGATTTATAAAACCTGTGGACAGTGTATGCAGTTGGTTTGATAAACTCCCGATTCTTTATGGTTCAGTATTGTGCCTCTTAGGGAGGCCGCACACCAAACGCGTCAGCATCTGCAACACGACATGAAATAAGACGCCATGGTTTGTCGCTCACGTGATGCAGACTTGCGGCCGCACACCGGAGAAAACACATGCCTGCATCAATGCGACACGTTATCAGCTGTTGACATGGATTCCTCGAGTGAGAACGACATTTTGATGTACATGTGGTTGAAATTACGCAACAAGAGGAAAGAAAATGGATTCATGATTTTTATTTGTCATGTGCCCAGTATGGTGCTTATGTCCTAGCACAGGGTTTATTAAAAGATCCGGTAAAATTCCAGTCATATTACAGAATGTACCCCGAAACCTACAGAGAAGTTCTTTGGTGTGTTTCTTCTTTATTAAAAAAGCAAGACACAAACTACAGGAGAGCTATAAGCCCTGATGAAAAGCTACTTATAACACTAAGATTAAGCCTTAAAATAATAACTTGTTGGTATCTATTTGAACGTTAATTTTATTAGTTAATAAAGATAGTTTTAAACTTTTCCATGTTGACAACTCATGTTAGTAATGCAATGCAATATTTTTTGTGTTTTTTTTTTTTAACTTTTGCGGCTGCATTTGCAATCAGGCATATGAATATGAGTGAACATCTTCTTGCTGCTTTTCTTCTACTATATTTGCCGCAAACGGCAATGGAGTGGAAGTTTTTGAGAAGCCAGGCTCTCGACTACCATACAGAAGTGGAAGGATAGGAATGGGTACTATTAAAACTACACTGAACATTGGTGGTTGATCCGTACAGCATGTCGTTTAATTTTTGCTGCACAAACAATTTGAATGCACTTTTAGCGGCAGGTGATAATTTAGCCACGTCTGGTAGCAGGCTTTTGAAAAATCTCACATCTGGATTATCAGACTCCACTTCAGCCGTGCGTTTTGTGTTTATCTGGAGATATGAAGAAAATATTTGGTCAACATTCACTTTCGAAACTTTTCTTTTTGTGGCTCTTCTAGGTGTTCGAGGTAGCGGTTGCATCATTTCTGGTGTACTTTCCTCCTCACTGTCTTCTTCTACATGGGCGAAGATGAAGGTTGTTCTGTTGTAGGTGACTGCTCTTCTACAGACGGATTTTCCAAGTTTCCCTGTTTGCCTTCTTGATTTTGTGAATGGTGTCAAAAACGCTAAGTCTGGTAGTCTGCAAGATAGTAGGGTTTTTTTGTTGTTGCTGCTGAACTACTGGCAGGAGTTTGCCTTAAATTTCTGGACCAACAATTCCTGCAGTTTCTCCATTTGTCTTTACAGGTGGCCACTGCAATGAAAATAAGCACTATTATTATTATGATTATTATTATTATTATCATCATCATCGGCTGTTTATTTTTAGGTACTTAGCTACTGGCAGCAGCTTCAGATGCTTGAGCTTACAGTTTAAAAGAGGTGAAACAACAATTGGTAAAATTGTCGAGGAGGTATGCCTCACAATATGGACGACACTTCAATCTGAGTTTATGCCTGCACCCTCAAAGGAGTTATGGGAGACCATTTCCGAAAGATACTTGGAACTTTGGAATATACCAAATTGTATTAGTGCCAAAGATGGAAAACACGTTCGTATTCAGTGTCTCCGAAACAGTGGCTCATCTTTTTACAACTACAAGGGGTATTATTCTATTAGCTTTGTTGATGCAGACGTGCTCTTTATTGCTATAGATGATGGTGATTATGGCAGAAATAGTGATGGTGGAGTGTTGCGAAACTCAGCTTTAGGAAGAAAGCTTCAACAGGGCACACTGAATATACCTGACCTCAAGAAGCTAACAGAGGATGATGGCCACTGTTCCCCGCGTCATTTTTTCGTGGGGGATGAAGCATTTCCATTACAGAAACATATCATGAGATCCTATCCTCCAAGAGAACTCACAAATAAAAGGAGGATTTTAACTATAGGTATAGCAGAGCCAGAAAGAATGTAGAGTGTGGTTTCGGAATGCTTGCTTCTAAATTTAGAGTTCTTGGGACGGCTATAGCCTGCAAACCTGATAAAACAGACAATATAATAAGAGTAATTTGTGTCCTGCATAACTTCGTTAGGCTAAAGGTGGCATTTTTAGTGAATCGAGTGTTACAGAAAATGATGAAAACAATGACAGTTCCTTAAGTATATTGCAGAGATTGCAACCCTGCAATAGAAGAACAACCGCTGAGGCCGTTGGATTGAGAAATCACTTGTGTTCATACTTTATGAACCAAATGTTCCTTGGCAAAATAAGTACACCACAGGACAAACCTAAGTATTGCTGCACTATCAATTTGAATGCTAGTTACACAAGAAGTGTTTATATTTAATGTGCATGTTCCTTTATTACATAGATAGTTAATAAATATTTTACTCAAAGTAAGTACTTACCACTTAAATTTAATTCTTTGGACACTTCCTGCCACACTCGATCCAGCTCGTTCTTATTCGAATGCCCTGGTAGCAAATGATAATTTATTATAGGATATTTATCCATCAATTGCACCAACTTAATGTTGATCTGATCTTCACTCATGCTGACAAAATTCCCTGACTGTATCTTAGTGTCACTTTGCAAGTTAAATGCTCATAATACGCACACACACCTGTACTGGAGCGTTGTTTGTTAAGACATGACACATAGAAATGGAGCATGCAGTGTCTTATCGCTTGTGTCTGCAACAAGATGCGTATGACATCATCACGACGCAGACCGGTGTGCGGTGATACTTGTTTTTCCATTGATTTGCATTGTGCTCTATTGTGTTACGTCACATTGCTGAGATTACTGGTTGTCGCTGATGCGACGTGACGCGTCTGGTGTGCAGCCTCCCTAAGTCTACTCAAATAGTGTAAATGTATTTATAAAGGAATGCACGTAATCTGTTTTAAACTTTTTTTATGGAAACCTATGTTTTCCTTGTCTCTCATATATTAAAATATATCTTTCAATCTTTTTGGGTTCCAGGGAAAACAACTGTGAGCAAGAAGTTGGCCAACAGGATGGATGGAGTACGCATGTCCACTCCACCCAGTTGCATCTTGCCTTTACGTCAGAAATTTGATAATAAACCAGTGGAATTACGAAGGGCATACTACAGTTTGGGAAACTATATTGCAGCAAGTGAAATCAAAGAAATAATAAAATCACAGCCTGTTTTTTTGGACAGGTGAGTGCACGGTTTTAGACATGTAATGATGAATAAAACTGAATATTAAGCTAAGTAGCCAGTCTTTCATTATTGATCATTAAGTCATTTGAGATGTTGTGCAAAGAATGCCATTATCAGCAGTTTAGTATTACAAAATGCCAAGTTGGAGAATAAATAGCATTGTGTTATGCCTGTTATTATACACTGTGTTTTTTCCAGAACAAAACAATATTGAAACAAATGCTTTGTGGCAGTATACAATCTCTGTCACTATTTTTATCATGGTCATGTTGGCACTAGCATGTCATCAGATGTGGCGGTTTCCCCTTCCCCTCTCCTACCAAATGCCAGCCAGCACTTCAAGGGAGAATCAACCCAGATGCCAGGCCAAGAGGCTTAGCTGCGCATGTGGCATGCCTGTACCCAGAAAAAAATTTCGGGAAGGGTTTTTCATAACTAGATCTAAACTTAATAGTACCCCACTCAGTTACCATGTACCTATTCCATAGTATATAGACGTTATGTGGATAAGAAAATTGCTTGGAGACATGATAGAGGTAGGAAAATCTCACCAGAATGAAATATTCTAGCTTTCGGCACAAAACATCGAGACTACTTCGAAAACCAGGATGTATGGTAAGTTTACCTATTAAGTTTCCCTTTTTCTTATAAATGTGCTACTAGCAGTAGGCCTACTGTTATCTAACAACATTTTCCCAAATTGGTTTGATATGAATTTAAATAAATAAGGCTGTCAGAAGTTTGTCGCAGTTCTCAATGGCTTGTGTTATCTTGTTTGTTGGGCACTTATTGTTTAATTGTTTTTTTTAAATTTGGGTTCTTTGTCCTCCGGCTAGCTATTATAACTCAGTCAAGCATGTGTCTCTAAGCAGGGTGTGTAAACGAAAAGGAGTTGTTGCTAAAAGATAACACTGATAAAACAATTTTAATCTAGACTTTTATTGCCATCACACTTAATTAATAATTGACATATTTAATCTTTATACACGCCTGACTGAAAGTGTGATATTTCCAAATGTAACTACAGTCGTTTTAGTTGCCGCACACCAATTACTTTGTGTCCTTTACATTTTTGTAATTAACTCTGCGACGTGCACCTCGTGAGAAATTCTTCAGAACTGTGCGACACTTCCTTATGGCTCGAGAATATATACTCCTTCACCTTGAATTGCCCAAACATTATAATATAGCTGCTATTGATTACCAAATTGTGCCCACTTTAGCGTCTGTTTTGGTCAGCCAATCACTACTACTAACATATATGCTCTAGGGAAGATATTCCCTCCATTTCTAAAAAAGGCACGCTTCCCTGATGTCATTTTGTTTATCTCTTCTTAGTGATAAACAACTCATCCCCTCGGTTTATTGTTACCCACTTCTATTGTCAGTTTCAGTGAGGCCGTGCAAACTTATTTCCTAACAAACTTATGGCTAACAAACATCTAAAATCCTGTACATACAATAATATTAATTTATACTACAATCACCCTGGCATTTACAGCATGTTATGATATAAAATATTGCCTCAAGTTTCGGGGGGGGGGGTGTTGAACCCTAAAAACACCGCCTCTGAATATGGCCCTGGCATGTGGTCACAGTATTTGTACAGGATATAATGTTTTATGTCAAAGTAATATTCAGTCTTAACTGGGTTTTAAAGCTGGGTTGATAATTACGGCAAGTTAATTTGAAATTCATTGAATTATACAGCTTAATGAATTGTTCTCAATGTAAGTTTTAGCTTTTAATCTGTTCAGTGTAACTGAGTTATCATTACTTAAAGGGTATTTTATTTGCATGTGTATGAATGCTTTTTATAAGTAGGTGGCCCTTGGATTTGTATTAAGGGAGTGATTAAGTGAGAGAGTTGATACGGTTAGACACACTTAATGGTAAAATGTATGCATTGTGTTTGGAAAACTTAACCCCTTATAATGTCAATTCATCTTTCATCTTGTAAATAGCTCATTTTACTTGTTTTAGCACCTACTTGTTATATGTATGTCTAAACATATTTATTCCGATTGCATATATTTATTCTTTTAATAATTATTCAGGTTAAATCATTACTGCTGCTCTTACATTATTTCCTTCCCCAACAATTCCAGTTAATTTATCCTTGTCCAACACTTTCAAGGTATTACCCCCATCACCAGTTGGGAACATAGGAGCACTTAATGGTGATACCCAACAGGTCAGTAAGTGATTTATTTAACTCACTGAAAGGTGATGGTGCAATGTAATCAAAATTTTGCCTTCTAGTCAATCACCCATGCAGTTATAATTTGTAGTAAAACCGTTCACAGTTTGTAATAAGAAAATAATGAAAAGCCATAAAAAAATTCCAAATTTCATGCTAAAGGCAGGTACCCTCTTAAGATTCAAGGCACAGCTTCAAGAAATTCCTCAACCTTAAAAATATCTTGTCTTTTTTTTATTTTCTCAAATGTGATTGTAATAATTGGATTGAAATATCCCACTAATTCTGCAGATGTCAACTTTATAATCAAGTTCTTGACATACTCATTGCAACATGTTCCTGTCAATCTGTTGAAAGGTATTTTTGATGTGGGCTTTGATGCAGTAATTTGTATCATAAATTATTTAAATGTAAAGAGTGATTATAGTATGAATATGCATTATTATGTGACATTAATTTGAGATGTTTGTTTATTGTAATTATTGTTGAGAAGTGGGTTTATACTGCCTTACTGAAACTGACAATAATAGCGTGCAATAATGCAGCGAGGGGGTGAGCTGTTTATCATTATTAGAGCCGAGGAAGTTACGTAATGTTGGCGCATTTTTCTGTAGAATTTGCTGGAACATTGTCCCTAGAGCATATGTATTCATAATTTTCATTGGATATAAAAATAATGTTGGCGCGTTTTATTAGCCAATAGCAGCTCAGTTATAATCTTTAGGAATATTGAGGTGTGGGAGTATAAAAAGGGCTAGGTTAGAGATAGACCCCGTCAGTTCGTCGAAAATATTTGTATGATACACGTCGCCTTCAGTCCGTCAGTTCAGCAGAAATATTACATGTCGGCTATCGATTCACAAGTTATGCGTAGCAGAGTTATGAAAAATCTAAAGTGTTGTAAAGTTAATTATACAAAAAGTTGAAGTACGCAAATTAAGAATGATCAGTAAATAAGTTGTTATAACAGTTTCAGCTTGGCGAGTGTCAAGATCAATGTGTAAATGTGATAGTGACTGTGTTCGACAATAAAAGTGTAAAAACAAATTCCTTCATCAGTGTTATCTTTGGATAAAAGACTCCTTTCCGTTTACACAACCTGTATAAAGAGATGTGCTCGACCAAAAAGATCATAGCTAGCCGGAGGACAGTGAAACAAAATTAAATAAAATAACAGTAGCATTCTTTCAAACAAAAACTAATACTGCCGCAAATTGCTAACACCAGATGGAGCTACAAACCTAACAAAGAATCACGTCACAAAATGGCTTCACCACGTTGAGTAAACACACATACACAAACATTATAAGTATACCGCCGCAGCTTGCAGTTTGTGTAGGTCGATTAGTAAAGGAGGAACATAGATGCATCTTTGATATAACCCCACACAAAAAATTGCATAGAGTTAGGTTGATTGACCATGGAGGCCATGCCAGGAATTGCTGGTTATCATGATCACCATGACCGATCCATCAGTTTCTCAATTTCCTGTTTAAGAAGTCCGAACAGTATGATGGAAGTGAGGTGGAGCACCATCCTGTTGATAGATGAAGTTGTTATTGTCGGTCTCCAGTAGTGACATGAGCCACAATTCCAGCATGTTGAGATACACGAATCATGTAATTGTGATTCCGCAGAAGAAAAAGGGGCTGTAAACTTTAGAATGCATGACTGCACAGAACACATATTTTGGGGACTGTTGAATATGCTGCTCTATAGCCCCAGATTAACACATGTGCTTGTTGACTCTGCCAGTCATGAAAAACATTGCCTCATCACTGAAGACAAGTCTCTCATCAAAACCATCCTCTCAAAAGCCGTTGCAAGCATGTATAAAATTCTAGGCACTTCCCTTTGTCATCTGTTGTCATGGCTGGTAGCAACTGCAAGTTATAAGGCTTCATCTTTAATAGTTTTCTTAAAATCTTCCAAATAGTTGGTTGTGAAATGTTCACCTTTCTGCTCCCTCTGCTTGTTGACTTCTGCGGGCTGCAAGTAAAACTAATTTACATGCGCTCAACCATGTTATAACTCACTGCAGGCTGACGAGTTGATTTCCTTTTACAGAGGATCCTGAAGTTAGAAACTGCTGATACATTGGCAGATAGTGGATCTTTGTGAAATTTTGTTTTGAAATGTTGCTGCACTCTGGTAGCAGACTTAAGAGAATGGAACTCAAGCACAGCATATGCTTTCTCCTTGCCTGTTGCCATGTTGACTTGCTAACTGCTGTACTGTTGTGGCAGAAATCTGAAACATGGCTGCAAAAAATAAAACTGTTTTGAGTTTTTCTGTGTGCCTGTAAAGTTTTGTGACAATAACCAATTAATACAACTGCAATAAATATGTGGAATTGCTTCAATCAATTGCAAAATAACCCTGCACAATTTATTACAAAATTTTAGAATGCACACAAATGACACAGAATGACCTTACATCTGGTTCATAAATGACATTCTTTAGTAGTAGTTATACATGCCTTTTTGTAACAGAAGTTTCATTTGGTGGTCCTAACTTAAGGAATTCCAATAAATATGAATAACTTTTCAGATTTTGGCATAGTACTGCTGCCTTCACAATTGCCTCTGAAGTGAATGACAGTGCAGAAGTACCTGTTTCTGATGATCCCATTTATGAATGGCCTAGTGATTTGCTGCGACCAACAGTTGTGTTCTTCCTGTATGTTAGCGAGGGGAAACGAAAAGAAAGGCTGTCCAGACGTAATGTAGCCACCGAAGAAGAAGAACAACTTAAGAAAGACTCTGACTTCAGAAATGCGTAAGTACAAATATAGTAGGAAGGAAGAGAAAAAGAAAATCATACAAATTAATTAATTCCCTGATGCTGTTGGAAAACAGCATATAGGATAGAGTACTTGAATACAAGTTATCATGTGCTCCATGCAAATAACTGCTCATCTTAATTTGTTCACAAGGACCTGTACTATGATCACAAAAAAGCTATTAGATATGTACACTGCAGTTTACCTAATTGAAAGATAAAAATTTCCTCCTGTATTACTAATGGATTTTAACTAATACATTAATTTATGCAAGATCTAGTATTATTTTTATTACATTGACCATAATTCACATCAAATATAGTAATTTTGGGCTTGAGACCTAGGTATTATGCATTTGTTTCCTTCCATTTTTCTGTGTTAAATAAATATTTCAGCAGCACTCTTATGGGTATGTTATTAGGCACTGAAGTATTACTTCATTCCAATTATTTCTAAGGAATGATAACCACAGAGTAAGCATTCGAATACATTAGTTAATCTGATAAGAGCTCTCATTTCATGTGAAAAAATACTAACTAATTTTTAGCTGTAAATATACCGTGCTATAAAATGTAATGATGCATAAGATTCAGAAATAGGGGAAAAAAATCTCATGTGTTACACTCACATGACTTTCTCTACTCTTGTACAAACTATTTTTACAAACTCTTATTCTCCATCTATTTCATATTAATCGAAATAAACATTTGCAGAAATGATCTTTTGACATGCAAAGAGAATTACATTTTACACATAGCGACTAGTTCTAAAAATATTTGACTATCGCTTAAGGCTTACTATGTTCCCCTTGTTTTGTATTTGCAAGGGGAATATAGAAATACAGTAGCCTTTAAGCATATACATATCTCTTAATAGCTGGTTGCTAAGTGCAACACTATTCTCTTTGCCACAGATTAATACTCTTTGCATATCCAAGACAAAAAAATTAATAAATGTGCAGAGATAAAATTATGTATTATAGAACTTATATGAGAATTAATTTAGGTAACTAACGAAGTGAAATAAAATATCTATCTATCTATCTAAATTGTGTATTTTAATGCGGTCTACATTTTTTGTGTGGTAAAATTTTGTCTATCTCTTATGGTTTACCAGTTATGCAAAAGTCGTTCACAATGAAGAATACTTTTGGAGACATTCCCAGAAAATTCAAGATATACATTTCATTTGTCATGAAAATATCTTAAACATATGATATTTTAAACAAAATCGTTAGAGCCATTTTTGAGAAAATTAAAACTTTCGAAAAATGTATCATGTAAAAGGTAATCTGGGGTGGGGGGATTTTCTTGAAAACCTTCGTGTCACATCTCTGGAAGATACTGAACCTAAATACCAAGTTTGGTGTTTATCCGATTGTTCGTTATGCTCTTCACAGACACACACACACACATGGACATGTTTCCAAAAATGCTTTTTTTGGATTCAGGGGGTCTCAAAACATATATTTCCGGTGAAATCTCGGTATCGAATTTTTGGGTGGAATACAATACTTCTCCTACTTACTATGCATAGTAGAGAAAGTAAAAATAAAGAAAGAAAACAAATCAGTGTTCTCCATAAGAAACAGGTGCAATAAATTTTACGTACTATTTAAAAAAAAATATTCTACCTAAGTTAAAACAACACCACATATGCTCTGGTTTATTCAGTATTTCCTTAAATTAAATAGCAGTAGTTCAGTTACAGATGGACTAAATAGTTTTGCAATATTTTGTGCATACTTTGACATAAAAGTGGAAATAAAGGCATGGAATCTTTGAAGTGGGAAACTTGCTACATTGGCTTCCACTACCATTGATTTGAATGGCATATCATCCATAGAAGCATGTCGGAATGATAATGACCCATAAAAGGTTGAGGAAGGTTTGTTGCTGCTACGTATGGAAAGCCAGTTTGAAGAAGATGTATTATATATTGACAGTTGGGGAGCCAAACTTGTAGTTGCAACCGCACGTATGGTAAAACGTTTCCGTTAGCCTTCGCCCCAAAAAATGTACTTTACGGTGGCCTTTGCCCCAAATGTTTAAAAAATATTAACTTTGTAATTTTGACTGTTTCTTTAAATATTATATTTTTATGTTTGCCTTGGCTGCGTCAGTATTTATATTTTTTTAGAGACATGAATGTCTTAGCAGGGAGTGGTGCGACTGAAGAATGTAGGCTTACACAGATTATAATTTTCACTCCTTTTATTATAGCTTGACACAATTTAAATAGCACTTCACTGATATAGAGAGAGAGAGCTGTGAGATTTTTTTTATTAATTACTTGCACTTTTTAACATGTAAACTTTTTTGTCTCACACAAAATATGTAGGTATTAAATTTCTCGAGGACGCATCTAGCATCTAGTTAGGAACACTGTCTACAAGCAACTGACTTCTGAATTTGTAAATTTTGCTCCATTTTAGTTCCTGATTGGCTAATCCTAATCCAATAGAATACCTTCATTTAACTAAAACTTTTTCTGGTTGTTGATTGGCTATTTTATAAACTGTCACAAAAATTACATTATTGCTTCCAAGAATCACAAGTAGCATTATTAAACTTTCAAATTCATTATTGCCTCAAGGTTACCTCATTGTTAGCAACTTTTAACCTATTATTCTCACAGCTCCTACATTATTAAATTATGTAATACATTCACATAACATTATTACATATGTATACAATAATATAAACATATACAATGACTGTAATATACACTTTTTATATATTGTTACATACACATATTGCTTTAAGGTGGGCTGTTATTGAATTTATATAATATATAATTAGACTAAAATCATTTAAATGTTAAAAATACTGTCTCAAGGTGTGCATTTACTTTCTTGAAAGAGAATATGTACACTTATAAAAATATATTTTTGCCAGAGATTATAGGTTACAAAGCCAATACAATGTACAGCCATCTTTGTTTTTTTTTATCTCTATCTGCCAGATTGCTACCGCTACTCGGCCTTTTGATTAGCTAGCTAATCTAGAGGATATACTTCCAGATTGTGAATTTATGCAAGTCATAGTCTGTGTTTCCAATCTAACTTTTGAATAAATGTGCTGCTGGATAATTTTAAACATTGGACTCTTCTGCCACTTATAGTATAAGTTCTAAGTATTCCTTTTGTCATAGTTATAACTAGGCTGCAGATTTATATGCACTAAAATGCATGCAAATATGCCCAAAAAATAAAGAAAATATGCTTTAAAACTTGAAAATAAAATATTTTGCTTACACAAATAAGGCAATAACTCAGTAAGTTTCGTCCATATATTGGGGGATGCAATATACCTACATTCACATTAAATTTCATTCTTAATGGTATTACAACAAATTACAATGTATTTCTCCAAATTTTCAGATGCAAATCTTTTTCAGTTATCAGCAAGTATTAACTAATTTTGAAGATTTAGAAGCTAGTATTACTCGCGCAAAACTTCTGGAATCGTGACCTTGATTGCCATCCCAGCTGCCGAGCCTAGGAATGGCTTATGTTTAGCTTTATCAACGAAAGCGATATAATACCTTTGCTTACTCACAGTGCGTAACACATACAGTCTGCATAGAAAGTGTCTGCATCTGGTTGTAATTTTAAAGAGAGCTGCAGTATCTAAATAGTACTTATTTTATATTTGTTATATTTATAACCATGGCTCCTATGTTTTCAAAGTTAAGTGATAAGGTGTTACATAGTCAAAGTAGGGAAATAATTGCCAATGTCATCGACTTCATGAAGCAAGAAGCAGAGATGAAGGAAGAAATTATATCCGAGTTCCACAAAAGCCTTAAGAGAGTGAAAGAAAGAGTAGTCAAAGCAACTGGTGTTTCACCGAGTTCCGTTTCCAGAGTTCTCAAAGATAAGAGAAAAAAACATATGGATGAAAGAGTACCATTTGACACACCTGGGAAGAAACATAAGGTCCCTAAACGTATTACAGAAATAGACGATTTCGAATGCGTCATTCGGCGCACGATTCACAATTCCTATGTGGAAGAAAAAACTGTGCTAACAATAAATGATTGCTCATCAAGCTGAAAGACAGCAGAAACTTACAAGGTGGTGCTACAAATCTCAGAAAAATTATTAAAGATTTAGGGTTCAAATGGAAGAAACCGAAATCAAATAGAAGAGTTCTAACAGAAAAGCAAAATAAATAAATGAAATAAAAAAATAATAATAAAATAAAAAAATAAAAAGTAAATGTTGCCATGATAGCTTAGTCGGTTAGACCAACGGCACGGAAAGCCTAAGATCCGTGGTTCAAATCCCGGCTATGGCATTGAATTTTTCAGTCTGATTCTACCTTTCCAAATGACTATAATTTTATATGTACTTATATCAGTGTGTACTTATATCAGCATCAATTTTCAAGGTGGTGCTACAAATTTCAGAAAAATACTATAATGTATGAAGATGAGTCATACATACACAGCAGTCATACAGCATCTAAAAGTTGGAGTGACGATAGCGAATTAGGTTTGCAGGCACCTGTTGCCAAAGGGCAAATACCTATTATCGTTCGTGCTGTTGGAAAGATCGGCTTCATTCCAAATGCCCTTCTTTTACAAGTCGCAACAAACCACAGGAGATTTTCATCAAGAAATGAATACAGAAAATTACATGAAGTGAATCAACGCCATGTTGATACCTAATATGCCTGCTGGGTCTGTTCTGGTCATCGACAATGCTTCACAATGCGTCAACACTCAAATTCACAAACCACCTACCTCAACTTCCTTGAAAGAAGAAATGAGAGCTTGGTTACTTAGACATAATAAAGCTTTAGATGAAAGCATGAGTAAAACAAAGCCATATAACTTAATTAAAGCCAACAAACAGCTTCAGAAGTCATACATACTTGACCAGATAGTAATACAACATCGCCATAATGTACTTAGACTGTCATCGTATCGCCCAGATCTAAACCCAATCGAATTAATCTGGGCTGATATCAAAAAATGGGTGGCATGCAGAAATATCACTTTTAAATTAAAATATGTGGAGCAGTTATAACGCCAGCAATTTGCTGAAATTGGAAGGCCAGAATGGGAAAATGTATGGCGACATTCTGAATAAATTAAGAATCATTATTCCGAAAAATACGGAATTGCAGAAAATCAAATAGAAATAATTCTCATCCAGGATAATGGTGCAGAAAGTAGTGACAGCAGTGATGACGGCAATAATGTGAGTGATTCCGCAGAAGAGGAAGGGTTGTTAGATGTGGAAGAATTGGAGGCAATGATTGACAGCGTTTTTTATATTAAGCGCTTTTTACAGCGTGGATTTTAATATACTGTATATAACTAAGTTTATCAGCGCAACACAGTGCATAACCGTTGTGGATATTTGACGATGACTGTCCCACGCACTCCTACAGCATGCAGTCGACCGGTCACCACCTGATCTGGTAAGGAACTCACATCATAGCTCTCATTAAAATTTCCACGTGTCTAGAACTGTTGCGCCGATTATAACAGTGATGTGTCATAATTTAAAATAAAGAGAGTTGAAGGTTGTTACACTACATCACTAAACAACCTTCAACTCTCTTTATTTTAAATCAGCAAGTATGTTCATATAAACAAAAAATGTTCTTTCAACTTCACATGAATTTAGGAACAGTAAGTACTTAAAACCTGCTATTTCTTTAGGTATGTACTTTTCAACCGTCTGCGACTCACCTTGTAGAATTCCACTAATCTTTTTCACTGTTTCCAAACCTTGATTTGGTTCCTCAATTTTCCTCATCTTCTTTGTTAGAATTCTCCCCACTGGCCCTGTTAGTTTGCTGAAAGAGGTTGTTCAACAAATTCATTGCAGCACTCAGCTGGAGACCATGTTCCTCAACTTGCATCATTATTTCAGGAAGTGTCTTGAAGTGTGCACCTATGTATGAAAGTTCACTTTGAATATCTACTCATCTGCTGCCAATATTGCTGAATTAATACAGGCCGCATCTTCTGGATTCAGCAAATGAAGCACCCAAGGACAAGCATATAATGAATTAATTATGAAGAAAAGAAGGACGATTTTAAGTCTGCCTGCTGTAAAATTTGCCTTCAATGGACCCCTTGTTAAACGGAAATCTGTCTTAAACGGAAATACTTCAGGGTCTCATGAATTTTGGGGTGAAAAACATGCTAAATTTCCTTTATTAAACAGAAACTGTCTTAGGCAGACAACAGAAATCTAAGTATGCCTTTTAACGGAAACTTTCCAGTTCCGGAATGCAGAGGTTAGAAAATTTTCAGGCACCCTGCAAAAATCTGCTCTAAGTACATGATGTTTAAGTTGAAACATGACAATTTTGCTGCTACCTGACCAGTCTAGGAAGGGGGTGCGCTAATGACATTCCTAATATTGAGAAACCTGTCACACTCATCCTTCACTGCATAGTTAAGTTAACAATAAGCATGACTGATTGGCTTTTATTGTTGTCTCTTCCCTTTCCATTTCCTGCTTTAATGACTTGTCAGACAGCATAGAATACAGCTCTAAACTTACATAGGTGATGATTTAGTTCAGCAAGTCACCATGGCTTTGAAAACAAGAGTTGTGCTAAATCTTAACATGAGAGTGAAAGTGATTTATGCTAGTGAACGTGATAAATTGAGTGTAAAAGCAGATCATGAAGGTGTTCAACATAGGCAAAACTCAAGTTTACAAGATTCTAAAGAAGAAAACAGAAATTATGAAGTGGTGGGAAAATTGTGCTAATGGAAAAATAAAGAGAGAACTTAGAAAAACTGAAAACCAGGACATTAATGAAATAGTGTGAGAGTGTATGTTAGTGTTAGGGCAAAAAATCACTGCATATCGGGGCCTATGTTACAGGAATATGCTAAAAAGATAGCTGAAAAACTGGGTAAGACTGAATTCAAAGCATTTAATGGATGGTTGGAGAGTTTCCGCAAAAGACATCAGATAGCTTTTAATGAACTTTGTGGTGAATCGAGTGATGTTAAAATTGAAACTATCGCTGATTGAATTGCTAAACTACCTTCAATAATCGAAGGATGTGAACCTTAAAACAGCAAATGGCAATGAGACGGGACTATGCTTCAGTGCGTTACCGAATAAATCATTGTGTAAAAGGTGAGAATAGGTGTATGTTTATGGTTTAATTTTGTTAATAGCCTAGGCCTACCTTCGTTAAATTGAAATCTATCTTTAACGGAAATGTTCGAGAGCCCCGTTTAATTCCGCTAAAGATACTGTATTAAAGTCAAATGATGCAATATATTAAAGAAATTTACTGTTGAAATTGAAAAAACAAAGTTGCTGTTTATTTAGTAAACAAGTAAAATGTAAACGTAATACAATGCAGCCAATAAAAATCCTTATTTTTTAGTCTATTTATAAAAGTAATCTGTCTATTTAAATTATAGAGATGTATTTTCAGTGGAACTTGGATATATGCATCAATGAAAAGTGCAAATATTTAAACTTAAGTTAGATAGCTCAAAATACCAACCTTTTTAATATCTTCAATGTGCGAACAGTAGTAAAGTGCAGCAGTGATCCAGGTTTTCATCTAGTTAATACAGGCTCTGGTGGAAGGGGAGTTTCTGGCAGTTCTTCTCTGAATAGTGCAGTCCTTGCTGGAGTCTTTACAAACACTTTTTTAACTGAAGAAATCAAATTGTTAGTCTTAGGATGCTGTGAACGAATCTCTTTCAGCGGCATGATGTAGGCCATGGACAATTCAAGTAATGTGGATATTTTGGGGTAGAAAACTTGAAGCGCCCCCGCTACTTTAAGCATATATACTGCTCTGGCAGTTAAGAATGCCAAGAATCTCTCTTCATGTTCTTTGCTTGACCACAGTAAGCCTGAAAATGGAAGAAAAATCCTGACACAAGTCATTCTCTAAAATAAATATAAATATTATATATATTTATTTTTAGGATACTTATGCAATGCATTTCTCACTTTCTTGCAGTGAATGATTGGGTTTTTTTCTAAGGCAGTGCACATAATCAGATGTGGAGATCCAGCATATATGGAATCCATTTTCTCCACAATTACATTAGTTACATATCTCCCACAGAAGTCTGTAGTTTCATCCACCGAAATCCAAATAAGAGAATCTCCAATGTTGTTTCTGATTTCTTTAGGACCTACAAACATTTTATTGTTTTAATAATTACAAAAATAACTATTTTAAAATACAATAAATTACAAAAATGTTTAAAACATTTAACCTTAATAAACATTATTAAATAACTAAACTTACTTTTTCATTCAGTGGATCCAAGTAATTTTTTCTTAAATATGGACTCGCCAGGAGTTTGCCTTTTAGTGTATTTCTGCACAAATCTACAAAACACTGGATTATTCAGTTTCCTCCAAGGTTTATTAGCTGCTACTAGGGCTTCACAGAAATTCACACTAAATGTATCAATTTGGGAATAAATTTTTTAAAAAGTACAAAAGCTTACCTTCTTCGAACAAACTTGACAAAATATACATTTTCCCTCAGATATTGAAGCTTTCTCTCCATCAACCCAGCTTTTCAGAAGAGTACTACTTGGACTTTTGCCTTTGGGCATAACGAATAATATAACAAATCACCATGGATGAAACACCTAACTGAATAAACACATGGAAAGCTGGCAGTCACTTTAAATCAATTCTATTGTTGAAACAGAATACTGTTGGCGTGTGTTAGACAGAAAAAAAAGTGCACATGTTCTTAACAATACAGTCTGTGTTTATTGTAGACATTGCCTGCTGAGATGCGGAAAAAGAGTAGGTATTGTTATCACAGTTTATATTTTTACAGAATAAAATATTTATTTCCATATTTTAAGTTAGTATAAATATGCAGATATATGCTCTAAAAGTATAAACATGCCATATCGTTACAGATATGCTCAAATGCGCACATTAAAACTCCGCATACTAATTCCAAACAACGAGAAATGTGAACGAGAAAAATAACATACAAATATGCAAAATCTGAATCCTAGTTATAACATTGGAGACAGGATGGTTTAACCATTCAACACAATAAATTATTTAAGGCTTTTAAATGCACTGTGAGTCAAGTCTCAGTTATGAGCATAACTCCTTTGCCATTATGGACGAAACAGTTCCACCACATGCTGATGCCCTTTACCCCTTATGAACAGAATGGTTCTGCATGCAAGTTAGAGCTATGTTAATTTAAACAAAACATTGTTTTGCAGTTAGCTGTGGACAATATCATTTGCTGTACACCTAGTGTACAAATCCTTTACAGCATGAAGCATGCTCTGAAGGATTTTTACCCCTTTTTAGCAATGAATAGTGTCATTTCACAACATATGTGCATGAACATTTTTCACTCTTGCTGATTATATTGGTCTGCTTATTCTAATGCAGAGGAAGAGGTTCTCTTTTATTCCAATTAAAAGTATGTAAACCACTATCATAAGAAGTCAATGTCTATTCAACAGTTTATGATCCTTTGAGCAAGTATTCCCCAAAGTCTAATGTATAAAAATCTCATCACAAATTCTTAAAACAACCAACAGAGGGACAAGAAATCAGCCATTATCATCAGGAACAAGGTTTGAAGATATTTATCAGTGAATGAATCATGTATTTATTTATATTTGTGTGCAGTAAGGCATTCTTTATGATTCAGGGAAGTTAATACATAAAGGTACTTCACTGTCAATAAACAAGGACGAATGAAGCCACATCAGGAAATTCTTGGTACTCTGTTTAAGTCAATAGACTCTAGCTGCCAACTTTGTATCTTTAAAGTCTGACCGCTGGATCTCCGGCCCTGACATTTTGAGGTTACAGGCAGGTGAAGGGAGTAGTTTATCATTGCCAACAAACAGTAATGATTAGTTGAAAGCATATTCTCAAAATTACCTTGAGAATGAAACTATATAACGTATATTAACTTTAAAACACCGAAATCCAATTTCCTGGTTTTATTGTCATGCAAGATCTTCATTACAACACAATTCTGTTTAAATATTGCTTTTGTGCTTTTACATCTGTTACGCACAATAACGGTTACTACTGGCAATACTGGGAGTAATTTCTAGCTCGGGATGTTAAACTGTCTGCTAGCACCAATCGCCAGTCTCACTGCTAAGTGAGGCTTCCAAATCTGGCAGTGTTGCCAGCTCTGTTTTGTAAGGACCACGTGGCCTTAATTGCTTTTGGTGCTTGTGCAGGTGAAGTTTGTTGGTTAGTTTGTGTGTGCATGAAATGGCAGAAATAATACATCAGTGTTATTTAATTTAGCGAAGTGTGTGCTTCTGCATATTCCCAATAAAAAAGTGAAAAATATCCCCTTGTTTTGTTTTAAAGCTAACTTTAAAACTCTGGTTTTTGAGAACTAGAGTGTTGCTTCCACCTGTTTCGTTTAATTCACATTTTGTCAGTCACATTGTATTGTTGCTTTAACGACGAGATTATTCAAATGTTGAAGTGGATAAAACTATTTTTTTTTGCCTATTTATATATGTATAATGTTTAATTTTGTTTTTAATTTCCAGAGTGACGACAGCATATCGTCGTATGAGAGACCCAGCTGTTACTGTGATCAACAGTGACCATTATATTAATCAAGTTATAAAGGATGTATCACAGGCACTGGAAACACTGACATGATTGAAATGCCAACTTTATGGTAGTTTTTCTGTGATAAGAATCTTTTTTAAGTAAATACAAGGATCGCTAATTATATTCCAGGAGGACCAATTTTAAAATTCTACATTAAGTTGAGGTTCAGAGCTAATAAACACAAATTAATAAATAAATTAATTCAGTTTCATGGTACGTAATCCTCTTAGTATTAATAGTAAGGTAAACAAGGGAGATACAGTGGAATCTCGTTAGCACGTTCCTCATTAACACGTTTTCCCGTTTATTACGTTGAATTATAAAAGTCCCAGTACCAAATCACCAAATGTAATAAATAATGTTTGTTTAGTGTGTTTTCCCGATCTCGCTTACTACGTTTGAAGTTTGACATCCTCATTCACTGTTTTGGCCAATCCTTGGTCAGTCCAGTGGGAGTAGGCGCTTAACACGTTCAAAGTTTGACATCCTCCATTTGCTACTTTGGTCAATCCTTGGTCATGGGGTGGATACCGACAGCCAATCACATGCATGTAAGTAAATATTTGTGTGACACAGTTTATGTGGGCAGAATAGAGAATACTTTACCTTGGCGTTTTAAACGCCGATAGTTTCTACTGTTGAGTGTTGACCAAATATACGTAGATTGTATTTTAACTTTTCATTTGCAATGAAAAAAAGAAAGTGTAGTAAATACCAACACTGAAAAACTGAAAATCCTTGAAGTATACCACAGTCCAAATATGAAACATGTGGATATAATGCGTAAGTTAAACATTCCTGTCAACCTTAAACACGATTATTAGCAAACCTAAATTGATTGAAACTGCTTTTAAAGAAGGGAAAAATGCTAAAACAAAACTTTCCTCTTGAAAATAGCATCAGAACAGGATCGGAACGAAATTCGTTGCATGGAAGCACCTACCGTATTCAAATCATATTGAATATGCCAAAGTTACTATCGTCTATTGTACTCGTAACACAATGCATGCACATAATTTTGTTTTCTTTTTTTAGCGGAAATTGTTATCATATGTGTAATAAAACACACAGCAAAGCCACTATTGTCGCTTCCATAATTCGCAATTTATTTTCTCAAAAACATTCATAACCTCAAAAATCCAAGTTGACCAACATAAAAGCTTGAATTATTTTTCTCAGGTTTTGTGTATTCAAATCCATTTGAACACATATTGAATTTAACATGGAAACACAGATTGTATTCAGTAGAAAATTGTACTTGAAATCTATTTCAACTGCCCTTGGAGACATAGTAATTATTAGATTTTATTACATAAATTTGTTCTTAAATTGGAGATTTTGTATTTTCATTAACACGTTTTCCCGACTATGACGTCCAAATCCTTAGGTCCCTGCAAAAACGTACTAACGAGATTCTACTGTATTACGTACATCTGTAATTGTGGTAGCTATAGTTGGTTTGCATGCAAACAGTTGAGGTGAAGACATTATAGTAAGCAGTGGCATGTGCAAGTTTCTTATTGTATTGTGGACATTTCTTTTGACAATAGATAACAAATTAAATTGTTAGGAACAGAGTAGAGGAATAGAGGCAAAGGCTGAATATTTGGCAGTGTTATCATTCAATTTTTTATGGTGTATAAAGGGCTGCAATTACATTAATTTTGCTCTAGGGCATGATGTGTGGTTAAATAAACTAGCATTTGTTACAATTTGTTCTCACACCAGCCATGTTGCTTACTTTCTGTCAACTGTGTCATTTCAGCCATGCTCTTGGGAGATATTATGCAGCACTGAAGCAGGAGATTGGATACATGTTAATAGAGTCTGAGATGATCCTCATTATAATGCACTAATTACAATGAAGTATTAGAAATAAAAAGTAATGCACGAAGACGAATGTTTTGAATATTTTGAAATTTACTACGAGACACTTCTAAGTCAGATTATATTCTGTATAATAACTGCAATAGATGGCTCCATAAAAGTTGTGCAATACATGAATATAAATGTTGTTTGTGTAGAGGACTTGAAAACAAGGCAAGAAAAAAATTGTATGTTCAAAATAACAAATTTGTTCACTTGTATAATTATTTGCACTCTTTGTATTGCATGTTTCACCCACCTTGTTTTCCCGTATCATCCACCGCGCATAGGAGATATCGCCAAACATACCTTATTACATAATTCAAAATTATTAACGTTACAATGAGTGCTCTTTTGCATTTATTGTTAAAGTAATACTTGACTAATTTTGAAGATTTAGGAGCTAGTAACATTGATGTGTCATAATTTAAAATAAAGAGAGTTGAGGGTTGTTACACTACATCACTATAATATTCTTACTTGAACACGTCTCCCGAAACGCGTTCAAGTAAGAATAATATAGTGATGTAGTGTAACAACCCTCAACTCTCTTTATTTTAAAAAAAGTAATACTTATAATGCATATTTTCAGCAAATACCATACAGTACCAATAAAGGAAACTCAAATGATTTAACATGGGAATGGCTGTCAAAACACGACACTCTCACCATCTTTAACATGGGAATGGCTGGCAAAACATGACACTGTCATCAACTAACGTAGCGGTCTGTACTACAGGCATTACCTGATTTAACCCTTCATTAGCCATCCAGCATGTTTCAGTGGTTAGAGCAACCGTATGGAGACCGGGAGATCTGTGGTTCAAATCCCGGCTATGGCATTGAATTTTTCAGGTGTCTGATTCTACCTTTCCAATAGAGAGAGTGTTTGCTGTCCCGGGACATCTTGCATCATATGTTTATAATTGCTTTCATGAAGTTTCAACTTGGTCACTAACAATAACTTTGCAAATGAGGCAGATGTCAGCACATGCGTCATATGTGTCCACCAGACACGGTGTGTCAACTCACGTAACACATTGTTGCCGATTTCGGGTGTTACAGATTTGGTTTCTTTTCCAACTTGCTCACGTCAATGGCTTTATTGTTTGGTAAATGTAGCCACAGTTTGTTGTTGCTACAGATCCTAGTTTGAAACTGAGTAATGATATATTTGACTTGGAAAATCCAGATGATTTGGAGGAAGTATGTTATCTCATTTTCAACGATAATGAATTTACCAGTTGATAATTTTCTAGAAAGTGATTCCAATTCGGAAGGTATAACTGAAACAAGATCTATAGAATCAGATACAGAACATGAAATTCAAGGAGAGGAAACTGTTGAAAGCCAAGAAATTGATGAAAATTATTAAATGAGTGAGTACAGAAGACAACACAGTTATGAAAGTAATTATTGTTTTAGAAATTATTATGATTTTATTTTGAAACTATTAGTACGGTTTTTTTAAAATTATTATTATTATTATTATTATTATTATTATTATTATTATTATTATTATTATTATTATTATTATTATTATTATTATAAATTGTTTACCTTCTTTTATTTGCAGGTAAGAATGGAACGAAATGGAGAAAAGTACCTTGGAAAGCAATACAGGCATGGCCCCATAATATTCTGACCAAACCTCCTGGGGTAGTGGGGAAAATTAACGGCATGAATAGTGAATTTGACTGCTGGAAACTTTTCATTAATGATGATATGCTAGATCTGATTGTGGAAAATACCAACAGACACATAGCTGGTTTGAAAGATAACTTTGAATGTTAGTGAGATTGCAGTACAACAGGTGTAAGTGAAATGAAAGCCTTTCTGGGCTTATTATACCTTGCTGGTGTATTTCATGGCAGTCAGAAAAATATTCACAACTTCTAGACAACAGATGACCTGCTTTGAATATTTTCAGAATGGCTATTTCTGAAAAACGTTTCTGATTCCTGATAAGCTGCATGCGTTTTGATGACAACACCTCAAGACAAGAACAGCGATAAATAGATAAGCTGGCTACCGTGCAAGAAATACTCACCATGTTTGTGACAACTGTAAGACTCATTACTCTCTAGGGCAAAATATCACTTGATGAGCAGCTAAGTGTTTCGTGGCCGGTGTGGATTTCACCAGCTCATACCATCTAAATATGGGATCAAAGTCTTCTGTTTGTGTGATGACAAGTTGTACTATGCTTATAACATATGCTTATATTGTGGACAACAGCCGGAGGGTCTCTTTCAGAATAATAATTTTTCCGACGCAGTCTTACTAAGACTTGCTGAGCCAATAAATGCAACTGGAAGGAATATTACGGCAGATAATTGGTTCACTATACTCGGCGCCAATCAAGAAGGTGATTGACAGTTACTAACCACGTAGCAGAAAGCTTTAAATGAATGGGAGGGGATGAATACGTCACAGCGGTCGTCATAGCAACCATTAGAAGGATCAATTAGAACTAAGACGTTTCCATAGCAACGATAGATGCAAATGCCTTGTTGCGATATCGTAACACGTGATTGGCATGACGTGCCGAGCGAGCGACCATTGCAGTAAACATGAACTTATCTTCTGCTGTCGCTCCAGTTATAAACAATGTCCTCCTTTTAGCCCCAGCTTGCTTATGTTTTTCGTATTATCAGTTTAGAGATTAACTGCGTACTGAAAAGTTCTTTTGCATCGTCCTATTTGTGTGGTATTTGCCTTATATTACGTGTGTTTGAGTCCTTGTATTTGTGTGTGCATGTGTTGTGTGAGCATTTATAATTGTGTTAACACATTTAATGGATATTTAATAATGTCCAAAAATAGTGACAAAGAAGCGCAGCCAAACGAAAAACTGAGTGCACTCGGGAACCGAATTAAACTGTATTTGGTAAAAGTATCCCAATTAAAGGACAGGTGCGGGAAATAATATGCTCTGTGAGAGAATATTTCGAAGAGGAGAAAATAATTCAGTGGCTTGTTCGCTGCAATATACCGAGGAAGGAGGGACTGAAGAAAAGTGAGCTACTGGAATTTGTGAAAGCAAACAAACCACGGTTTCCAAGTTATGTAGTCGATGGCATTGCTGCAGAAAATGGTCACAAAATAGTTAGGCTTCCCCCTTATCATTGTCATTTTAACTCTATTGAATTAATTTGGGCCGACATAAAGGGTTATGTTGGGCGAAACAATAAAGGTTTCACTGTGTCGTCAGTAATAAAGCTTGCAGAAGAGGTACTAACAGCAGTAAAAGCTGAAAACTGGAAAACAAAAGTGGTGACTCATACAAAAGGCGTAATAAGTGCAGCTTGGGAAAATGAAGGAGTTTTATAAGAAACTATAGAACAGCTTGTCATTTCCGTGGGGAATTCTAGCAGCTCTTCAGATGATGATGATGATGATGACAGTGGCAACATTGTCTATCAAACGAGCAGCAACAGCAGTGATGCAAGCGATTCGGAAATCTGGCATTTTTCCATTAGAATAAGCGGCAATATTTCACAGGTATGTCTCTTCTGTTAATGCAGATTTTTACACCGATATATTCTTGCATGTTCTATCCTCTGCACGTAGATTCATTATTTTATAATTGTCTTCGTATACGAATATAAATAATACCTTCTCTACAATGCAGGCGCAACCCAGTCGCCTTTGACACAGTTCTAGCACGCTATCCACGTAGTCACGATGAGTGGCAACGTCGCCTCTCTCCCTCCGCGAAATGTCAATCACCTTCTTGATTGGTGTCGAGTATAGTTTGAAATTAGTTGGAGAATTGCTGAAAAGGAAGTTGTTATTTGTATGCACAGTTCGAAAAAACAAAAGGGAACTGCCCTCAAATTTCATTTCCCCAAAGGGTTGACAGCAGTATGATAGCACATTTGGCTTCACCAAAAAAGGCAAAACAGTAGTCCTCCTTTCAATTATGCATGTATCTTCAACACAGACGTCGGAGAGAATAGAGAAAAACCGTGAAATTATCCTTCACTACAATGACACCAAATCTGGTGTTGATGTGGTAGACAAGCTTTGCTCAACTTACAGTGTAGCTACGTTACAAGGAGATGTCCATGGTAATTTTCTACCATATCCTGAACGTTGCAGGCATCAATTCAATTAATTTTCTTGGGCAACAAAAATAAACACTCGGATAGGCATCACTACATCAAAGCCAAGCTCTGACCTTACTGGAGGATCAGCTGCACAGAAGATCACTGATTACCAGTCTACCAGATGAAGTAAAGTTAATGTTGGCAAAGTACAAGCCTCAAGGACTGCAACAAGATGATGTAATGTAATGTAATGTAATGTAATGCGTTTATTGCCAATAGACTGCAAGCAGTTTCTGACATTGTCAGTTCCATTTTACAAATATTTACATATGTACATTCCACAATACAATTAGACAAATTACTTATTAATTACAATTCTTCAGTGGTATACAAAGCCTTATCTATTAAATATCTTTTAAGCTCCTTCTTAAATGTACTTTTTGATTCAAATTGCTTTACCGAATTGCTTTACTGTTCCCATAGTTAGGCATGTCATTCACATACAATATAAATAGGAGAGGGCCCATCACAGAACCTTGCGGAACCCCATAGTTTACTGTTTCAAATTGTGATGTATTTTTTATTGTTAACTGCCCTTGTTTATAATATATTTGTGTTGCTTGTTTCCTGCCAATAAGGTATGAGGTAATTAGATCTTTAGCTAAGCCCCTAATTCCATATGCTTCCAGTTTATTTATTAGGATATTATGATCCACACAGTCAAACGCTTTAGTAAGGTCAAAGAATAGCGTTGCAGTTTTTTCTTTGTTTTCCAAGTGATTAATTACATTGCTTGTGCATTCCATAATGGCCGAGATTGTTGAGAAGTGTTTCCTAAATCCATGTTGCGAATTTATAAGTATATTATTTTTATCTAAGAAACATATCAGTCGCTTCAGTATAACCCTTTCAAAGATTTTGGCTAGTTCTGATGTTAATGCAATTGGCCTATAATTATTTATATCTTTGGTATCACCATGTTTATGTAAGGGCCTAACAATAGATAATTTTAGGCAGTCTGGAAATTGCCCTCTTGCAATGGAATAGTTAATGAGATGCTCAAGAGGACCTGCAAGACCTGCTAAAGTTAGTTTGGAACCAGGCAACAGGAAAAGGAAAAGATGCCAGCCATGCTACTAGGAGACAGAAAGGGATTGCCTCAGCAAGTATGCATGTGCAAAATATGAAACTCACTTATATTTAAATAAGCATGCGGAAATAATTTGTGAAAAATGTTTGTCAGTGGAAAGAATGAAGAAACCGCAATGCACGCTTATGTTAATGATTCAACTAATCAGTTTTTTGACTGTAGCCATTTTATATATCTACATTGCAAAATGTTGCTGTTCATCTTGAATTTAGAATTTAATATATAATATACTTTCATATGTGTTATATATCAATAAAAAATAAGCACTGAATAAAAAAAAACAAATCACCAAAGCTGAAAATCCTAAAAGCGTAGCATGTATCCTATACATCCAGCACGACTAATGGTGTTACGAATGCCTGTGCACTTAATGGAGGGTTAACTAAATGAAAATTATACTGTGACCACATCGTGATTTCTATTAAAAGGCGAATAAGTATGCCAATTTTGTATTTACTTTTTAATGCAGGTCACAAACAAGGATGCAAGCCTTTATATTTCAAATGTGGGTTGAGTTAACCTTTACAAGCCACACACACTATAATTGTTTATATTAGCCTTCATTTAGGTCTATATTAGTAGGAAGAGTATCAACTCCAATAATTATAAGATATGCTGTGAAGCTCAATGTATGATCATATGTTTTGCAGTGCTGCCGAATAAAATTTAACTTTAACACAATTGTTCTGTGCTGAAAATATGAATATCAAGAGCTGCCAAGGTGTATTTTGAATAAAAGCTGAATTTGATCCAGAGAATCTGTCATAGCTTAGAAAACTGAAACCAAATGTGTGTACTTTAAGAGATGCTTAAAAGATGAGACTCAGAAATGTTACTTTACTCTGCTCCTCAGCAGTCTGCAAACATTTCTGAATGAAATGCTGTTAGGCCTGCATTACATATTCATTTTGGAATGTGACAGAATGCACAGACAAAAAGCATTTGTAACGTAGTTTGGAAATTAATTCTAAGCTAAGACAAATATTGCAAGCAAGTGCATACTTTACCTATAATCATATATAAATATTTGTTTGAAACAGCTGCAGTTTTCCACGGTGTACAAGGGTGTCTGAAAAGTTTCCGACCTAATAAAGATACAAGACATTTTTTCAGAATTTTTTTTCTTATTTTTCAACATAATCTCCTTGTAACTCTACACACTTCTCCCAGCGATGCTCCCATCTCTGTAACCTGTCCAAATAGTACTCGGCGTTTTTCTCTGCAAAATAATTGTTCACGAAGGTGATTGCCTCTTCATATGACGAAAATCTCTGTCCTCTGGGCGCAATTTTCAGATGAGCAAACAAAAAGAAGTCGCTTGGGGCTAGATCTGGTGAGTAAGGCGGTTGGTCAAGCAGTTCAAACCGTAATTCGTGGATTCTCGCCCTTGAAACCGCTGAGGTGTGAGACAGTGCGTTGTCTTGGTGAAACAGGATTTTCTTTTTCTGCAAATGTGGCCGTTTTTCGCAAGTTCTGCCTTCAGCTTGTCAAGTAATGATGCGTAGTATGCTCCTCTAATGGTTTTTCCTTTGTGAAGATAATCGATTAAAATAACTCCATGACTATCCCAAAAAACAGTCGCCATCACTTTCCCAGCCGAAAAAACAGGTTTTGCTTTTTTTGGTGCCGGTTTCCCCTTTGCAGTCCACTGTTTGGACTGTATTTTTGTTTCGGGCGTATAATGGTGTATCCAAGTTTCATCTATAGTAATTAATCGGCGCCAAAACTCGGATTTATTGCGCCTAAACTGCGCCAATAGAGCGTTGGAAATGTTTATTCGAACACGTTTTTGGTCAAACGTGAGCAAACGCGGCATCCAACGCGCGGACAGCTTTCTCATGTCTAAATGTTGATTTAAAATTTGACAAACACGTTCTTTTGACATGTTCATAGCCTCTGCTATCTCTCTCACTTTAATTCGGCGGTTGTCTAGCACCATTTGGTGAACTTTGGCGATGTTTTCGTCGGTAGTTGCAATTTTTAGACGTCCGGAACATTCATCGTCTCCCAAGCTCTTACAGCCACGTTTAAATTCAGCTGCCCAAAATTTCACTGTGGTAAATGATGGTGCAGAGTCCTCATACACAGAATCCAACGCATCTTTGATTTGCATAGGCTTATTGCCTTTCAAAAACGAATATTTAATGACAGCCCGATGCTCGATTTTGTCATTTTCATAAAAACACTCACATCACTTCTCTCAAACGACTGTTACATAACAACTGAGCATCCAAAATGGCTGAAACTTTGGTTAGTAACTGTCAATAGATGAACAATGAAATTCACTAGCTTTTATTTACAAGTGCTGCCATCTTCATGTTGAGGTCGGAAACTTTTCAGACCACCTTCGTACCTCATTGGTTTTAATTGGAAAGATTATTGTAGATTACCTTAAAGATGTAATTGAGTTTGTGGTGCACCACTCATTTCTTTTTATGTATGACGTCTGCAACTACTTCGAACGTAATCATTTACTTTTACTTTGCTTTAGCTCCAGCATCCACTGAAATAAATTTCTGAGTACACAAAATAAAAGATTTTGATCCTCAGATGTCTGTGGCACTCTATAAGGTAGAATAAAAACAATTTTCTGTCAGAAAAGAAAAATATAAATTGTTTGAATACATAAAAATAATTAATATAAAACTCATTAATGGTTAATAAAGAGTTTCACTTATTATTGTGTGCATTATGAGAACTGAGAAATAACATTGTCAGATAATTATTTTTACCCCTTCCTAAAAATGTGGATTTTTGGATTAATGAGGATATGTGTACATGATTTTTCACTTCTTTGATATGCTTTTATAAAATGCCTTTATATCTATAACTTTAATGAAACGTAACCTCGTGGAGAATGTATGGTATCATTTTTCAGTTTCAGCCCTGTTTTTCATTTTATCTGTCATCATACTTATTTACATTAACCTGAAGTCATTCAAGCTAATTTCAATGAAGTGAATTATACAAATTAAACAAAATGTTAAATACTAGATAAAAAAATCTGATGTGATACATTCACATGATTTTCTCTACACTCTATCGCTTATTAGTGGGTATATAAATTATTCTTGCGAAAGCTTATTTTCCTATCTACTTTGTGTTAATCAAGGTAAACCTTTCCAGAAATAGCTGTATTACACATTTCTCTATAGTTACAAAGGAAATGACTGCCAAATGTTTGGAAGTGACGGCATTTGCTGGTCTTAAAATTCCATACTCTTTCCATGACATTAGAAATAACGAAAATCCACAAGACTTGAAAAGAATGGCTAAGTATTGAACAATTCAAACCATTAATAATGGATATCTTGGAAATGGCTGATATCACATAAAAAGGTTATTTGAAACAAATTGTGCGTTTTAAAGAGATCTACATTTTTTGTGTAGTATCTTTTCATCTATCGCTTAAATTTAAAAGTTATACTGGATTATACAAAATTCCTTTTGAATGAAGAGGACTTCAAAGGCTATTCCCAGAAAATTCAAGATACACATTTTATTTAACATGTAGATATAGTACACTTACTAACATCACATCATCTGTTTGAAATCAAAGTTATCAAGTTCAAAATAAATTTGATCAGCAAGCATTTTCTAAACAGAAAAAAAAATCTTCAGCTTTCCCAAGTTGAAAATCTGATATGTTGCACTCACATGACTTTCTCTACTCAGTCTTCTACAGGCTGTCGTTATAAAGGCTTATTCTTGTATTTACTTAGTAATTGAGATAAACTTTCATTACACATTTCGTTGCAACTATAAGAAGAAATCAGTAAGCTAAAGCAATAGTCAGATTCTTAAGAAGCAGATTGCAATGTGATGCTTTAAAAATTTCAGGCTCTTTGCATGATTACAAGAAAAAACGTGTAGTGTTTGTGTAAGTATTTGAAAATTCAAACCAATAACATAGAATATCTCGGAAACAATTAATGCCACAAAACATTGTATTTTGTATAAATTGTTTGTTTTAATGAAATGTACATTTCTGTGCGTAGTAAGATTTTTGTCTATCTCTCATGGTTTACCAGGTATACAGAATGAAGCGGTCTTCACAGGCTATTCTCAAAAAATTCAATAAATGCATTTTATTTGTCATGTAAATACCTTAAATATATGGGACTTTAAAAATTGTTACTGCCATTTCTTGAAAAAATAAAAAAACAATTTTCTTGAAAATCTTTACCACATCCTTGGAAGATGCTGAAATTAAATTCCAAGTTTAATATTTAACCAACTTTTAGTTCTGGGTTATACTGTTCATTACTTACTCACTCAGATTATTTTGACCTATTTCAACTTTCACTGGGACTTCACTTAGTTCACACTATCACTTCACTTTGTTTTCACTATCTGTTCACCTTCTTTGCGATGTAGCAGTATAACAAAATACGCACAATATAGCCTCTTCTTCTGGAGGGTTCACTCACTGGGGCGTCAAACACAAGACTTGTACAATCTCTCCTGCAGGAGCATTAGCACTGCACATCACAGCAGTCATCAAAACCTCGTTAGGAGACAGCACTTTTTGTTGCACCAGAAGTGCACTCATTTGAGAGAGCACTTGCTTATATAGCCATTGCAAATTTCCACAGAGTTCGAAAATTTGAGAAGTGGGAAACATCCAGAAGATTCTGTTTATCTGATGATAGCACTTCTGGTGTTTACATTGACAAGAACATTACTTATCTTTGTTTATTTTTGACTGCCTGGCACCGACCTCCCGATAATCTTGGGCAATAGCCATTGTATCACAGTACACAAAATTGCTTGCAATGTGCATGGATGCATTCTGTCAGCAAACGTTAACTTTGAATGGTATGCATTGCATTACAGAGTACCATTTTTCATAACTGGAAGAATAAAATGTTCCTCATGGGTACTCTCTAAATAAACCCTTTCCCCCACCCATTTACAAATAAGTGATTACACATATGAACAAAACCTCTGAATAGAATGCAAGAGATCAAATGCAAATGTAACATTTTAGGGAACTTTTACTGTACAGAGCCCATACATCCATGAATTGGGACCACTATTATCCCACATCATGAATAAATGGCCTCTGGTAGTCATTTGAATGGCATTTCTCTCCCTTCCTACACTCCTTTTGAGGGCCTTTATGTGCAAAATGAAATTGAGTTTTATTTATGGACGCTCTTTAACTACTATAGTTTTTAGCGTCCCATTCTATATTGGGCGTAGAAGACTGGAAATTTTACTGAGAGGCCTCTTATCAGGCTTGAGGTTTTTTTACGTGCTGTAAACTTATGACACAGGACCACCGGCTTTACTTCCCTTCCGAAGGAAGCCATGCTAAGGATTTTTACGCCCGATAAAAATCCATCGCCCTCCGCCGGGTTTGAACCCGTGACCTCGGGAACTAGAGGCTAGCACGGTACCACTAGTCCATGGAGGACGACTGTTTATGTGCAGCCTATATAGGCTTAACTTATGGGCCCGCACCAAAAATAAATAAGTGATAATTTAAATTTTGAATAGACAAAAATAACACGTGTCTTTGTTTGTTTTAATACCATGGTGTGGGCCCTCTTATACCACATCACTAACAAGCTTCATAAGAACTAAATGGGATGGCTTTGAATAGAGGTGAAAGCTGCTGAGTTAACTGATAGCACACACATGAGAGTTAAACGCAGTGCAAGCCCAAAATAAATGTATGTTTGGTACCTCTTGACTGTGTCGAAGCACCATATTCTGCGTTGACCCCATAAGAAAAAAATTTCAAACCCAGAGTTTTCTTCATCTCATAGATAAATTTAAATCTTCATTGTGCAGAGGCTTGAGGGTTTGTTTTGTTTTTTTTTTTTAAATTTTTTATTTACGAATGCTCTTTAACTGCTGTGGTTCATAGTATCCCCTTCTATATTGGGTGTGAAAGACCAGTAATTTTGCTCAGAGGCCTCTATATCAGGCTTGAGCCCTTCTGAAGGAAGTCATGCTAAGAATTTTTATGCCCAAAAACTCCATTGCCCTCCACCAGGTATGAACCCGAGACCTTGAGAACTAGAAGCATGGTAACCACTACACCACGGAGGACGACACAGAGGCTTGAGGCATGGAAATTAGTTGATGCCCATTTTGTGTTTCTCACATTGGTTTACACTTACTAAAAGAAATAATTGCAGCAGCTTAAAATGTAGTAGAAACATATAACAATGCCCTAAATGATTAATTGGGAAATTAAATTATTCGGTTCAAGTTTCTATCACAAGCTTCAAGAAGTTGATGAAAACAAAAAAGTCAGTCCAGAAAGGTGGATGTATAAACTTTTCCTAGAAAAAAGCTTAAAGAATTGCCTTCTTAATATCAAGGATACACTTAAGAGTTTACCTGTCATAAACAGCAGTGGAGAAGGTAATTTTCAAAATTGAAATTGATCAAAAGCAGACTCAACATTTTGGCTTAGTTTAGCATTGAAAGCAATATTTTAAAACAACTAAGTAATGAAGATATAAGCAGCTTCTTTAATATGAAGTGTGGGAGCAAACCAATTAACCACTCAGATTATTTGACACTTTCATCTCAAGTCTGATTGTTTGAAAAGTACTCTTATTTGAATTAAATATCAGAAAGATTTGCTTGTGTTTGTTACATTCCTTTTTTGTTTCTTGCATTTGCTTAACATGTTTACTTTAAATTACAATGTTATTTTTAAAACGAAATACTGATTTCTGCATTTGTGGGAACATAGACATGAATCTCTCAATGCTTTGCTCTTTTATTTGTATAGTTAGTTTTTCATAGCAATGTCAATAAATTGTGTTGAATAGCTGAATGATTTTCATTTCTTTTCATTTTTATCTTATCAATTCATTAACTTCTAAATACTGTATATTAAAATGTACTACAATTTAGTAATTAAATTTAAAATGTTTCTTTTTTGGTTTTTAGTTAGAAAATTGCAAATTGCTTTAAATTGTGATTTTTGCAGGCTAATTTTAAAAACAATTTTCATCCAACATGAAATACCATACCCTAGCACTATGGTGGGGTCTGTGAGGTGCTGTAACTTCCTCTCCATGCTGAATGTAACTGGTGGATGACTATACCAGTAACTTATGCAATGATGTCATTGATTCAAACTGGTTAGTGGGAAAGCTCAAATAAATGTCATTATCTAGTATAACTTAAAACCAGTTATGAGTTGTTAGCATGATTAGATCCTACTCAAACACATTTGTCTAAATGTCAAGTGAATGGGTTGTAATGGTCCAGTACAGAGTAATTGAGACAAAATAAGCAACTAATATCCTGATTTATCTCAGATGTGTTTCATTAAAATGCAAGAATTATAGTCTCCTGTAACACAATGACCTGACTAATTTGGGAAATTAGACAGTCCATTTGTTTTATTTAGTCAGATATAATTCCTATCGTTTTCCTCTGCAAAGCAAGTAGCTATGTTCCAGAGGTAGGTGACCTTTCCTTATCTGTAGAGGTTTTATGGTGAAGATTTCCTTGCAGAATTGATTCAACTTCTGGCTCTCATTTTTGTTTAAGAAAAAGTGGTTCGAGTAAACTCTCTGTAGAGGTCTACTATTTATGTTTAACAGGGCGCTTAGTAGCAGATTAATTCTTTAATGTGATGTCCAATAAATGTTAAACTTTCCTTGGCAGTGAAATAAAGAAGTATAACATAAATTTAAAATTAAATGTCCTTTATAGATTAGAAAAAACATATTTCGCACTTTCAAATCAAATTCTTTTCTAAATTCTCCTATACCCATATGTCATCAGTTTCTCTATATTGTACACATTATGTTTGTGATGGATGTGCAGCAGTGTTGTTATGCATTATTGGTAGCTGTTTTAAATTTTGAGCTATGAGATCTTTTACTTGTTACCTGCAGGGCATGTAAACAGGTAAGGCTTCAATACTAATAATTTAATTTTTTTTCATTTATTGATGTTGTTTTATTTAATAATTTTAATTGGTATCTATATTCGCACATTATGATTATTTCCTACCACGCACTGACTGAATAATACATATGTCCAGAAGTCTTCTTCTATATGTGAATACAGTCCGAAGTGTTCACTATGACTAATGGTGTGATACTAACTTCTCCATGATAAATTTTCTACTAAGTTCTTTCATCCACATGATATAATAAGTATTCTTATTTACTTTTCCATGGCTTTTGACAAATTATACATATTTTCTTTATTTATAATGCTAATTAAAGTGGGCATGCTAGTTATAGATCATCTTTATTTTAATATTTATACCTTTAATTCTGGATATATGTATATTAATAAATATATACTCATAAACAAATAAGGAAATATACTACGTGATCAAAAGTATCCGGACACCTTGCTGAAAATGATGTACATGTTCATGGCGCCCTCCATCGGTAATGCTGGAAGTCAATATGGTGTTGGCCCACCCTTAGCTTTGATGACAGCATTCACTCTCACAGGCATACTTTCAATCAGGTGCTGGAAGGTTTCTTGGGGAATGGCAACCCATTCTTCACGGAGTGCGGAACTGAGGAGAGGTATCGATGTAGGTCGGTGAGGCCTGGCACGAAGTCAGCATTCCAAAACATCCCAAAAGTGTTCTATAGTATTCAAGTCAGGACTCTGTGCAGGCCAGTCCATTACAGGGATGTTATTGTTGTGTAACCACTCCGCCACAGCCCGTGCAGTATGAACATGTGCTCGATCGTGTTGAAAAATGCCATCGCTATCCCCTAATTACTCTTCAACAGTTGGAATCAAGAAGGTGCTTAAAATATCAATGTAGGTCTGCGCTGTGATTGTGCCATGCAAAACAACAAGGGGTGCAAGCCCCCTCCAAGAAAAACATGAACACACCATAACACCACCACCTCCGAATTTCACTGTTGGCACTACACACGCTGGCAGATGACGTTCACCGGGCATTCGCCATACCCACACCCTGTCATTGGATCGCCACATTGTGTACCATGACTCGTCATTCCACACAATGTTTTGCCACTGTTCAATCGTGTAATGTTGACGCTCCTTACACCAAGCGAGGTGTCGTTTGGCATTTTCCTGCGTGATGTGCGGCTTATGAGCAGCTGCTTGACCATGGAATTCAAGGTTTCTCACCTCACGCCTGCCATAGTACTTGGAGTGGATCCTGATGCAGTTTGGAATTCCTGTGTGATGGTCTGGATAGATGTCTGCCTATTACTCTTTACGACCCTCTTCAAATGTTGGCGGTCTCTGTCAGTCAACAGATGAGGTCGGCCTGTACGCTTTTGTGCTGTACATGTCCCTTCACATTTCCACTTCACTATCACATCAGAAACAGTGGACCTAGGGATGTTTAGGAGTGTGGAAATCTCGCGTATAGACTTCTGACACAAGTGACACCCAATCACCTGACCACGTTCAAGGTCAGTGAGTTCCATGGAGCGTCCCATTCTTCTGTTTCATTACGTAATGACTACTGAGGTCGTCGATAATGAGTACCAGGCAGTAGGTGGCACCACAATGCACCTAAGTTGAAAAACGTATGTTTGTGGGGGTGTCCGGATACTTTTGATTACATAGTGTATAATATTCACATTAATAACATAATATAAGTGGATTATAAACAATTCAAACAGTATTTCAAGAAATATTTCAATAAAATATTCTAAGGTAAGCGTTATTATAACCGTCATTGATGGGTGGCCCAGAATTAATGTGAGGAGTCCTGATCATATGGTTAAATATAGATAAGTGAGCATGTTTCAAAGTGGAATGAATATTCAAACAGCCACAACAAAATATTGGCTTCCATATTGGTAGATAACAAACAGAAGCTATGTATATGTATAAGTAAATAGGTATATAATAAAATAAGCAATTGGCTCTGAGGTTGTGCTCTTTTTGCATGACCACCATAAAAATATGAATATCAACTTACCAGGTAGAAGTACTTGACAATTCAAACCAATAAAAAAGCATATCTCTTGAATGGTTAATGCGACAAAAATTATCTGTAGCTTTCACATGACTTTTTCTTCTCCCTCTTCTACAAACTATTCTTACCAAAGCTGATTATTGTGTCTATTTCTTGTTGATTCGGACTATTTTTCAACTCACATTTACACGCTTCATTGTAGAATACAGTTAAAAGGACAGTCCATTTTTAACGAGCATGTCATTATGCGATGGCTTTAAAATTCTATGCACTTCACATGAAATAAAAAAAAATGAATAGCCTCTATCTAGTTGTTAGCATATTTTGTGTAGTAAGATTTTGCTATTTCTACGTTTACCAATTATGCTAAAGTCATTCAGAATGGAGAGGACTTCAGAGACTATACCCAGAAGATTGAAGGTATGCATTTCATTTGTCATCCAAACTTAAACATAAGGTATTTTAATCAAAACTATTAGAGCCATTTTACAGAAAGTCATATATAATGAACAATTTTCTCTAAACGGTAGTTTGGGTTAAGCAGTTGGTATTGAAAATCTTGTGTCTCATCCTTGGAAGATGTTGAACTTAAATACTAATTTTTTGGCTTCTTCATTTCCTGTACCCATCATCTTGTCATCTGTTTCAGGGTTGTAGGACCAGACAATGGTGCTCGGCGGGTTTCGGTTGGGCGGTGCTTGCACTCTGAAGGTTTCTTCCCTGGCATCGCTGTGGTACCGCTCAGTTAGGTCTCTCCTCAGCATGGGGCTCCGCTCCAGGGGACCCTGGAGTTTGGTGGCTTGTGGGCAGGGGTCGTGCAGCGTCGGGATGCGTTCTATCTGGAAACGTTAGGGACCCCATTGGTGCTTGTGCCTGTTGGTATCCGGATCTGGTCGCCCTTCGGGTCTCTCCCCTCATCTTTTCATCCTAGGGGGTCAAGCACAATAGACCGACTGGCCTGCATGCAGTGCTTGCCCCGTTTCCGGGGGCCCCTCCGTGATACGTACCTTTGCCTTTAAATACTAAGTTTGGTATTAATCCACGCGCGCGCACACACACACACACACACACACACACACACACACACAATTAACAACATTAGAAAAACAAGAAATAGGATGGGTCAATGCACACATAATAATACAAGGTAATGAAATCACAGACCAAGTAGCAAAAGAAATAATCATTATAACTGAAGGAATAGATCACTATAATAGAATTCCAAAGAGCACCATTAAGAAAAATACTAAGAAATAAAAGTCTAATACATGGTAAAAGCAATGGCATAATACTACCTATGGCCAAGAGAGAAAAGAAAAAAAAATAATTTCATAACGTCGCAGAAACTAACAACAAATCTTACCACAATGTTGACAGGACACGTAAGAATTAAGGCATACTATTATACATCATTTAAGATCCAAACTGTTCCTGGAATGGAGATGAGCAAACGACTAACCACATCATACAACTGCAGTAAACTGGAGGAGGAAAGGAACATGTTTAGAAGAAAAATAAATCTAAGAGGAGATCATGGCCACCAAGTAAAACAGAAATAGTACAACAGTACTTCAAAAAGTGTGTTCAATATATAAATGCTATTGACCTAGGGAAAACAAGTCAGAGTTTGTACAATGTAAATTACATATTTGATGTAGAAATTAGAATGTAAAAGGATGTATAGTGCAGAAAAGCAAACCAAAAATGTTGTACTGCTCATTGAATGGAGTATGTGGAACATTAAAAGGCCCCCCACTATAAAAAAAAACCACACACACACAGGTCCTTTTTCTAAATAGGGGGTCTCAGAAATATACTTCTGGTTAAATCTTGAGTTTTTTTGTAGGATAAAATACTTTTTCGTACTATAGGTAAACAGTAGAGAAAGTAAAGCATCATTTTATTCATAGTATTAGAGTACAAGCTTGAATGCCTCTGCCTGAATATAATTCCTTCAATATGATGTGTATTTTGGCTGGGAGAACTAAGGCCTGGGTAAGTTTATAGTCTGATTTAAGCTTATATTGGATGGGAAAGAAGTACTATTATATTGCTAGTTGCATGATTAGGAAAGTAACATAAAACCTTCAATAACTTTCATGGTTAATAAACCTGATTTTTACTTTCTCTACTAATCTAAAGTAGAGGAAGTACCTATTGCATCCCACAAAAATTAGTTTCCAAGAGTTTTAGAAAATGTGTGCGCCTGAATTCGTCCATGTGTGGGTGGAAAAACTGTTTAATTCAAAAGCAAAAAGGTATCAAAGTTGCATTAAGTTCAGTGTTTTCCAAGGATTCAACACAAAGATTTTAAAGATAATCCCTCACCCCAAATTACCCTTTGCAAGGAAAATTTTTTGTTGTTATTTTCTCAAAAATGGTTCTAACGACTTTGATTAAAATACCATACATTTAAAGGAGGATGTAAAATAGTGGAATGTTTGCTTTGTCAAAAGGATCATCATGTGTCCAAAGTTAGATCAGCGTGAAAATTAACAAGAGGAAGATAAACCTGAAGGAAACGAGGATGATGATACCAAAACACAAACATTGATATCGCTTCGGAATAATGAAATGCTATTGCAGACTCTCATTGTTGAAGTTGGTCATCAACTCGTCAAACAAAGAAGTTAGCGAGAGTGGTATTGGACTCAGGATCTCAACGATCATAGATAAGAAAGATAGGGTGTACAAAGAATGGGCAAAGAAACCATACATTACCTCTGTATGGAGGAATCAAAATTAAACAAGAAGTTCACAATCTGTACCATATCACATTACATAATGTGTGGATGCTTCAAATATACAATTGAACCATATCAAGGGGGAAAGAAAACTATTTTAAGGCAGCTACGGCCTCGCTTATCGAGAAAATGGCGCTGACTGACCGGTTGAAAAGATAAACTACTCTCACCCAGCGAGAAGCGCTGTCGAGAGTTAACGACATTGTTCTGGAAGCTTCTTCCTCCTCGCTCCCGAACATTCTAGAACACTGGAAAATGTCAGGCGGCTGCATATGAGCGGGCGTGCTCGCGAATTAGGAGGGCTGTCCCAGAAGTACCCGACCTAACAAAGAAAAAAAAAAGTTGGGGGAAAAAATCTTTATTTCTCTACATCGTCTCCTTTCAGCTCGATACACTTTTCCCAACGATGTTCAATAGCTTCGATACCCTGTTTATAGTGAGAGTTCTGCAAAATATCCATCAATTGGAAATCACCTCTTCATTGTTGGCAAATCTTTTACCACCAAGCCTTTTCTTCAATATTGAAACAGAAAATAATCAGAGGGGGCTAAATCTGGCGAATAAGGTGCATGAGGAAGCAATTCGAAATTTAACTCATTGATTTTGACCATGGCGATAATGGATGTATGAACTGGTGCATTGTCTTGATGAAACAGAACTTCTTTTTTCGCTAAATGCGGCCGGTTTTGCTTGATTTCATCATTCAAACGTTGCAATAACTTTGTATAATACTCGTCATTGCTTGCTTTTCCTTTTTGAAGATAATCAATGAAAATTATCCTACGCGTATCTCAAAAAACTGACGCCATGACCTTGCCTGCAGATGGAACTGTCTTCGCCTTCTTTGGAGCCGATTCTCCCCTTTCAATCCACTGTTTTGACACTTCCTTCGTCTAAGGGCGAAGTGATGGACCCATATTTCATCCATGGTTATGAATCGACGCAAAAACTCGGCTTTATTGCAAAAACACTCGACTGAAATATCCTCACGACGCTGCTTTTCTTCCATTGTGAGTAAACGCGGCACCCTTCTTGCGTACAGTTTTCTCATGTCTAAATTTTTAGTTAGTATGGAATGTACAACACTTTTTGAAATGCCTATGATGTCTGCTAGCTCACGCATTTTCAGCCGAGGGTCATCCAATACATTGTTGAGAGTTTCTTCACAATTTCTGCCGTGGTCACCTCATTTGGTCGACCACTGCGATGGTCGTCTTGGCAGCTCGTACGGCCTTGCTTAAACTCTGCCACCCAATATTTTACTATTGTAAACGAAGGAGCAGACTCCCCCAAAGTAGAATCTAGCTCAATTTTATTATTAGTTGGACTAAGACCTTTCAAATGTAAGTATTGTATCACATAATGATGATCAGTTTTATCCATGTTTACAAATTCGCTGAGAGCGTTCACTATTGATGGCTGCCAAACAATTACTAAACAACGTAGCATCGTCAAACTTAAGCTTTATAAGGTTGGTACTTTTTACTATAGTCATTTGTTTGAAACAACAACCGCTATATACACGTCAGGTCGAGTACTTTTGGGATTGCTCTCGTAGGAAGTGATTTTATGAGTTACTGTTGTCTTGTTCGACGCAGATTTCCGTCTTTGCACCTCAGCCTTGGGCTTATTGTGCTACCTGTATCGTTTCAAAGTCAATTCTTTACCAAGGAATACAGTCTCGTAACAGATATGGTTTCAGATTCTTCTGGTTCTAAAAACATTTTCCGAAAAGCAAGCTCTCTCTTGTAAGCCAAGCCTTCACAGGAGCCTACGAGTTGTTCTTGCGCTACCTAAAGTTCTGATTATTCATAGCGTTCGAGTGTGGTAGTACTGCTACTGCGAGAGATTAGAAACGTCTTGTTTCCGACTCCTCAGCGAGTGAAGCGGAAGGAGGACCAGGCTGCTTCAGGTGTGTCGCAAAGAAAAGCGAAGTGACAGAAAAAGAGTACAAAGTCTCAGTATGTTCATATATCTACTCCGCGATTAGAGATACAAAAGATCCCGAGTTCGAATCTCGATTAGGGTGAGTTACAAGGATAAGGTTTTTCCGGGGTTTCCCTTATCCTGAGAAGAATGCCGCGTAACTCTTAAGTGCTAGGGGTCTATTTGAACATTTCATTCATTCACCATCCGATATGACCTATCCGGTTAAATAAATTAAACTTGAAAACCAGAAAATTATCTTAATCTGACGAATAAAAATATTTTTTTGACAGATGTAGGATTTGATGTGCCTAAAGTAAAGATACTCGGGACCAGATATAAGTCGATTACTGACAAGGCATTTTGTTGAACTAAATGAGGGAATGACTATAGTGGAGACGAACGAAGCTTGGTGGAGAATACTGGGCCAGAAAGGCTCAAATATACTTCAGTGCTATAGCTAGTATAAGAAAGCTCTGGTACGAGGGCAGTCCCGGAAGTACCCGACCTGACATATATAGCGGTTGTTGTTTCAAATAAATGACTGTGGTATAAATGACCTTATAAAGCTAGGTTTGAAGTTTGACGATGCTACGTTGTTTAGTAATTGTTTGGCAGCCATTAACAGTGAACTCTCTCAGCGAATTTGTGAACATGAATAAAACTAGTCGTCGTTATGTGATACAATACTTTCATTTGAAAAATCTTAGTCCAACTAATATTAAAGCTGAGCTAGATTCTACTCTGGGGGGAATCTGCTCCTTCGTTTACAACAGTAAAACATTGGGTGGCAGAGTTAAAGCGAGGTCGTATGAGCTGCCAAGACGAACATCGCAGTGGTCGACCAAGTGAAGTGACCACGCCAGAAATTGAGAAGAAAATCCACAAAATGGTATTGGATGACCGTCAACTGAAAGTGCGCGAGCTAGCAGACATCGTAGAAATTTCAAAAAGTGATGTACATCGCACACTAACTGAAAATTTAGATATGAGAAAGCTGTGCGCAAGATGGGTGCCGCGTTTACTCACAATGAAACAAAAGTAGCGTCATGAGGATGTTTCATCGAGTGTTTGGCGATGTTTCGCTGCAATAAAGCCGAATTTTTGCGTCGATTCATAATCATGGATGAAACATGGATCCATCACTTCACACCTGATTGTAAAACGAAGGAACAGCCAAAACAGTGGATTGAAAGGGGAGAATCGGCTCCAAAGAAGGTGAAGACAGTTGCATCTGCAAGCAAGGTCATGGCGTCAGTTTTTTGGGGGGGATGTGCGTGGGATAATTTTAATTGATTATCTTCAAAAAGGAAAAGCAATTAATGGCGAGTACTATGCAAACTTATTGCAGCATTTGAATCATGAAATAAATAAAAAACGGCCGCATTTAGCGAAAAAGAAAGCTCTGTTTCATCAAGACAATGCACCAGTTCACACATCCATTACCGCCATGGCCAAAATCAATGAGTTAAAGTTCGAATTGCTTCCTCATGCACCCTATTCGCCAGACTTAGCCCCTCTGATTATTTTCTGTTTCCAAAGTTGAAGAAATGGCTTGGTGGTAAAAGATTTGCCAACAGTGAAGAGGTGGAGCTTGCAGTTTATGGCTATTTTGTAGAACTCTACGGTTCTCACTATAAATAGGATATCGAAACTATTGAACATCCTGGGAAAAGTGTATCGAGCTGAAAGGAACTATGTAGAGAAATAAAGATGTTTCTTTTTCCAACATTTTTGTGTTTTCTTTGTTAGATTGAGTACTTCTGGGACAACCCTCGTAGCTCCCAACAGTCGGAACACTTTGAACGTAGAATATTTATGACATCTAGAAACAACAGGCATCCGAAATCCCATTGAAATAAAGAAGAAGGGAAGTTTGGAGGAAGAAACCCTACAATGTTCTGAGCAAGCTATAAAGATTAACAAAGAAGGTGAACGAGGTACACCCACCGTTCAAAGAAGTTAATTGGAATAAAGGAATGGCACCAAAACGGTTAGCTACAACTAGAAGAAACTAGAAATACCCGGAAATATGAAGATTATGACAAGGTCAATGGGGGCTGGCTAGTTGATATAATAGAACCTGTTCTTCCTGACTGCAAGGAAACTGATTATATCTTATTTCACCGAGCAGTGATAAAAGAAACTAGTTGTACTACAAAGGTGAGACCGGTGTTCGATGCTTCAGCGAAAGATGAAATTCTCTGAAAACGGTTGCGAACCTAATTGGCAGAATTCCTACATTTTTTATACAATTCAGAAAACATCAAGTGGGTGTTATACCAAATAGTGAAAAGACATTTTCACCAATTAGCCTAAACGAGAAGAATAGAATATTTTTGAAGTTTATCTGGTGGAAGGATGGAGAACCAAGGACATTATACTGAAGCCCGGGGCTTAAAGTATTTATGACATTGTAAGTGTCATTGGGATATGTCATCTCGAAGAATTTGAGGTCTCCTTGTGGTTTACGGGGAAAAATGCGAGTCGAGTGGGGAATTTAACAGCGTGCCGGCATGTTGCAATTGTAGCTTAGTTGGTTAGAGGAACAGGACAGAAACCGGAAGATCCGTGGTTCAAATCCCGGCTTTGGCACGGAATTTTTCAATCTGATTCTACCTTTCCAATCCGTAGAATATTTAATGGGGACTTCCTGTCACCCGCACCGCCAACACAGCACCAGCCTCACCGGCCTGCTGCACGCCGGGACACCGGTCTCGCCAAGGATTGTTCACCCAATATATCATACTTTTAATATTTCATATACCACATGATTGTGTTATTTTATATTAGAATAAAACTATTTATATCCTTATCAAAATTAATGTAAATATTATTCTCCGTCAGTAAGCAAGCCAAATACATAAACATTTATTTTCTGTCGTCATTACGTTCTCTACTACCTACTGTTGCAGGTTGATTAACCATTGCATTCCACCCAAGCATTTGATACCGAGATTCCACCTTAATACATATTTTGAGGTCCGCTGAATCAAAAAGGCGCTTGTAGAAAGCATTCTGTATGTGAACAGTGTGACTCAAAAAGACGAAATATCGAATGAATACCAAAGTTGATATATAGGTTTAGTATCTTCCCAAGATACGATACGAAGATTTTCAAGAGAAATGCCCCACCTCCAACCCAGATTACCCATACATGAAACATTTTCCTTATCTTTTATTTTCTCAACAGTGGCTCTAGCGATTTTAATCAACACAAGTATATGAGTAAAACATTTACATGACAAAATGTTTAATTCTTTCCTCTCTCTTTCAAATTGTCTGTGAAGACCTCTTCATTGAATGCATTTTGTGTAACCGATAAATTGTAAGAGATAGACGAAAACTTTACATACAAATGTAAATCTCGTTAAAGCGAGCAAAATTGTTGTAACATTAACACTTTCTGAGATACTCTTTGTTACTGCTTTGAATTTTCAAATACTTATATTTTTTTCAAGTGGCAAGTCGCTATTTGTTTATCCCCCTTTTGTCACGCAGAGAAAGGAATTTCAAAGCCATCGCATGGGGACCCGCATCTCAAATATTTGACTAAGCATTTCGCAAACATTTATCTCGACTGGAAGAAGAAAACGTTTTGGTAAGAATAGTTTGTAGAAGAATAGGTAGAGAAAGTATTTGCAAATGTAACGCATTAGAACTTTTAGATGTTTATGTAGGTCATTTAAGTGTGTTTCTATTCGTACTTATTATGCACAACTGGTATTTCTTTTGGCAAATTGGTATTCAGGGCTCCAGTGTGTAATATTCATACTCTTGTGATATCGTGTCCGTGATATAAACACTATAATGATAGAAATAACACTTTTCCGGAGGTTTCAGCAACCCCCACCTTTTTACTTCTCTACCACGTACATAGTAGCTAGAGAAGGTAATGCATTCCACTAAACAATTCGATACTGATATTTCACCGGAAATACATATTTTGAGGCTCGTTGAATAAATAAAGGTCCATGGGTGTGTATTTCTGTCTGAAGAGCATAAATAAAAAAAAAACGAAAAGTCGAATAAATATCAGACTAAATACTGGTTAAGTACCTTTCAAAGATGTACACGAATATTTTCAGGAAAATCTCCCCACCCTAAGCTACCCTTAACATGGAACATTTTTCGAATTTTTTTATTTTCTAAAAATATAAAAGCTAACGATTTTGATTAAAATGCCACATAGGGGAAAAGTCCTATATTGAACCACTTGAGCCTAATTAGTAAATAATAATTATATTTTCAAATCAAAATTTTCAGAAACACAAGCGTTAAAGTGACAAATTCTTGCGCTATAAATATCCTAAACACAATTAAAAATTAATACAATTATGAATTAAATAACATTTAAAAAGTGAGATGGTGTAAATCGGTTCAAATTAGGAACGTGGTCCTTAAAATGAACCACATATTTTTATGTTTAAAAGTATTTTTATTAATACAAAATACACATATTTTATTGTACATTCAAAACAAATATGCTATCAGCAACAAAAGTAGAGTCCAAAATTGTGGTAAGAATAGCAATTTCCTTGAACATTTTGAATTTTTATATAATGACAATCACTTGGGTTTTGGAATAGGTATTATTTGCAAATATAGAGTTTTTACTAACTTTTACTCTCATACAGAAGAGTGCGGCAATCACCTCCTCCGTCCGTTGCTGTAGGCTTACCTTGATGCTTCTCCCGTTGGTTCCAGAAGTTCGCAGTGTGCTGGTTCTCTTCAATTTTATCCTCGGCTAGCTGGAGTAGATTTCTTTAAACTATGTGGGAGCATGGACTTATCCTCGGTGAAGGAAGCGTAGATCTCGGGTGGTGATATAGGAAGACATAGACGTGCTTTGTTTATGAAAAGATGACACTGCCGTTTCTTTTTATTTAATTAACACTCGTAGTATACAACACTGGTATTGTCGCCGTAAAATACTGTCCACCGCTGTTAAAATGCGGCGCGGATATGACACGAAGTTTAAATATGCTTATTATCTCTTTACGAGTAGCGGATCTTAGGTGTGTTTCTAAAACTGTCTTGATTCCCTTTTTGGCGCGATATCTCACACATCCTGCAGCATCTCTCCCTGACCGCACATGACAAAACTGTCCCGAATTTGCTCCAAACAGATCCATTTATAGTCGCAGGCTTCTGAGGCTGCTTCCTTTCCTATTGGTCCATTTTTTAGCGCCACTCGACGCGTCTAACTATTTCGTATAAACTTCTAGGGATCTCATTGGTCCAAGTTTAATATAAATCGCGGCTTTTCCTACATTTACCGTTAAGCTATCTGTCTCTCTCACTTGGTCACGGCGAATTATCAAATAAAGGGACAAAGGCGTTACACCCTCGCTGTAGGAATAATGGCCCTGCGACCAAAGAGACGTCATAAACCTAGATTTTCTGCCTTCGAAGGCACTATTCCTGTAGCTAAAACATTTCGTCGTGGACAGTATTTTAACACAGCGCTTAAATTATTTGCATTAAAACATTTATAACTCTCCTAATATCAGAAACCTAGATACATACATAACGTTAAATCACCCTTCTTAAAATATATAAGCAGTATAAGAAAAAGATATTTATATAGTATGATTTAACATCAATAAAAGTTAATTAATAAATTACCTATAATTACAGTTCTCGGGCTCGGCCTAGAGTTGCCGTTTCAAGAGTCAATTATACACAGCCTTCAAAATAAAACACTTTCTTCTTGTCACTAACTTTTGCACACTTTTGGTGAAGCCATATCCTACAACTCACACACTGAATCATGTCCATTATTTCAGACAATTCACATGTTCATGTCATCCACTGTTTTTTACATCATTTTTTTTAACTTAGCATATTATGTGGATATTTATTCACACGATATACTATTCGCAGTTGAGTAATCCTAGAACTTCAATAGGTTTCCTAAATTGGACCAGTTCAATATAGGGTTCAAACAGTGGTTCAATTTACGAGCCACGCCATTTTGGAAGCTTTAGCATCTATGTGACAAGGAGAGACGCTGCTTGAAAAACGTGTGCGTGAATATTATTGCTAAATAAACACTTTATAACATGTAATATATATATATATATATATAGAGAGAGAGAGAGATCATCTCAAATTTATCTAATTGGTCCTATAAGCTTAGCTAGACGAGTCAAATATTACTTCTGAAGCACCAAAAACACACAACACTTCATACAACTGAAACCACAGCTCAGAATGCAAAGTCAACAACTCCAAGCATTCATAGCTGTACACACTACGCTTCTGCTAGGATTATGATGCCATCTGTCCAACAGTTTGGAAAATATCGGAGCGGTTCAATTTAAGAGGCGGTTCAAATTAGGGGCCTTTCCCCTATTAAATATATTTACATGTCAAATAAAATGTATGCCATGATTTTTCTGGAAATAGCATTTGAAGTCCTCTTCCTTTGGAAGGAATTTTGTATAATCGTGTACCACTGGTAAACGTTAAGCGATAGACGAAAATGTACTACACAAAAAACGTAGATCTCTTTTAAACACCATTTCAAATAATTTTTTGTGACATCAACCATTTCCGAGATGTCCATTATTATTGGTTCGAATTGTTCAATACTTAAGTCTTTACTTTAAAGTCCTGTCGATTTCTCACGATATCATGGAAAGAGTATGGGATTTTAAGGCAGCGTATAGCGTCCAGTTCTAAAGCATTTGACTGTGGCTATTCCCTTTTGCATCTATATCGAACTGCACTGCACCTATTTCCGGAAAGGTTTATCTTAATTAAAATGAAGTAGTTAGGAAAATAAAGCTTCATAAGGATAATTTGTATATCACTAATAAGCGAGAAAGTCATATGAATGTAACGCATCAGATTAGTTTTGGTGAGATGAGAACGAGTTTTGGTTTGCACCTACGACACGTTCTGTAATGAGGCTGGTGACCTTCGATTGATGCAAGTTGTGATGTAAGATATGTTGATCTTTTAACAACTCCAACAATAATAAAACAAGCCATTAAAGTACATGGTCAGTACCGGATCTATAAATTATGGCCCTCCTGCGAAAATGTCTAAATTCCCTTCAGCAGGAGAAGACGCTGTTAATGTAAATTCCAAACAAGATCCTATGTACACATTACAGTACATTTCAGGTGCGTTCGCAACATTTTGTGTCTTGCATCCTGGAATTTAATATACGCAGTTGAACTTCAAACATTATACACTTCTTCATTTTACGCAGAGATTTCTTAATTTTTCTTAGGCTCCGAACTTTGTACATTAATATATAGCTCAATTACACGTTTTTTTTTTTGGTTATACGTTTTCTTATTAATATGTCACACTCCTCTGGTCCCCGTGTATGAAATATATCAATTTACTTACTCATTTATAACGTGTTTATGCTCTGTTAAGACATGTTATACAGGGTTTCTGTATATTGTCTCCTTGCTGTCGCAGCACAAAGTAGTAGGCATGTTATACCTTTTTCACTATAAGCTGAAAGGGGAAGTAAACAAAACTTAAATGTATTACTCCGCCAAGCATATAGCAGCACCACGTGGAGGATGACGGGAACTAAGATCCGTGAGAGGAAATTGCTTCATACAGAATGCCAATACAGTATATTGCGCAGCTGGGAATCATTAGCTTTTAAACACTGTATGTCTTGTTCCTATATTTTGCCTTGAGTCCTAAACTTATAACACACAATACTAAGAGTAGACAAATAAAAGTTGTACTTGAACTGTTCGGCATCTGTGATTAAAGGTACTAGATTAAACTGTTCTTAACTTCAGGTTAACGAAATCATTCATTTAATGACTAATATCAGTATACCACTTTTGCTATAACCTTTTATGAGTCAACAAATTAAATAACGATTAACACTATAGGCCAGAGGTGGCGAAAAAGTGCTTCGCGAGTTATTTTGAATCGCGGGCGCCGTTCTCTCTCTGCAACCGTCCCTTTGTTTTTCACGTGTTGTGAGTGATGCAGTGCGTGTTGCATATTTGGTGACTCGCGGAAGGAAGTCGTTTTCGCCACCCTTGCTATAGGTTAAAACACAACAGAAAACAAACGCGACCCAAGCTATCAGAGCAACAATTCTGCATCACTAACAAAGAAGTTCAATTATTGCTAAACAATGGCCAACCATGTTCATTGTCGATTAAAGGTGGATACTTTTCACAGAATTTGTTAAAAGCATTTAACACAACTGTCTTCTTTCCATTTTCCTCGTTTATGTTTTCTCAGTGGCAGAAGATTCTGAGCCGGAAACCGGAAACGAACTGCAGCGCCTGCACATAGCCTCTTAAACCCTCTGCTATAACGGTTCATTTAGTTATAACTGAATCTGAACAAACACATTTAGTTTCATAAATTTAACTGTTACAATAATGAGTATTTTAAATTTCTCTGCTCAAGAAAAACCACAAAATGTTACGATATGAACCGAGCTGTTTTTTGTGGAGGAAGAGACAACATGCTAACCGGGAAAGCTTGTAATTTGTCCACCAGCCAATGAGGTGCTGTCTTGTCACGTGGTTTTGCTTACTTCTCCTTTCAGCTTATAGTGAAAACGGTATAGGTGAGGCATCAGTGTTTTCGAAACGCATTATTGCTACTTATGTGTTGGCAATAGGTCGGGCAAGGCCATTCTTTCTCAGGTTGGATCTGATGATGACGGCGATTAAGAGGTAGGTCTAAATAATGAAAGTGCTTGAGGTAATTCAGTATTAGAAATTACACATCGATTTCTATCATCGCAAAGCCTAAAATGATGATAGTGTTTCTTCGATTAATGCATGTAATCGACTAGTGTATGATTGTGTGGAAAATTGAAAGAAGCAAAGAAAAATTGACGATCATTTTCAAAACCAGTGTAAAGGACCAGTACTCTTCTGAAACAGTTTTTACTTTCCCTACCACGTACACAGAGCTAAAAAAAATCTTCGGCGGATTTTGTATCGCTTTCTGGGGTCTTTTGAAGACTGTCCTTCGTCCTACCTATCGCAGAACCTGGTGGTTTGATAACATAGCAATAAGGGGGGAAAAGAGGGGAGGTTGATGCCTTTGCTTTTTCTGGTGTTATTGAAACCAAAACATGTTTATTGTCTCAGAACCAGTCATACCGTATACTAGCGAAATTATCTCGTGGACGTATCTGGGTATGTGGGAGGCTGGTCGCACTGTTACAGCAATTGTAACGGCAGTTCATAAAAGTGCTTTTATAGTAAATTACTGGATGAACAAATTCCAGAAAAGTGGGGGAGACGGTCTACATACTCGACAGAAAATGGGCACTCCCCGTAAAACATCCGCAGATGATGATATTCGTTTACTAAATGCAAATTACTGTTTTGTTATAATTGACTGATATTGTTTAGAAACTGGAGATAAATATGTATATGTATCGATATTCGATACCATGATTTAACCGGAAATTTATGTTTTCAGGCCACTGAAGCCAAAAAAGCATTTTAAGAAAAAGGTCAATGTGTGCGTGTGTGTGTGTGTGTGTCTGTGAACAGCATAACTCAAAAACGAAAAGTCGGATAAATACTAAACTTGGTATTTGGGTTCACTACCTTCCAAAGATGCAACTAGAAGTTTTTCAAGAAAATCTCCCCACCCCAAACTACCCTTTACATGGAAGGCTTTTCAAATTTTTTTATTTTCTAAAAAATTACTAATGATTTTGATTAAAGCACCACGTATTTAAGATATTTACATGACAAATAAAATGTATATCTTGAATTTTCTGAAAACAGCCTGTGAAGTCCTCTTCATTTGGTAGGAATTTTGTATACAGCCTTGTATACGTATTGCGTCCAGTTCTTAAACATTTGACTATCGCTGTTCCCTTTGTATCTATAATGAAATGTGTCATTTAGCTATTTCTGCAAGGTTGATTTGGATTAAAATGTAGTAGACAGAAAAATAAGCTTCAGTAAGAATAGTTTGTATACCCACTAATAAACGATAGAGGGTAGAGAAAGTCATGTGTCACCATATTTTTACTTTCTCTACTACGTATAGTAAGTAGGGGAAGTATTGCATTCCACCCAAAAATTCGATACCGAGATTTCGCCGGAAATACATGTTTTGAGACCTCCTGAATCCAAAAAAAGCATTTTTGGAAACATGTCTGTGTGTGTGTCTGTGTGTCTGTGTGTGTGTGTGTCTGTGTGTGTGTCTGTGAACAGCATAACTCAGAAACGAACAGTCGGATAAACACCAAACTTGGTATTTGGGTTCAGTATCTTCCAGAGATGCGACACGAAGGTTTTTAAGAAAATCCCCCCACCCCAGAGTACCCTTTACATGGAAGATTTTTCGAAAATTTTAATTTTCTCTAAAATGGCTCTAACGATTTTGATTAAAATATCATATGTTTAAGATATTTTTATGACAAATAAAATGTATATCTTGAATTTCCTGGGAATGTCTCCAAAAGTATTCTTCATTGTGAACGACTTTTGCATAACTGGTAAACCATAAGAGATAGACAAAATTTTACTACACAAAAAATGTAGATCGCGTTAAAATACACAATTTATGTCATATACATTTTTTTAGTTGAGTGAACCATTTTCGAGATATTGCTTGTTATTTCCTTAAATTTTCCAATACTTAAAACTTTTTCTCAAATTCGTTATTCAATTTTTTGTCCTGGATATGCAAACAGAATAGAATGCGCCACATAGCAACCAGCGCTTAAAAGATTTGACTATCGCTTATAACCTACCATGTTCCCCTTGCGTCTACAAGAAAATTAGCAATAAGATTGACATCTCGATTAACATGAAGCATATGGAGAATAAACGTTTGTAAAAATAGTACGTACAAGAGTAGAGAAAGTCATGTGAGTGTAGCACATCAGATTTTTTTTTTAGTTTTGAATTATGAATAACAATGGGTACTGGCATGCATGTAATTACTCTAAATAGGGGATTATGTTTATTATTTATGTGATTGTTTCATTTATTGCTTTCTTAAATTGAATAATACATAAATAGAGAAATAATCCAACAAAACAGTTTTATCAAGGTTCGTAGGCTTTCAGACCGGGGTTGACGCTAGTTAAACAAATTCCAGGTTTGTAGGTCGTGGTCTACTGGGCTTCTTCTTCGCAGATGTTTAGTCTACTGAGGTAGACATCTTCAGTGGCAGTGGCGTGGTCGAAGTGTTCTCACGGAATTTCCGATGCCGATTGTAGCTGGAGCTTTCTTTGGGGGGGGCCAAGGAAAAGGTGTATAGGAAAAACAACAAACGGGGTTGGTTCGAGGAAAAATCTTATGCTGTAGTACTGCTGTTTATCTTTAATGAAGGTGGAATTGTGTCCGATACCGCATTAAGCACTCGGATGTTTTAGGCATATCCTAGAATGTACGGCAGAGCCGAACGAGGTGTTCTTGAAGGTCTAATGACATGGCCAGGGTCCCTGACATTCACCTCCGCGAAGATAGAGTAGTTTATACCAGTGGACGTGATGGCGGTTGGTGATCTTGTTGTGTTAAAGGGTTTACGCCTCGTCTTTAAAATAGATCTGAAGTCTGCGTGGTTAAGTGGCCTGTGAGTTCCAGTTGGGCTGAGAGATAGTCTTGGAACTTTGGAAGTTTGAGAGTGGTATTGGTGCTAAGGTGTCTGTTAAGGAATTGATTGTGTGACTGCCTCATGGAGTGCTTATTTAGAGGTGGCGAGTTAGGACCTGGAATGTGCTTTTCACTCTTGTATCTCAGCAGCAAGGTCTGCTGTGGAAGCATCAGGCTGCTGAGGCCCGGTCTGAGTATCGGTCTGGTGAGACTCTTGGAGTACTTTTAGAGCTGTGGTATGTCATGATGTTTGCTTGGAGGTTGTTAAGTACAGCGTTGTGCTCTTGCTTGATTGTAGGTCGGCGTTATGGCTATGTGTGTGTGTGTGTATGTGTGTGTGTGTCTCATGCTTGATCGGTGGTGCTGACATTTGATGGCGCCTGTGAGATAGTGCAGGTGGCGATTAGGATCCTGCGTCACAGTAGTGGCAGCGTGTAGCGGTTGTGCAGGCAGCAGCATCAGCAGAGGGTGTGGCGGGTGCCCCGGTTAGTCTCAACCTGCTCAAGAGCAGGTGGTCCGTCAGCCAAGGCTATCCGCCCCGTTCCAAAATTCAAGTCTGACTAGCGGCATTGGTTCTATTGTGGTATAGATGGGCATGGCTTTTGTCAGCGACGGCCAGCGGTGTTGAGCAACGCGGTAGATCAGCGCGTCTGGTAGCTGCCGGTGAGCTCCGCGCACTACGTGCTGTAGCGTGGCAGCGTTGTGAGGTCGACTTCCTGTGAGGCAGTGATAGACTGAGCTGTTAGGTTTTCCGGTTCCAGTGGGGTAATGTAGGTTTATGTTGCTGCTGTGAGGCTGAGGTGAGCAGGAGTGAACAGTGTCATTGCTATCGACGGCTGCATAGCTGTCTGGGAGTCAGCGGCGGTGCTGGCATTTTCAGGTTCCTCCGCTGGAGGATTTACTGATGTTGCGGGTCTTTTTTCTTACCTCCCATGGTGTCCCTGGAACGGCTGCGAAGCGACTGCTCCTGAATTTTATCGAGTGGAGGAGAAAAACACTCTTACGGTTAACCCCAGCCCCGATGGGAATTCGGAGACTGAAGTGTGGGGCTCACCAGTAGGTGGCCATGCCCACCAAAAAACTCTCCGCCGGAAGGAAAAAGGAGAAAGGAAAAAGAATTCGAGTGAGGATATGCAGCAGTACCACTATTGCACCTGCGCATTCGGGGAGCGAATATATTAGCCGGTTCAATGAACCTACGCCAGGTATAATGAAAGCGAGGGCGCAAGCATGGCCGAGGCCCTACTTACGCCCTGGGAAATTCGGGGTGAGGAATTGAAGGAAGTGATGTGATGCGTCTCCGAATGCAGACGTCACCCAACTAGTCACAATGTTATTGCCATTGGTTTGCTGACCTGAAACATAAGTGGGCATAATCATTTAGTATTAGCATGTAAACGTTGAGTCGGTTGGAACTTTAGACCTCAGGCACTGTGGCCTGGCGTCATCCTGAAACGATGAATTATTTAGGTGTTATTATACTATGTCTTGGCTGTGAGCCACGCCATTTGTGGTGAATGGTACTAAATATGCTTATCATATAATGTTTAATGTTTTCTTGCCGATGAACCGTACCAGTAATTTGTGTTATTAATTGTTTATAAATAATTTAGTGTTTACAATCATATTCATTGGTCTTTTGTCTTACATAAACATAAACAGCCTACCCAGTTATGGCGCAGCATGCTCTGAGACGTCACTCCGATGGGGGGGGGCTCTCCCTCGGGACTGCCTTGACTCCAAAGAGCAAGGACTTCAAGGGCCACTGTAGTCAAGTCAGATAGAGTGACCATGTCATTGCTATTGTGTGAGTAATGTGTTTAGCTACGTTCGTATAAGAGGGTTAAGTATTCTTGGGTGTTAATCTCTGGTTCCCACAGGCCAACATCTATCAAATAGCGATAGAGATCTTTTGAGTTTATCTCGCTCGTTGTTATTAAGTACCTAAGTCGCAAATAGAGGGATTAAGATTTTTGCCTTTTCTGGTGTGTAAGTTAAAGCTTTGTAGCTTAATGAATTCTTCAATTGAGTTTAGTTTTAGCTCCTTGTGTACGAGATAAGTCGGAGCAACCGGCGGCAGCTTCTCTATAATTCTAATTATTCTGTTTTGGACGGTGTGTAGTCTGTGAAGGTGTGACTTTGCAGAATAACCTCAAACTGGGGCTGCCTACGTCATTCTGAGTCTTATTAAAGTCTTGTATATCGTGAGACGCATATTTAGTTGTAGTTGGCTATTAATTTTAATACTTGGGTAGAGCTTGTTTAGTTGGCAATTGGTTTTGCCTGTACGTTATTTATGTGTTCCTTCCAGGTGAGACCTTCGACCATTGTGGCGCCTAGATAGTTACCTGGTTTTTTCATACTGTTCTCTCGCCTTTGTCAGAGGCAGTTGTACATGCCTTGGAAGCATTCTTTTGATAAAAATCTGATGTGTTACACTCACATGACTTTCTCTACTCTTGTAAAACTATTTTTACAAAATCTTACTCTCCATTTATTTCATATTAATCGAGATAAACATTTGCAGAAACGATCTTTTGACATGCAAAGAGAATTACATTTTACACATAGCGACCAGTTCTAAAAATACTTAAGTACGCTTAAGGCGTACTATGTTCCCCTTGTTTTGTAATTGCAAGGGCAATATAGAAAAACAGTAACATTTAAGCACATACATCTCTCTTAATAGCTGGTTGCTAGGTGCAGCACCCATTCCCTTTGCCACAGATTAATACTCTTTGCATATCCAAGACAAAAAAATGAATAACGAATTCCCATTTGAGAAAATAGGTATTGGAAAATTTAAGGGAATAACAAACAATATCTCGAAAATGGTTGACTCAACAAAAAAAAATGTATATGACATAAATTGTGTATTTTAACGCGATCTACATTTTTCGTGTAGTAAAATTTTGTCTCTCTCTTATGGTTTACCAGTTATGCAAAAGTCGTTAACAATGAAGAATTCTTTTGGAGTCATTCCCAGAAAATTCAAGATATACATTTTATTTGTCATGAAAATATCTTAAACATGTGATATTTTAATCAAAATCGTTAGAGCCATTTTTGAGAAAATTAAAATTTTCGAAAAATCTTCCATGTAAAGGGTAGTCTAGGGTGAGGGAATTTTCTTGAATACCTTCGTGTCGCATCTCTGGGAGATACTGAATCTAAATACCAAGTTTGGTGTTTATCCGACTGTTCGTTTCTGAGTTGTGCTGTTCACAGACAGACACACAGACACACACACACGGACATGTTTCAAAAAATTCTTTTTTGGATTCAGGGGGTCTCAAAACTTGTATTTCGGGTGAAATCTCGGTATCGAATTTTTGGGTGGAATACAATACTTCCCCTACTTAGTATACGTAGTAGAGAAAGTAAAAATTATGGACTGGCATTTCTTAGTGTTTACTTTAATTTGCAATTTTCTGTACTATGGCTCTAGCTCATTTAGGACGTTCTGAATCCGTTGGTATCCTGGGCGTTATGGACTAAGTTACTAGCTCTGTATCTCGGCGTATATGTATTTCTTCAGTACGCGTACGAATGTGATTTATGTAGAGCAAGGGTGGCGAAAACGACTTCCTTCCGCGAGTCACCAAATATGCAACACGCACGGCGTCGCTCAGCAGCATGTGAAAATCAAACGGACGGTTGCAGAGGGAACGTGCGCCTGCGAGTCAAAATAACTCGCGAGTCACGTTTTCGCCACCTCTGATGTAGAGAATGAAGGGTGTCGGTCCCAGCAAACTTCCTTGTGGAACTCTCACCCTAATAGGCCCAAGGGAGGAGGAGGAAGAATCCTCCACCGGCGCTCGGAACTGACGTTCGCTAATGTAGCCTTTAATAAGGGTGATCATAGAGTCTGTAAAGTTAAGACTTAGCCTTGTGAATGAGACCCGCATGCCATACATTATTAAACGCGCGCTCAATGTCTCAGAATATGGAGCCAGTTAATTTATTCGTGCTGTATCCTTTGGTAATTAATTCGATCAATCGTAATAGTTGAAGTGTCATCGAGTGTTGAAACTTAAATCCAAACTGCTTTGGGACTAGGATGTTGTTTTTTTTACAGTGTGTGAATTTATTCTTTTCAGAATTGCCTTCTCTAAGACTTTCCTGATTGTGCTTAATAGGCTAATAGGCTTGTAGCTGGTGGTGTTATAGCTTTATATGCTTTAATTTTAAATCATACAGATTATATAGGAAATGCAAAAGCCTTAAATCTTTAACTGAATTAACGATGGCCCACTTTATAGGTACATAAGAGCGTGATGCCACCTTAAACAGTACAGATACTTTCAGAAGCAGAAAGGACAGAGGTCCGACAAATTATTTGACGCAGGTCAGAACAAGGTAAGTCCTGACCAAAGTTATTTAACAACTTTATTGAGAATAAAAGCAAACAAACAACAACAATGAGCACTTCATATCACAATAACATCCCTTGCCTTACTATGCAGTATTTAACATTTTAAGCTAAACCAAGTATATGTATGTTGCAATCAATAAAATTATTAAAAAAATCTGATGTGTTACACTCACATGACTTTCTCTACTCTTGTAGAAACTATTTTTACAAACGCTTATTCTCCATATGCTTCATGTTAATCGAGATGTTAATCTTATTGCTAATTTTCTTGTAGATGCAAGGGGAATATAGTAGGCTTTAAGCAATAGTCAAATTTTTTAAGAGCTGGTTGCTATGTGGCCCATTCCATTCTCTTTGCATGTCCAGGACATAAAAAAAGTCTGATGTGTTACACTCACATGACTTTCTCTACTCTTGTACAAACTATTTTTACAACCTCTTATTTTCCATCTATTTCATATTAATCGAGGTAAACATTTGCAGAAACGATCTTTTGACATGCAAAGAGAATTACATTTTACACATAGAGACCAGTTCTAAAAATATTTGATTATGGCTTAAGACCTACTAAGTTCTCATTGTTTTGTACTTGCCAGGGCAATATAGAAATACAGTAGCCTTTAAGCAACGACACATATCTTAATAGCTGGTTGCTAGGTGCAGCACCATTCTCTTTGTCACAGATTAATACTCTTTGGATATCCAAGACAAAAAAAAATGAATAACGAATTCCCATTTGAGAACATAGGTAAGTATTGAAAAATTTAAGGGAATAACAAGCAATATCTCGAAAATGGTTCACTCAACAAAAAAAAAAAAAAAGGAAATGACATAAATTGTGTATTTTAACGCGATCTACATTTTTTGTGTAGTAAAATTTTGTCATCTCTTATGGTTTATCAGTTATGCAAAAGTCGTTCACAATGAAGAATACTTTTGGAGACATTTCCAGAAAATTCAAGATATACATTTTATTTGTCATAAAAGTATCTTAAACATATGATATTTTAATCAAAATCGCTAGATTCATTTTTGAGAAAATTAAAATTTTCGAAAAATGTTCCATGTAAAGGGTAGTCTGGCGTGGGGGTATTTTCTTGAAAACCTTCGTGTCGCATCTCTGAAAGATACTGAGCCTAAATACCAAGTTTGGTGTTTATCGGACTGTTCGTTTCTGAGTTATGCTGTTCACAGACAGACGCACACACACGGACATGTTTCCAAAAATGCTTTTTTTCGATTCAGGGTGTCTCAAAACATGTATTTCCGATGAAATCTCGGTATCGAATTTTTGGGTGGAATACAATACTTCCCCTACTTACTATACGTAGTTGAGAAAGTAAAACACGGGAAGTATTCATGTAGTATAAAATCCCTCAATGAGCCCACCCTAAGCTAATATGTATGCCTATATGTACATTTTGTTTAAATGTATTTTAAAATTTCTAATAAAAGAACAATACTCCTTTGCAGATCAACACAAAAAAACTACTCCCAATAATAACTGCAGCAATCTAATACATAACAAAAATAAAAAACAATACTATGAAATAACAAAACAAAATATCATAAAATAATGAACAATTTACCGATATATACATAAAATAAATAACAAATTTAACCAAGCCGAATACATGTATTGAAACAAAAATAACCACACTGCTGCATTTATATTAGTAACTATACGATTACATTATAATTTTGTAAAGTGAGCTGAAAAACTAAAACTAAACAATAAAACAAAACTTCAAATTAAACCACAAATTTACAACTACTGTTCCTTCCGTATACCCGATAAAGATTGAGGGCAAAAATTGTCGGAGGAAAAAAAAATACTTATATTATATAATATATTCTACAGTAATAATATAACAAGGCAAAAGCCAAAGCAAAACCACAACTAGGACGTCGTACACGTTAATAATCACAAAAAACAGAAAAATTAAATAAGCAAAACTCAAGTATATTTAAAACGTTTCAATAATTCCTTTCAATAATAATAATAATAATAATAATAATAACAATAATAACGCAAATAAAAGGAACGCATAAAAAGAACAAAATACCTAATGTTAATTAATGATTCAAAATGCAAACGTTGCCCCAACTGACTAAAATAATAAGCTTCAAATGGGGACAACATTACATTACAAAATATCCCAAAGATAATTACGGCGCTTTAATGTCAATAAAAGCACAAATAACAACCAGATTAAATAAAGTAAAACAGACAAAAATTCGCTCCAAATAACTAATAATTATTGCCTGTACTCATTTGTCTTTCCCTAACACGATGCATTATCTGAGCAAGCAATAAATCAAATAACACAAACAATGTTACCATAGGTACGTTACTTTAAGAAAATAAAGCCTTTTTGCAATTATATTTGCAAATGAAATAAGCTCAGTAAGCACAATTAAACCCTTTTTCAAATACAAAATCGCAAGCCCAACGCAAAAACTAAGTTATCTCTAGAATAATGATTTCCTTTTCAGTTGTAGATTTACCGAAGCTCAATAGCAATTATATATTTACGCTTGCCTTCTAAATACCTCCCTAATTTTACAAAAATACCTTGTATCCAAAAAACAAAGCGTTTGCTAACACAAAGCACATGTATGATATCCAACACAATGGCCAACGGATTAAAGAGAAGAAACAAATTCTGATGTGTTACACTTACATGACTTTTTCTACTCTTGTACAAACTATTTTTACAAACGCTTATTCTCCATATGCTTCATGTTAATCGAGATGTTAATCTTATTGTTAATTTTCTTGTAGATGCAAGGGCAATTGGTAGGCTTTAAGCGATAGTCAAATATTTTAAGAGCTGGTTGCTATGGGGAGTATTCCATTCTCTTTACATTATCAGGACAAAAAAAATAAATAACGAATTTCCATTTGAGAAAAAGTATTGGAAAATTTAAGGAAATAACAAGCAATATCTCGAAAATGGTTCACTCAACAACAAAAATGTGTATGACATAAATTGTGTATTTTAACGCATTCTACATTTTTTGTGTAATAAAAGTTCGTCTACCTCTTATGGTTTACCAATTATGCAAAAGTCGTTCACAATGAAGAATACCTTTGGAGACATTCGCAGAAAATTCAAGATATACATTTCATTTGTCATGAAAATGTGTTAAACATATGATATTTTAATCAAAATCCTTAGAGCCATTTTTGAGAAAATTAAAATTTTCGAAAAATGTTTCATGTAAAGAGTAATCTGGTGTGGGGGGATTTTCTTGAAAACCTTCGTGTCGCATCTCTGGAAGATACTGAACCTAAATACCAAGTTTGGTATTATTTCCGGTGAAATCTCGGTATCGAATTTTTGGGTGAAATACAATACTTCTCCTGCTTATTATACGTAGTAGAGAAAGTAATAAAATAGTTCAGCCCAATTTTGCTTCCTGTGGTGCCACATATAATTAAGCCGCCAAGTCTCTCCAAATATTCGCCTCCGAAAGGAGGAGGAGGAGAAGAAGAAGAAGAAGAAGAAAGAGCAAGCGATCAGAATACGGCCACACTTTATACCCACAATTAAAATTATATAAGACCGGAAAAGACGGAGATTCACTTTAAGGATGATCACAACGTGCACACAGCAACTAACTCTCTTTAATTTCCGCAAAATTTTTGAAGCAGCTCTCTACCGCAAACGCGATAACCGTGCCAAGTCACCAGAGACCCAACAACCAACGCGACTGCAACATGTTCACGAATGGCCGAAATAAAAAACATAAGGAGAGACTTTAGAGCGAAAAATAAAATGAAACTTAAAGTGCACAGCACAGTGGGCAATGAAAGCTTATTCTTTGGTTTGGGGAGCATTATTATCTTTGCCACTTTCCATTGTGGTGGAAGACCTTCGTCTAGGGAGTATTTGAATATTTTGGCTAGGAGCAGGAGCGCTTCACGCGGGAGAATCTTGAGTACCACATTGAGTATTTTATCAGATCCGGAAGTCTTCTCTTTGGGTAGGTGAGCGATGATCCAGCTTATTGTTACTTTCTCTACTACTATACTAAGTAGGGGAAGTATTGTATTCCATCCAAAAATTCGATATCGAGATTTCGCCGGAAATACATGTTTTGAGACACTCTGAATCCAAAAAACATCTGATGTGTTACACTCACATGACTTTCCCTACTCTTGTACAAACTATTTTTACAAACGCTTATTCTCCATCTACTTCATTAATCGAGATAAACATTTGCAGACTCTATCTTATTGCTAATTTTCTTGTAGATGTAAGGGGAATATATATTTACAAGGGCAGTATCGAAATACACTAGCCCTTAAGCACATACATATCTCTTAATAGCTGGTTGCTAGGTGCAGCACCATTCCCTTTGCCACAGATTAATACTCTTTGCATATCCAAGACAAAAAAAATGAATAACGAATTCCCATTTGAGAAAATAAGTATTGAAAAATTTAAGGGAATAACAAGCAATATCTCGAAAATGGTTCACTCAACAAAAAAAGTATATGGCATAAATTGTGTATTTTAACCGATCTACGTCTTTTGTGTAGTAAGATTTTGTCTATCTCTTATGGTTTACCAGTTATGCAAAAGTCGTTCACAATGAACAATACTTTTGGAGACATTCCCAGAAAATTCGAGATATACATTTCATTTCTCATGACAATATCTTAAACATATGATAGTTTAATCAAAATCGTTAGAGCCATTTTTGAGAAAATTAAAATTTTCGAAAAATATTCCATGTAAATGGTAGTCTGGGGTGGGGGGATTTTCTTGAAAACCTTCGTGTCGCATCTCTGGAAGATATTGAATCTAAATACCAAGTTTGGTGTTTATACGACTGTTTGTTTCTGAGTTATGCTGTTCACAGTCACACAGACAGACACACACTGGGACATGTTTCCAAAAATGCTTTTTTTTTTTGGATTCAGTGAGTCTCAAAACATGTATTTCCGGTGAAATCTCGTTATATCTCGAATTTTCTGGGAATGTCTCCAAAAGTATTCTTCATTGTGAACGACTTTTGCATAACTGGTAAACCATAAGAGATAGACAAAATTTTACTACACAAAAAGTGTAGATCGCGTTAAAATACACAACTTATGTCATACACATTTCTTTTGTTGAGTGAACCGTTTTCGAGATATTGCTTGTTATTCCCTTTAATTTTCCAATACTTATACTTTTTCTCAAATTCGTTATTCATTCTTTTTATGTCCTGGACATGCAAAGAGAATGGAATGCGCCACATAGCAAACAGCGTTAAAATATTTGACTATCGCTTAAAACCTAGCATATTCCCCTTGCATCTACAAGAAAATTACCAATAAGATTGACATCTCGATATCTCGATTAACATGAAGCATATGGAGAATAAGCGTTTGTAAAAATAGTTTGTACAAGAGTAGAGAAAGTCATATGAGTGTAACACATCAGATTTTTTAGTTTTAAACTATGCGCTATAACTCTTAAGGTTCCGTTTAACCCTGCTTGAAGTATTCCTTCTTTTTAATTTTCTACTTAATTTATCTATTTTCTCTTTATCCATAATCAGTCCTGACAGTAACTCTTTCCCACATCAGTTTATAAGTGCGACGGTCTTGTTTACCTCCACGTTTCTTATTTCGTCTACTACATGGGATACAAGTGGATTGCTGTTTTTTTTAAACAATCCTTGCGCTCATGCTCTTCTTCCCCACAATGTCCACAGATTATCTTATCTTTATTGCAAAATTTAACAACATGCCCATAGTCAAAACATTTCAAGCATGTTGCCCAGATATAAAATCCTTGGTGCTGACGGATTGGAAGCCAATAAAAAATCTGCCGTTAGATATTATTATTTTTTCTTAGTTTGGAGGACACCTCCACCACGTGGTGAACGTTTATTTATTAAACTCTTCTCTGGTTACATAGTTCTCAAAGTTCTGTATAAATATAACTTCTTTTAAGTCTTCTTCGTTAACACCTGCTAACACGTCGTACATTATCATTGGAAGATACCTCTTCTTGGGCGGTTCAATTCTTAGATCTTCCCTTTCATTTTCTATACTACTCTTACATTGTCTCATTTCATTTCTACATTTCCCTAATTCATCTTCTAGCATTTTCTTATTTTCTTTCATTTCTGTTTTAAGTATTTCATCTTGTTTTCTATATCTTCTATCTTGCTTCCTAAGATACACAGAATATCATTTATCACCTCTATGTTTCTCTTGCATTCTTCTCTATGCGAAGTATTTCTTTTCTACTCTGCCCTATTTTCTGACCTAAGTTTGTTTCAACTCCTCTCTACCTACATGTATTTGCTGTTCTAAATCTTGTTTCAATTCTGCTATTTCTCTTTTTCCACTATCTATAGCTTCCTTTCTATCCATATCTAAACCATGTTTAATCTCAGCTGTGAATTTGTACAAATTGCTAAAGATAACCCTACTCTTGCTGCATCTGCTGCTTGTTGTCTCTCCTCTGCTACATTTCTTCTTAAATCTACAGCCTCGCCTACTTCTACATCTCATATTTTATATCTACTTTATCTTTACTCATCTTTGCTATTTTTACTCTTTACCGCTTCTGAGCAACATACAAAAATAAAAATTAAATTAAAGTCCTATTCGTCGTCTTTTCTTCATTGGTTGTCCTCCATCTATCGTCGTCTTCTCCAGGATACGATTGAAGTTCAGCGTCATCCCGACTTCCTGTAGATGGGTACTTTTCCCGGTGCAACACTTCATTATTCCGATGACGTGTAGCCTTCTCCTCCTCCTCCTCTTCCTCGGAACTTAAATTGTTTATGTTGCCGTGTTTCCTTCTCCTTTCTTGAAATATTTTATTTTGTTTTCTCCACGCAATGTGGCTTTACTTTCCGCGCGTATCTTCGCTTATTTGCGCCCCACGTTGGGCGCCAATTGTGGCCGTTTTTAATAACAATTTGCCCCAGGTTCGGCTGTAAACGTAACGGATTCTTGTTCGCCGCGCGTTGAGAAGCTGGTTTCACCGTTAGCACAACAATATTGGAGATCTAGAAGCGCCGATATCTCTGCAAAGATTCTCTAGTTGGATTCTGAGTTTAAACATCCGTTGCCTTCTCTTGCGGCGTAGTGGAATTTGTTTGGAACGAGCTATGGGTACTCTATATTTATCTCGGGTCGAGGTATGGAAAGGTATTGTCAAATGATCCTACGGAAGTTAATAAAATTTGAATTTATTCTGAAATACGAATCTTTGCACAAAATTAACAATTGATTCACAGTTAGCAAATGTTTTCTGATCCGCTCACTTATTGTACATAAATGAAATGTGTAATGAAAGTATTTCTGCAAAACACATGTTAATCGTGATTATCATTAAGCAAATAAATAAGCTTTTCTAAGAAAGTTTATAAAAGTTGTACAAAAATTAATGATAGCGGCTAGAGAAAGGGATGCAAATGTAGCACATCAGATTTTTACTTTCTCTACTACGTATAGTAAGTAGGGGAAGTATTGTATTCCACCCAAAAATTTGATACCGAGATTTCACAGGAAATACATGTTTTGAGAACTCCTGAATCCAAAAAAAGCATTTTTACTTTCTCTACTACGTATAGTAAGTAGGGGAAGTATTGCATTCCACCCAAAAATTCGATACCGAGATTTCACTGGAAATACATGTTTTGAGACCCACTGAATCCAAAAAAAGCATTTTTGGAAACATGTCCGTGTGTGTGTCTGTGTGTGTGTCTGTGTGTGTGTGTGTGTCTGTGTGTCTGTGAACAGCATAACTCAAAAACGAACAGTCGGATAAACACCAAACTTGGTATTTAGGTTCAGTATCTTCCAGAGATGCGACACGAAGGTTTTCAAGAAAATCCCCCCACCCCAGACTACCCTTTACATGGAACATTTTTCGAAAATTTTAATTTTCTCAAAAATGGCTCTAACGATTTTGATGAAAATATCATATGTTTAAGATAATGTCATGAGAAATGAAATGTATATCTCGAATTTTCTGGGAATGTCTCCAAAAGTATTCTTTATTGTGAACGACTTTTGCATAACTGGTAAACCGTAAGAGATAGACAGAATTTTACTTCACAAAAAATGTATCTCACGTTAAAATACACAATTTATGTCATATACATTTTTTTGTTGAGTGAACCGTTTTCGAGATATTGCTTGTGATTTTCTTAAATTTTTAAATACTTATACTTTTTCTCAAATTCGTTATTCATTTTACTTTCTCTACTACGTATAGTAAGTAGGGGAAGTATTGCATTCCACCCAAAAATTCGATACCGAGATTTCACCGGAAATACATGTTTTGAGACCTCCTGAATCCAAAAAAAGCATTTTTGGAAACATGTCCGTGTGTGTGTCTGTGTGTGTGTCTGTGTGTGTGTGTCTGTGAACAGCATAACTCAAAAACGAACAGTCGGATAAGCACCAAACTTGGTATTTAGGTTCAGTATCTTCCAGAGATGCGACACGAAGGTTTTCAAGAAAATCCCCCCACCCCAGACTACCCTTTACATGGAACATTTTTCGAAAATTTTAATTTTCTCAAAAATGGCTCTAACGATTTTGATGAAAATATCATATATTTAAGATAATGTCATGAGAAATGAAATGTATATCTCGAATTTTCTGGGAATGTCTCCAAAAGTATTCTTCATTGTGAACGACTTTTGCATAACTGGTAAACCATAAGAGATAGACAAAATTTTACTACACAAAAAATGTAGATCGCGTTAAAATACACAACTTATGTCATATACATTTCTTTTGTTGAGTGAACCGTTTTCGAGATATTGCTTGTTATTCCCTTAAATTTTCCAATACTTGTACTTTTTCTCACATTCGTTATTCATTTTTTTTATGTCCTGGACATGCAAAGAGAATGGAATGCGCCACATAGCAACCAGCGTTAAAATATTTGACTATCGCTTAAAAGCTACCATATTTTCCTTGCATCTACAAGAAAATTACCAATAAGATTGACATCTCGATATCTCGATTAACATGAACCATATGGAGAATAAGCGTTTGTAAAATTAGATTGTACAAGAGTAGAGAAAGTCATGTGAGTGTAACACATCAGATTTTTTTTTATGTCCTGGACATGCAAAGAGAATGAAATGCGCCACATAGCAACCAGCGTTAAAATATTTGACTATCGCTTAAAAGCTACCATATTCCCCTTGCATCTACAAGTAAATTACCAATAAGATTGACATCTCGATATCTCGGTTAACATGAAGCATGTGGAGAATAGGCGTTTGTAAAATTAGATTGTACAAGAGTAGAGAAAGTCATGTGAGTGTAACACATCAGATTTTTGGAAACATGTCCGTGTGTGTGTCTGTCTGTGAACAGCATAACCCAGAAACGAACAGTCGGATAAACACCAAACTTCGTATTTAGGTTCAGTATGTTCCAGAGATGCGACACGAAGGTTTTCAAGAAAATCCCCCCAGCCCAGATTACCCTTTACATGGAAGATTTTTCGAAAATTTTAATTTTCTCAAAAATGGCTCTAACGATTTTGATTAAAATATCGTATGTTTAAGATATTTTCATGACAAATAAAATGTATATCTTGAATTTTCTGGGAATGTCTCCAAAAGCATTCTTCATTGTGAACGACTTTTGCATAACTGGTAAACCATAAGAGATAGACAAAAGTTTACTACACAAAAATGTAGATCGCGTTAAAATACACAATTTATGTCATACATTTTTTTTGTTGAGTGTACCATTTTCGAGATATTGCTTGTTATTTCCTTAAATTTTTCAATACTTATTTTCTCAAATGGGAATTCGCTATTCATTTTTACTTTCTCTACTACGTATAGTAAGTAGGGGAAGTATTGTATTCCACCCAAAACTACAATACCGAGATTTTACCGGAAATACATGTTTTGAGACCCTCTGAATCCAAAAAAAGCATTTTTGGAAACATGTCCGTGTGTGTGTCTGTGAACAGCATAACTCAGAAACGAACAGTTGGATAAACACCAAACTTGGTATTTAGTTCAGTATCTTCCAAGGATGCGACATGAAGGTTTTCAAGAAAATCCCCCCACCCCAGAGTACCCTTTACATGGAACATTTTTCGAAAATTTTAATTTTATCAAAAATGGCTCTAACGATTTTGATTAAAATATCATATGTTTAAGATATTTTTATGACAAATAAAATGTATATCTTGAATTTCCTGGGAATGTTTCCAAAAGTATTCTTTATTGTGAACGACTTTTGCATAACTCGTAAACCATAAGAGATAGACAAAATTTTACTACCCAAAAAATGTAGATCGCGTTAAGGTACACAATTTATGTCATAACATTTTTTTTGTTGAGTGTACCATTTTCGAGATATTACTTGTTATTCCCTTAAATTTTTCAATACTTATTTTCTCAAATGGGAATTCGTTATTCATTTTTTTGTCTTGGATATGCAAAGAGTATTAATCTGTGGGAAAGGGAATGGTGCTGCACCTAGCAACCAGCTATTAAGAGATATGTATGTGCTTAAAGGCTAGTGTATTTCTATATTGCCCTTGTAAATATATATTCCCCTTACATCTACAAGAAAATTAGCAATAAGATAGAGTCTGGAAATGTTTATCTCGATTAACATGAAGTAGATGGAGAATAAGCGTTTGTAAAAATAGTTTGTACAAGAGTAGAGAAAGTCATGTGAGTGTAACACATCAGATTTTTTCACCTGCATTGGCTTTTCGCATTTTATTGTGTGTGATCGAATAGTCTGTTTCATTTATTTCGTTCTCAATTATTTCTTGTATTTGGTTCTGGTTGGCGTGTTCCGATACAGGGTGGGAGGTCGAAGCGAAGACCTCAGCTTTGGCCTGAGGGGTTTCAATTACCGTGCTGTTAAGGTTATTAATTAGATGCGGTATGTTTGTTTTCGTGCGTGTGAGGCAGTTTGCTAATTGCCAAACTGAGTTTGATTGCGTTTGAGTTTTTCGAGAGTTTGGTTCCACTGATTTACTATGTTTTCTCTAGTCCGGGCGGTTGTCGCGTTCCTAACCTCAAGGTATTCCTGCTGATGAGTTGGATTTCGAGTTCCTTGCCGTTTACGCCTTGCCCTGTTGCAATATTTGAATGTCTGTTGGGTATTGAGCGTTAATTGTAGGCTTATATTTAAGTGGTGCATAAAGTGTTGCTAAGTCTAAGTCCGTTGCTCTGTCTTGGGGTTGCGGCGGGTTTACTTCTAAATTGGGGAGCTAATGCTCTATTGTGTTTTTGAACTCTTTCCAATCTATTTGATTGTAATTTAATCTAGGAGGTTCCGATTCAAAGACTAATGGCAGTGAAATTCCCATTATGACCGGTAGGTGGTCTGACGTTAGTTCGTTTAGAACACTGAATTCTATGTTAAACAAAATGTTGCTCATTATGACGATATCCAAAACGTCTGGCATGTGATTATTATTGTGAGGGATATGAGTACGTTCTTCCTGCCCTGAGATGAGGCAATTTGTATAGTTAATTTAGTTTAACAATCTAGTGCCTCGCGGGTTAGGGTTTATACTGTGCCATAACAGATGTTTACAGTTATAATCCCCGGCCGCTCTGATCTTTGTACCTAAATACATAATTTCGTCTACATCTCCCGTAGGATTATAAACTCTTGTAAAATAAACTAGTGTAATTTCAGTATTAAATGAGTATATTTTAATAGCTGTGGCTTGTCTTCTTTATTTTCGTCCCCGATAGGCTCGACGTACAACCCTTTGACTACGAACCCAAGAGTATTCTCCTGGGGATGGGGGCGTAGAGAAAATTGTACGCCTTTTGACTTGTGGTATTCTTCCAATTTTTAGTAATCACCCAAGCAGGACATTTTGAACTGCAGTCACCGGAGTGTATTTTCGTGTTGGTGGATAAATCTTGTCGAAGTCTCCTGTGAGGGGTGTATTTGTGCTACCTGGCTTTTATGTATAAAGACTAATTAAGCGTATCTGTGGGTGGTGTTAGAGTGGCACTCTCCACGGTGTCGGTGTCAAGTCTTATGTTCTGTCGAGGTGCTGGCTACAGGCGAGTCTAAAATGGTAGGAACAGCTTTCTTAGACGTTAGAGATTTTTGGGTGGTTTAGTATTAGAATTGGTGTATTTGGTTTTGTTGGTTGAGGATTTGGACGGTTGCTGCGTAGCGCCATGGTGGTCGTTTCAGTCGAAGTGATTCCCTTGGAGTTTCCTGCCATTGTAGAGTTTTGTGTGGTTAGTTAGGTGTGGGTATACTCTAGTGTGAATGATTTATAGAAAGAAACGGAGCTTGACCGAGATAGAAAAAGAGGAAGAGAGAGAAGAGAGATAGTATAAAAAAGTGCGTCTAGCGAGCGTTAAAAAGCACTGGGGTATAGATGGCCGGACCTTAGAGAGGCGCTTAAGCAAGTATTTCGACTGCTCGCTATGGTCGTATTTCCCCATCTCATCTAAACTGTATAGCGCAATTCTCGGGCAAAAAATCCCTAGCAATGGCTTCTTTCAGAAGAGAGGTAAAGCCGGTGGTCTTAGATTTACGGCACGTAAAACTATCTCAAGCCTGATAAAGATGCCTCTGAGCAAAATTTTCGGTGCTAAGGGCCATAGTAGTTAAAGAGCATCAATAATAATAATAATAATAAACACGAAGGTGCAGTACTTGCAACCTACTCGCGAGCACTAAAATGCCAGATTCTTCTCCCTCTGGCGTAACCCAAAACGGGCTGCCAACCTGGCTGCAACGGCCATTCCTAGCACCAGCATTGGCGCAGCCACTATGCCCTCTAGTGATACTGCCTCAAAACATGTAGTTCCGATGAAATCTCGATATCGAACTTTTGAGTGAAATACAATGCTTCCCCTACTTACTATACGTAGCTGAGAAAGTAAAAATACAATGCGAGAACGATGCCATTTGTTATACTTCTAATATGATCACTAAAGCGGTTTACTTGTTTCATCTTTCTGAATACATACACTAATTTTATTAGCTTTTATTCCAAGCAGAACCGCAAGTTTGAACTATATAAAATACAGCTGAATAATACGGTTTGTAATGAGAATTTCTCGCATCGAAGCAGAGATGATAGAATAAATTTGGTGCAACATTTTGAAAGTTGATTCCATACCACCTTACTATCTTCTTTTATATTATACATATTAAATCTTGTACCTCTTCTTTTATATTTTGAATTCGTAGAGCAGCAAATCTCGCCATTTTCATAATATATACCAACCGTCAATAGTGAACAGGAAAATGCATGCGAATAGGCTTCCCAGATTTCTAGTCGAATCCAAACAGGGATTATAGAAACAAAATAATAATAATAATAATAATAATAATAATAATAATGTAGGAGAAAAACTATCAGTTATTAGTTTTTGAGTACCAAGCTTTAAAACAATCGATTCAGTTCGATTCTGTTTGGTGCATATGGCATCAACGAGACAATACATTAGCAGAAAGGCGTTCGCGTGTAATTATCATCATATTTTCACAAAAACTAGACAAAGCCTTTGATAAATAAAGGCTTGGTATGTATCATTGCTTCAAATGGAATCCGTATTCGTACGAAGCCTTTAAACATGAAAATAAGATCTAATAACAACTTAATGTAAAAATCAAAAGTTTTAAGTTGTTACTAACTCTTTTTTTTTACTTTTTGGTTACTTTTATTGGTAACTTGTTGCATGTTTGTTGCTATAAACATAGAATAACAAATGTAAGGAACCAATATGGCTATAAACTGATAGGCACCATTCTTTTAATTTATACATATTACAAAACTGAATTTGGAATATCTAACATATGAGTTCAAATTGCTCGTGCTATTTAGATAGCCTTTACTATAAAAAGGGGGATACTGGAGGCTGAAGCCATAGTCAAAATTTTAAAAACGGTTTGCTATATTTTGGCTTTGAAATTCTATGACATTTTCCATTATATAGCAAAATCAACTGTATGTTGAAAGTATTTCAAAAACTCACTATTGAAAAATTCAAACCAATAACAACGAATATCTCGGAAATGACTAATGCCCAAAAAATGTATTTCAAATCAAGTGTGTTTTAAGGAGATATTTTGTTGTAAGCTTTTCTCTATCTCTTACAGTTTACAGTCCTACAAAATTAGGTAAAACTCATTTCAAATGAAGTGGAGCTCACAGGCTGTTCCCAGAAAATTCAAGATATACATTTTATAACGAGTGAGGTGGCGCCGCTTTAACGTGTGCGCAGTCGGAAGGTCCTGAGTTCGATTCCCGGTGACCACCCACTCTGACCCATGGGTTTTTCGTGGTTTCCCTGGGTCGGCAGGCGAATGTTGGGCTGGTTCCTCTTCTACCATGATTTTTCTGTACCTCATTTCTTGTACCCACCATCTCCTTCATTGTCACCTATTTCAGGGTTGTAAGATCAGGCGACGGTGTTCGGTAGGTTGCGGCTGGGCAGTGGGTGTACGCTTCGTAGAGTTTCTTCTGTGGTGTAGGTTGGAACTGCCCAGTCGGGACTAGACTCCGAAGTGGGCCCCACCAGGGGACCGTCGTGATTCAGGAACTTTGGGTGGGTTTGGGCAACGTCGGATACGTTTTTTCTGTATACATTAGGTGTCCCGTCATCATCCGGATCTGATGGCCCTTCGGGTCTTTCCTATTATTTCTCCCTCCTAAGGGGTCACATTGGTAGCACAAAGGGCCGCATGGCCTACGTGCGGTGCTCTGCCCGGTTGTGGAGGCCCTCCGTAAATGTGTACCTTTAGATTTTATATATTTTATTAGCCATGTAAATAACTTAAACAGTTTGTATTTATATAAAATTAATAAGTTTTATATTAGAATGAATGGTGATGAAATTATGGGAAAAATTGATAGTAATATGGGGTTAAGACAAGGTTACAAACTTAGCCCTATACTGTTTAACTTATTTATTGATGATACCTTGGAAGAGTTGAATAAGGATAACATATTTACTCACAGTAAATAATAGAGAAACTCAGGATTACTTTTTGCAGATGATTTAGTGGTAGGTTTTATTTCAGTAGGAGGTCTAACAAAAGTGTTACATATCATATATTAATTTTGTAAGAAATGGGTTTTAAGAATAAATTTTAAAAAATCAAAGATAATGATATATAAAGAGAGCTATAAACTGAAGAAGGAGGAAAAGTGGTATGTGGAAGGGGAAGAGTTGCAAATAGTAAACAAGTTTGATTATTTGGGAGTGAGAATAAGTAGTAACGGGAGATGGAATGATCATAAGATAAGTGCCTTAGCTAAGGGAAGATTAGCAATGACTGATATAAGAATATGCTTAAAGAAAATAGCAGATATGCAAATTAAATGGTTGGAAAGGGTTTACAAAGCTGTAGTTGAAGCAAAATTGGTCTATGGATCAGAGATTTGGCGAAGTGACAAAGGATGGGAGATGATTGATAAAGTACATAGATCGTTCTGTAAATGTATGTTAGGTTTATCTATTTCATCATCTAATGGAGCAGCAATGTTGGAGTTGGGAAGAGTAGGTAGCAAGGGCATGATAGTAGAAAGGATACTTAAATATTGGCATAAATTGAAATCATTTGACGAGCATAATAACCTGAGGCAATGTTTAATAATTCAAGAAAACTCCAGTGCTGGGATAACTGGGCTCAAGGAATAAGGAGAATTCTAAGGAAATAGGAATGGGTAACTTATGGGATGAGAGAGAGGGGTTAGTTAAAGGTTTCTGGAAAGAGGAACAGAGTGGAAGATATGGAGAAACAAGAATAATTTCAAAGTCTGGAAGGAAAGAAAAGTTTGGAACTATATAGACAATTAAAGGTGGAGTGGGGAAAGGAGAAGTACGTGGTTGTAGGTAATAGGTTAGTGAGAGAAGGGTGGGCCTGGTCTAGATTAAGTTCACATAGGCTAAGGGGGGATAGGAAGGGAGAGAATTTGGATAGATGTCCTCTTTGTGGAGAGGCAGATAATGATTGCATTATATAATTGAATGTGAAGAAACTAAGTTGTGGAGAGATCAGTTTTTACCTAAAGAATGGGAGAATGTTAACAAAGAAGTATTAAAAGTTAGGATAATGAAAATACAAAAGGAGAGGGATATAAAAAGAACAGAGCATATATGGGGAGAGTAAGAGAAAAATGGTTTAGAAAAATAAAGCAATATGAATTTGTTATGACCCACCATGCATAAATAACCACGGTGTTAATATGCATGATGGACTAAAGAAAAAAAAGGTGGCATCTCAAAGTAATGTATTAAAAATTAAGATTTTTGTATAGCATTATGGAAATAAATAAATTCATACATACATATAAACTTAATAGGAAATTTTTAGAAAATAAAAAATAATGAAACTTTTTCAGATGGTTTGGTGTATGGAGGTTCTTGAAAATCTTCGAGTTGTATCCTAGGAATACCTGAACTTAAATACAAAATTTGGCATGCACACACATTTTTCTAAAACTATTTTTTTTATTCGGGTGACGAATTTTTTGTGGAAAGCAATATTTCCTCAATCTACTGTAAGTGGAGCAGAGAGAGAGTAAAATGTCAGCCTTGAGATATACTAACATACCATCGAATGGGACGGTAAGAATCATAGTAGTTAAAGAGCGTCCATAAATAAAACTCAATTTAATTTTATAGATGCGATTGGTGCCTCACGGAGGAGTGCCAGTTCCCAACCCGCCTGAGTTTTATAAAGAATGTGACGAGGGCAGTAGTCAATCTAGTGCTGCTTCATGTCTTTCAAAACAGAAAATATCCTACTTTCCGGCAGGGGTCTACGCAGGAATATAAAATAATACAGCGCGGGCTGAATGATTGATAAAAATCCTTAATTTCCTAAAGAGTAAGCAGAACGATTAGCATCTAACTATAGCAGTGGGATTATCTCCAGCAGATGGTAAACGTGAAATTTTCGTGACCCCATTTCTACCATTTTACACAAAAGAAAATAACTTGGTATTTTGCAGTCTGTAGAGGGTCTTGTGGTTGCTTTGAAAATTGCCTAAAAGTAATGACTGGAGACTGTTCCTAGGTTTTATCCAAGTATAAAGGCTGTCCTTCCACACAATGCCAATTTGCCATCGTTTCCGATTGGTTACGTAGCCTACATAAAGGAAGCTTATCACAACACGAAGCGACGGTTATGGAGAGTTAACTATGACAAGTTTAAGTGGCAGATTTCCGGTGATTTCAAAGTCACTGTCATATTACTTGGTTTGCAATAGGGTTACACCAAATTGTGTTGCTTTTTACTTTCCTTACCAAGTACCTAGCAGATAGAGAACTACACTCCAGCCAAAAGTTCGACATCGAGATTTCATAGGAAATACATTATTTGAAACCCCTATGTAAAAAAATGTTTTAAAAAATATACGTGTATATGTGTGAACAGGATAACCAAAAATGAAATGTCCGATAGATACCAAGATTGGTATTTAGGTTCAGAATATTCCAATGCTACAACGCGAAGATTTTCAATATTCCCCACCCCCAAACTACTCTTTACATGGAAAGTTTTTTGAAATTTTATATTTTCTCAAAAACAGCTCAAACTATTTTTACACGGTGATTTATGAAGAACTGACACATTTCTTTCTTTAATTATTCTGTTCGAAATTCACTCAAAGCCCCAATTTTAGCATCAAACTAAGAAGAATGTTCTGGAGTTTCGATTGAAGTGCGCAGATGTTCATGTTTTATTCGTAATTATTAGTTTTATTGTCGGCAACTGTTTTTAAGATTCTGTTCCAGTCAACGTGAAAATGGAGTACACATTAAATGAACGACTCTTCCTTGTAAAGCAATACTGGATTACGAATTCAATTACAGCTACTCAAAGGACACACCAGAGAGAATTTGGTGTTCGGAATCCTCCCCAAAGAAACACGATACTGGGACTGGTAAACAAATTGGAAACAACTGGATCTCTGGTGACTGAAAAAGGCAAAAATCGTTCATCTAGGCTTCCCACGGTTGATAACGTAAGAGCACGAGTGGATCAGTCACTCAAAAAATTATTAAGACGTTTGTCGCAGGAGACAGGGTTCAACTATTCAGTGTGTCAGAGAGCTGTGAAAAGTGCAGGCCTAAAGTCGTATAGGATTATAGTTGTTCATCAGTTACAGGAACCAGATAAGGATAGACGACTGAATTATTGTCGTTGGTTTCAGACGTTCATTGTGCAAAATCCTGCCATATTGTCCGTCACGTGGTTCACAGATGAAGCATGGTTCCACTAATTCGGCTATGTGAATTCAAATAACTCACGCTATTGGGCCAGTGAAAATCCACATGTTATTCATGAAGCACCTATGCTCCCGGTTAAAATCGGAGTTTGGTGCGCAGTACCCGCACAGAGAATAGTGGGAGCAATTATTTTTTTTGAAAACAATGTCAACACTGCAGAATACGGATTGTCATGGAGTTTGCTGAGCAACTAGACGATGTAGAGCTGAGTCAAGGATATTTTCAGCAGGACGGCGCTACATTTCATACATCAAATGAATCCACGGCACTAATTGCAAGTTTCTTTGACGACCGGATAATTTCCAAGAACCTGTGGCCACCGAGATCTCCGGTTTTGACATCGCCGGACTTCTTTCTATGGGGTTACTTAGACAGGGTTTATGCCACACGTCCCCGGACACTGGACGATCTGAAGCACAACATTACACAAGAGATTCAAGCTATTAACAACAGAGTCCTCCAATGAGTGGCCAGTAACATGGAACGACATGTTGAGTAGTGCCTTTGCAGGATGGAGTACATTTTCAACATTTGCTATAGAGGTAAATAATCTGCCAAAATTCCTCTGCATTTCAGATATAATAAGTTGTCGCTAGCATAACTTACTTTGAAACAATTAAAGAAATAAATGTGCCAGTTCTTCATTAATCACCCTGTATTAAAATACCTAATGTTTAAGATATTTTAATGACAAGTAACTTATGTATATTGAATTTTCTTGAAATAGTCTCTAAATGCCTCTTCATTCGGAATGAGTTTTGTATAATTTTGTATAGGTAACTGGTAAACTATTAAGGATAGATACAAACATATTGCGCAAAAAGTGTAGATCTCATTAAAACACACAATTTATTTCAAATAACTTATTGTGGCACTAGCTATTTCCGAGATATCCATTGTCATTGATTTGAATTTTTCAAATGTTGGACATTTATTAAAGTGCTGTCGCTATTTAGTTGTTACTCGCGATGTCATAAAAGAGTATGAAAATTCTAGGCCACCATATAACCACCCGGATCTTTAACATCTGACTATCGAGTTGATACCGGGTGGCTATAATTGAAGTGACGGTGTTCAGCGTGGCACAGCACAGACTGTAGTTATCGTAGAAGTCTGAAACCTGTGGATGTGCTAATTAAGCAATGCGCTCGCGAATTATGCAAAAAATATTTGGTTCCAAATGTGGCACCAGAATTGCTACTGTGCAAAATCCTGAGCGCACGTGTCAACTTATATTCATATACGACAATGATCTAGAATCAGCACAACTATAGGAACCACAAATTATTAATGACTAAAACTTATTTATTTATTTATTTAAAATACGATGATTAAAAATAGTATGCCATACAAAACAATTTCGGAAATATAAAAAATAGACTTCCTCTCATTTTTGTAACGTTTCTTTGAATCTCTTATAATAAATACCCTTCTCATTCCTGTATGACAATATACAGGTTGATTCAATGAAACCAAATTTTTATAGTTGTGTTGTGAACATTAATTATGCTATTTTTGTATATTAACAAATATGTATGAGATTACTACTAATGAAGTAATGATGTAACATTTTATGCAATACAGAAAACAATTTTATTTCTTGAAAATCGCAAACGACGTCCATTTCTGTGACGACAATCTGCCAGTCTACAATGCACATCGTAAAACTATTTTTCTAGCATTTCAACGTTATAACGTTAATCTCTCTGTGAATATTGTCTTTAAGGTCTACAAATATAGCGCTTAAAGTATTCAAGCAAGATAATGCTACAGCTCATACTCTGGAATTTCCAAGGTAGCCTTGCGTCTTTAAGAATCAAGAGATATCGAAAAATGGAGACATTTTATGTCTTCCAAGATCTCCAGAGTTCTGTCTATGACTACTTCTATGGAGGTATTTGAAGCGCAAGGCTTATTCATATCGCCTATAAACCCTGGTAGATCTTATGGACAATATTGTGACAAATAGAACACCAATAGCTGCTAAACACATCATATTTGTCACTTAGGTGCTCAGCGTACCTAAAACTTTACACTCGAGACACTTTTGGCACACACTCAGAACAGAACACAACTGATTCGTCGAATCGAATCACAACCGAACTGCACTCTGCACTGTGCACTTTTAACAGTCCAAACTCTTCGACTTCTTGACTACACTTACACTTAACTTCGTAACTACCGGGCAAGAGCAGCATCCTTATATAGGCTCCACATACAAGGCTGAATAAAGGGGAAAGCTACTGGAAACGCTGAAAGGAACCTTTTGGAGCAGGAAAAACTGCGGGGAAGCGCCACATAATGAGTTCGTTGTGCGCCTACTGTTCTGAAAACAAGTGTGCTGGGCCGGGATGTGCTTACCGACGTCCCGCAGGTAGCTTCGCGCGCGCGGTCACAATATTCAAAGAGAAGCTAATGCTAATTCAATAGAAATGTTACAAAAGTCGTTTGACGATATTCATAGCAGGTTGCAAAAATGGATACCATTTGCAGGATATAATAAAATTATCAAGAAATGTTTTACAGTGTTGTACAAATTGTCACATTATTGGCATTAATCTCATTTATATGCTCATTTACAAAGATAAGATCATTTATGTTTATTAAACCATTGTGAAAATTTGGTTTCATTGAATCACCCTGTACTACAAACTCGAACAGTATTCCTCCCAAATTTACAGAACTTTAAAAGGATAATAACTGAAAGAGAAGCTAAACTCCTGAAGTCACTTATAGAGACATAAGAGCTATTAATAATTTAAGGAGGTATTCAATAAATAGCACATACAGACTATTTTTACATAGATAAATCATAAATCAAAATAATTCTAAGAAAGAGATTATTTTTGCACAATACAGTCAATACTTCCGACGTGAAATTACTTCTTGCTTGAGAATTCGTTTCAGTTCCTTTTCTCTGAAAGCAAATGTATGTTTGTGAATTATGGAAATTCATAGCCGCAAATATCATTCAAACTTATTGGGTAACAATGAAGTTATGAATGACACAGTGATTTGCGAATACAAACTGACGTCCTTCACAACCCAAACTGCGTACAAATTGCAGCAGAGAGATTTTATACAGGAAATACTAAGTTCCTAGAAGTTCCCATTTGACATATCCCATATGAAATTCGTACAATTTATCATGGAGTAGGGGCAATCTTCTCTGTGATGGAGTACTCTCTGTGTGGTTAGTAGGATATATAGGAGAGAGCTGGCACAGTTTTTTGCGTTTATATGGGAAAGGATAGGGAAAACGAAGGTAGATGCTAGGTTGAGAGAGTCTTCAAGGAGGAAAATGCGTTTATATGGGAGAGATAGGGAATACCAGGGCTGATGCTAGGCTAATCAGATGCTAAAGGAGGGAGGGATATGCTTTATATGAGACAGATAGGGAATACGTGGAGAGGTGCTAGGCTAGACAGAGGCTGAGTAATGTATGGTTTATATGAGCGGTATAGGAAAACGATGAGAGGTGTTAGACTAGACAAGGCTTGAAACGTAGTGCATGGTTTATATGAGAGATATAGGAAAACGAGGAAAGGTGTTAGGCTAGGCAGAAGTCGAGGAGTAGAGTAAGGTTTATATGAGAAGTATAGGAAAACGAGGAGAGGTATTAGGTTAGGAGAATTGAGTTTGTGTTTATAAGGAGAGACGAGAAAACGGAGAGAGATCCTATGCTAGGATAGACAGGTGTTAAAGTTAGGTTAGATAGGAAACCAAGGAGTGATACTCAGCTAGAGGGGGGGGTAGGAGGGAATGAGCTTTTGAGAGGTAGGGGATACGGGGAGTGGTGTTAGACTAGACAGGGCTTGAAACGTAGGGCATGGTTTATATGTATGAGAAGTATAGGAACAGGAAGAGGGGTGCTAGGCTAGACAGAGGTTGAGGAGTAGAGTATAGTTTATATGAGAGGTATAGGAAAACGAGGAGAGGAGTTAGACTAGACAGAGGTCGAGGAGCAGAGTATGGTTTATGTGAGAGTCATAGGTAAACGAGAGAGGCGTTAGGCTAGACAGAGCTAGAGGAGTAGAGTATGGTTTATATGAGAGGTATAGGAACAGGAGGAGAGGTGTTAGGCTAGACAGGTAGTGTAGCAGAAGGAATATGGACTTATATACAGGAGAGATAGGGAATAGGAGGTGCTAGACTTGAAAGCGACTTTAGAAGTGAACATAGTGGAAAACTGTTTCATGTCAATGTTCTAGACATGCCCATCACGTAACCTATTCAGGGAAAAGGTGACTCGTTCAGGGGAAAAAGGTGACTGCTCAGGGAAAAAGGAGACCCACAAAGGGAAAAAGTTGACTAGCAAAGGGAAAAACGTAACCAGCAAAGGGAAAAAGGCGACCAGCAAAGGGAAAAATGTGACCAGCAAAGGGAAAAAGGCGACATGCAACGGGAAAAAGGTGACCAGTAAAGGGGAAAATGTCACCAGCAAAGGGAAAAAGGCGACCACCAAAGGGAAAAAGGTGAGCCATAAAGGGAAAAAGGTGACCTGCAACGGGAAAAGCTAACCCACTAACACTAACAGGTAAGTAATTCAGGTAGTATTGCAAGAGGCTGACTGGATCATAGCAGTGTATGATTTCACAGGTAATTCAGCTAGTATCGTATGCATTTAGGCTAATTCGTCTAGTAACACAGGATAGATTCCAGATGCTAACTGCATCATGGCTCTGCATGATTTCACAGATAATTCAGCTAGTATCGTAGGTGTTTAGAGTAATTAAGCAAGTATCACAGGAGGCTAGATTCCAGGGTTGGGTATAGCATAGTTTCGTATTTCAGAGGGTATCGTAGGTCTTTAGGATAATTCAAGTAACATAGGTGTTTAGAGTAATTAAGCAAGCATTACAGGAGGGTAGGTTCCAGGGGTTGGTTATAACCTAGCTTCGTATTTCACAGATAGTTCAGGTAATATCGTAAGTATTTGAGGTAATCGACAGAGGTTCACAGATATTATTGATAATTTCGATCAGAGATTTGTATCACAGCTATTTAAGGTAAATGCAGCTGATTCAGGTTGTATCAATGGTATTTGAGTCATTTTAATAGGTAATTCTGATAGTATCGCAGGTGTTCGTACTAATTTAGAGCAGGAATTCGTATCAGAGCTAGTTAAAGTAATTTCACATGATTCGGGTAGTATCACAGGTATTTAAATCATTTTCATAGCCAATTCAGCTAGTATCGTGAGCATTTAAGCTAATTCAGCTAGTATCACAGGAGGCTAGATTCCAGAGGCTAACTGCATCATAGCTATGCATGATTTCACAGCTAATTCAGCTAGTATCGTAGGTATTTAAATCATTTTCATAGCCAATTCAGCTAGTATCGTGAGCATTTAAGCTAATTCAGCTAGTATCACAGGAGGCTAGATTCCAGAGGCTAACTGCATCATAGCTATGCATGATTTCACAGCTAATTCAGCTAGTATCGTAGGTATTTAGGCTAATTCAGCTAGTATCACAGGAGGTTAGATTCCAGGGTTGGGTATAGCATAGTTTCATATTTCAGAGGGTATCGTAGGTATTTTAGGATAATTCAAGTAACATAGGTGTTTAGAGTAATTAAGCAAGCATTACAGGAGGGTAGGTTCCAGGGGTTGGTTATAGCCTAGTTTCGTATTTTACAGATAGTTCAGGTAATATCGTAAGTATTTGGGTAATCAGCATAGTTTCACAGATGCTCGTGATAATTTCGATCAGAGATTTGTATCACAGCTATTTAAGGTAAATGCAGATGATTCAGGTTGTATCAATGGTATTTGTGTCATTTTAACAGGTAATTCAGATAGTGTCTAGGTATTTGGGCGATTCAAGCATCATAGGTGTTTAGAGTAACTCAGCTAGTATCACAGGAGGCTAGATTCAATGATCAGGGTTTCGTATCAGAGCTATTTAATGTAATTTCACTTGATTCGAGTAGTATCACAGGTATTTAAGTCATTTTAACGGGCAATTCAACTAGTATCACAGGTACTCGTGGTAATATAGAGAGTAATTAAATTATAAAACATTTCTCATCCAACGTTACAACAATTTATATACTTTTTTCTAAATCTTACAAACTTATTATATGTTAAACAGTTATTGTACGATGCGGAGAGGGATAAACTGCATATTGGTTCACAAATTGAAAAGCTTTACGTCAACATACCTTTATTTTAGTTCGTTATAGATGTCTCTCCCCTTTTATCTAGGCTTGAGACTAGCACTAGGATTGCTCCTAATGGCAGGGTTACCACCTTCCCTTCCATCTTCTTCTTTCTTCATCAGGCGTCAGCTATCTGCATATACAGCACACAGATACCTTCTTTTTTAAGATTGTAGACTCACTAGAAAATCTTTATCTTTAACTTACATTCTTTTAAGCACTGTTTGTAATGGCGTAATGTCCATACGCATATGTTGTTATCCCGTCCTCAGCAATAATTCTTTTATCATCAAACGGAGTCAAGGCAATTTTATTCACTTGTACTGTAGCAAGGGCATGCTTTCGTGATAGGATCAGATTCATAGGTGTTCTGATGATTTCACTGGTTTTAAGACAGTCTGTATAGCTGTCAAACGAAATGTACTGCTTAATAGCGCTACGTTTTATACCTTTAATCTTTTTTATCATTGACCCTTGAATATCTAAGGCATACATCTTAGGACGTAGTCCAACAAAGCGTAGGATGATTTTGCTATTAGCCTCATCTTTAAATTTTCCCAATACCTTCTTGTTCTGAGTAGAGTAACATATATGGTTGACAGGGTAATCAGCTGTATCGAGATGCTCAAGAAAACGTAGCTTGTCCTGGTACACATCTTCAGTCGTTACACGATGAATGAACGAATCAGTGTCCATATACATAAGCTTCAGGTTTTCAGCTCCATAATAAGGCAACAAAACGTCGTAATGATAGTTATACATTAATGTCTTGGAGATGTCCAACACACTCATACCAATGTATATAGGCTTGTTGAATACAATCTGACGAGAGGCCATATGTACAGCAGCTAGATTATCAGCATATATCGTCCTGTCGATAAACGTAGGCTTGGCGATCAGCTTCTCTAGAGTTTTTTCATTGGTCACCAGTCGTATATCCATACGGTTACGCAGGTTCTCCATAGTTTTTCCAAACATAGCGTTGTTAAAGAGCTTGTAGAGATCCTTCTCGAAATCATTTGCAGCTTGTTGTCGTAGCCTGTTGTTAAATTCCACATAAGGTTTCAACCACTGAGACTGTCGGAATTGTAGCACACGATGGATTTTTGTTAGTCGTAGTCCATGACTAAGAGCTTGCTTCAAAGCCATGTAATGCACTACATACTTCTTTCGAGGTCCAAGATGAGGTATCAGTTTCTTTGTAGATGATTCCAATGGTTTCATACACTCTGGCAGGAAAGGTAGATCGTTGTGTAGATCGTGAAGTTCAGCAGGATACTCGATGTCGACTTCTAATATGCAGCCATGAGGATCATCTTCTTGTAGTGTTTCTAAGTTGATTTCTTCAGGTGACACCCACTGAAATCCACCAAAAGGAAGGGCGTGACACATTGCCCAGCCATATTGGTTATTAGCGTCCTCGTATGTGATAAATTGGGTTGGTCTCGACGGATCAAACTTCTCCATATAAGTGTTATTAGCCTCTGCATACCGATGGGAAACTTGGCATAAACCTCCTCTTATACCCGATTCCACCATGAGTAGTTGATCATAATCTTGTAACAGCTCAAGCTTAATTCCAGTATACAGTAACATGGCATCCCATGTAAGACCTGGAGAGGTAAAATAATGGGCAGGATCAACTTTGTGTGTTTTAAGGGTTTGCTCTCTGAACGTCTCAAAGACATCAGCTAGGAGAAGTACATCCGAAGTTAAGTAGAGATCGCTGTACTCTCCCAGGTTTCTCACATTAAACAGCTCCCATACATTTCTAGCATGATCGTAGTCAGTATCAGTAATTTCTTCTTCATTTAATCTATTGTAGAAGGAGTCCTTAGGAGGCAAGCAGGTCTCGTTCAGAACATCCCATGACGTAACAAAATCATATGGAAATACACCCTTACGGGTCATCAACTTCAATTTGTCTTCTCCAAAGTACTTTAGCGTTTCAGGATACGAGGTTAGATTTTTTACCAACTTATCCAAGCTTGTACTGAGGAATCGGAAGCTATCCACAAATCGAAGCTTTATATCTCCTACATACTTGGTGAATGAGATATAGCTTTCTTCAGAGTTAGGAATTACCTCCACACGTTCACTTGTACAACCCAGCTCCTTAACAATGAAATGAGAGTCATATCCGCTAAGGTTATGCATGAGGACTGGTATATATTTAGGTGTTTTACAGGCTAAATTACATTCATTATGAAGACTTCCACGATATTCACCGCTGATGTGACCATGGTCGCGTACTTTGTAGTTCTCTTCTGTAAAGGGTTTTCCACACAAGTAGCATGCTGAAGAAGACTCAAAATACTTTTGCTGTTGATCCGTAAGTTTCAGAGGCTTAGCAGATTTGTATATATTACCAATCATTTTTGCAAGAGATGTAAGGTACAGCATAAACTTCTGAGCAGCATCAGCACCACGATACACATAGGGTTGCTTAGGAAGACCAGTTTCGAGATGTTCAAAACTGGATGTAGGCTTCACGTAAACACAGAAGCTCATTGGTGTGTGCTCTTGATAAGGGCTTGTATAGGAAGTTTCAGGATCGGGTATACACGTATGGCATGGAGTGAGAATACTCTCAAAATCCGCATAGATGACATAAGGTACTTTCAGCATCCTCTCAACATTTTTAAACTGAACAATTGATTTCTCCTTGGTAGGCATAACTACCCTCGCAACACCATGTTGAATACAGAAGGCTACATGTTCTTGCAGTTTTTCCTGTCCACTTCGTCCATATCGATCATCAAAATGTGTAAAGCAGCGCTTACAAGTATAAACCCGTCCATTATGGTTAGTTTTCTGGCGTCGAACGAGTTTCTCAAAATTCTTTATATACACGTAGTGATGTTTTCCACTGCTGTCATTCAATAGTAGCAGGTCGCGATGTTCAGGTAGTTCAATGTCAGCAACCTTTATTGGATACACTTCATGCTTCTCATCCAGCCCGAAAACGTTAATGGATATCTTGTTAAACTTCTCAAATTTAGGTATTTGAGAAAGTGGAGTAGGGTAGGAAACACAGCTGAAGTCGTACTTGTCTTGAAGTTGTTTGTATTTGTTCACACGCTGTGCATTCTCCCCTATGAATTTAGCTAATACAGAGTACATGAAACATTTCTCGTCGCTAAAGTTCTGGATGTTTATACATGCTTTCCTTGCTTCAACAGCTGACGGTAGTGGTATGTAGCTACTTCCTCGTAACGGGTTGTACTTGTTGATACGAAGTCGAACTCCTTCCACAGCAAGCAAAGCCCAGCTGCTACCCTTAAGCTGAGACTCCTCCATTTCAGTCACCAATTTCTTGAATTTCACTTCCATCGTTGAGTCCAGATCAGTTTCCAGGAAAACAGCTTGATTCCGTGTTTTAAATGTTTTGTCACAGGTTTCTCCAATACTGTTAACAAATCGACACTCAGCAAGCAGATTAATTTTAACACTCTTATGAATGCTAAGCTCTTTATGCACAGCCTGGATTATACGTTGTTTTGCCTCTTGCAGATACATATTTAGGTCCTTAGCTGATTCGCATCGTATAAAATACGATTTCAATCGTCCTTCGAATGAAGTTTCGTATTCTTTCATATCGCAGTCCTCCATTGTTGACAGCAACTGATGTTTAGTTGGCTCCAATCTTCTTTTCTTCTGAGGGCTGCTTATTTCACATATATCTTCGTGTCGCTGTCCCTTATAACAATCTTTGAAGGTTACATTACAATGTTTACATTTGAAGAGCTTCTTGCAGCTCATCTCGTGTCTTCTCTTGTCATAACCTCGGAGGAACTTCTTCCCACATTTTCCGCATGCATATCCAGTAGCGCTTGGAATAATATCCTTATACGCTGAGTTATTCATCTTTATTCTTGATGTAATAACGTATTAATCACTGATCAATGAAATGTAGACCTCTTCACCTTGACACCACTTTAGAAAGCTGATTATTCTTGGAGAGAACACGATGTTAACACCTCAAGACTAATTAGCACAATGAAGTCCAATGCCCTAGATCACCATATTTATAGAGGGAGCACGAACCTTTTAGATCAATCATAAACTCGCTCCATAACCACCTGTATATGATCGCTCAACGTGTACTAACCCCCCAGCCATATAACCTCAAGTCTAGAGACAGGATGTTTATGACGTCACACCCAGAGACAGGATGTCTGGCAGCATCAAACACGTTTAAACTCGTCTCATAACTACCTGCTTATGCTGTCACACCAGCAAGAGAAGTATTCCCACACGCTCATTCAGACATATATTTCAAATTCAAGCCCACCACCACCATCACCACCTATTGTACCAAGGTTAATTCAAGCTGTATTATCACAATACTTAAAAGTAAAAGCTTAAAAGGAAACCTAGAAGATTTTCCCCCTTATTTACTTAATTATTTCATGTTTTTATCCCCTTTTCAATTCTTCCTTTCCATCTTCTCACAGAAAGACCATTACATTTCACTACAATCATGAGAAAAGCAATTTTTCCAGAGTTACACAGATTCTAAGCTTCTAAATCGAACCCGGTAATACTTTTAATAAATGTATTTTAGCTCCCCAATATCAGCATCTACCATTTAATCTTTACTCGAACCTGATATGATCCATAAGCTTGAAGATATATGAAATCACCCTTCGGGATTCGATCTGAGTACTTTAAAGTAATATTTGTCACGATAACGATATTTAAGGACTAGATACTCTGTTTGCGTTTACCTTGACATGTTTATCTAAATTAAATTACGAGTTATTAAATTTTTGCAAGTAAATTTCATTGAATCGGTATTCGAACCCAGAACACCAGGAACAGGATAATTTATAATATTAGTCTGACATGTTAAACAAAGTTGTATGCAGTTACATCATCGATCTAAGTGATATATTCTAGTGTACAGAGGAAAATTAAGAAAGTCATTAAAAGATGGGGAATCGAACCAAGCACAACTGATTGACAATTATATACAGCATTAATCACCCATCATAGAAGCTATCAATCATGCTTTGCTGCACTCCTCTACCTCACTTAGTTCCCGAGATAATGAAAATTTTAAAATTAGGATCGAACCCAGGACGTCATGTATCTAATTACACATCCACAAGATACTACCTAATAACATAAACGCAATAAAGTTTATTTGGCGTCTTTATCTTAATTGGTTTAGGAGTTATTAAATTTATAAGTAAATTCCATCGAATCAGTATTCGAACCCAGAACACCAAGAACAAAATAATTTATAATATGAGTTTGGTAAGCTTAAAGGTGTTGTATGTAGTTACAGCATCAATTTAAGTGATATTTTCTAGAGTATAGAGTAAAATTAAGCAAGTCATTAAAAATCGGGATTCGAACTAGGGACAACGGATTGGAAATTATATACAGTATTAATTACCCATTATAACAGCTATCAATCATGCTTTGGTCCATTCCTCTAGCTTTCTTAGTTTCTGAGATAATGGAGTTTTTAAAATTAAGGATCGAACCCAGGACACCAGGTACCAAAATATACATCCACAATAAACTATCTAATGACATTAATGTAATAAAGTTTACTTGACGTCTTTATCTTAATTAGTCTCTGAGTTATTAGAAGATGAATTTGCATTCACTCCTAGGATTCGAACCCAGGCATCCAGGTCAACTTGGAACAAGGTCCTAATGACGCGGCGCATTCCAAAGAATTGATTAGTTTTTATCCCAAAGTTGTATCTCTTTTCATTCAGGAGATATAAGCGATTAAACAGTAGATATAATATGGGCGGGGCATGCCGGCATAGATCAAAAGAACTTTATCAGATGTCGGCATCTCTCTGTGTGCTGGAGTCGCTATGTTATATCTACTGTTTAATCGCTTATATCTCCTGAATGAAAAGAGATACAACTTTGGGATAAAAACTAATCAATTCTTTGGAATGCGCCGCGTCATTAGGACCTTGTTCCAAGTTGACCTGGATGCCTAGGTTCGAATCCTAGGAGTGAATGCAAATTCATCTTCTAATAACTCAGAGACTAATTAAGATAAAGACGTCAAATAAACTTTATTACATTAATGTCATTAGATAGTTTATTGTGGATGTATATTTTGGTACCTGGTGTCCTGGGTTCGATCCTTAATTTTAAAAACTCCATTATCTCAGAAACTAAGAAAGCTAGAGGAATGGACCAAAGCATGATTGATAGCTGTTATAATGGGTAATTAATACTGTATATAATTTCCAATCCGTTGTCCCTAGTTCGAATCCCGATTTTTTAATGACTTGCTTAATTTTACTCTATACTCTAGAAAATATCACTTAAATTGATGCTGTAACTACATACAACACCTTTAAGCTTACCAAACTCATATTATAAATTATTTTGTTCTTGGTGTTCTGGGTTCGAATACTGATTCGATGGAATTTACTTATAAATTTAATAACTCCTAAACCAATTAAGATAAAGACGCCAAATAAACTTTATTGCGTTTATGTTATTAGGTAGTATCTTGTGGATGTGTAATTAGATACATGACGTCCTGGGTTCGATCCTAATTTTAAAATTTTCATTATCTCGGGAACTAAGTGAGGTAGAGGAGTGCAGCAAAGCATGATTGATAGCTTCTATGATGGGTGATTAATGCTGTATATAATTGTCAATCAGTTGTGCTTGGTTCGATTCCCCATCTTTTAATGACTTTCTTAATTTTCCTCTGTACACTAGAATATATCACTTAGATCGATGATGTAACTGCATACAACTTTGTTTAACATGTCAGACTAATATTATAAATTATCCTGTTCCTGGTGTTCTGGGTTCGAATACCGATTCAATGAAATTTACTTGCAAAAATTTAATAACTCGTAATTTAATTTAGATAAACATGTCAAGGTAAACGCAAACAGAGTATCTAGTCCTTAAATATCGTTATCGTGACAAATATTACTTTAAAGTACTCAGATCGAATCCCGAAGGGTGATTTCATATATCTTCAAGCTTATGGATCATATCAGGTTCGAGTAAAGATTAAATGGTAGATGCTGATATTGGGGAGCTAAAATACATTTATTAAAAGTATTACCGGGTTCGATTTAGAAGCTTAGAATCTGTGTAACTCTGGAAAAATTGCTTTTCTCATGATTGTAGTGAAATGTAATGGTCTTTCTGTGAGAAGATGGAAAGGAAGAATTGAAAAGGGGATAAAAACATGAAATAATTAAGTAAATAAGGGGGAAAATCTTCTAGGTTTCCTTTTAAGCTTTTACTTTTAAGTATTGTGATAATACAGCTTGAATTAACCTTGGTACAATAGGTGGTGATGGTGGTGGTGGGCTTGAATTTGAAATATATGTCTGAATGAGCGTGTGGGAATACTTCTCTTGCTGGTGTGACAGCATAAGCAGGTAGTTATGAGACGAGTTTAAACGTGTTTGATGCTGCCAGACATCCTGTCTCTGGGTGTGACGTCATAAACATCCTGTCTCTAGACTTGAGGTTATATGGCTGGGGGGTTAGTACACGTTGAGCGATCATATACAGGTGGTTATGGAGCGAGTTTATGATTGATCTAAAAGGTTCGTGCTCCCTCTATAAATATGGTGATCTAGGGCATTGGACTTCATTGTGCTAATTAGTCTTGAGGTGTTAACATCGTGTTCTCTCCAAGAATAATCAGCTTTCTAAAGTGGTGTCAAGGTGAAGAGGTCTACATTTCATTGATCAGTGATTAATACGTTATTACATCAAGAATAAAGATGAATAACTCAGCGTATAAGGATATTATTCCAAGCGCTACTGGATATGCATGCGGAAAATGTGGGAAGAAGTTCCTCCGAGGTTATGACAAGAGAAGACACGAGATGAGCTGCAAGAAGCTCTTCAAATGTAAACATTGTAATGTAACCTTCAAAGATTGTTATAAGGGACAGCGACACGAAGATATATGTGAAATAAGCAGCCCTCAGAAGAAAAGAAGATTGGAGCCAACTAAACATCAGTTGCTGTCAACAATGGAGGACTGCGATATGAAAGAATACGAAACTTCATTCGAAGGACGATTGAAATCGTATTTTATACGATGCGAATCAGCTAAGGACCTAAATATGTATCTGCAAGAGGCAAAACAACGTATAATCCAGGCTGTGCATAAAGAGCTTAGCATTCATAAGAGTGTTAAAATTAATCTGCTTGCTGAGTGTCGATTTGTTAACAGTATTGGAGAAACCTGTGACAAAACATTTAAAACACGGAATCAAGCTGTTTTCCTGGAAACTGATCTGGACTCAACGATGGAAGTGAAATTCAAGAAATTGGTGACTGAAATGGAGGAGTCTCAGCTTAAGGGTAGCAGCTGGGCTTTGCTTGCTGTGGAAGGAGTTCGACTTCGTATCAACAAGTACAACCCGTTACGAGGAAGTAGCTACATACCACTACCGTCAGCTGTTGAAGCAAGGAAAGCATGTATAAACATCCAGAACTTTAGCGACGAGAAATGTTTCATGTACTCTGTATTAGCTAAATTCATAGGGGAGAATGCACAGCGTGTGAACAAATACAAACAACTTCAAGACAAGTACGACTTCAGCTGTGTTTCCTACCCTACTCCACTTTCTCAAATACCTAAATTTGAGAAGTTTAACAAGATATCCATTAACGTTTTCGGGCTGGATGAGAAGCATGAAGTGTATCCAATAAAGGTTGCTGACATTGAACTACCTGAACATCGCGACCTGCTACTATTGAATGACAGCAGTGGAAAACATCACTACGTGTATATAAAGAATTTTGAGAAACTCGTTCGACGCCAGAAAACTAACCATAATGGACGGGTTTATACTTGTAAGCGCTGCTTTACACATTTTGATGATCGATATGGACGAAGTGGACAGGAAAAACTGCAAGAACATGTAGCCTTCTGTATTCAACATGGTGTTGCGAGGGTAGTTATGCCTACCAAGGAGAAATCAATTGTTCAGTTTAAAAATGTTGAGAGGATGCTGAAAGTACCTTATGTCATCTATGCGGATTTTGAGAGTATTCTCACTCCATGCCATACGTGTATACCCGATCCTGAAACTTCCTATACAAGCCCTTATCAAGAGCACACACCAATGAGCTTCTGTGTTTACGTGAAGCCTACATCCAGTTTTGAACATCTCGAAACTGGTCTTCCTAAGCAACCCTATGTGTATCGTGGTGCTGATGCTGCTCAGAAGTTTATGCTGTACCTTACATCTCTTGCAAAAATGATTGGTAATATATACAAATCTGCTAAGCCTCTGAAACTTACGGATCAACAGCAAAAGTATTTTGAGTCTTCTTCAGCATGCTACTTGTGTGGAAAACCCTTTACAGAAGAGAACTACAAAGTACGCGACCATGGTCACATCAGCGGTGAATATCGTGGAAGTCTTCATAATGAATGTAATTTAGCCTGTAAAACACCTAAATATATACCAGTCCTCATGCATAACCTTAGCGGATATGACTCTCATTTCATTGTTAAGGAGCTGGGTTGTACAAGTGAACGTGTGGAGGTAATTCCTAACTCTGAAGAAAGCTATATCTCATTCACCAAGTATGTAGGAGATATAAAGCTTCGATTTGTGGATAGCTTCCGATTCCTCAGTACAAGCTTGGATAAGTTGGTAAAAAATCTAACCTCGTATCCTGAAACGCTAAAGTACTTTGGAGAAGACAAATTGAAGTTGATGACCCGTAAGGGTGTATTTCCATATGATTTTGTTACGTCATGGGATGTTCTGAACGAGACCTGCTTGCCTCCTAAGGACTCCTTCTACAATAGATTAAATGAAGAAGAAATTACTGATACTGACTACGATCATGCTAGAAATGTATGGGAGCTGTTTAATGTGAGAAACCTGGGAGAGTACAGCGATCTCTACTTAACTTCGGATGTACTTCTCCTAGCTGATGTCTTTGAGACGTTCAGAGAGCAAACCCTTAAAACACACAAAGTTGATCCTGCCCATTATTTTACCTCTCCAGGTCTTACATGGGATGCCATGTTACTGTATACTGGAATTAAGCTTGAGCTGTTACAAGATTATGATCAACTACTCATGGTGGAATCGGGTATAAGAGGAGGTTTATGCCAAGTTTCCCATCGGTATGCAGAGGCTAATAACACTTATATGGAGAAGTTTGATCCGTCGAGACCAACCCAATTTATCACATACGAGGACGCTAATAACCAATATGGCTGGGCAATGTGTCACGCCCTTCCTTTTGGTGGATTTCAGTGGGTGTCACCTGAAGAAATCAACTTAGAAACACTACAAGAAGATGATCCTCATGGCTGCATATTAGAAGTCGACATCGAGTATCCTGCTGAACTTCACGATCTACACAACGATCTACCTTTCCTGCCAGAGTGTATGAAACCATTGGAATCATCTACAAAGAAACTGATACCTCATCTTGGACCTCGAAAGAAGTATGTAGTGCATTACATGGCTTTGAAGCAAGCTCTTAGTCATGGACTACGACTAACAAAAATCCATCGTGTGCTACAATTCCGACAGTCTCAGTGGTTGAAACCTTATGTGGAATTTAACAACAGGCTACGACAACAAGCTGCAAATGATTTCGAGAAGGATCTCTACAAGCTCTTTAACAACGCTATGTTTGGAAAAACTATGGAGAACCTGCGTAACCGTATGGATATACGACTGGTGACCAATGAAAAAACTCTAGAGAAGCTGATCGCCAAGCCTACGTTTATCGACAGGACGATATATGCTGATAATCTAGCTGCTGTACATATGGCCTCTCGTCAGATTGTATTCAACAAGCCTATATACATTGGTATGAGTGTGTTGGACATCTCCAAGACATTAATGTATAACTATCATTACGACGTTTTGTTGCCTTATTATGGAGCTGAAAACCTGAAGCTTATGTATATGGACACTGATTCGTTCATTCATCGTGTAACGACTGAAGATGTGTACCAGGACAAGCTACGTTTTCTTGAGCATCTCGATACAGCTGATTACCCTGTCAACCATATATGTTACTCTACTCAGAACAAGAAGGTATTGGGAAAATTTAAAGATGAGGCTAATAGCAAAATCATCCTACGCTTTGTTGGACTACGTCCTAAGATGTATGCCTTAGATATTCAAGGGTCAATGATAAAAAAGATTAAAGGTATAAAACGTAGCGCTATTAAGCAGTACATTTCGTTTGACAGCTATACAGACTGTCTTAAAACCAGTGAAATCATCAGAACACCTATGAATCTGATCCTATCACGAAAGCATGCCCTTGCTACAGTACAAGTGAATAAAATTGCCTTGACTCCGTTTGATGATAAAAGAATTATTGCTGAGGACGGGATAACAACATATGCGTATGGACATTACGCCATTACAAACAGTGCTTAAAAGAATGTAAGTTAAAGATAAAGATTTTCTAGTGAGTCTACAATCTTAAAAAAGAAGGTATCTGTGTGCTGTATATGCAGATAGCTGACGCCTGATGAAGAAAGAAGAAGATGGAAGGGAAGGTGGTAACCCTGCCATTAGGAGCAATCCTAGTGCTAGTCTCAAGCCTAGATAAAAGGGGAGAGACATCTATAACGAACTAAAATAAAGGTATGTTGACGTAAAGCTTTTCAATTTGTGAACCAATATGCAGTTTATCCCTCTCCGCATCGTACAATAACTGTTTAACATATAATAAGTTTGTAAGATTTAGAAAAAAGTATATAAATTGTTGTAACGTTGGATGAGAAATGTTTTATAATTTAATTACTCTCTATATTACCACGAGTACCTGTGATACTAGTTGAATTGCCCGTTAAAATGACTTAAATACCTGTGATACTACTCGAATCAAGTGAAATTACATTAAATAGCTCTGATACGAAACCCTGATCATTGAATCTAGCCTCCTGTGATACTAGCTGAGTTACTCTAAACACCTATGATGCTTGAATCGCCCAAATACCTAGACACTATCTGAATTACCTGTTAAAATGACACAAATACCATTGATACAACCTGAATCATCTGCATTTACCTTAAATAGCTGTGATACAAATCTCTGATCGAAATTATCACGAGCATCTGTGAAACTATGCTGATTACCCAAATACTTACGATATTACCTGAACTATCTGTAAAATACGAAACTAGGCTATAACCAACCCCTGGAACCTACCCTCCTGTAATGCTTGCTTAATTACTCTAAACACCTATGTTACTTGAATTATCCTAAAATACCTACGATACCCTCTGAAATATGAAACTATGCTATACCCAACCCTGGAATCTAACCTCCTGTGATACTAGCTGAATTAGCCTAAATACCTACGATACTAGCTGAATTAGCTGTGAAATCATGCATAGCTATGATGCAGTTAGCCTCTGGAATCTAGCCTCCTGTGATACTAGCTGAATTAGCTTAAATGCTCACGATACTAGCTGAATTGGCTATGAAAATGATTTAAATACCTACGATACTAGCTGAATTAGCTGTGAAATCATGCATAGCTATGATGCAGTTAGCCTCTGGAATCTAGCCTCCTGTGATACTAGCTGAATTAGCTTAAATGCTCACGATACTAGCTGAATTGGCTATGAAAATGATTTAAATACCTGTGATACTACCCGAATCATGTGAAATTACTTTAACTAGCTCTGATACGAATTCCTGCTCTAAATTAGTACGAACACCTGCGATACTATCAGAATTACCTATTAAAATGACTCAAATACCATTGATACAACCTGAATCAGCTGCATTTACCTTAAATAGCTGTGATACAAATCTCTGATCGAAATTATCAATAATATCTGTGAACCTCTGTCGATTACCTCAAATACTTACGATATTACCTGAACTATCTGTGAAATACGAAGCTAGGTTATAACCAACCCCTGGAACCTACCCTCCTGTAATGCTTGCTTAATTACTCTAAACACCTATGTTACTTGAATTATCCTAAAGACCTACGATACCCTCTGAAATACGAAACTATGCTATACCCAACCCTGGAATCTAGCCTCCTGTGATACTTGCTTAATTACTCTAAACACCTACGATACTAGCTGAATTATCTGTGAAATCATGCAGAGCCATGATGCAGTTAGCATCTGGAATCTATCCTGTGTTACTAGACGAATTAGCCTAAATGCATACGATACTAGCTGAATTACCTGTGAAATCATACACTGCTATGATCCAGTCAGCCTCTTGCAATACTACCTGAATTACTTACCTGTTAGTGTTAGTGGGTTAGCTTTTCCCGTTGCAGGTCACCTTTTTCCCTTTATGGCTCACCTTTTTCCCTTTGGTGGTCGCCTTTTTCCCTTTGCTGGTGACATTTTCCCCTTTACTGGTCACCTTTTTCCCGTTGCATGTCGCCTTTTTCCCTTTGCTGGTCACATTTTTCCCTTTGCTGGTCGCCTTTTTCCCTTTGCTGGTTACGTTTTTCCCTTTGCTAGTCAACTTTTTCCCTTTGTGGGTCTCCTTTTTCCCTGAGCAGTCACCTTTTTCCCCTGAACGAGTCACCTTTTCCCTGAATAGGTTACGTGATGGGCATGTCTAGAACATTGACATGAAACAGTTTTCCACTATGTTCACTTCTAAAGTCGCTTTCAAGTCTAGCACCTCCTATTCCCTATCTCTCCTGTATATAAGTCCATATTCCTTCTGCTACACTACCTGTCTAGCCTAACACCTCTCCTCCTGTTCCTATACCTCTCATATAAACCATACTCTACTCCTCTAGCTCTGTCTAGCCTAACGCCTCTCTCGTTTACCTATGACTCTCACATAAACCATACTCTGCTCCTCGACCTCTGTCTAGTCTAACTCCTCTCCTCGTTTTCCTATACCTCTCATATAAACTATACTCTACTCCTCAACCTCTGTCTAGCCTAGCACCCCTCTTCCTGTTCCTATACTTCTCATACATATAAACCATGCCCTACGTTTCAAGCCCTGTCTAGTCTAACACCACTCCCCGTATCCCCTACCTCTCAAAAGCTCATTCCCTCCTACCCCCCCCCCCCTCTAGCTGAGTATCACTCCTTGGTTTCCTATCTAACCTAACTTTAACACCTGTCTATCCTAGCATAGGATCTCTCTCCGTTTTCTCGTCTCTCCTTATAAACACAAACTCAATTCTCCTAACCTAATACCTCTCCTCGTTTTCCTATACTTCTCATATAAACCTTACTCTACTCCTCGACTTCTGCCTAGCCTAACACCTTTCCTCGTTTTCCTATATCTCTCATATAAACCATGCACTACGTTTCAAGCCTTGTCTAGTCTAACACCTCTCATCGTTTTCCTATACCGCTCATATAAACCATACATTACTCAGCCTCTGTCTAGCCTAGCACCTCTCCACGTATTCCCTATCTGTCTCATATAAAGCATATCCCTCCCTCCTTTAGCATCTGATTAGCCTAGCATCAGCCCTGGTATTCCCTATCTCTCCCATATAAACGCATTTTCCTCCTTGAAGACTCTCTCAACCTAGCATCTACCTTCGTTTTCCCTATCCTTTCCCATATAAACGCAAAAAACTGTGCCAGCTCTCTCCTATATATCCTACTGTGGTTCATTAAAGAATTTGCACTTACCCAGTCAAAATGTACTTAATCGCCCTAAACTTGAAGACATGATGACGAAATGCCAGAACTGTAAAACAAATGTCTTCTGTGCAATGTAAACGAGCATCTCTTAATGTTGTTTCAAAAACAGTCTGGTTTTGGAAGAGTTTCGTCTGTTATCTGCAATAATCTCCTTAGAGGATTTGATTTTATCGATAGAATTTCAAGTGATGAGAGCATGAGTAAATTTATACAGGAAAAAATAACTCTGGTGAGTAACACGACGCAAGTTTCTCTACCCATAACAAATTCACGTAATATCCCTTATATTTTTTAATGTTATACTATTCACATAAAAAGTGATTTTTCTATCCACGTTACATTATTCACAATATATGTTGTTCTGGAAATGATTTCAAACTAAGTAACATAGATTTAAATACATGCAACATGCAGAAACAACACTAAAATGTTTAGTAATTAAGTCGTAAAAACTCATTCATGCAAATTAAAAGAAAAGAGAGTAATCACAAACTATCAAAGATATTCATTTACATGACCTACTTGTAAAACAATAAGCATACAGCATGGATTCTTAAAGAAAAAGGGATAAGCCTACAAATTGCATACTTTACTGAGCTATACCAGGTGGCCCAATCGCGCCGTATTTGACGTGTGCAGATAACCCTTCGTGCGTTAAGAGTTGCAGAACTCAACGGGGCAATTCCAAATAAACCAGGTCAGTTTTGAATTGGCGCATTAGCGCCCTAAAAAAATGCTGCTGTCGCACTGCTGCTGCTACACCAGCGTTTCTTTCTCAGTAACGTCTATATGGAAACACGGAGTTGGAATAGCGTATCAATCAATAGGGGCGAACTTTCGTACACCTATTCCATGAGCGAGGTCAGTATAATAGTACCGTTAGAGTATGATGATAATAATAATGTTAACAACAACGTACATAATAGCAAGTGCAAAAATGGCAGTGAAATGCTGCGTGATCTCATGTTTGTTGCTTATAGTCCGTAATGTTAGACAAGAACAACGTAAACACAATTTAAAAAACCCGATGTGTTACACTCACATGACTTTCTCTACTCTTGCACAAACTATTTTTACAAACGCTTATTCTCCATCTACTTCATGTTAATCGAGATAAACATTTCCAGACTCTATCTTACTGATAAGTTACTTGTAGATGTAAGGGGAATATATGTATATATATATATATATATATATATATATATATTTACAAGGGCAATATAGAAATACAGTAGCCTTTAAGCATATACATATCTCTTAATAGCTGGTTGCTATGTGCAGCACCATTCTCTTTGCCACAGATTAATACTCTTTGCATATACAAGATAAAAAAATGAATAACGAATTCCCATTTGAGAGAATAAGTATTGAAAAATTTAAGGGAATAACAAGCAATATCTTGAAAATGGTTCACTCAACAACATAAATGTATACGACATAAATTGTGTATTTTAACGCGCTCTACATTTTTTGTGTAGTAAAATTTTGTCTATCTCTTATGGTTTACCAGTTATGCAAAAGTCGTTCACAATGAAGAATACTTTTGGAGACATTCCCAGAAAATTCAAGATATACATTTTATTTGTCATGAAAAAATCTTAAACATATGATATTTTAATCAAAATCATTAGAGCCATTTTTGAGAAAATTAAAATTTTCGAAAAATTCTCCATGTAAAGGGTAATCTGGGGTGGGGGGATTTTCTTGAAAGCCTTCGTGTCTGGAAGATACTGGACCTAAATACCAAGTTTGGTGTTTATCCCACTGTTCGTTTCTGAGTTATGCTGTTCACAGACACACACACGGACATGTTTCCAGAAATGCTTTTTTTTTGGATTCAGGGGGACTCAAAACATATATTTCCGGTGAAATCTCAGTATCGAATTTTTGGGTGGAATACAATACTTCCCCTACTTACTATACGTAATAGAGAAAGTAAAAATAGCTATGGTTGGACATGGATAGATCAAATAAAGTAAAAGGTGAGTTTATTCCCTCGAAAATAAAGTCCCTGTAACTGAATTGGAAAATATTCTAAGACCTTTTCGGTCTGTTTTTGTCTATCATCACGGACAGTACTCTAGTACACGGTTTGTTCTAGTCCATCATCATGGATCGTACTCTCTATTGCAAGCCTGGGAAGCGCCTCTCAAGCAGCGCGATCCGTCCATCGTCCTTGCTGACAATGATAAGCAAGAGGAGTAGAACAAAGTTCGGCTGCCCCCGTAGAGCAACTGCCTGCTGTGTGGGCGGTCCCAGGGTTCGATTCCCAGCTCGGGGATGGGAATTTTTCTTTAGCCAAGATTATTCCCTATCCTCTCCTGAGTCTGGAAGTATGGATGAGAGGCGAGTGTGTGTAATCTAATGATTAAAGCTCAAAATTTACTAGAAATCCAAAGACAAGTGAATACGAGTTAACCATAATTGCCCACGGGCAATAATATGTTCCAAAGGAAACACCACCGATAAGATCAGTGTAGTTAAATACGGGGCATATATATGTTCCATTTATAATTTGAAGAAACCAATATAGGTACAAAGGATAGTTCGATGCGGGAATAAAGTTATGAAAATCTTGGTTTGCATTCTTGAAAACGCAGCAGTAAATACCTAAGACGTTTGATATCCATCCTACTTTCCGCTTATGATTTATGCGCTTTACAACTACTTTTCTAAAGTTGGGTTCGATTCCAAAATTTAGGTGGTTTGCAACTATGTATACCAACCATAGGTAAGTGATAGAGGGAAGTACCATGCGTTTTATTTATAGCCGGGCCATAGATCACATATATGCGTAGTCCCTTTCATTGCAGTGACCTCGGTATTTTTCCGCAGCGCACTAGCGGTAAATGACCCGCTAAGATAATGTTATACAGGGTGATCCGTTTGAGATGTTAGAAAAGTAAAACGTTATATATAAGAAGACAACGAACACATCTCTGAGCAGTTTGCTGAAGTATAAGCAGAAAGGATTGAAGTTAACAATGAGTGATGTTTCAGATTTCATCCACATGACATGAGAGAGCTATTGTTCATAGGAGACAAGATGGCGGTCATGAGACAACAGCGCACTCTGTGTGTTGTATGGTATGAGATATGTGGTTGCCCAAATAATGCAGTTATGCTTATTGACTCGGCCACTCACGTGAAATGTGCCTTTGTGCATGAACATTCATCGATTTACTATTGATTGTTCGCTTCCTGCCTCTCACATATCATGACGCAAACATCTATGCCAGAGCATGCTTTTGCTGAGTATAGATGGAAACATCTTAGAGTACTGTCTAACTGTTACCACGTGAGGCAGTATTTTAATGCCTAAATAATATTAATTGTGTGTTATTATAATTAAATTCAATAACAGCCCACCTTGAAAAATAATATATATATATAATTATTATTTAAATTGTATGTAAAGTCATTGTAAATACTTATATGAATTGTAAACATATTTATTAATGTTATGTAAATGTTTATATACTCTAATAGTGCAAAACTGTGAGAGTGGTATGTTTTGGGTTGTTAATAGTGAGGTAATAATGTAAATTTTGTGACAATAATGTGTCTGGAGTTTTAAAAGTACTGGTCATGAAAAGATCGGCAGTGACGCAAGTTTCGCTTACAGTTTGGAATTAGCCAATCAACAGTAAAGAAAAGTTTTAGTTTGAATACTTAAATTCTATTGGACTGGCATTACCGAAGCTATAAGGTTTTTACCGTTGAATTTAGTCAGTCGCGGGTAAGATGTTGTAGAGTACGGATGGTAAAAATTGTGTTCTTCGCTAGAATGTATAAAGTGCTCACAGTTTTTCTTTTCAAGTGTTGTGTTTTATAAATGTGCAACTATAAAGAGAAATAAAAAGAAGTGAAATTAAAAAAGTAAATTCTGTGACGTCTTTTAATTTTTGTCTTATCACAACCTGAAAAGAACTTACGTTTCTATAGTGCGACTGAAGCAGCCGAGGCAAATTTAAATAATATTACGTAAAACAAGTATCATCTTCACTATAAAGTTTGGCGTCCCAAGCATCAAACAACATCACAGTGTATCTTCATTACGTAAGTTAAATACTTATTCAAAGTGACGCACATACGTGGGGATTATCACATCTCATATCCAGCATCCAGCTAAATAACTTCTTCAAAGTTGGCAACAAATACAACGAGGCTCAATAACATTCTCAAAGTGGCATACAACTGTGGGGCAAACTCCTCCAAACAACTACGTAACCTATAAACTCCCGCAAATTGGTTCACAAATGTGGAGCTGGCTATTAACTCCCGCACACGTTACACTTGAAAATTTTACATACCATACGACACACTGAGCGCACGTTAAGGCGTGACCACCAATTTGTTTCCTATGCACGATAGTGCTGCTATGCCACCATGAGGCCTGAAACATCACTTATTGTTAACTTCCATCCTTTCCGCTTGTTTTACAACAAACTGCTCAGAGATGTGTGCATTAACCTCTTATGTATAACATTTTACTTTTCTGATATCTCAAACGGATCATCCTGTATTGTGTCAATTTCTGCCTTCAGTTCGAGCTGTAAATACTAGAGTTTGTTCATTGTGCATTTCAAAAGTTAAAGTTTATCCAAGACATTTGTGTTGTTTGTGAATTACATTAGATTATTCTTAGTAGTCCACTGAAATGCCTACCGAAAAATTCACGCTTGAACAAAGAATTTTTATGTACGATACATACGTAAAAACCATATCATTTAGACAGTTTCAGGAGAAATCTCCTGGTATTCCAGTTCCAGGTAGAGAAACTATTAGATGTCTGGTTAATACGTTTAGGACAACAGGATGCAAAACCCTAGACCTACGAAGCGAAAAAGAAATGTATTTAGGAACAAATTGACGAAATTGGTGCATCATTCGAAGACTTTCCAAAGAAGCATCTAAGACGTGTTGCACAGCAAGTGGATGTTTTAAAAACCTGAGTTCATAGAGCTGCTAAACTTTTAAAATTGAAACCATAAACTGACTATTGTTCATGAATTAAAACCTCATGACGACGTGGAATGAATGTCTCATTGCAGATGGACACCACTTTCAACACAACTTACAACACGGTCAGCACTCATATTGCATGTTACTATCACTCGTGGGTAAGTAACGCGGGCGTTTTAGAATAGAAAACCCCCAGTGTAATAGCGGCTCGGTAATATAAGGAACGCACTCTATTAAAAAGACTCGGGGTGAGTTTAATTACAGCATTTCACTACTTAAGCTAAACATTCAAGAGTTATAAGAAATACTTATTGTAGTATAATAAAACTACTTACTGAAATCTTACTTCCATGGCAGCCACCGCAACTCGATGACATTCACCTCTTCTTGAAATATTCTATGAAGTAAGGGTAAACCTTTCAGAAGGCTGTGATAGCTTTTATGATTCGGTGTGACTGCTGTTAACAGGTTTTTTTTCTGTGTTTATTTTGCGTCTCTTTAACTACGTGGTCATATCGCAACGGATCTGTTCGGAGATACTTCGTGGGGCGGACAGTTATCTTTCTAGATTTCATCCCTGTACCATACCATCTTGCTTCGCCACGTATCTACAGAGGGCTTAGTGCTAAGCAACTGCATCTCTGCTTCTACACTTACCGAGCAGATGGTACTAGGGTGCGGTCCAGTCTACCTGTTTTCACTACCTATGGATAGATGGCATAGAATTCGCTGTTACCATCTGTTTTCATTTTTACTTTCTCTACTACGTATGGTAAGTAGGGGAAGTATTGCATTCCACCCAAAAATTCGATTCCGAGATTTCACCGGAAATACATGTTTTGAGACCTCCTGAATCCAAAAAAAGCATTTTTGGAAACATGTCCGTGTGTGTGTCTGTGTGTGTGTGTGTGTGTGTCTGTGTGTGTGTGTGTGTCTGTGAACAGCATAACTCAGAAACGAACAGTCGGATAAACACCAAACTTGGTATTTAGGTTCAGTATCTTCCATAGATGCGACACGAAGGTTTTCAAGAAAATCCCCCCACCCCAGACTACCCTTTACATGGAACATTTTTCGAAAATTTTAATTTTCTCAAAAATGGCTCTAACGATTTTGATTAAAATATCATATGTTTAGATAATGTCATGAGAAATGAAATGTATATCTCGAACTTTCTGGGAATGTCTCCAAAAGTATTCTTCATTGTGAACGACTTTTGCATAACTGGTAAACCACAAGAGATAGACAAAATTGTACTACACAAAAAATGTAGATCTCGTTAAAATACACAACTTATGTCATATACATTTCTTTTGTTGAGTGAACCGTTTTCGAGATATTGCTTGTTATTCCCTTAAATTTTCCAATACTTATACTTTTTCTCAAATTCGTTATTCATTTTTTTATGTCCCGGACTTGCAAAGAAAATGGAATGCGCCGCATAGCAACCAGCGTTAAAATATTTGACCATCGCTTAAAAGCTACCATATTCCCCTTGCATCTACAAGAAAATTAGCAATAAGATTGACATCTCGATTAACATAAAGCATATGGAGAATAGGCGTTTGTAAAAATAGATTGTACAAAAGTAGAGAAAGTCATGTGAGTGTAACACATCAGATTTGTTTGTCTTGGAGATGCAAAGAGTATTAATCTGTGGGAAAGCGAATGGTGCTGCACCATAGCAACCAGCTATTAAGAGATATGTATGTGCTTAACGGCTACTGTATTTCCAAATTGCCCTTGTAAATATATTATGCCCTTACATCTACAAGAAAATTATCAATAAGATAGAGTCTACAAATGTTTATCTCGATTAACATGAAGTAGATGGAAAATAAGCGTTTGTAAAAATAGTTTGTACAAGAGTAGAGAAAGTCATGTGAGTGTAACACATCAGATTTTTACTACTGTTTTAGAGTTAAAATAAAACTTTGGGTCCTGGTATTTTTCCAAACGGGTATTAACCTTGGCGACTGACGGAAACAGAACAAAAACGGCCCACAGGATTTGAACCCGGGACCTCCCGAATGCGGTCCACAGACGCTACTACCTGAACCATCTCCTCATTTAACAATAATTATTGTATTATTATTCAGAGCTTTTTTTGTATCATGGATGCTGTAAGTGTTTTGTTGGGCACAGATTTTATAAGGACAAATGCTGGGGAAGTGATAATCACAGTAAATTATAAACTAGAAGGGAAGAGAGAGTCATGATGTATTAGAACTTCAGCTTCTGTTTTGTCTTCGAAAGCAATATGAAGTGCTAAAAGTGGAACTGTCATTACCTATAACGAGTTTGTAAAAATCTGTTTCCCTGCTGAACATACGAATTTTCTTTCCCCTGTTCCACTGGTTTACCCGCACGTGTTTGCTAATTTCTGACTGTCCTAGACAAATGTTTACCTCTAGTAATTATACATAAAACACTCGCACACGTGATATGAACTGGAATTTCATTCTTCTTTACACAAGCCGGTTTTGAAATACAACTTGCTCCAAACAAGGTCGACCTTTGGAATATTTCATTTCATTATTTTAATCAGGCAGTCCCAGCAATTGGCTGACCTCAGAATCTGTGTTCTCTTTATTTTGCAGCATCCACAGGACCGTTTATGTTCCTATTTGCACGGAATGAATAAAATACTAAGGAAAGCCAGCGTCAGCAGTTTGGATGTTGTGGACTGGTGAGCGTGTTTTGTTGAGCACCGTTCTTGGTGCATAACGACAGATGTCGCTAGCCCATCTCCGTGGCGCAGGGGTTGTGTGTCTGCTTCATACTCAAGAATTCGAATTTCGGTTAGGGTGGGTTACCTGGTTAAGGTTTTTCCGTTTTTACTCTCTGTAGCATTTAGCTATATTAAGTACGGCATTCCACCCAAAAATTCGAGATTTCACCGGAAACGCATTCTTTAGGTTCCGTGAATAAAAATTGTAATAATAATTTTTGCTTTCTCTATCATCTACTTATATTATCTATGTAGAGGAAGTATTGTATTCCATACAAAAATTCGATATCGATATTTCAACGGAAATACAATACATGTATAGAGGCCCGCTGAATCCAAAGAAAGCACTTTTACTCTCTCCATTACGTATAGCAAGTAGGGAAAGTATTGTATTCCACCCAAAAAACCGCTACGAGATTTCATTGGAAATACATATTTTGAGGCTTCCTGAATCCAAATAAAGAATTTTTGGAAGCATGTCTGTGTGCGTGTCTGACTGTCTGTGAACACCATAACTCAAAAAAGAAAAATTGGATAAATACCAAATTGGTATTTGAGTTTAGTATCTTACAAGGATTTTCAAGAAGATCCCCATCCCCAACTTCCCTTTACATGGAACATTTTTCGAAATTTTTATTTTCTAAAAATGGCTGTAACGATATTGATTAAAATACTATATATTAAAGATATTTACATGACAATTAAAATGTCTGTCTTGAATTTTCTGGGAATAGCTTAAGAAGTACCCCTTTTCGGAAGAAGTTGTTTAATCTTGTATAACTTATAACTTTAAGCAATAAACGAAAACGTACCACACAAAAAACATAGATTAAAACACAATTTATTTAAGGTGAGTTTTTTGTGCCATAAGCCGTTTCTAAGATATCCGTTATTAAAGGTTGGAATTATTCAATACTTGTCATTCTTTTAAGTCTCATGGATTAAACGTTTGAGTATCGCTGTTCTTTTTGTATTTATATCGAAATGTGTAATGTAGCTATTTTTGCAAAGTTTTATTTGGATTAAATGTAGTAGATAGGAAAATAAGCTTTAGTAAGAATAATTTGTACACTCACTAATAAAGATAGAGGGCAAAGAAAGTCATGTGAATGTATCCCAAGAGATTTTTGTTTAGAAATAAGGTCAATATGTATGTGTGTGTGTGTGAGTGAAAGAGGGAGAGGTAGAGAGAGAGAGAGAAAGAGAGAGAGAGAGAGAGTAGTGTAGCTGAAAACGAAAAGTCGTATACATACCAAATATCACTCCCATTCCAAATTATCTTTTACATGGACAGTATTCGTTATTTTGATTTTCTCAAAAATGACTAACGATTGTAATTAAAATACCACATATTTAAGATAATATTTGAAAGACTAATAAAATGCACCCATACCATGAACTTTCTACGAATAGAATGTGAAGTCCTCTTCATTTTCAATGAATGCTGTATAATTCTGTAAAGTTGGTAAACCATAAGTGATATACGAAAGACCACAGAAATGTAGATTTCGAAACACGCAATTTATTTCAAATCATCATTTTTATGGCATTAACTATTTCCAAGATATTCCTTGCTATTGGTTTGAATGTTAACATATTTTACTCCTACTAAAGGTATGTACTTCTCGTAATGGCATGCACAAAGCATGGAATTTCAAAGCCAGCATATAGCGATGCGCTTCTTAAACATTTGACTATCGCTTCAGGAATTCCTGTTGTACCTACAACATAATTTGCAATGAAACCTTTTCTGCAAGCGCCTATCTCGATTAAAATGAAGTAGGTAGAAACAAGGTTTACTTAGAATATTTTGATAAAGAATATAAAACAACGACACTGTATAGAGAAAGTCGTATGAATGATTAATCAAAAGTTTCTATTCTTTTCCTCAGATGATGAATATCGGCTCCGTGGGCCTCGGGCTCTTTGAGTTTTATTAATTTATTTCATTTGTCCTCCAATATGAACTACCCTGCCAAAGGACGCTAAACTCAAAAAAGAAAGAAAATAAAGTAAGAAGAAAAAAGAAATGGAAGAATAAAACAGGTTTCCGCAATCCGTGTCACCATTTATTTTTCAGCTATGTTTCTTATTTTTTCTTTTTTTCAGTTGTGTTTCTTTGCACGTTTGAAGTAAGGTGTTATAAAGATTTGCAACTTTGTATTTGTCAGGAAAGTTAATTCATACCATTTGTTCATAAGCAAGTATTTTCATTTAAACCTCCATTATCTTTTAAAACTTTACAGAGCGAAACTCCACTGCTTCCCAAATAAAATTGTTATTCAGTTTTCGATTCATCTATCCAGTAGTAGATTTCGAAGCAGTTATAGAGTTTACTTTATCTGCAATAATGTATGCATTTGAAATTCTACGTACGTACTTATAATATGATTCACACACAGTACTTATCAGTTCGAACCCAACCTTGAACACTGGTTTTAGGCCTATACTAGCTTCTTTTATTCTCCTATTAATTGTTCATATTCACTTATTTTTTACCATAACCCCCCTCCCCGTCAAAAGGGCAACACACAATCTGCTAATAAATGAGATATTTCAAAATTTTACCAATGCATTGAAACATTGTATTCCACACTAAAATTCGATATCGAGATTTCACCGAAAATGCATGTTTTGAGATCTCTTGAACCCGAAAAAGCATTTTTATCAAAGGTATGTGTGTGTGTGTATGTGTGTGTGTGAAGAAAGGGTAAAGCGAAAGACACAGAGGACGACCAAACTCGGGGCACAACACAGGTGGCGTCCCGAAAGTCTCCACATATTACATTTTGTAGAAGTTCCGTTTAATAAGCTCCACCGCCATACCGCTCGCCCGCCGTCCAGTCGCCTGATCCTTCGATCCTGAAACATAAGAAAATGAAATGACAGGAAATGGGGCAGAGGAAAATTCGTGGCATTGTATAACCCACTACTAACTAGAGAAAACAGCGAAAAAAACAAGGTCAGAGTGGCGGGAATAGACCCCAGAACCTCCCGAATAAGAGCCTTAAGTGTTACCGCGGATCTCAGTAAATTCTGCTGATACTGCACTAGCACTTTGGATCCCTCATTGTTTCCTGACGCAAGTTTTCAAGTCCATGCCTATAAGGATGTTCTGTTATGTCATATGGGATCCCGTTGATGGAAAACAAACATGAGAAGCATGCGATTAAATGTAGAGGTTCATTCGATCGTTAATATTGATACTACGTATTAATATTAATGGATATTACAGCACCGGTTGCTATTGTTGATCAAGGTTAACGGCTTTTCTACTATTCCACGCACGAAGGTTGGCAAGAGAAATTTATTGCCACTAGTTTGTATTTAAAACGTATGCATCGGAATTGTTATATTCTTACTCTGTGTTTTGATTTTGTTTCTGAATCCTTTACTTATACAGGGTTTCCAAGAATGAATGGTGGGCTTTACGAGTTCACTGTGAACCATGTATTATGTGATTGATTGAACGTACTTTTAATTAATCCAGTAACTCAAACACTTGACGTTCATATGTTGCTTGTTCTGTCATTATTTCCATCGTCATAATAAACTCATTTTTGCAAAATTTAAGTATTTGCGCCGCACGTTATTACATAAACACATTCTACATACAAATGATCTGTATAGATCTTCTCCAATTTGTTTCCTTTATTTTAAAATGTTTATAGACGTGTTACAGAAGTGCTCCTTGCTTTCTTCAAACTGTTTTGCTTTTTACTTTCTCTACTACGTAGAGTAAGTCGGGGAAGTATTGTATTCCACCCAAAAATTCGATACCGATAATTCACCGGAAATACATGTTTTGAGACCCCCTGAATCCCAATTTTTTTTGGAAACATGTCCGTGTGTGTGTGTGCCTGTGCCTGTGAACAGCATAACTCAGAAACGAACAGTCTGATAAACACCAAACTTGGTATTTAGGTTCAGTATCTTCCATAGATGTGACACGAAGGTTTTCAAGAAAATACCCCCACCCCAGGTTACCCTTTACATGGAACATTTTTCGAAAATTTTAATTTTCTGAAAAATGGCTCTAACGATTTCGATTAAAATATCATATGTTTAAGATATTTTCATGACAAATGAAATGTATATCTCGAATTGTCTGGGAATATCTCCAAAAGTATTCTTCATTGTGAACGACTTTTGCATAACTGGTAAACCATAAGAGATAGACAAAATTAATCTACACAAAAATGAATATCGCGTTAAAATACACAATTTATGTCATATACATTTTTTTGTTGAGTGAACCATTTTCGAGATATTGCTTGTTATTCCCTTAAATTTTCTAATACTTATACTTTTTCTCAAATTCGTTATTCATTTTTTTTGTCCTGGTAATGCAAAGAGAATGGAATACTCCACATAGCAACCACCTCTTAAAATATTTGACTATAGCTTAAAGCCTAGCAATTCCCCTTGCATTTACAAGAAAATTAGTAATAAGATTAACATCTCGATATCTCGATTAACATGAAGCATATGGAGAATAAGCGTTTATAAAAATATTTTGTACAAGAGTAGAGAAAGTCATGTGAGTGTAACACATCAGATTTCTTTTGTTGTTGGTGTTTTTGTGAAATGTTTACGGTACAAGAAAAAGCTGCATGCGTCTTATGGTTGGCGTAACATCAATCCGTGATTATAGTACAGCGGCAATACAAACGTGAGTACAACAAAGGTCCTCCACATTGGAATAATATCGACGATGGCACAATCAGTTTAAAGGAGGCTGGCAGTGTACAAAAAGGAAAATCAACGGAAGATCCAGAACTTCAGAGGAAGATGTCGAAGGAATCCGATTTCCGTGTTCAGCGTCCTCAGAAGTCCGTTCCACGCCGTAGTCTACAGTTAGAGCTTCCGAAGTCAACAACGCATGACGTCATGCGAAAGAGATTGAAATTGCATTGCTATAAAATTCAACTCTTGCATGCAATAAAACCACAGGACAAATTGCTTTGGGGTGAATTCGCTGCTACCATGCTACAAAGAATGACGATGAACCACAATTTCTTGAGAATATCATCTTCTCCGATGAGACCACGTTCCATGTAAATGGTTGGGTTAATCGGCACAATTACCGAATTTGGCCCGTAACACTCAGGATCTGACTTACAACAAACATATGTAATATTTTGGTTTAAGATGAAAAGAAAAAGAAAGTTTTAAAATTTCAACAGCCGTAAATTAACAATGTATTATCCTATCAAGCGAACATTTTCTATTTCTGAAAATCTAATTTCAAAGATTCTTTCTCTACCACGTATAGTAGGTAGGGGAAGTGTTGCATTTCACCCAAAAATTTGATATCGAGATTTCACCGAAAATACAAGTTTTGCGGCCCCTGAATCCAAAAAACACTACCAGAAAAAGTTCCATGTGTGCCTGTCTGTGAACAGAATAATCAAAAACGAAAAGCCGGGTAAATACTAAACTTGGTATTTATATTCAGTATCTTTCAAAGATGGATACGAAGATTTTCTAGAAACTTCCCCACCCCAGACTATCCTTTACGTGGAACATTTTTCGAGAATTTTTATTTTCTGAAAAGTGGTCTAACGATTTTGATTAAAATATCATATATTTAAAATATTTTCATGACAAATAAAATATATATATCTTAAATTTTCTGGGAATGTTCCCAAAACTCCTCTTCTTTCTGAATGGCTTTTGCATAACTGGTAAACCCTAAGAGATACACAAGTTTTTTCTACACAGACAATTTAGATCTCGTTAAAACACACAATTTATGCCATACACATTTTTGTGGAGTGAACCATTTCCGAGATATTCCTTGTTATTTGTTTGAATTGTCCAATACATATGGGAATTCGTTATTCGTTGTTTTATGTCCTGGACATGCAAAGAGAATGGAATGCTCCATATATGTAGCAACCAACTCTTAAAACATTTGACTATCGCTTAAAGCCTAGCATATTCCCCTTGCATCTACAAGAAAATTAGTAGTAAGATAATTTCTGCAAATATTTATTTCGATTAACATGAAGTAGATGGAGAATAAGCGTTTGTAAAAACAGTTTATACAAGAGTAGAGAAAGTCATGTGAGGTAACATCTCAGACTTTTGTTTTAAAAATAGCTATAGTGTAATCAGTTTTATGATATTCAACCTGTAATGAATTTGCTAGTTTCTGTTTATTCTTAAGGTTTGCTTGTAACACTAAACGCTGTTTTAGAAAAGTTCGCTATGCTCGAATTTGTGACATGTCCAAACCGTAACCATGGAATAGTTACTTCTCTTCAGAAACGCTAGTATCTGATAGTCACTCGATAAAGATTCGAAGAGAAATGATCGAATCCGAGGCGGGCACTTGCACTCCTCCATTCTAAAATCGTTTTCACTTACAGGGAATATACACTGGTGTGCAAAACCTAAGGACGAAAGTTATCTTCGCATGCTGTGACACTGCCAAGTAACATAGCTCGATGAAACTTGAATCATACACAGAGGAAACTGCTATGGTATGCTACAGTAGGCAACTAAACGAAATATGCAATGAGACGAACAGAAATGCCACTTTTATTCATAAACCATAAGCTACACTAAAGTCAATGCGACATATGATGGCTCTCTAGATTTACAGAAACAGATATATGGTGCTTAAAAGGCTGTATGATCACGGACAGCAATGCATGCGCTGCATCGTGCTCCCATAAGGTTGGTAAGCAGTTCTCGCGGTAGGGCGTTTGGATGGTCGTTGGTGCATGTGGATGGGTTGCAATGCGTCTCCCCAAAGCATTCCACACGTGTTCGATGGGATTTAAATCGGGGGAACGGGCAGGCCAGTCCATTCGCTGAATATCCTCTCGTTTCAAGAGATCCTCCATCTGCGCTGTTCGATGCGGTCGCGCATTGTCATCCATAAAAATGAAGTCAGGGCCGACTGCACCCCTGAAAAGATGCATATGGGGAAGGAGTACAGTATCACAATAACGTTGACCAGTGAGCGTACCATGTTCAAACATTTGGAGGTCGGTGCGCCCATGCAACATTATGCCTCCCCAAACCATAACACCCGGACCACCAAAACGATCATGTTTAAGGATGTTCCTGGGTTCATTACGTGTTCCCACCTCTCGCCAGATGAGGGTACGTCGAGAATCACTACTTAGACTGAATCTGCTCTCATGAGAAGAGCATGAGACTCCATTCCTCGTTGTTCAATTTTGATGCTCTTGGCACCATCGCAAACGGTGCCACCTATGTGCGGATGTCAATGGAACACAACTTACTGGCCGTCGGGCAAAGAGACCACCTCTGTGTAGTCGCAGTGCCACTCTGTATCGTGAGATTGCGTGCCTAGCTATCTATCCTGTTAAATGTGGTTGCAATTGCACCCACTGTTTGGCGTGGATCCCTTCTTGCCTGTTGCACAATGTAGCGGCCATCTGCTGCTGTAGTTGAGCGTAGTCGACCACCACCTCTCCCTGGGACAGCTGTGCCTGTGGTTTGGAAGGTTCCTCATGCGGAACAATGCTGTGAGCAATTCCAAACCCCTGAGCAACACTCGTCACACTTCGCCCTTCTTCCAGTTTCCCGATGATTCTTCCCCGTGTGAAGTCATCCAAATGGTGTCTACGGGCCACGTTGCAGCGTAATTGCCACACATCTCTTGTCCTGTTTCGTTAATTGCCCCGTGTTGCGGAACCAGAACTTTTGGCACTATAGGCTCGCTACACTCACGCCATGCGACATCCAGCTTTCTGTGTACGTGTGAGAGACCTCTGGCAACATGCTCCCGCACCTTTATCTACTTCCGCCAAGTAGTTCATTTGTTATGTTACTTTACCCATTGCGTCCTTAGGTTTTGCACACCAGTGTAGTAGGTATATATATTAAATTGGGGTTGTTGGAGGCGAAGTAAAAATATTTTTTTTCTGCAGAATTTTATCTTAAACTGAACACCTAGCTAAACATTCAACACGTGGGAATGTTCGATTTGCAAGACATCGACACAAAACTTGTCTTAACAACCTATGATTAGCAGGCGTTATGGAAAGCTTATGAAATACCTTTGTGCGAAAGTGCGAAAGCAGAAACGAGGTTTTCATGATTAAGAATTCTTCATACATTTTCTTTTTTTCTTTTTAGCCCGCATTTTTTTCTCGTAATTTTGCATATGGTGTGGTTGTAGTGGGGCTACACCCTTTTCAAGTTTTCCGTTTTACGCTCTTTGTGAGCAGTGGTAAGGAACGTTAGTGGTGATCCTTGAAAATTACACACAATAAGTAGTTGTAATGTTACCGAGCGAGATGGCACCGCGATAACGCATGAGGTTCGCACGTGACCGGTCCCGGGTTCAATTCCCGTTAGACCGGCCACTGACCTTGGGTTTTCTCGCAGCTTTCCCAGGTTGCTAGGCAGGTTGTGCTAGTTTCTGTAATAATACGATTTTTGTTTTCCAATTCCTATTATTTCATTTCCTTGTTATGATTCAGGGTTGGAAGATCAGGTGAGTGGACGGCGGTGGAATTTGCTTTAAGTAACTGTTCTGGCATCCGGTATGTGACATACCCTCATCAAGATCTCTCCTTGGGAAGGGAGGCTTATGTGGGCGACTCCACCAACATCGGGATCTCACACCTGCGACCCCAGATAGTCGCCCTGCTTCCTTCGCTTCACCTCTTCCTTCCGGAGGTTTACTACTCTGTATTCACTCTTAGGTTGATTCGCACGAAAACAAAACCCAGGTGACCAGTGCACCGTTGTAATGTATCCATCCGCCATTCGCGGCAGAAATAGTCATTTTCACGACCATGTGACAGAGTACAGGCAAAGAGGACATGGCCCGACAACTTAAACGATGACTAGCATACTTGTTAGGGTTGAAGGTGATAAGATTGATAGTTGCAACAAAATAAATGTTTGGACATATAATAATAGTCAATTTTAAAAGAAACAAGCGAAAAAGAAAGTAAAAGGTATGCGATATCTTACATTTATTCGCTCTCTGGAAGCGGCATCCTTATCAACTCAACGGCTCATTTTTATAAAAGGAATTGTATATTGTTACGTGAATTGCATTCTTGTCCCATTCTTGCATCTCGTATTTCTAACGCTTTCGGTTTTAACCACTTTCCCGCTTCAGATTTTTCTTAAACGAGCACTGTTTATACTTGTAGGTATTTCACCACTTCTTGCACGGGAAGTGTTAGATATTTCTCACATAACTTACAATAAACTTCCAACCCTATTGTTTTTTCACCACTAGTCAATGGTTTGCCTGCTTATGCTTTACGCAAATCGACGAAAACGCAAGAGCAAATCACCGTCGGCCATGATACTAAACAGAAACTGCTGAAATTGAGTTTTATTTATGGACGCTCTTTAACTACTATGGTTCTTAGCGTCCCATTCTATAGTGGGCGTGAAACACCGGTAATTTTGCTCAGAGGCCTCTTTATCAGGCTTGAGATTCTTTTACGTGCCGTGAATCTACGACACGGGACCACCGGCTTTGCTTTACTTCCCTTCCGAAGGAAGCCGTGCTAAGGATTTTTACGCCCGAAAAAATTCATCGCCCTCCGCCGGGTTTGAACCCGCGACCTTGGGAACCAGTGGCTAGCACGGTACCACTAGTCCACGGAGGGCGACAGTTTCTGGCTACAAACAATATTCTGAGCATACCTGGATGTCAGGCACATATATTAATTGCATGATGGGTCTTGTAGCTCTGTTTAAAGGTACAATTTAGCGTTAATTAGACTTTTAGGAATTTGTATAGAATATTATACCATTTAAGGATACATTCATTCTAAAATTTAGATTATTAGCATAGGGCTAGGGCACGCACGTGTTGTACTACGGTGCGCTGGTCACGTGCGTTTGTTTTGGCGCGGATCAACCTAAGAGTGAATGCAGAGTAGATACAATAGTCCTACGTACCGAAATCTTCCTTCTCAACTAATTTACCTGCTCTACTTGTAATGTTAACAAAGGATGAAGGTAAAAATCTTGTGTGTTGCATTCACATGATTTTCTCTACACTCTATCGCTTATTAGTGGGCATACAAATTATTCTTACCAAAGTTTATTTTCCTTTTCGTGACATAGAGAGAAACAGCTGAAAATCGACAAGACCTTAGAAGAATTGCAAAGTATTGAACAATTCCAAATATTAATAACGGTTAATTAAGATGGCTTATGCCACACAAAAAGTTATTTGTAATATTGTGTATTTTAACAGATCTACATTTTTTGTATAGACGTTTTTGTAAATCGCGTAACGTTTACCAGTTATACAGGGTGATTTATGAAGAACTGACACAATTCTTTCTTTAATTATTTTGTTCGAAATTCATTCAATGCCCCAATTTTAGCTCAAAATTAAGCAGAATGCTTTTGAGTTTCGATTGCCTGTTACTAGATGCGCAGATGTTCGTGTTTTATTCGTAATTGTTAGTCGGCAACTGTTTTTGAGATTTTGTTCTAGTCAACGTGAAAACGGACTACACATTAAATGAACGACTCTTCCTTGTAAAGCAATACTGGATTACGAATTCAATTTCAGCTACTCAAAGGTCATACCAGAGAGAATTTAGTGTTTGGAATCCTCCCCAAAGAAACACAACACTGAGATTGGTAAACAAATTGGAAACAACTGAATCTCTGCTGAGTGAAAAAGGCAAAACTCGTTCATCTAGGCTTCCCACGGTTTTGTAAGAGCACGAGTGGATTAGTGATCCAAAAAATCATTAGGATGTTTGTCCCAGGAGACAGGGTACAGCTACTCAACGTGTCAGAGAGCTGTGAAAAGTGCAGGCCTAAAGCCGTATAGGATTACGGTTGTCCATCAGTTACAGGAACCAGATGATAAGACGACTGAACTATTGTCGTTGGTTTCAGGCGTTCATTGTGCAAAATCCTGCGATATTGTCTATCACATGGCTCACAGATGAAGCATAGTTCCATTTATCTGGCTATGTGAACTCAAATAACTCACGCTACTGGGCCAGCGAAAATCCACATGTTATTCATGAAGCACCTATGCACCCGGTTAAAATCGGATTTTGGTGCGCAATATCCGCACAAAGAATAGTGGGACCAATTTTTTTTAAAACAATGTGAACACTGTAGAGTACCAACGGACTTTCATGGAGTTTGCTGAGCAACTAGATGATGTAGAGCTGAGTCAATGATATTTTCAGCAGGACGGCGTTACATGCCATACATCGAATGAATCCACGGCACTAATTGCAAGTTTCTTGACGATCGGATAATTTCCAAGAACCTGTGGACGCCGAGATCTCCGGTTTTGACATCGCCGTACTTCTTTCTATGGGGTTACTTAAAAGACAGGGTTTATACCACACGTCCCCAGACATTGGACGATCTGAAGCACAACATTACATAGGATATCAAGCTATTGACAACAGAGTCCTCCAACGAGTGGCCAGTAACATGGAACGACGTGTTGAGTTGTGCCTTGTGCAGGATGGAGAACTTTTCAACATTTGCTATAGAGGTAAATAATCTCCCAAAATTCCTCTGCATTTCAGGTATAATAAGTTGTCGCTAGCATAACTCGTTTTGAAACAATTAAAGAAATAAATGTGTCAGTTCTTCATAAATCACCCTGTACAAGGTTATACAAAATTACTTCCGAATGATGAGGACTTGTGGCTATTCCCAGAAAATTAAAGATATAAGTAGAGGATATAGGTCCATCCTGGCGCACTTTTTGCGTTTATATGGGAAAGGATAGGGAATACGAGGGTATATGCGGAGGTTCACGGAGGAAAATGCGTTTATATGGGGAAGATAGGGACTACGAGGATCGATGCTAGGCTAGATAGAGGTTGAAGGAATGAGGATGTTCTTTATATGAGAGATACGTGGAATACGAGGAGAAGTGTTGGACTAGATAGGGGTTGAGATGTGGAATATGCATTTATATGGGAAAGATAGGGAAAACGTGAACAGAGGCTAGGATAGACAGATGCTGAAGCAGGGGGAATATGAACATATTTACAGGAGAGATAGGGGATACGTGGAGAGGTACTAGACTATTCAGGGTTTGAAGGGTAGAGTATGACTTTTTATATGAAGAGACGAGGAAAACGAGGGTATATGCTAGGTTCAGAGAACCTTCAAGGAGGAAAAAATGCGTTTATATGGGAGAGATAGGGAAAACGAGGAGAGTTCTGAGGTAGAGCAGGGACTGAAGGAAAGAGAGACATGCTTTATACGACAGAGATAGAGCATACGAGGGGAGGTGCTAGCGCAGACAGAGGTTAAGGAGTACGGTATACGTTTATACGAGGAATATATGGAAAACGGGGGCAGACGGTATGATAGACAGAAGCTGGGCCACTTTTACGTTTATATGGGAAAGGATAGGGAAAACGAGGGTAGATGTGACAGTTCAAGGAGGAAAATGCGTTTATAGGGGAGAGAGGGAATACGAGGGCTGATGCTGGGCTAGTCAGATGCTAAAGGAGGGAGGGATACGCTTTATACGAGAGAGATAGGGAATACAAGGAAAGATGTTATACTAAACAGGACTTGAAGGGTAGAATATGGTGTTTTATATGAGCGAGACAGCGAACCGAGGAGAGGTATTAGGCTAGGAGTTTTGAATGATAGAGTAGGCGTTTATATGCGAGAGATAGGGTATACGAGGGTCGATGCTAGGCTAGACAGGGTTGAGGTAGGGAATTCGTCTTATATGAGAGAGGTAGGGGGAATATGAGGAGAAGTGCTAGGCTAGACAGGAAGGTATGAATGACAGAGTATGCGTTTATATGGGAAAAGATAGGGAAAACGAAGGTAGGTGCTAGGTTGAGAGAGTCTTCAAGGGGGAAAATGTATTTATATGAGATCGGTAGGACATATGAGGAGAGGTGCTAGTCTAGACATGTGTTGAGGAGCAGAGTATACGTTTATATGGAAGAAATATGGAAAACGGGAGAGATACAAGGATAAACAGGGGTTGAAGGAGGAGGAATGTAGGGTTATATGGTAATATAGAGAGTAATTCGATTATAAAACTTTTATCATCCAGCGCTTTTATATACTTATTTTCTAAACCTTACAAACTTTATATATGTTAAACTAGTGCGCGAAACGGAGAGAGACAAACTGTATATCGGTTTACAGCGAAGTATACGTCTTAACCTACTACCACCATGTTTGCTCTGGATCTTCTAATTGTCTATTCATTCCTAACATCATCTAACGTAACCAACAAACGTAACCACGTAACAAGACGTAACATAACAGCATGACAAGACGTCGCACTAACTAACATAAGCACGTATCCTCGTAACATCACGTGACATCACGTAACCAGAAACGTCACACGACGTAACAACACGTACCAACAATGCAACCACGTAACAAAACGTAAGAACAACACGTAACCAACCCATTGCTAAGGCAATCTAAACTAATTCATCCTTCCTAACTTAGACAATAAGTACGAGAACCTAGCCTAGATTAACCCGACCAATCCAAACGTTCCTCTCATCATCTATTCTACTCAGTCATCGACTAACCTAATCTAGCTAACCAAAGATAACCTCAACTTTCTTTTATTGAAATTGCAATGTTTTATTCAGGTTTTATTATTCGAGAGTTTTAATTGAAAAGTTTACGTCAACATACCTTTATTTTAGTTCGTTGTAGGCGTCTCTCCCCTTTTTATCTAGGCTTGAGACTAGCACTAGGATTGCTCCTAATGGCAGGGTTACCACCTTCCCTTCCATCTTCTTCTTTCTTCATCGGTCGTCAGCTAGCTGCATATACAGCACACGGATAACCTTCATTTTTTAAGATTGTAGACTCACGAGAAAATCTTCATATTCGACTTACATTCTCTTATGCACTAGATACTTGTAATGCTGTAATGTCCATAGGCGTATGTCGTTATACCGTCCTCAGCAATAATTCTTTTATCGTCGTATGGTGTCAATGTAATTTTATTCACTTGTACTGTGGCAAGAGCATGCTGTCGCGACAGGATCAGATCCATGGGCGTTCTGATAATTTCTCTGGTTTTAAGGCAGTCAGTATAGCTCTCGAACGTGACGTACTGCTTAATAGCACTACGTTTTATACCTTTAATCTTTTTTATCATTGAACCGTCGATATCTAGGGCATGCATTTTAGGTCGTAGCCCTACAAAGCGTTGAATGATTTTACCATTAGCCTCATCTTTAAATTTCCCAAGTACCTTCTTGTTTAGAGGTGAATAGCATATATGGCTTGTAGGATAATCAGCAGTATCTAGGTGCTCAAGAAAACGTAGCTTATCCTGGTACACATCTTCAGTTGTAACACGATGAATGAACGAATCAGTGTCCATATACATAGGCTTCAGGTTTTCAGCTCCATAATACGGTTGCAACACATCATATTGATACCGGTACATTAATGTCTTGGAGATATCCAACACACTCATACCGATGTATATAGGCTTGTTGAACACGATCTGACGAGAGGCCATATGTACAGCAGCTAGATTAGAAGCATATATAGTCCTGTCGATAAACGTTGGCTTTGCAATTAACTTTTCCAGAGTCTTCTCATTTGTCACCAGCCGTATATCCATATGATTACGCAGGTTCTCAATAGTTTTTCCGAACATAGCATTGTTGAACAATTTGTAGAGATCCTTCTCAAAATCATTTGAGGCCTGTTGTCGTAGTCTGTTGTTAAATTCCACATACGGTTTTAACCATCGAGACTGTTGGAACTGTAGCACACGATGGATTTTTGTTAACCGTAGTCCATGATCAAGAGCTTGCTTCAACGCCATGTAATGTAGTACATACTTATTTCGAGGTCCTAGATGAGCTATCAGTTTCTTTGTAGGAGAGTCCTTAGGCGTCATACACTCAGGCAGGAAAGGTAGATAGTTGTGTAGATCGTGAAGTTCTGCAGGATACTCGATGTCGACTTCTAATATGTAGCCGTAAGGATCATCTTCTTGTAGTCTTTCTAAGGCAATTTTTTCAGGTGGTACCCACTCAAATCTACCATAAGGGAGAGCGTGACTCATTGTCCACCCATATTGGTTGTTGGCGTCCTCAAAGGTAATAAATTGGGTTGGTCTCGACGGATCATACTTCTGCATGTAGGTGTTATTAGCCTCTGCATAGCGGTGGGAACTTGACATAAACCTCCTCTTATACCAGATTCCACCATGAGTAATTGATCATAATCCTGTAACAAAACCAGCTGAATTCCAGTGTACAGTAACATGGCATCCCATGTAAGTCCTGGAGAGGTGAAATAATGTGCAGGGTCGACTTTGTGTGTTTTGAGTGTTTGCTCCCTAAATGTCTCAAAGACATCAGCTAGGAGAAGCACATCAGAGATTAAGTAGAGATCGCTGTACTCGCCCAGGTTTCTGACATTAAACAGCTCCCATACATTTTTAGCATGATCGTAGTCAGCATCACTAATTTCCTCTTCATTTAATTTATTGTAGAAGGAGTCCATAGGGGGTAAGCAGGTTTCGTTCAAGACGCCCCATGAAGTGATGTAATCATAGGGAAATACACCCTTACGGGTCATCAACTTCAACTTGTCTTCTCCAAAGTACTTCAATGTTTCAGGGTACGATGTTAGATTTTTTACCAGCTTATCCAAGCTTGTACTCAGGAACCGAAAACTATCCACAAACCGGAGCTTTATATCTCCAACATACTTGGAGAATGATATATAGCTTTCTTCAGAGCTAGGAATTACTTCCACCCGCTCACTTGTACATCCCAGCTCTTTAACAATGAAGTGTGAGTCATATCCACTGAGGTTGTGCATGAAGACAGGGATATATTTAGGTGTTTTGCAGGCTAAATTACATTCATTATGCAGACTCCCCCGATATTCACCACTGATGCGATCATGGTCGCGTACTTTATAGTTCTGTTCAGTAAAGGTTTTTCCACACAAGTAGCATACTGTAGAGGCGTTAAAATCCATCTGCTGTTGATCTGTAAGTTTCAGGGGCATGACAGATTTGTATATATTATTAATCTCCTTTGCAAGGAATGACAGGTATTCCATAAACTTCTGAGCAGCATCAACACCACGATATACATAGGGATGCTTAGGAAGACCAGTTTCCAGATGTTCAACGTTGGTTGATGGTTTAACGTTAACACAGAAGCTCATTGCTGTATGCTCTTGATAAGGGGTTGTATAGGAAGTTTCAGGACTGGGAATACACGTATGACATGGAGTGAGAATACTCTCAAAATCCGCATAGATGACATAAGGTACTTTCAGCATCCTCTCCACATTTTTAAACTGTACAGTTTATTTCTCCTTTGTAGGCATAACTACCCTTGCAACACCATGCTGATTACATATGACTGCATGTTCTTCCAGTTTTTCCAGCCCACTTCGTCCATATCGATTGTCAAAATGTGTAAAGCACCGCTTACAGGTATATATCACTCTACCATGCTTAGTTTTTTGACATCGAACGAGCTTCTCAAAATTCTTGATATATACATAGTGATGTTTTCCACTACTGTCACTCAATAGCAGGAGGTCACAGTGGTCAGGTAGTTCAGTGTCAGCAACCTTTATCGGATACACTTCATGCTTCTCATCCAGGCCGAAAACGTTGATAGACATCCTATTAAGCTTCGCGAATTTAGGTATTTGAGAAAGCGGAGTAGGATAGGAAACACAGCTAAGTGTACTTATCTTGAAGTTTCTTATATTTGCTCACCCGTTGTGCATCCTTCTCAACGAATTTGGCCAATACATAGTACATGAAACAGCTCATCAGTTAAATTCTGGATGTTAATGCAGGCTTTTCTTGCTTCAACAGATGGCGGTAGTGGTATGTAGCTACTTCCTCGTAACGGGTTGTACTTGTTAATACGAAGGCGCACCCCTTCCACAGCAAGCAGAGCCCAGTTGCTTCCCTTTAGTTGTGATTCCTCCATTTCAGTAACCAATTTCTTCATTTTGGTTTCCAGCATAGAGTCCAGATCCGTTTCTAGGAAAACAGCTTGATTTCTGGTTTTAAATGTCTTGTCACAGGTTTCTCCGATACTGTTAACAAATCTACACTCAGCTAACAGATTAATTTTCAAACTCTTGTGAATACCATGCTCTTTATGCACAGCCTGGATTATCCGCTGTTTTGCTTCATGCAGGTATATATTCAGATCCTTAGTCGATTCACATCGTATAAAATACGATTTCAAACGTCCATGGAATGAAGTTTCATATTCTTTCATGTCACACTCCTCCATTGCAGATAACAACTCTTGCTTTGACGGTTCTAATCTACGTTTCTTCTCAGGTCTGTTTATTTCACACGCATCTTCGTGTCGACGACCCTTATAACTGTCTTTGAATGCTACATTACAATATTTACACTTGAAGAGCTTTTTACAATGTAGCTCATGTCGTCTTTTATCATATCCACGGAGGAACTTCTTACAGCATTTACCACAAGAATATCCTGAGACACTAGGAATGATATCCTTATACGAGGACTTATTCATTTTTCTTCGTGATATAATAAGGTATTTACCTTTCTTCAAGGAAATGTTCGTCTCTTCACCTTGATATCACTTAGAAAGCTGATTATTTTCTGAGAGAACAGCGATGTTAACACCTCAGAGATGATCAACAGAATGAATTTCAATGCTAGAGGTTGCTCTATTTATAGAGGAAGCACGAACCTTTTTAATCAATTATATCCTGATTATTAATACTAAAAACGGCGATGAAGAGTGTAAGCTCTTATATTTCAATTCGTGTTACACTGATGTTCGAGCGTCTCCGTATAGCTTCGTATGCTTAGAGAGAAAGTGTAAAGTATTGTGAAGATGTATGTATTGTTCGGCTATAATCGTACAGATTCGGAAGCTTAACTCGTGAGGCTGCCAACCGAGGAAGGGACAAGTATCTTTTTGAGCAGGCATTCGCCTACAGACCAGGGAAAACCGCGAAAAAGTCAAAGGTCTGAGCGAGTGGCCGACGGTAATCCAGTCAGAGTGCCTTAGAAGCATACAGGTTAAGATGTAAATCAAATAAAAATGCCATAAAATCGTATAGATGAGAAACCACCCAGACATTCGCCTGCAGACCATGGAAAACCATGAAAAATATGTCAGAGTGAGCGTCCAACGGAACTCGAACCCGAGACTCTAAAAGCACACGTAAAAGATACAAATTATATAGAATGAAAGGAAATCGGATTCGATGAGAAACCACTCCAGCATTCGCCTGCAGACCAGGGAAAACCCTAAAAATTATGATGTCAGAGTGATCAACCAAAAGGAATCAAACAAAAGACCTTAGAAGCATATAGGTTAAGATGTAAATCAAATAAAAATGCAATAAAATCGTGATAGATGAGAAACCACCCAGACTTTCCCCTCACTTCCCCTCTTCCCCCACCCCACAGTAGAAATATAATGAGAGAACGGAGCTTCAAAGCCGATGCAGCCATCTGATAAGTTCCTTTCTTTTATGCAGTCGACTCCCACCCCCGCTTTTTGCTATTCCGACACCGTCATTTACGATGAGAACAATAATGCATTGTCCTGTGTCTCTGATTTGCGGTGAAAGAATAGCACACAAAAGGAAAGGCCTGAAAACACTTAACCTTTTGGTTTCACCTTTAAAAACTACTGGACCACGATACCCCCTCCTCTCTGCTCTACTCCAACGCTGGCTTAGGCGATTTGAACAATAGCCCATTGTTCTCCAATACCGAGACCAGCATTAGGTCAGGCTACAAAGAGGGGAAGTGGTTACACCCCCTCTAGAGCGCCTGACAGTAGAACAACGAGAAGGCGTGCCCAGTACGGGATAGGATTAGAAAGGATAGGGAAGGGGGGATCGGGGATCCAGTAACTTTTAAGGATGAGGTCACAAGGGAAGGGGTGGCGGGAGGGCTGGCCGCCAGTACGCGACCGGCGGCATTAGGTGAGGCCACAAAGGGTGGGGGCGGGGCTAGCGGCACGCGACCAGGGCAGCATGTGAGGCCTCAAAGGGAGGGGGCGGGGCTTGTCGGCATAGAACAAAGAAGCTTATCAGATGTCGGCATATCCTTTGAGGCTCCGTTCTCTCATTATATTTCTACTGTGGTGTGGGGGAAGAGGGGAAGTGAGGGGAAATACATACGTTTACAGAGCTTTCTATTTGTCGGTGTTTACCAAAAATAAATTTTTATTATTACCGCTTATATCCTGGGATTGTAGCGCGTTATTGATTGTTGTTCCAAGTCGGGCTGGAGGACTAGGATTGAATCCAGTGACATGAATACAAGGTAATTAAAAATAAAATGGTGAACGTACGATATTACATTTATATCAGTAACTAATTTCTTTGTTATGTATATTTGGACATCTGTCATCCTCACGAATATTATATCTCTTAGATGAATGTATATTTAAATGGTATAGTGAGCGTAAATAACTAGATTACGTAAGACGCTGACGCGCGCTGCAGCTGTATATGCATGCCACAACGTATAGGTCCGAACCTTACGGCGTGCTGTGCCGAACTGAAGGGTCTCGCCTCTCTCTCCCAGCGCGTCTGTTCCGCCTCCCCCTCCCCTCTTTCTCTTTCTCAGTGTTTGGTACCTCATGGCACGCTCTACTTTACCGCTATCTGGTGGACGCTGAAAGAAGGTCTTCCATGTACCTCGCACTGTCGGGCGCTTGCTTCTTTATCGACATGTAAGGTCCGCTTCTAAAAGACGACTGTGGCCATGTTAGCCTTCCAACACATGAAGACAGCCATTATAGTTGTTAACGTTCGCTTTGGTTTTAAAAGAAATTTAAAAATTAGATTGCAAGACATTATCTTTAACAAAGGAAGTCTTAAAAATGAAAATATAACAATCTTTATACTAAATACAAATAACGGTCATGGCAGCTTTAAAAATGTAGATACTTTAAGAAAAAAAATACAATACATTTATTAAAACATTTCCTAATTCGATTCTACAAGCTAAAAATCTGAGTAAATCTGAAAAAAAATTATTGCTCGTAATTACAAGCAAATGTAGCGGATTTAAAAATAAAGGAACATTAAAACGTATAAAAATGCGTATTGTACACTGATTTTTTGAAGAATGATTGAGATGAGAGGAAGAAATTATTGAAAAAATCACTAAATAATAGGGTATATACATGAATTTAATTAAATAAGGGTGGAAAAGCTTCTACGCTATTTCCAAAGTATTTCAACGATGAAATTTTAGATTACCTTTGCGAGCGTAGTGAGTACGTTGGTATGAAACTTCTGTATATGACGCTAGAATATGAGATGCCTAAAATGTGCGTGTCTCGACATGTCGGCGATAGTCAAACTGTGACGTCATATGGTGAAAGTTAACGTGTTTAAGCATGTCGACTGCGAATGAGGTCTGTTTTTACTGTTTTGTTCAGGCAATAACGGTAGCACTTTGCATTCGAGAGGTCTCGGATTCGATTCCCGTAGGGACGAGCACTCTGACCTTACCTTTCTCACGATTTTCGCTGATCTGCTGCCTAATGCTGTAGTGGTATTTGCTATCACGATTCCCTTTCAATCCATTTTTCACGTGAATTTCTAAGGTTCAGGGGTTAGATTTCCATCGATTGTTTACACCGATCTCGATTTTTCATGGTTTTCCCTGGTCTGCTGTCGAATGCTGTAGTGGTATTTGCTATCACGATCCCCTTTCAATCCATTTTTCACGTAAATTTCTAGGGTTCAGGGTTAGATTTCAATCAATTGTTTACTCCGATCTCGATTTTTCATGGTTTTCCTTGGTCTGCTGTCGAATGCTGTAGTGGTATTTGCTATCACGATTCCCTTTCAATCCATTTTTCACGTAAATTTGTAGGGTTCAGTGTTAGATTTCAATCAATTGTTTACTCCGATCTGGATTTTTCATGGTTTTCCCTGGTCTGCTGTCGAATGCCTGCGTGGTTTCCCGTCTATCACGATTTTCTATCATTTGCATCTTTTTTTGTCTCTAGAGACCTTTTGTTTGATTTCCCTGTCGGTCGCACACTCTATCCGCCAGTCGCTCAGACCTTTGATTTTTTTCATGGTTTCCCCTGGTCTGCAGGCGAATGCCCGAGTGGGTTCTCATCTATCACGATTTTCTTTCATTTGCAACTTTATGCTTCTAGAGTAATCTGATGGTTTCCCTCGTTCGATTGTCGTTGGTTGTTTACTCTGCCATATTTTTCATGGTTTTCCCTGGTCTGTAGGCGAATGTCTGGGTGGTTTCTCATCTATCACGATTTTATTGCATTTTTATTTGATTTACATCTTAACCTATATGCTTCTAAGGTCTTGTGTTTGATTCCTGTTGGTTGATCACTCTGACATCATATTTTTTAGGGTTTTCCCTGGTCTGCAGGCGAATGCTGGAGTGGTTTCTCATCGAATCCGATTTCCTTTCATTCTATATAATTTGTATCTTTTACGTGTGCTTTTAGAGTCTCGGGTTCGAGTTCCGTTGGACGCTCACTCTGACATATTTTTCATGGTTTTCCATGGTCTGCAGGCGAATGTCTGGGTGGTTTCTCATCTATACGATTTTATGGCATTTTTATTTGATTTACATCTTAACCTATATGCTTCTAAGGCACTCTGACTGGATTACCGTCGGCCACTCGCTCAGACCTTTGACTTTTTCGCGGTTTTCCCTGGTCTGTAGGCGAATGCCTGCTCAAAAAGATACTTGTCCCTTCCTCGGTTGGCAGCCTCACGAGTTAAGCTTCCGAATCTGTACACTTTCTCTCTAAGCATACGAAGCTATACGGAGACGCTCGAACATCAGTGTAACACGAATTGAAATATAAGAGCTTACACGCTTCATCACCGTTTTTAGTATTAATAATCAGGATATAATTGATTAAAAAAGGTTCGTGCTTCCTCTATAAATAGAGCAACCTCTAGCATTGAAATTCATTCTGTTGATCATCTCTGAGGTGTTAACATCGCTGTTCTCTCAGAAAATAATCAGCTTTCTAAATGATATCAAGGTGAAGAGACGAACATTTCCTTGAAGAAAGGTAAATACCTTATTATTTCAAGAAGAAAAATGAATAAGTCCTCGTATAAGGATATCATTCCTAATGTCTCAGGATATTCTTGTGGTAAATGCTGTAAGAAGTTCCTCCGTGGATATGATAAAAGACGACATGAGCTACGTTGTAAAAAGCTCTTCAAGTGTAAATATTGTAATGTAGCATTCAAAGACAGTTATAAGGGTCGTCGACACGAAGATGCGTGTGAAATAAACAGACCTGAGAAGAAACGTAGATTAGAACCGTCAAAGCAAGAGTTGTTATCTGCAATGGAGGAGTGTGACATGAAAGAATATGAAACTTCATTCCATGGACGTTTGAAATCGTATTTTATACGATGTGAATCGACTAAGGATCTGAATATATACCTGCATGAAGCAAAACAGCGGATAATCCAGGCTGTGCATAAAGAGCTTGGTATTCACAAAGAGTTTGAAAATTAATCTGTTAGCTGAGTGTAGATTTGTTAACAGTATCGGAGAAACCTGTGACAAGACATTTAAAATCAGAAATCAAGCTGTTTTCCTAGAAACGGATCTGGACTCTATGCTGGAAACCAAAATGAAGAAATTGGTTACTGAAATGGAGGAATCACAACTAAAGGGAAGCAACTGGGCTCTGCTTGCTGTGGAAGGGGTGCGCCTTCGTATTAACAAGTACAACCCGTTACGAGGAAGTAGCTACATACCACTACCGCCATCTGTTGAAGCAAGAAAAGCCTGCATTAACATCCAGAATTTAACTGATGAGCTATGTTTCATGTACTCTGTATTGGCCAAATGCGTTGAGAAGGATGCACAACGGGTGAGCAAATATAAGAAACTTCAAGATAAGTACGACTTCAGCTGTGTTTCCTATCCTACTCCGCTTTCTCAAATACCTAAATTCGAGAAGCTTAATAGGATGTCTATCAACGTTTTTGGCCTGGATGAGAAGCATGAAGTGTATCCGATAAAGGTTGCTGACACTGAACTACCTGACCACTGTGACCTCCTGCTATTGCGTGACAGTAGTGGAAAACATCACTATGTATATATCAAGAATTTTGAGAAGCTCGTTCGATGTCAAAAAACTAAGCATGGTAGAGTGATATATACCTGTAAGCGGTGCTTTACACACTTTGACAATCGATATGGACGAAGTGGGCTGGAAAAACTGGAAGAACATGCAGTCATATGTAATCAGCATGGTGTTGCAAGGGTAGTTATGCCTACAAAGGAGAAATCAATTGTACAGTTTAAAAATGTGGAGAGGATGCTGAAAGTACCTTATGTCATCTATGCGGATTTTGAGAGTATTCTCACTCCATGTCATACGTGTATTCCCAGTCCTGAAACTTCCTATACAACCCCTTATCAAGAGCATACAGCAATGAGCTTCTGTGTTAACGTTAAACCATCAACCAACGTTGAACATCTGGAAACTGGTCTTCCTAAGCATCCCTATGTATATCGTGGTGTTGATGCTGCTCAGAAGTTTATGGAATACCTGTCATTCCTTGCAAAGGAGATTAATAATATATACAAATCTGTCATGCCTCTGAAACTTACAGATCAACAGCAGATGGATTTTAACGCCTCTACAGTATGCTACTTGTGTGGAAAAACCTTTACTGAAGAGAACTATAAAGTACGCGACCATGATCACATCAGTGGTGAATATCGGGGGAGTCTGCATAATGAATGTAATTTAGCCTGCAAAACACCTAAATATATCCCTGTCTTCATGCACAACCTCAGTGGATATGACTCACACTTCATTGTTAAGGAGCTGGGATGTACAAGTGAGCGGGTGGAAGTAATTCCTAGCTCTGAAGAAAGCTATATATCATTCTCCAAGTATGTTGGAGATATAGAGCTCCGGTTTGTGGATAGTTTTCGGTTCCTGAGTACAAGCTTGGATAAGCTGGTAAAAAATCTAACATCGTACCCTGAAACATTGAAGTACTTCGGAGAAGACAAGTTGAAGTTGATGACCCGTAAGGGTGTATTTCCCTATGATTACATCACTTCATGGGGCGTCTTGAACGAAACCTGCTTACCTCCTAAGGACTCCTTCTACAATAAATTAAATGAAGAGGAAATTAGTGATGCTGACTACGATCATGCTAAAAATGTATGGGAGCTGTTTAATGTCAGAAACCTGGGCGAGTACAGCGACCTCTACTTAATCTCTGATGTGCTTCTCCTAGCTATTGTCTTTGAGACATTTAGGGAGCAAACACTCAAAACACACAAAGTCGACCCTGCACATTATTTCACCTCTCCAGGACTTACATGGGATGCCATGTTACTGTACACTGGAATTCAGCTGGAATTGTTACAGGATTATGATCAATTACTCATGGTGGAATCTGGTATAAGAGGAGGTTTATGTCAAGTTTCCCACCGCTATGCAGAGGCTAATAACACCTACATGGAGAAGTATGATCCGTCGAGACCAACCCAATTTATTACCTATGAGGACGCCAACAACCAATATGGGTGGACAATGAGTCACGCTCTCCCTTATGGTAGATTTGAGTGGGTATCACCTGAAAAAATTGCCTTAGAAAGACTACAAGAAGATGATCCTTACGGCTACATATTAGAAGTCGACATCGAGTATCCTGCAGAACTTCACGATCTACACAACGATCTACCTTTCCTGCCTGAGTGTATGACGCCTAAGGACTCTCCTACAAAGAAACTGATACCTCATCTAGGACCTCGAAATAAGTATGTACTACATTACATGGCGTTGAAGCAAGCTCTTGATCATGGACTACGGTTAACAAAAATCCATCGTGTGCTACAATTCCAACAGTCTCGATGGTTAAAACCGTATGTGGAATTTAACAACAGACTACGACAACAGGCCTCAAATGATTTTGAGAAGGATCTCTACAAATTGTTCAACAATGCTATGTTCGGAAAAACTATGGAGAACCTGCGTAATCGTATGGATATACGGCTGGTGACAAATGAGAAGACTCTGGAAAAGCTAATTGCAAAGCCAACGTTTATCGACAGGACTATATATGCTTCTAATCTAGCTGCTGTACATATGGCCTCTCGTCAGATCGTGTTCAACAAGCCTATATACATCGGTATGAGTGTGTTGGATATCTCCAAGACATTAATGTACCGGTATCAATATGATGTGTTGCAACCGTATTATGGAGCTGAAAACCTGAAGCCTATGTATATGGACACTGATTCGTTCATTCATCGTGTTACAACTGAAGATGTGTACCAGGATAAGCTACGTTTTCTTGAGCACCTAGATACTGCTGATTATCCTACAAGCCATATATGCTATTCACCTCTAAACAAGAAGGTACTTGGGAAATTTAAAGATGAGGCTAATGGTAAAATCATTCAACGCTTTGTAGGGCTACGACCTAAAATGTATGCCCTAGATATCGACGGTTCAATGATAAAAAAGATTAAAGGTATAAAACGTAGTGCTATTAAGCAGTACGTCACGTTCGAGAGCTATACTGACTGCCTTAAAACCAGAGAAATTATCAGAACGCCCATGAATCTGATCCTGTCGCGACAGCATGCTCTTGCCACAGTACAAGTGAATAAAATTACATTGACACCATACGACGATAAAAGAATTATTGCTGAGGACGGTATAACGACATACGCCTATGGACATTACAGCATTACAAGTATCTAGTGCATAAGAGAATGTAAGTCGAATATGAAGATTTTCTCGTGAGTCTACAATCTTAAAAAAATGAAGGTTATCCGTGTGCTGTATATGCAGCTAGCTGACGACCGATGAAGAAAGAAGAAGATGGAAGGGAAGGTGGTAACCCTGCCATTAGGAGCAATCCTAGTGCTAGTCTCAAGCCTAGATAAAAAGGGGAGAGACGCCTACAACGAACTAAAATAAAGGTATGTTGACGTAAACTTTTCAATTAAAACTCTCGAATAATAAAACCTGAATAAAACATTGCAATTTCACTAAAAGAAAGTTGAGGTTATCTTTGGTTAGCTAGATTAGGTTAGTCGATGACTGAGTAGAATAGATGATGAGAGGAACGTTTGGATTGGTCGGGTTAATCTAGGCTAGGTTCTCGTACTTATTGTCTAAGTTAGGAAGGATGAATTAGTTTAGATTGCCTTAGCAATGGGTTGGTTACGTGTTGTTCTTACGTTTTGTTACGTGGTTGCATGGTTGGTACGTGTTGTTACGTCGTGTGACGTTTCTGGTTACGTGATGTCACGTGATGTTACGAGGATACGTGCTTATGTTAGTTAGTGCGACGTCTTGTCATGCTGTTATGTTACGTCTTGTTACGTGGTTACGTTTGTTGGTTACGTTAGATGATGTTAGGAATGAATAGACAATTAGAAGATCCAGAGCAAACATGGTGGCAGTATGTTAAGACGTATACTTCGCTGTAAACCGATATACAGTTTGTCTCTCTCCGTTTCGCGCACTAGTTTAACATATATAAAGTTTGTAAGGTTTAGAAAATAAGTATATAAAAGCGCTGGATGATAAAAGTTTTATAATCGAATTACTCTCTATATTACCGTATAACCCTACATTCCTCCTCCTTCAACCCCTGTTTATCCTTGTATCTCTCCCGTTTTCCATATTTCTTCCATATAAACGTATACTCTGCTCCTCAACACATGTCTAGACTAGCACCTCTCCTCATATGTCCTACCGATCTCATATAAATACATTTTCCCCCTTGAAGACTCTCTCAACCTAGCACCTACCTTCGTTTTCCCTATCTTTTCCCATATAAACGCATATTCTGTCATTCAGACCTTCCTGTCTAGCCTAGCACTTCTCCTCATATTCCCCCTACCTCTCTCATATAAGACGCATTCCCTACCTCAACCCTGTCTAGCCTAGCATCGACCCTCGTATACCCTATCTCTCGCATATAAACGCCCCTACCTCAACCCTGTCTAGCCTAGCATCGACCCTCGTATACCCTATCTCTCGCATATAAACGCCTACTCTATCATTCAAAACTCCTAGCCTAATACCTCTCCTCGGTTCGCTATCTCGCTCATATAAAACACCATATTCTACCCTTCAAGTCCTGTTTAGTATAACATCTTTCCTTGTATTCCCTATCTCTCTCGTATAAAGCATATCCCTCCCTCCTGTAGCATCTGACTAGCCCAGCATCAGCCCTCGTATTCCCTCTCTCCCCTATAAACGCATTTTCCTCCTTGAACTGTCGCATCTACCCTCGTTTTCCCTATCCTTTCCCATATAAACGTAAAAGTGGCCCAGCTTCTGTCTATCATACCGTCTGCCCCCGTTTTCCATATATTCCTCGTATAAACGTATACCGTACTCCTTAACCTCTGTGTGCACTAGCACCTCCCCTCGTATGCTCTATCTCTGTCGTATAAAGCATATCTCTCTTTCCTTCAGTCCCTGCTCTACCTCAGAACTCTCCTCGTTTTCCCTATCTCTCCCATATAAACGCATTTTTTCCTCCTTGAAGGTTCTCTGAACCTAGCATATACCCTCGTTTTCCTCGTCTCTTCATATAAAAAGTCATACTCTACCCTTCAAACCCTGAATAGTCTAGTACCTCTCCACGTATCCCCTATCTCTCCTGTAAATATGTTCATATTCCCCCTGCTTCAGCATCTGTCTATCCTAGCCTCTGTTCACGTTTTCCCTATCTTTCCCATATAAATGCATATTCCACATCTCAACCCCTATCTAGTCCAACACTTCTCCTCGTATTCCACGTATCTCTCATATAAAGCACATCCTCATTCCTTCAACCTCTATCTAGCCTAGCCTCGATCCTCGTAGTCCCTATCTTCCCCATATAAACGCATTTTCCTCCGTGAACCTCCGCATATACCCTCGTATTCCCTATCCTTTTCCATATAAACGCAAAAAGTGCGCCAGAATGGACCTATATCCTCTACTGATATAAATTTTGTCATATATATATATATATATATATATATATATATGCTATTTTAATAAAAATTGTTAGAACCACCCTTGGGAAAATAGAGAATTTGAAAAAATATTTATTTAAGGGTAGTTTGAGGTGGAATGAGTCTTGAAAATCTGCGTGTCTTATCTTTGACACTGAACTTAACACCAAGTTTGGTATTTATCCAACTTTTCATTATTCAGTTATGCTGCTCACAGACACACATATACACACGGACCTTTTTCTAAAACGATTTTTACTTTCTCTACTACGTATAGTAAGTAGGGGAAGTATTGCATTCCACCCAAAAATTCGATACCGAGATTTCACCGGAAATACATGTTTTGAGACCTCCTGAATCCAAAAAAAGCATTTTTGGAAACATGTCCGTGTGTGTGTCTGTGTGTCTGTGTGTGTGTGTGTCTGTGTGTGTGTGTCTGTGTGTGTGTGAACAGCATAACTCAAAAACGAACAGTCGGATAAACACCAAACTTGGTATTTAGGTTCAGTATCTTCCAGAGATGCGACACGAAGGTTTTCAAGAAAATCCCCCCACCCCAGACTACCCTTTACATGGAACATTTTTCGAAAATTTTAATTTTCTCAAAAATGGCTCGAACGATTTTGTTTAAAATATCATATGTTTAAGATAATGCCATGAGAAATGAAATGTATATCTCGAATTTTCTGGGAATGTCTCCAAAAGTATTCTTCATTGTGAACGACTTTTGCATAACTGGTAAACCATAAGAGATAGACAAAATTTTACTACACAAAAAATGTTGATCTCGTTAAAATACACAACTTATGTTATATACATTTCTTTTGTTGAGTGAACCGTTTTCGAGATATTGCTTGTTATTCCCTTAAATTTTCCAATACTTATACTTTTTCTCAAATTCGTTATTCATTTTTTTATGTCCTGGACTTGCAAAGAGAATGGAATTCGACACATAGCAACCAGCGTTAAAATATTTGACCATCGCTTAAAAGCTACCATATTCCCCTTGCATCTACAAGAAAATTAGCAATAAGATTGACATCTCGATATCTCGATTAACATAAAGCATATGGAGAATAGGCGTTTGTAAAAATAGATTGTACAAGAGTAGAGAAAGTCATGTGAGTGTAACACATCAGATTTTTTTTATTTGATGCGGGTGTCTCAAGACATGTATTTCCGGTGAAATCTCTATCAACTATAAACGTGGCAGAGAAAGTAAAAAGTCATAGGCAACCGAAATTCCAAGTGCAAGAAAGGTTTGTTAAGCTGTCATAAAAACCTGCGAAACTATTTCACATTTTTGTTTTTTGGAAATATTTGAAAGAGTGCCAATGTTCAATATCTGACGAGTTCTTGCTTGCGAAGAAGCAACATTTTGAATATTTTACAAGGATTACTATGAGGTGACATCTTGAGCACCTCCTATGAGCTGTCAGTTTCAAGTAGATGTGTCAATGTAAAACATTCTTTCAATAAATAACTAAAAATCTGATGTGTTACACTCACATGACATTCTGTATTCTTGTACAAACTATTTTTACAAACGCTTATTCTCCATATGCTTCATGTTAATCGAGATATCGAGATGTTAATCTTATTGCTAATTTTCTTGTAGGTGCAAGGGGAATATGGTAAGTTTTAAGCGATAGTCAAATATTTTAAGAGCTGGTTGCTATGTGGAGTATTCCATTCTCTTTCCATTACCAGGACAAAAACAAATGAATAACGAATTTGAGAAATATAAGTATTGGAAAATTTAAGGGAATAACAAGCAATACCTCGAAAATGGTTCACTCAATAAAACAATTTATACGACATAAATTGTGTATTTTAACGCGATTTACATTTTTTGTGTCGTAAAATTTTGTCTATCTCTTATGGTTTACCAGTTATGCAAAAGTCGTTCACAATGAAGAATACTTTTGGAGACATTCCCAGAAAATTCGAGATATACATTTCATTTGTCATGAAAATGTCTTAAACATATGATATTTTAATCAAAATCGTTAGAGCCATTTTTGAGAAAATTAAAATTTTCGAAAGATGTTCCATGTAAAGGGTAATATGGGGTGGGGGATTTTCTTGTAAAGCTTCGTGTGGCATCTCTGGAAGATACTGAACCTAAATACCAAGTTTGGTGTTTATCCGACTGTTCGTTTCTGAGGTATGCTGTTCACAGACACACACAGACGGACATGTTTCCAAAAATGCTTCTTTTTTGGATTCAGGGGGCCTCAAAACATGTATTTCCGGTGAAATCTCGGTATCGAATTTTTGGGTGGAATACAATACGTCCCCTACTTACTATACGTAGTAGAGAAAGTAAAAAGGAAGTGTTCCGGACATATTCTTCACAATATGTTTACATGCCGTTTTTACTTTATCCCGATGCGAGGAACCTGCTCTCAGCTTTGTGTTATACTTCGATTCTTATAAGTTGTCAGTTTGTGTTCTGCCCTTGTCTGGGGTTGAGGAAAGCCTATTATACTAACTTCCGGCTTTAAATGACCATCTCCTCACACCCTTTACTCACCAAAATCAGTTGCCTGCTTGATTGAAAGTAACAGTGGTGATTTGTGATCGTGATAGAAGTGAATTCTGATTTTTGTAAGAGTGAAAGTGATAAATTAGCAAACAAATTTGCGAAATGTTTTTAGATTCTGTGAATGTTGCGTTTGCTGTTTTGATTTGTTCGTAATCTTTATTGCCGGTGTTGGAAAGAAAGGAAAATCTATAAATATTTATTTGAAGATGTTAAAATTAACGCGGTAATTCCATTATATATTTTATGTTCTCTTTATATCCAGCTACTACTTGTGTTGTACTATGTTACAATGCATTTGTTTTATTAATTTTGTGAACATGTTACTGTTTGTCTAACTATGAATTAATGTAATTAATTGATGAGTCGCATATGACCATGTAGTTAGCATGACTTTAAATAAATTAAAAAAAAACCTATAAAATCCAATGACAAGAAAGTGATATTTAATGTGCATACTTTAGCAACGAATATGAAGCCTTGAAATGCGGAAAACCAACAATTTTGGTGACGGGTATAATCGAAAGAACTGCTGCGGCTACAGGTGTATCTTCTCGCACTGTTAAAAGGACTCCAAAAGAACAAATAAAACGCATGAAAGCGATAGCCTTTTGGAGACCCCGGGGAAAGAACGTCCCAAGACAATGATCGACTTGTTTTGTGCCGCTGCGATTATGAGAATGATCTATTCGTTGTGTAGGACAGATTTCTATCTGGTTTAGAAGATATGAATAAGACATTAAAAGAAAAAAACCTACTCGATGGAAGCATAAGCACTCTAACAAAAATGTTGAGGAAAATAAGTTTCAGACTTATAAGCAATGCAAACGGAAGGAAATTCTTAAAGGATAAGACCCGACGTTAAGGGACACTTTTAACACGTGCGGCATATACTATTTCTAGACAGCGCTCAAATTTGTAAAATATCAGTATTAATTCCTGACGCTAACAGACTTGACGTTTAGAACGCGTTCTTGAAACAAGAGAAATGACGTTAGAAAGCGAGATGTCAGATGTTTTAATGATTCACTAGCAATCATTTTCAGTGAAATACTTTTCACTATATTTTGCCTTACACCAGGCAATGAAGCGATTAAATACTATATCGTAGTACTTTCTGAATATTTTGGGTAAGTACTTCTAGTGTTATTCTTTCTGCTGCTTATGTATTCCTACTTCCATTTCAGTATCTTCTAAATTCATACTTTCCGCCATTTAATCTTTATGTACGTTAGATAAAAGAGTAACGTTTTAGAACAAAGAAAGCAGCCAGTATAACGTATAGGTTAAATCTACAACGAATTGCAATAAATTGAAGTATGACGATTTGCATTGTGAACAGGTAATGCGAGCGCCATGAGAAATTAATCATATAAAAGGACATAATTATCAAACATGTGAAAACACAAAGAGTAGGTAATTGCCATGTAATTGGACTTGAAACCAAAGTTGGTCACACTGAAGATTATTGCACCAATGTAATAATCTAAAGCTTTTGGTTCGTAAGCTCTGTGGTGGAAGTTCTACTTTTAGGCCGTGCTGTCAAAAAACAAAACAAAACAAAAAAGTCTGATGTGTTACACTCGCATGACTTTCTCTACTTTTGTACAAACTATTTTTACAAACTCTTATTCTCCATCTATTTTATATTAATCGAAATAAACATTTGCAGAAACGATCTTTTGACATGCAAAGAGAATTACATTTTACACCTAGCGACCAGTTCTAAAAATATTTGATTATCGCTTAAGGCCTACTATGTTCCCCTTGTTTTGTAATTGCAAAGGCAATATAGAAACACAGTAGCCTTTAAGCATCGACATATCTCTTAATAGCTGGTTGCTATGCGCAGCACCATTCTCTTTGCCACAGATTAATACTCTTTGTATATCCAAGACAAAAAAATGAATAACGAATTCTCATTTGAGAAAATAAGTATTGAAAAATTTAAGGGAATAACAAGCAATATCTCGAAAATGTTTCACTCAATAAAATAAATATGACATAAATTATGTATTTTAACGCGATCTACATTTTTGTGTAGTAAAATTTTGTCTGTCTCTTATGGTCTACCAGTTATGCAAAAGGCATTCACAATGAAGAATACTTTTGGAGTCATTCCCAGAAAATTCAAGATATACATTTTATTTGTCATGAAAATATCTTAAACACATGATATTTTAATCAAAATCGTTAGTCATTTTTGAGAAAATTAAAATTTTCGAAAAATGTTCCATGAAAGGGTACTCTGGGGTGGAGGGATTTTCTTGAAAACCTTCGTGTCGCATCTCTGGAAGATACTGAATGTAAATACCAAGTTTGGTGTTTATCCGACTGTTCGTTTCTGAGTTATGCTGTTCACAGACACACACACGGACATGTTTCCAAAAATGCTTTTTTTGGATTCAGGGGGTCTCAAAACATGTATTTCCGGTGAAATCTCGGTATCGAATTTTTGGGTGGAATACAATACTTCCCGTACTTACGTAGTAGAGAAAGTAAAAAGAACAATGAAACAATTGAGATCCACTAGTTTATTTACCTGGATGAAACTTGGATTAATTTTAAGCACACTAAAAGTAAAGTTTGTACCAACGAAAGAGACGAACTGAAATTTCCTCTTCGAACTCCAATAGGAAAAGGATCAGAATGGCAGTCCTGGCTCCGTAATAACTTCGAGTTTGATCCATACTCTATTAAGGTCGTACTATATGAACTTGAAAAAAGACCTCTCAAACTTTATGAAATAGTTCACATAGTAAAAGAGCGTGGTCGTATCATCGTACTGTTACCACCGTATCATTAGGATTTAAATGCGATAGTTGCTAAGGGCCCAGATAAAAATTACGTTGCAAAACACAATATATTGTTTAAGAGCAATGCAAAGGAATTGTTTGAGTGTGCATTGCAAAGTCTCGGTGGAACACTGGAAAGAAGTGTACGAATATGTGCAAAAACTAGAACGTTTTATTGGAATAAGGAACGGTTTAACATGAGATTATTGATCGATTTGTAATCAGTTTATAAAATTCGGTGACTGCGAGGAACGTTTGGAAAAATCTGATATACAGGGTGGACCATTTAAGTTGAAACTGAATAATATCTCCAAAACTAGCAATTTGTGGAAAGAAATGTCTTCAATAAAAGTTGTTTGATATTATGGGTGAAAGTAAATGCGATTAGTGTGATGGTCTTTTAGGGTCAATTTAAACTGACCCTAATTGTAGGTTCTCATTTAAAAAAAAAATCATTGACCCGAAAATGACCATCATGACGTCCTCCAAATAATACACGACTAATGGCATTTACCTTCCCCCATAATATTGTCGTGACCTCTAAAACAAATACTCATTGGGAGGTAGAGCGACTCGCTAATGAGGTACCAGGAATTTAACAATTTAAATAAGGCGAGGTCACGACAAGGGACGCAGCTAAATGAAAATGAAAAATATTATAGAATATCTAATAAAAGGATTCCTACATGGTTCAGATGGACGAAAGGATCTTTCTACTATGATAAATTAAACAGAATAGAGATGGATGGCAAGGGGGTTATTACTAAAAGTGGATACAATACCTCCTTAGCTTCAATATCAAGCAACTTTTATTCAAGACATTTCTTTCTACAACGCTTAGTTTTGGAGGTATTGTGCAGTCTGAACTTAAATGGTCCACTCTGTAGAACAGGAGGCCATTTACGAATCAGTAAACGACCAGGAGTGCGCTACTGGCCCTTTTTGTTCTTTCGAAGGAATTTGTTTTCTACCCCACTAGCCTACCGACCCCAAAGGATGACAGACAGCCAGAGCGGGTGAGTATTCTCTTTCTCTTTCTAAAAAACGAGTGACAACCTTAAAAGTACATATACTAGCTATAGAAGCAGCTTCGTGCAGGAGACTGAAGCTATAGTCAAATCTTTAAAAAAATTCGGGTCGCTGTATTTTGGTTTTGAAATTCCAGGTTCTTTCCACGAAGAATTACGCAGTGAAGGCACTTCAAAAAATGACAACGCTATGAAAAATTCAAACCCATAGCAACGGATATCTCGGAAATGGCTGGTGCCAGAAAAACAACTTATTTAAGATTAATTGTGTTTTCAAGATATCTATTTTTTGTGGAAGTAAGTTTTCTCTCTCTCTCTTATGGTTTACCAGTAACACAAAATTGTACGAAATTTCTCAGAATGAAGAGGACTTCATAGGCAATTCGCAGAAATTTCAAGATATACAGTTTATAAATCACGCAAATATCTGAAACATAATATGCCGTCTTTTTGATTTGGATAATCGGAGGGGACTCGGCACTGGTCCATTGAGGATATTCTATATATGCCCCGGGAGGGAGGAGGTGAGAGGAGACACCGGGCGGCCGGAACGACGAGTAACGGAACAACAATGGCAGGGTCCCTAGTTTCCAGACCGAGATGCCCCGGATAGGCAGACCGGGACTCCCTCCCCACACAGAGGATCCAACACTCCACTCCGAAGGGTTCGCCCCAGTAACCAACCGAAAGCCGAGGGACGGAGAAAGTTCCACAGAGAGTATCATTTTTCCCCAGCTTGCCGCACCGAAACCTCCTGCCGACACTTGCAACCCTGAAAGAAACCAAGCAGAAGAAGGGTGAAATGAAATGGGAATGGAGACGAAGAGGGACAAAAAATTCAGGGGATGTAATGATCCTTCCCAGCATTCGCCTGGCGACCCGGGGAAACCAACGAAAAAGCACATGTGTCAGGAAGGTCGGGCAGGGGAATCGAACCCACGACCTCCCGAATGCGGGTCAGAGACGTTACCCGCTTGGTTTTTCAAGTGGTAACTTGCTATTATATTTTTCTCGTGGTCGTGCAAAGACCATGGTGATCCGCTTTTTAAAAATCTGACTTATCACTATAGCGTACTGCATACTTCTTACACCTACAACGATGTGTAAATGGAAGTTTATCTCGATTAACACCTCAGAAGAATGCATTTTGTAGGAACAGTTTGTAATTGAGTGAGTAACGAAAGTCTTGTGAATGCAACACATAACAATTTTCACCTTATCTTCATTTTCAGTGTATGGTTCTCTCTGGTTCCCCAAAACAGCATATACTCGTGCCGGCACCCTCGGCCCTACAACCCTGGTGTGCACAACCCCTGTTTCAATCAGCTCAAAGTAATTCAGTAACACAGCCTGAAATATTTCAGCATCGAAGCAGTTACAGTTCTTTAATTTATTTGGAAACAACCACACAGTTGCTATTTTCCCCCTCCATAGGGTCATTTGATCTGCGCAATTATGTGGGAACCGGCTTTCTTCCAGAAAGCTGTTACCGGTGCAACAGCGTGGCCGGTAGTATCAGCGTGATCTCGGTAGCAGGTAGGATGTATCGTGTGTTGTGAACCACCAGTTCAAGATAAACCAGTAAGTCCTTCGTATCTACAAACAAGTTTCACCTTTCATTTAAGTATTTTATTTCTGATTATTCCTGTTTCCTGCAAGCTATTTTGAGGGCAAATTATGTTTTAAAGATTTCAATTTTTACTTTTTCGTCGTTTATACCACCCAAAAATGCGATATCAAAATTTTACTGGACGTATATTTTGGGAACTTCTGAACACACACACACAAAAGAAAACTTATTATGTTTTACACTCACATGACTTTCTCTACTCACTCTTCTAGAAATTATTCCTATAAATTCTTATTCCTATATCTACTTCTTGTTAATATAGATAAACCTTCGTTACTTATTTACACATTTCATTGTCATAAGAAAAATGCAATAGGCTAAAACGATAAACAATTTTTTTCAAAGTCGGCCGCTATGAAGTGGCTTTGAAATTCTGTTCATGAACATGAAAAAGAAAGAAATATAAGTAATAGCGGTTTGCAGGTGAGAGAAACTTAAAATATTTGAAAATTCAGACTAATAACAAAGAGATTCTCAAAATGGTTAACGCTACAAAAAAGTTTATTGTGTGCTTTAACGATATTATATCCTTTGTGTAGTAGGATTTGTTCTCTCTCTTATCGTTTACTAATTGCACAAAGGCATTCAGTATAAAAAGGACTCCATAGGCTATTGCCAGAAAATTCAAGACATATGTACATTTTTCATGAGAATAGCTTAAATATATAATATTTTAATCAAAATCAAGAGGGCCATTTTTGAAAAAAATAAAAAGTTTCAAAAAATGTTCCATGTAAAGGGTAGTTTGGGGTGGAAACATTTTCTTCAAAATCTTCGTGTCGTACCCTTGGAACGCACTGAACTTAAATTGCAAGTTTAGTATTTCATTGACTTTTCGTTTTTGAGTTATGCTGTTACACACACATGGACCGTTTGCTAAAAATAAACTATTTGAGTTCATGCGGCCTCAAAACAATAATTTCTGCTGAATTCTCAACATCGAATTTTTGGATGGAATAGAGTACTTACACTTTTTACTGCAAGTCACAGTAGAGGAAGTAAAAGGTTTTATGCATGTATGAATAATGTAACTAAAAACGAAAAGTTGGAATCATACTAATTTAATAGCTTTAAAAAGATATTCTTGTACTAAGGTTGGACAAGATTACCACTAATAAATTGTATTATCAATGCATAAAACTCTTACCGTATCTCTTAATAATCATAGTTTTGAGTAAACAGCATAAAAGCGAATTCTGACACAAGCTTTCAAATTTGGGAAGATTTTCCCCTCTTTATAATTAGAAATAGTTCTTATGATAATATTAAAAATATAACGTACTGTATTACAATCATATCATAGAAGAACAAAAAGAGGAAGAATTTATGCAGTGCAAAAATCTTGTAAAATAATAAATGCTGATAATTTTCTACACAACGTAGAAAATGTTTAAGTCAGGCACGTTACAGCGACGTAGGTAAGGCGGACATTTTGAGGGAATTCCTTCAACAAAAGTTTAAAAAAAAAACACACACACACAAGTTCTTTGGGCAAAAAACTCTAAGGATTTATTATCAAAATAGTATACGCCTTAAATATTGTTATGCTGAACAAAAATTATATTTTTGTTTTCTGCAAACAGCTTGCTAAGCAGCATTCTATGAGCCATAAAATGACATAATAAATTATAACAATATTTAAGGGGGTATCTTATATGATCATGTTAAAATAGCATACAAACCAGTGTTAATATACGTATTTGATTTTCAGGACCACACATTCATAATACCTTCTTAAGAAAAAGTAGGTGTAGATACAAGATGAAATAGCCTTATTCTTTAATGCAAGGATTTGATCTTGGGCTGAAACAGAAGTTTAAAAACACCGTAATGTACCCGAGGAAATTTTGTAAATTTTGTTTCCTCATTTTTAAACAACTTCAAATGTGAGGCTCTATGAAAGATATCCACACATGTCAGTATTATTTATGTGACTCTAATCATAATCGCTGGAGACATTTTTTAAAAAATTTAAAAAACACTAAATTTTCCTAATAAAGGGTACTGTAGGGAGGGGGAATTTTCTTAAAAATTTTCGTATTGCATCCTTGGAAGATGCTTAACTTGTATACCAAGTTTGGGGTTTAACTGACGTCTAGTTTTTGAGTCATGCCGTTCACAGACACACATAACCAAACACACCGACCTTTTTCTTAACGTCCCTTTTTAGGTTAAGGCATCCCAGAACATGCATTCTCGATGAAATCTTGATATTGAACTTTTGGTTGAAGTGTAATACCTCCACTTACCAACCAGAGTTAGGTGATGGATAAAGTAAAAATCTGATGTGTTACACTCGCATGACTTTCTCTACTCTTGTACAAACTATTTTTACATCTACTTCATGTTAATCGAGATAGACACTTGCAGAAACTTATCTTATTGCTAATTTTCTTGTAGGTGCAAGGGGAATATGGTTGGCTTTAAGTGATAGTCAAATCTTTTAAGAGCTGTTTGTTATGTGCATTTCATTCTATTTCCATGTCCAGGACATAAAAAAGAAAGAAAAAAAAAAGAATAACGAATTCCCATTTGAGAAAAAGTATAAATATTGGAAAATTCAAACGAATACAAAGGAATACCTCGGAAATGGTTCACTCGACACACACACACACACACACACCAAAAAAATAAGACAAATTGTGTGTTTTAACGAGATCTACATTTTTTTGTGTAGTAAAATTTTATCTATCTCTTACCCGTTATGCAAAATTCATTCCGAATGACGATATGCATTTCATTTGCCATGAAAGTATCAAAAACATATGGTTTTTTAATCAAAATCGTTAGAGCCCTTTTTGAGAAAATCAAAATTTTCGAAAAATATTCCATGTAAAGGGTAGTCTGGGGTGGGTGAATTTTCTCAAAAATCTTCGTGTCGCATCTTTGAAAGATACTGAACCTAAATACCAAGTTTGGTATTTATCTGACTTTTCGTTTTTGAGTTATGCTGTTCACCGTCGCATATCCACACACACACACACACACACACACACACACACACGGACCTTTTTCTAAAAATGCTTTTTTTTTGGATTCAAGGGGCCTCAAAACACGTGTTTCCGGTCAAATCTCGATATTGAATTTTTGAGTGGAATGCAATACTTCTCCTACTTACTATACGTAGTAGAGAAAGTAAAAATTACTCGTATAATGAATCGTTAATATAAGTTACAGATACTCTCTAAATTTCATGCAATTATATCCAATAGTATCAGCGTTATTTTACATTGACGGATGAAAAACGTAAAACATAATTTTTTTCCGGAAATGCAGAGGGAGTTTAATTTTACTGTGACGCTAATAGCGTACACTTAATAAAAGAAGGCTATGGATCCGTGTATGGACCACAAAATAAAATCCGCTTAGATCATACAATTCTTTTGTGGGGTTGATAAACCAAAAGTCCATTTTTACTCATATTTGTACTGTTTTCAAGCTCCCCTTTAAAGTCGGTATTAGACGTAACAACATTCCCTCAACCTGGCGTATACATGCTTTACGCAAGTAATGTGTACCTATCCGCCTAATAAGGAAAAACGCCAGTAGTAATGCGCTTGTAAAATATCCAACGCTGGGAAAGCCTGCGACGGCATGTCCAACGTCCCGGGTAATAACTCCAATAGCTTTACGTAACGTATTAGCCTACTGCGCAAACGTCCTGACCTTCTGTTAACCGATCGCAATGTATATAAATGCAATTTACCACAAGTAGTGTATTAGTGCATTATTTTATATGGTTATGGATCAAAATGAGCTATTTAAGAACGTGTTCCAAGCAGTTTTTGGAGGAGTTTGTTGTCTTTGGAAAGTAAAATACAAAGAATATAGCGATAGACTTAGCAAGGGTAAAGTCTTATGAACAGCTTGTAAACAAAATGAAGTATTAGACCCGGAAGGTATAGGAAGACAGCGCAAAAAAAAACCTGATGTGTTACATTCAAATGACTTTCTCTACCCTCTAATACTTATTAGTGGATACGCAAACTATTCTTACTAAAGCTTATTTTTATGCATTTTAATCTAAATATTCAAATATCTCAGAAATGAATTATGCTGCAAAAAAACTCACTTGAACTAAACTGCGTGTTTTAAAAAGACCTGCATTTTTTGTAAAGTACGTTAATATCTATCGCTTAAGGTTTATTCAACATTATAAAAAATTTCCTTCCAAATGAAGTGGACTTCATAGGCTATTCCCAGAAAATTCAAGATATACATTTTATTTGTAATGCAAATATCTTTAATGTATGGTATTTTAATAAAACAAAACGTTAGAACCATTTTTATAAAATAAAAACTTCCGAAAAATATTCCATGTAAAGGGTAGTTTGGGGTGAATGGTGGTATCTTGGAAGGTGCTGAACCTAAATACCAATTTTGGTATTTATCCGACTTTTCGTTTTTGAGTTATGCTGTTCACAGACACACACACGCGCGGACCTTTTTTTTAAAAATGCTTTTTTTTAATCCAGGGGCCTCAAAACATGTATTTCCGTTGAAATCTCGATATATTTTTGGGTGGAATGCAATACCTCCCCTACTTACTATACGTAGTAGAGAAAGTAAAAAGAGATTAATTCTCTGAAAAATAGATGGAGAAAGAATTAAAGAAAGTGAAGTATACAAACCACATATTTGGTACTATTGGTACTATTTAACCTATCTTCATTTTCTCTTGGTATATTCCTCAACCACTCCCTTAATATGCACACTCCACTTCAACCATATCCAACAAAACACCATCCTCTTCCATTTTCACAAGGAACGTACTGCGGAGACACTGCTGAAAAGAATGATCTTTATTGGCGTTTTGCGTGCATGTGTAATAGGGAAAGTGTCAATACACTTATCGCGTACAGCACGTATTCGCCAAGGTTGAGGGAATGCTGCTGCGTCTAATACCCGCTTAACGGCCGTTCTTGAAGCATCACACGCGGTGGACGCTGATAAAGAAATTAAATGAAGATCGGGAAAGAGAATTTGAGCAGACATTCTAGGCCTTATCTTAGGGTATCTCCTTTACATTTACCATTGTGAGAACTGAGAAAACCCTGGAAAAATCTTCAGTTAGGGAGGCGATCCTAGCGGGATTCGAAACGTGGACCTCCCGTTCTCTCAAAGACCTCGACAATCCGTGTCGGTAGGAATCATATGTGCAACTCAAAAAATACAATTTATGTCAAGTGACTTAATTCATGGCATTCACCATTTTCTGAAATACTCTCTGTAGCTGGGATTTTTTGTTATGTTGGTATTTTAAGCATAAGGTTTGAAATGTTCAAGTGCACGCTCTTTTGTTTCTCATGCAAATCGTATGCAACAACAAGGCCAGCGTTTATTGTCTTGCATATAAACTCCTGACAGTCGTCTCAGCCTTCAGCTTTTGTATACCTGGAATTTCTACTTTATCTACTACTTACCTATAGTAAGTAGGATATTGCATTCCACACAAAAATTTGATACCGCGATTTCACCGGAAATACACATTTGACTCCGAAAAAAGCATTTATAGAAAAAAGGTGTGTGTGTCTCAATGTATCTGTTTGTATGTGAACGGCATAACTAAAAATCACATGACTTTCTCTACTCTTGTACAAACTATTTTTACAAAATCTTATTCTCCATCTATTTCATATTAATCGAGATAAACATTTGCAGAAACGATCTTTTGACATGCAAAGAGAATTACATTTTACACATAGCGACCAGTTCTAAAAATATTTCACTATCGCCTGACTATCCCCTTGTTTTGTATTTGCAAGGACAATATAGAAATACAGTAGCCTTTAAGCATATACATATATCTTAATAGCTGGTTGCTAGGTGCAGCACTATTCTCTTTGCCACAGATTAATACTCTTTGCATATCCAAGACAAAATAAATGAATAACGAATTCCTCTTTGAGAAAATAAGTATTGAAAAATATAAGGGAATAACAAGCAATATCTCGAAAATGGTTCACTCAACAACAAAAATGTATATGACATAAATTGTGTATTTTAATGCGATCTACATTTTTTGTGTAGTAAACTTTGTCTATCTCTTATGGTTTACCATTATGCAAAAGTCGTTCACAATGAAGAATACTTTTGGAGACACTCCCAGAAAATTCAAGATATACATTTTATTTGTCATGAAAGTATCTTAAGCATATGATATTTTTCAAAATCGTTAGAGCCATTTTTGAGAAAATTAAAATTTTCGAAAAATGTTCCATGTAAAGGGTAGTCTGGGGTGGGGGAGACTTTCTTGAAAACCTTCGTGTCGCATCTCTGGAAGATACTGAACCTAAATACCAAGTTTGGTGTTTATCCGACTTTTCGTTTCCGAGTTATGCTGTTCACAAACACACACACACACACACACACACACACGCGCGCGCGCGGACATGTTTCCAAAAATGCTTTTTTTGGATTCAGGGGGTCTTAAAACATGTATTTCCGGTGAAATCTCGATATCGAATTTTTGAGAGGAATACAATACTTCCCCTACTTACTATACGTAGTTGAGAATGTAAAAATCTGATTATGGCTTTAGCCGACTGTATTCTTCATACACTACAACAGAATGTGTAACAGAAGATTATTTCGATTAACAAGAAGTAGATAAAAGAATAAGCTTTTGATGGAATAGTTTTTTGAATTATGAGTAGAAAAGTCACGTGAGTGAAGCACATTAAATGTTTAGATAATTCAACAGCATATTTATTGATATTAATAGAAAAGAGACAGAAGTATGAAATTGACGTGAATAATTGTAGAACAAATATGGCTATAAATGATGATAAATCGTAATGTGTGGTTATTACTCATCAGATTTTTATATCACGTTCATTTTTATGTATTATACAGTGAGTTTACATAGAGTATTGACATCAACTTGAGTCGACATGTATGATATGTAAATGGAAAATCTGCTCTAATTGAGAACTCGATGGTGCTGAAAAGGAGAAACAGAGTATAAAGGGATTTTTTGGGGTTGAGAAGATGGTTTGTTGTATTGTTATTTGCCCCACGCTTTGGGAGCCAATTTGAAGAAGAAGTATTATATTTCGACTGTTGGGGAGCCGAACACTTGAAGTAGTTACAACCGCACGTATGGTAAAACGTTTCCGGTAGCCTTCGCCCCAAAATGTTTAAAAAAATATTAAGTTTGTAATTTTGACTGTTTCTTTAAATATTATATATTTATGTTTGTCTCGACTGCGTCAGTACTTATATTTTTAGAGACATGAATGTCTTAGCAGGGAGTGGTGCGACTGTAGGCTTACACAGATTATAATTTTACTTCACTCCATTTATTAATGCTTGACACGATTTAAATAACACTTCACTGATATAGAGAGCTGTGAGATATTTTATTAATTACTTGCACTTTTTAACACGTAAACTATTTTTCGTCTCACACTGAATACGTATTACATTTCTCGAGAACGCCTCTCGCGTCCGGTTAGGAACACTGTCTACAACCAACTGACCTCTAAATTTGTAAATTTTGCTCCATTTTAGTTTCTGATTGACTAATCCTAGTCCAATAGAATACCTTCATTTAACTTTGTTGATTGGCTATTTTATAAGCTGTCTCAAAATTTACATTATTGTTGCACCAATAATGATATTAGCATTATTAAACTTTCTTACTCATTATTGCCTCAAGGTTACCTCATTGTTAGCAACTTTTAACCTATTATTCTCACAGCTCCTACATGATTAAATTATGTAATACGTTCACATAACATTATTACACATGTATACAATAATATAAACATATAGAATGACTGTAATATACACTTTTTATATATTGTTACATACACACATTGCTTTAAGGCGGGCTGTTATTGAAATTATATTATATAATTTGACTGAAATCATTAAGTGTTAAAAATACTGCCTCAGGGTAAATGTATTTTATATAATTAAACGGTATGCTTTTCTGAACATTTCTATGCATGATTTATATTGTACTTAAGTTATACCACTGCTAAATATATTTAAGTAAGTTATTGGCAGCAAATAGTATTAAACGGAAAAGCGAACGAGCCAGGATATAGGATGTGTTGTTATTTGTGTATTATTTTATTTTAATTAGTGTTACCCGATAAGTATATTTTATTCAATTTAGGCTTATTTGGTTAGTTTATCCGAAAAGGTAAAACGTGCTTATTGAAATAACCATTAGTACCGCATTCTGACGGCGAGAGAGTGAATTTCAGATTCCGCATTAGGAGAAGAATCACAAAAATAACTTCTTTGGGGGGACTGGTTGATGAAAATTTATAGATGACAATATATTCGAGGAAATACGGAGTATAATACTTGCTTGGAGATTTTAACATAAGATGTTTAAGGTTACTGTGTTTTCTCCCGTAAAAAATGTTTCCGTTTTTCGCTGCTGCGTTCTCCTGCCGTCGAAATTCTACTGAAGATGCACTCACAAAACTGTGAATATCTCTGGTTCTATTCAGGGCCAGATTTAGTAGTTCTGCGTAACTAAATATAAAATAATATCCATGGGGAAAGTAAATATTAGTAAAGTAGGAATAATATTAATATTATTAGATAAGACTGGGAAATGGATATTACACGTAAAGATGAATATGTATTGAAGAGAGAGTGCAGGCAGCAGGCAGGAAGCGGGGTTGGCTTTTCCCATTGTAGCCGAACAAGGGCAGAACACGCTTTTGTTCGTGTACCGTCAGGTCGCCTGAAAAACAGGTGCGAAGAAAGGAAGGTCAGTGCTCTGATAGCTGCAGGTATACGAGTTCATGTGGAAACTTAAAGCAGGCAACCAATAAGAAAGAAGGTAGAAATTATGTGATAGGAAGATTCTAAATAAAGAAACAGCAGAGTTTTGAAAAAAAAAACTTGGTGATATTTCCTTGGAGGCTGTTCTAGAACAAAAATCTGATGTGTTACACTCACATGACTTTCTCTACTCTTGTACAAACTATTTTTACAAATGCTTATTCTCCATATGCTTCATGTTAATCGAGATGTTAATCGTATTGCTAATTTTCTTGTAGGTGCAAGGGGAATTGGTGGGCTTTAAGCGCTAGTCAAATCCTTTAAGAGCTGGTTGCTATGTGGCGCATTCCATTCTCTTTGCATGTCCAGGACATAAAAAAATGGATAACGAATTCCCATTTGAGAAAAAGTATAAGTATTGGAAAATTTAAGGGAATAACAAGCAATATCTCGAAAATGGTTCACTCAACAAAAAAAGTATACATTGTGTATTTTAACGCGATGTACATTTTTTGTGTAGTAAAATTTTGTGTATCTTTTATGGTTTACCAGTTATGCAAAAGTCTTTCACAATGAAGAATACTTTTTGAGGCATTCCCAGAAAATTCGAGATATACATTTCATTTGTCATGAAAATATCTTAAACATATGATATTTCAATCAAAATCGTTCGAGCCATTTTTGAGAAAATTAAAATTTTCGAAAAATGTTCCATGTAAAGGGTAATCTGGGGTGGAGGGATTTTCTTGAAAACCTTCGTATCGCATCTCTGGAAGGTACTGAACTTAAATACCAAGTTTGGTGTTTATCCGACTGTTCGTTTCTGAGTTATGTTGTTCAGACACACACGGACATGTTTCCAAAAATGTTTTTTTTTGGATTCAGGGGGTCTCAAAAGATATATTTCCGTTGAAATCTCGGTATCGAATTTTTGGGTGGCATACAATAGCTCCCCTACTGACTATACATAGTAGAGAAAGTAAAAAATGTGAATGTCGGTGGGTAGGCGCGATAGTATGAAGTACAGCAGTAAACTCAGCGCTCATACATATGCGTGTATGTGGCGAGGTTCTATGAGGAGTCAGATTTTAAAAATGTGACAGGAAATAAACGGGCAGGAAAACGAACCAGTCTTATTAATCACCAACCCTAGATCCAAGGTCCATGCGAGAACCTGAGATGACATCGAACCCGGAACCCTTCCTAAAAATCCCGTGCGGCCGAATTGGCACACATCACTACTCATGCCACATACCTCACACAGTATTGCCGTCTCCTCACGCTTTCAGACTAACTAAATTTTACTTGCAATGTCGGTCCTCCATGACTATTTATTCTCACAGTGGTTAATAATCCACAACGTATTTGGTCCTGGGTTTGTTTTCATTTAAGAGTAACAGAATTTAATAAGTTTCCCTTATTTCATTGTAATGTTACATGCCCCATTGTGTGAGTGAGCCATCTACCATATCTGCTTTAGTGTTACTCTCAGTGTGCGTTTATCTATTCTGTGGTATGGGGCATTGTCCATATCAGCGAAGCCCAACCTCATCTCTTACGAGCTAATGATGTCATATTGTCGCTTCACCCCACCTCTTTCGTTTTATGTTATGAAACATTTCACCTTCACTCACTCTGGATGCAATGGCATGTTCCAAAGTAACCAAACAGAGTTCGGACTGCCATGAACACGTGAATGCGTCATAGCTCCGCGAACAATGCTTGGGGGTAAATTCACTCCTCCCTGTTTCGCTTAAGGTTGAGCATCATTCGTCCATAACAATAGCAGGGATGTTAAGGAGCAACTGGTTGTTAAACCATCTGTAGAAATGGTCATGGTTAATGCCTTCATGGCAATCCCCATGTCTTCTCGAATTGAAGAAGAGATGTTCCAGCAGGGCAATAATAAAATCCTGCAGGCGACCTCACGGAGCTTTCAATTCTGTCACCAGTTCAGCCCTTTAATGCGGTATGGCCGACGTTTAACCACGCTTCAGCCAACCATACTATTTACCTCAATTTCTTATTTTGTATTTATCTTAAAAATAAAGCTCTTAAGACTATTATATCGGGTCTTTCAAGCATTATTTTTCCCTAATTTATTTTTTGAACTCAAATCCAGATCATGGGTGACCTTGTTCAAAGAGCTAAGGCTTCCCTGAAATAGCTCTGCTTTTTTAAGAAAAGAAATAAGTTTGCATACGGTAGGATGTTCATTCTGGGTTAGTGGCGTAGATCTATGTGCCGTATTGCATTTAATTCAAAGTTGTCCAATTGAGTTTCTCTGAGTTAAATTCAGTAGTTACTAACAAAACAGGCTAACAATACAGAAAGTACTATTGTCCATTACAAAGAAGAGTGCCTTTCACTGAAAACAAACTCTTTTTATTATCCGCGCAAAAGTAGTTCGCAATCCCCGCCCCTAATGGCTGTTTGATCCCCTCTCACGTATTTGTTGAACACTGTTTAAATCTATAAAAACGCGCCATGTGTGAGAATCATAGTTCAAAATGCAACTTGAGGTAACAATCGATTTTATAAGTATGCGGCAATGAACATTTTACTTACGTTAATCACAATCCACGGGCAAAAGTGCAACACCCAACTCCGAAGATGACTCAGATGCCATATTGGAATCGGAACTACTCTCCAAAATAATGACAAGCTTATACACAATTCCACAGCACAGTCGCACTTAAAACAAGTTCCCACGTTTTATCCTCTTCTATGTTGTATTATGTCTGTTTATATTCCCTGCTCGCTTTGGTTACACTTCTCACTGTAACGCCTGTAAAATCCGATATTAGTTTCGTAATATGCACAATGCAAGTGTCGGGTATTTTTCTAATAGTGAATTGAATATATGAAATATTGTTTGTTTTTCGCCACTTTTTAACTGTTTCCCACTTTTGTGTTTGAACAGTTTATTCGCACTACAAGCACCTTTCTCTGCCATGTGAACTCAAATACCAATTCCTAATTCACAAGATTTGATCTGAGCATATGTGTGTTACCGTATTATGAATGACTGTTCGCTTATCATATTCCCTGTGTTACGCAAAGTGTTTATTCGATACTCAGATAGCACCTCTGGGAATTCATTGCAGCATTTATTGTATGTGAAGAGAGTGGCAGAAATGCATACGGTTGGTATTAACAATCAAGATGCTCTCGGCGTTAGCGCAATAGCAGACGAAAATCATATTTTGTAATCTCTTAACAGCTATTATATATCCATTACTCTTAACAATGAGTTCTTATGATAACCGCAATAAAATGTGCAGTTCTATACCTTTCCTGCTCTAATATTTCATAATAGAATATACGTATTAAGGAACTATTTACTTTGGCGTAAGAGTGTGTTCTTGGGTTCGTGACAAGCAGAAGCACGTGCTTATGTTTACCTCAGAGAAGCCTCTGGTTTGGAATGGACAGTACATACCTACTTGTTTGGGGACAGACATCTCTAGCATTGTTTACACGCGGCCAACGTGGCAACTGCCCCTATAGTATGTATAGCGAATACAGGCTACTCGTCACGATAACGGCGCCATCAATCCAACGTTATTGCGAAATGTCCCGCGTAGCAATTGAGTGCACAAACAGCAACTTTCAGGATACCGCACCACTAGGGCGATAACTGACCTGAGAGGCTCATGAGTCACCAATGTAAGCAAAGAAATTAAAGCTAGACTATATAGCTTGTCTCAACCTTAACAGACAATTTTGTGGTAAATGGGATATCTCTGACTCTATCTAACGCATGCATATTGCCATTAGCTTCGTCCTTTTTTTTTTTTTTTACTCTCGCGCTGTCGCCAAGTTGCTAATAAGCAGTAACATGGTGTAAATATTCATTTGTTACAAATTGCAGCTTTTAACACATTATCCTATGCAGCACATTTTTCTCTACCAGATTATGTCATTTTTAGAGCCTTTATAGATTTCTGTGCGCAAGATTTTAAAGAAAACGAGTTTTCCAGTAAAAGTTCAATATTTGCTGTTTCTATGCTTATCATGCAGTAACTAATAAACTAAAGGGTAGAAAGCAACATATGTTTTTTCTTAGATAGAATAAACTAGTGTGCTGTTACCTGCCCAGCTAGAATTCTTTACCTTTAATAAAATGAGCTTTACAATTTTTAAATTAAATATTTTCAGAAAATCCTATACCTATTCAGTAGAAAAGTCGCCTATAGAGAAACGTTTTTTGTTATTGGGTTTACAACATGTACCAAGCGGAAGAAAATGTTGAGGAGGGTTGGAGACAGTTTTTAAACAAACCGGAATCTTGTACTTCTTGTGTACGACAAACAAAAGTCATCCATCTATTCAACTAACAGGCTAGACACGAGGCAAAAGGCAGTATTGGTTAACATCAGTTGTTCATCAGTTGTACGTTTATAGCGAGTGTAATAGCATTAAGTGTTATGTAGGTTATTGATTTAACTTTTTAGATAATTATTTGTGGTTATGGAGGGAGAAGCTAGAGCTAATAAACGCAAAGTAATGATGAATGTTTAGATTATTTTTCAAGTAAAATGAATGTTAGTAGGGCAGTAAAAGAAACAGCTAAGGCTACCCGGATGTTCAGAAACAGTAGTGTATAGGATAAAAAAAAAACGAATAAAAGGACCTCTAAGAACCCATAAAAAGGAATGCAAGAAAGGATGGGGGAAACAAAAACACGCTGGGTTAACGCTATGTAATGGAATAGCGCAAAGCGAAGTGTGGCGCATCGTTCATTATTCACCGTTTGAAAACTTTCTACTCACGTTGTATGTGATTTTGTCAAGGGCAAATAGTAATGATACCCAACCAAACTATAGCTTTTAACATTTTATACCTCTATATTTATTTTATAATATATATTTTTATGCCTGTAAAATCGTATTTCGAAGCACTAAAAATAAAAGCGGAGACATAAAGTGCAGGTGAAAATTAAATGTCTTACAATTAATTGCCTTAAATAGCAATACAGATATTTCACTATTTGGTGATGTATCATCCACAAGAGGACATTAGATTGGGAGACGGATCGCGGACGGGCGCCACAGTTGGGAGCATACGTATAGTACATGTGGCAACAATGTGCCCCATTTAACCTGTCCAGGAAGCCCTCCGCCGGTGTTGAACCCGCGACCTCGGGAACTAGAGGTTAACATGATAACCACTACACCATGGAGGACGACATATAAACGTGATGTTTATTGTTGAACACCTGATGCGCATGGAATCAATGAGGGTCGCATCCAAATCTCTCTGAGGCTTCATTTGTCATCAGTTTCATAAGAAGAAATCTCCAGAGTCGCTAGATTTTTAAGCATGATTTGTAATTCCATCAAATTGTTACATATATTGTTAATGTTTTAAGATTTTGCCGCCCCTAAATCCCGCTACCCTGGGAGGTGGCACGGCTCGACTACCCCTTGAGCCGTCCCTGGTTCTATTTCAACCAGAGCATCAGGGCCTTTTCTTGCTCTTCTGCTTTAGAACTATCCCAAATAACACTAAGGTACCAAAGTCCCCATGCGCTTTTAATTCCCAAACAAAAGTTTTGTGCTTGTAACGTTTTGTGAAATGAAGGTTTATTGTGAAGATTAGGCATGTTTACTTATGTCCCTGCAGTGATAATAGGAAAATGATACTTTAAATAAACAAAACACGAAGGAAATCAACAGTTTAAAATGTTGTCCTTGTCTGCAGGAAGTACTTGTGGAAATCGGAGCATGGACAGAAATCACTAACACAAATAAAAGAAGAAATTAATATGTAGCTTGGTTACAATGTTGCCCTTGACAAAGGTGCAAACTGCATCCAGTTAACTTCCATGAAACCGAACGAATTAGGGGCCCACATTCGGGAGGTCTCGGGTTCGATTCCCGTGACAGCGCACTCTGACCTTAGGCTTTTCGTGATTTTTCCGAGTCAGTGGGCGAATAATGTACGGATGGTTTCTCATTTACTACGACTTTCTTTCTATCATTTTCCTTTCATTCCGTTTCCTTGTCAAGTTTCAGGTGCGTTTTTAGGTTTCGTGCCATATTTCGGTGCTGGACAGATGGTACGGATGCTTGCTCAAAGAGAAGAGTATTCTCTATGTATACTAGAGGGCTGCTTGGTTCAGAGGTCGTTCATCGTCCTCTCTGGGCAACTCCAGTAGTGGAACGTGTCTTCCAGCCAGGAACAATTAGGGATTTCCACGCATCTGCGTGGCCTGTCTGCCTCCTATGGTTCCTTAACCTCATCCCTTCCTCCTAGGGGAGTGGTAGCCACAATAAATCTCCCATAGGTCCAGTGTGCGAAGTGTCCCCCATCCGTTGCACATCCTATACCCTAACCTCCACTAAGGAAGTATCAGTTATTTTAATGTGAAACATTTAAATCCAGTTTGCTCAGAAACTATTGGGGAAACTTCTAGAAGGCTTGCAACGGTGTGGGTACTAAATCATGGTCATTACTTCAATAGGTACTATGTATTTACACAGAGTATGACCTTTTTACAATCAATGACTTTCTCTACTCTTGTACAAACTAATTTTACGAATGCTTATTCTCCAGCTATTCATGTTAATCGAGATGTTAACCTTATTGCTAATTTTCTTGCAAGGGGAATACGGTAGGCTTTAAGCAATAGTCAAATCTTTTAAAACCTGGTTGCTATGTGGAGCATTCCATTCTCATTGCATGTACAGGACATAAAAAGACGAGTAACGAATTTCCATTTGAGAAAAAGTATGAGTATTGGAAAATTAAAACAAATAAAAATGAATATCTCGAAAATGTTCACTAACAAACAAACAAAACAAAAAGTATATGACATAAATTGTGTGTTATAATGAGATCTACATTTTTTTCGTGTAGTAAAATTTTGTCTATCTCTTACGGTTTACCAGTTATGCGAAAGTCATCCAGATTGAAGAGAATTTTTGGGAACATACCCAGAAAATTCAAGATATACATTTCATTTGAATATGATATTTTAAACAAAATCGTTAGAGCCATTGTTGAGAAAACCAAAATTTTCGAAAAATGTTCCATGTAAAGGGTACGAGGGCAGTCCCAGAAGTACCCGACCTGGTGTATAGATAGTAGTAGTTGTTTCAAACAAATGACTGTGGTAGAAAGTACCAACCTTATAAAACTTAAGTTTGAAGTTTGACGATGGTACGTCGTTTAGTAATTGTTTGGCAGCCATCAATAGTGAATTCCTCAGCAGATTTGTAAACATGGATAAAACTGGTAATCCTTATGTGATAGAATACTTTCATTTGAAATGTCTTAGTCTAACTAATATTAAAGTGAACTAGATTCTACTCTAGGGGAGTCTGCTCCTTCGTTTACAACAGTAAAATATTGGTTAGCAGAGTTTAAGCGAGGTCGTAGAAGCTGCCAATACGAACATTGCAGTTGTCGACCAAATGACGTGACCACGCCAGAAATTCTGAGGAAAATCCACAAAATGGTATTGGATGACCGTCGACTGAGCGCGCGAGCTAGCAGACATCGTAGGCATTTCAAAAAGTGCTGTTCATCGCATACTGACTGAAAATTTAGACATGAAAAAGCTATGCGCAAGATGGATGCCGCGTTTGCTCACAATGGAACAAAAGCAGCATCGTGAAAGATGTTTCAATAGAGTGTTTGGCGATGTTGTGCTGCAATAAAGCCGGTTTTTTTGTGTCGATTCATAACCATGGATGAATCATGGGTGTATCACTTCCCACCTGAGGCGAAGGAACATTCAAAACATTGGATTGAAAGGGGATAATCGGCTCCAAAGGTGAGACAGTTCTATTTGCAGGCGAGGTCATGACGTCAGTTTTTTTGGAATGTGTGTGGAATAATTTTCCTTGATTATCTTCAAAAAGGAATAACAATTAATGGCGAGTATTATGCAAACTTATTGCAGCATTTGAATGATGAAATCAAGCAAAAGCGGCCGCATTTAGTGGAAAAGAAGCTTTTGTTTCCTCAAGACAATGCACCAGTTCACACATCATTATCGTCATGGCCAAAATCAATGAGTTTAAGTTCGAATTGCTTCCTCATGCACCCTATTCGCCAGATTTAGCCCCCTCTGATTATTTTCTATTTCCAAAGTTGAAGAAATAGCATGGTGCTAAAATATTTGCCAACAGTGAAGAGCTGGAGTCTGCAGTTGATGACTATTTTGCAGAATTCGATGGTTCTTAGTATAAACAGGGTATCGAAGCTATTGAATATCGCTGGAAAAGTGTATCAAGCTGAAAGGAGACTATGCAGAGAAATAAAGATGTTTTTTTCCAACATTTTTGTGTTTTCTTTGTCACGTCGGGTACTTCTGGGGCAGCCCTCTTCGTGTCGCATCCTTGGAAGATACTAAACTCAAATACCAAGTTTAGTATTCATCCGAATTTTAATTTTTGAGTTATGCTTTTCATAGACAGACAGACACACACACACACACACACACACACACACACACACACGGGCATGTTTCCATTTTATTTTGATTCAGAGCACCTCAAATAATGTATTTCCGGTGAAATCTTTGTATGGAATTTTTGGTTGGAATGCAATACTTTACCTACTTAGTATGCGTAGTAGAGAAAATAAAAAAGGGTTGCTGTGTTGGGGACACGCATGTTTACTCACAGACAATTAGTTTAAGGACTAGATATTGTAGAAATCATTCATACAATAGCTTATGATTTGTATCTATTTCCTGTTAGTAATAATAATATTTTATAAACTGGTTTCAATCTACTCTTTGTTGTAGGCCTTTATATTGCATATGGAATGCATCCAAATTCCATCCCGTTATCTTCGAGAGTAAAATGTGAACAACTCAACTCATTCCCCTAGCATGTAGTATGTAGCGTGAAACTGTAATAATGCTCTGAACATAGTGAAGTGTAAAGTGGTGCGACATCCCTGTTAAGAAAAATCGGCAGTGACGCTGAGCACACGTAGCTGGTTGTGACGGCGACATTACTGGTAACACTTTGTAAAAGAACAAGCGTTATTACAAGTTATATATCCTGGTGACTTTCATTTGATTAGAATCATATATTTTAGCAATACATAGATTTTTTTATCTGTTTTATGTGTATACTTTACAAAATTGTTACATCCATTTTGTAGAGCAAATTTTTACTTTCTCTACTACGTATAGTAAGTAGGGGAAGTATTGTATTCCATCCAAAAATTTGATACCAAGCATTCACCGGAAATACTGTTTTGAGACCCCCTGAATCCTAAAAAAGCATTTTTGGAAACATGTCCGTGTGTGTCTGTGAACAGCATAACTCAGAAACGAACAGTCGGATAAACACCGAACTTGGTATTTAGGTTCAGTATCTTCCAGAGATGAGACACGAAGGTTTTCAAGAAAATCCCCTCACCCTAGATTACCCTTTACATGGAACAATTTTGAAAATTTTAATTTTCTCAAAAATGGCTCTAACGATTTTGATTAAAATATCATATGTTTCAGATAGTTTCATGACAAATGAAATGTATATCTCCAATTTTCTGGAAATGGCTCCAAAAGTATTCTTCATTGTGAGCGACTTTTGCATAACTGGTAAACCATAAGAGATAGACAAAATTTTACGACACAAAAAATGTAGATCGCGTTAAAATACACAATTTATGTCACACACATTTTTTTGTTGAGTGAACCATTTTCGAGATATTGCTTGTTATTCCCTTAAATTTTTCAATACTTATTTTCTCAAATGGGAATTCGTTATTAATTTTTTTGTCTTGGATATGCAAACAGTATTAATCTGTGGCAAAGAGAATGTTGCTGCACATAGCAAACAGCTATTAAGAGATATGCCTGTGCTTATATTGCCCTTGCAAATACAAAACAAGGGGAACATAGCAGACCTTAAGCGATAGTCAAATATTTTTATAACTGGTCGCTATGTGTAAAATGTAATTCTCTTTGCATGTCAAAAGATCGTTTCTGCAAATGTTTATCTCGATTAACATGAAGCATATGGAGAATAAGAGTTTGTAAAAATAGTTTGTACAAGAGTAGAGAAAGTTATCTGAGTGTAATACATCATATTTTTTTATATAACATCTGATTTTGCGGTTAAAATCTGTTTTGTCGATACACGAAACTGCAATATCGTTTTGCAGTCACTATAGGTCTGTTGAAATTTCCAAGCCTTTTATAATGGAAAGGGAAGTTATGCATTATGATCTAGATTGAGATTAATTTACTACAAGACCGAGTTAGGTTAAAAAAATAAATAAATAAATAAATAAATAAATAAATAAATAAATAAAGGCCACTAGCATTCAAGAGTATTGCTTAAAATACTGGAACACTAAAATGTACAGCGGGAATTATTAATACAACAAAAATTTTCATTTCACACAAATTGCATATATTTCTTCTTGCAATAATTTTTGTCCGCCTTTATGGTTGTCATTTTAAGAAAACTTAACAAGAATAGAGAGGATCTCGCAGACGTTTACAAAAAAACAAATATATTTTTATTTATCATCCAATATCAAATATAATTTTAATAAAAGACCTAGAGCCATTAGAGGAAATGGAGCTTAACGATATTCTTTCTAAGTAGAGTGTTTTGCGGTGGGGAGTTTTCTGAAAAACTTCACTTGCATCCTTGCTTGACTTTAATATTAGCATTTGTCAGACTTAATAGCATATGAGTTACCTTTTTACTTTCTGGTATATAGTAGGCAGAGAAGTTAGGTATTGCATTCCACCCAAAAATTCGATACCGAGATTTCATCGGAAATGTGTACAAGTTTTGAAGCCCCTTGAACGAAATATAATATAATATAAAAATTTTTAGAAAAAGGTCTGTGTGTATGTGTCTGTGAACAACATAGCCGAAAAACTAAAATCGGATAAATACCAAATTTAATATTTAGTACCTTCCAAAGAAAACACGAAGATTTTCAAGAAAATCCCCACCCTCCAAATATCCTTAACATGGAACATTTTTCGAAATTTTTTATTTTTTAAAAAATAGCTGTAACGATTTTGATTAAAATACCATATCTATCATAGTTATTTACATGCCGAATAAAATTTATATCTTGAATTTTTTGGGAATAGCCTGTGAAGTCCACGTCATTCGGAAAGGAATTTTGTATAATCTTGTACAACTGGTAAACGATAAGCGATAGACGAAAACGTATAGCACAGAAAATCTATTTTTTGTCGCATTACCATTTCGTTACTAATGGTTCGAATTGTTGAATACTTAGGCATTTTTTAAAAGTGCTGTCATTTTCAGTTGTTTCTCACGATGTCATGGAAGGAGTATGACATTTAAGGCCAACGTATAGCGTCCAGTTCTAAAACATTGACTATCCTATTCACTTTGTATCTATAACGAAATGTGCAATGCAGCTATTTCCAACAATATTTATTTCGATTAAAATAAAGTAGGTAGGAAACTTTCGTAAGAATAATTTGTATACCCACTAATAAGCGACGAGGATAGAGAAAGTCATGTGAATGTAACACGTCGGATTTATATTCCTGTAATTTCCACTAAAAAAATTCAACATCGATATTTAGAGAAAAAACACAAATGAAAATGGAATTGGACCCAGATAGAAGAACGATTTTAAGGAAGGTTTGGAAATATGGCATCCTTTTCTTGCACATGCGCTTTTTGGTAATAAGAGTGAATTGTGATATAAACAGTAGTATTACTTAGAAATCATTGCTAAGAAACAATGTATCGCGATTAATGTAAAGTGGACAGAGAAATAGTTTTTATACCAACAATATAACAAATAACAGTATCGATGAAATATTAACAGTAAACTATGGATATTTTTAAGATAATATGTCGGGTAAGTCCGTTTGCTTATTGTGATTTTGGCCAGTTTTACGTTTGTTGGCTATTAGCACCGTGTGTTCGTCTATTCCTTTCTACGTATGAAACAACACCCTAACCACCCCACGCACGAAGTTGAAATCATACCTGACCTTACATATCGGCATGCTTCAATTTCAGATAGGTAACAAATTAAGTGTAGATACCTTCCATGGTTAGCCTTCAAAGTGTACAAAATTCGGACAAGTCGCCGCTCTTACGAAATTGAAATTTTATATTAGTTCTAAGAAAATTTGCCAACACGCTCTAAGTCTGCATAAAATTAAGTATAGTTGGTGTGGAGAGAAAATTTGTAATTTTTACTTTCTCTGCCATACAGGTATAGTCAGTAGAGGAAAGCATTCGATATCGATATTTCAATAGAAACACGCGTTTTGAGATCCCTGAAAATATATGTGTGTGTGTGTGTGAACAACATAACGCTAAATGGAAATATGATTAGATACTAAACTTGGTATTTAAGTTCAGTATCTTCCAAAGATGCGAAATGAATTCACGAAAATCCCACAACACCAAACTACTCTTTAAATGGAAAACGTTCACTTAGTTTTGATTTTTTCAAAAAACGCTAACGGTTTTGGTTAAACTACCGTAGATATAAGATTATTACATGGCAAATGAAATGTCTATCATCTTGAATTTTCTGGGAATAGCTTATGAAGTCCTCTTCATTCGGAGTGAATTTTGTATAAGTTTGTGTAACAGTGAAACCGTAGGAGATAGACAAAAGCTTACTTTAAAAACTGTAGGGGTCTTTAAAACATGAAATTTGTGATGATTTTACTTTCTCTACCACGAACAAAGAGCGCCAAAGAAAATCTCGCTGCACCTTGTGTCTGTGTCACATTATTTATCGCTGTACGTGGCCTTACGAAGCCATCGTCATTTCATTGGTTGCTTTAGGCCACGGTGCAAGGGCGCGCCACTCCTGTTAAATAGTTACACCAATAACCACAACAAGGTTGCAAAATGGCGTAGAAACGAAATATATGTTTACGCTCTCGATCGTACTATTGTCTAAAAGAGAAAGAGGTAGAGTGGGTGCATTCAGTTTGTCACACAGACCTTTTATCGTGATTGGTACCTTTTATCGTGTGTGTGTGTGTGTGTGTGTGTGTGTGTGTGTGTGTGTGTCTGTGAACAGCATAACTCAGAAACGAACAATCGGATAAACACCAAACTTGGTATTTAGGTTCAGTATCTTCCAGAGATGCGACACGAAGGTTTTCAAGAAAATCCCCCCACCCCAGATTACCCTTTACATGGAAGATTTTTCGAAAATTTTAATTTTCTCAAAAATGGCTCTAACGATTTTGATTAAAATATCGTATGTTTAAGATATTTTATGACAAATAAAATGTATATATTGAATTTCTGGGAATGTCTCCAAAAGTATTCTTCATTGTGAACGACTTTTGCATAACTCGTAAACCATAAGAGATAGACAAAATTTCCCTGCACAAAAAATGTAGATCGCGTTAAAATACACAATTTATGTCATATACATTTTTTTTGTTGAGTGAACCATTTTCGAGATATTGCTTGTTATTCCCTTAAATTTTTCAATACTTATTTTCTCAAATGGGAATTCGTTATTCATTTTTTTGTCTTGGATATGCAAAGAGTATTAATCTGTGGAAAAGGGAATGGTGCTGCACCTAGCAACCAGCTATTAAAAGATATGTATATGCTTAAGGGCTACTATATTTCTATATTGGCCTTGTAAATATATATTCCCCTTACATCTACAAGAAAATTAGCAATAAGATAGACTCTGCAAATGTTTATCTCGATTAACATGAAGTAGATGGAGAATAAGCGTTTGTAAAAATAGTTTGTACAAGAGTAGAGAAAGTCATGTGAGTGTAACACATCAGATTCTTAAACATTTGACTATCGCTGTTCTCTTTGTATCTATAACGAAATGTGTAATGTAGCTATGCAAAGGGTTATTTGGACTGAAATGTAGTAATAGAAAAATAACCTTTAGTAAGAATAGTTCGTATCCCCACTTAAACAATAGAGGGTAGAGAAAGTCATGTGTATGTATCACATCAGATTTTATTTTATTTCTATTTATTTGCTTTGTAGCTTTAGCCGTTTACAAGATACTTTCTGTTCTTGGTAGGCCTTTTCCAGCAAGCTCAACGCTTTTAAAACGTTATCTAAGAGTGCTCAAAATATAAAATCCAGCATACATAGAGGAAACTAAATTTTAAAAATTGATTATCGTACTTGCGTCCTGCATGCTTGAGTGTAGCTAATAAAACATTTATTGGAACCATTTTGCACCAAGAAGTACAAAGACAAGCTCCTCTGCAAATACTTTGTGGAATAGAAGTCAAACTAACTTATAGTGGATAGAGAAATTAAATTCTTTTGGTTTATTTCTCAAAATATCCACATTAATTAATTTTACCAATGCTACTTTTTTCGCCACCAAACAATGCAATATAAGTTTTTGGGCGATCGTGTTTTCTCAGGAATTTACCATTTATTATGACGTGGCTGGGAAGTCGGTTTTCCCGTATCTGTTGCAACCAACATAACCTACACACCTGTTTTAGTGTTTTTATAGCTTGTGGTCGCTAATGATATTACAAAGCTTTTGATGTTATGATAATAGACACGGAATACAGTCATATTTTGTTGAATTTTTACTGTTTCAGTCTTTCCTCTGTCTTTACTTTTACTTATCGTGTTGACTATCACATTAATGTACCAGGAAAAGCGAACCGAATGACCTTCACTTCATTTCTTGTCATCTAACCATTTTTTGAGTATAAGATATGCTCTGTCGTACCTTGATTTTGAGGCAATATTTTATATCACAACACCGTGAATACCAGAGTGATTGTAGTGATTGTAGTGCAAATTAATTTTATTGTATGACAATGATTTTAGAAGTTTGTTAGCCTTAAACATTGTTAGGAAATAAGTTTACACGGCCTCACTGAAACTGACAATAGAAGTGGGTAACAATAAAGCGAGGGGGTGAGTTGTTTATCACTAACAAGAGACAAACAAATGACGTTAGAGTAGCATGCCTTTCTTTAGAAATGGAGGGAATATCTTCCCTAGAGCATATATGTTAGTAGTAGTGATTGGCTGACAAAACAGACGCTAATGTTGGCGCGATTTGGTAACCAATAGCAGTTCTATTATAATGTTTAGGCATTTCGGGGAGGAGTAGTATATATTCTCGAGCCATAAGCATGTTTCACGCAGTTCTAAGGAATCTCTCGCGAGGTACACATCACGCAGTTCTAAAGAATCTCTCACGAGATGCAAGTGTCGCGCAGTTCTAAGGAATCTCTCGTGAGGTGCACGTCATACGCGGAAACTAATACGATATTAATTACATTTGGAAATACCACAGTTTCAGTCAGGCGTGTATAAAGATTAAAGATGTGAATTATTAATTAAGGGTGACGGCAATAAAAGTGTAAAAACAAATTCTTTTATCAGTGTTAACTTTTAGTAACAACTCCTTTCCGTTTACACGCCCTGCTCAGAGATACTTGCTTAACTGAGTAATAATAGCTAGCCAGGAGGACAAAGAAACCAAATTTTAAAATAATAAAACAATAACAGGCGCCCAGCAAATAAGATAACACGAGTCGATTACTGCGACAATTTGGGTATATTAGAAACCAAAGATGCACATTCTATTTGCACTTCTCTTCAATTTCCGACTCAAAGTTTTCACCACAATAAATAAAATGCTTTTGCAATAACATGCGAAAATAATCGATAGCAATGAACTATCGTGGCTCGACTTCAATCGATCTGGCGTTTATTTAATAAAAGTTTGGCTGTAGAAGAGGCATCCATATACAGTATTTTAAAGACAGGATTTTTATGAGCAACTAAGAAGAGAACGTTACCACTGACGTTATCGTCGATCACCAAAAAGTAGTACGCAATATACAATAAGTGTATTAATAGAATCTCGAAAATAGAAAAACTTTTCCTTGTTTCTGCTATAAACCACTTAAGTCGCTATGTACTACAACGTAATCCAGATATTTATGATGTTAATGTCAACACAGTGCCAGAAGCTAAATTTTTTATGTTAAATCGACGTTGTTTCTATTGCTTTTACTTTTATTTTTCCTATGTTGTCATAGTTATTTTTGTTAAAAGGACAAGCACTTGTGTTTTTCCTTTCACAAGTATGGTATATCGCTATTCTCCTCGCACCGGACAAGAATCTTTCGTAATAAAATTCATTTACTCCGTAATTGCTGGTCTCTAATCATCATGCAGCCTCGGAAACCTGGCCTTTAACAGTTGCACCACTCCTGTGGGGGGGGGAGCGTGTCTGCTTCACATTCAAGTGGTCCCGAATTGGAAGCTCGATTAAGGTGATTTACTCGGATAAGGTTTCCCAGGGTTTTCTCTTAAACTGGGTACACGAATGTCAGGTAATTTTAAGATCTATGAACCCGGGCTCATTTGAACACAATTTCACCCATTTCATTCACTCATCGTCTGACATGACTTACGCTGCAAAGGACGTTAAACTTAAAAAAAATCTGATGTGTTGCATTCACATGACTTTCTCTACCCTCTAGCGTTTATTAGTGAGTATACAAAGTATTCTTATGAAAGTTTATTTTTCTAACTTCTTCATTTTCCGGAAATAGTTGCACATTTCGTTATAAATACAAAGGGAGTAGCGATAGTCAAATGTTAAAGAACTGGACACTATGCATTCTCAACTGAATATCGAAAGGATTTAAAAAGAATGACAAAGTATTGAGCAATTCGAATCATTAATAACGAATATTTCAGAAATGGCTGATGCCACAAAAAAGTTATTTGAAACAAATTGTGTTTTAAATAGACCTACATTTTCTGTGTAGTACGTTTTCGTCTATTGCTTAACGTTTATCAGTTATACAAGATTATACAAAATGTTTTCCGAATGAACTAGACTTCACAGGTTATTCCTAGAAAATTAAAGAAATACATTTTATTTGTAATGTAAATATCTTAAATATGTGGTATTTTAATCACAATAGTCAGAACCAGAAAAATTTCGAAAAGGGTAGTTGGGGTGGGGATGTTTACTTGAAAATATTTGTGTTGCATCCTTGAAATATACTGAACCTAAATACCAACTTTGGCAATAATCCGATTTTGTTTTTGACACACACACACACACACGCACGCGCCGTTTTCTAAAAAGGCTTTTTTTCCATTTATTCAACGGGTCTCAAAACATATTTCCGGTGAAATCTCGATATCGAATTTTTGGGTGAAATGTGAGGCAGTATTTTTAACACTTAAATGATTTCAGTTACATTATATCATATAAATTCAATAACAGCCCCCTTGAAGCAATATGTGTATGTAATAATTTTGTAAAATGTATGTAACAGTCATTGCACGTGATTATATTATTGTATACATGTTCAGCAATGTTATATGAATGTATTACGTAATTTAGTAATGTAGAAGCTGTGAGAATAATAAGTTAAAAGTTGCTAACAATGAGGTAACCTTGAGCCAATAATGAGTTTGAGAGTTTAAATACTACCTGTGATTCTTGGAGTAATAATAATGTAATTTTAGTGACAGTTTATAGAAATAGCCAATCAACAACAGAAAAAGCTTTAGTTAAATGCAGGTATTCTATTGGAGTAGGATTAGCCAATCAGAGACTTGAAATACAGAAATTTACAAGTTTAGACGGTTGAAATCTATTCAGTTGCCTGCAGACAGAGTTACTAATCAGACGCAAAAAGTGTCCTCGAGAGATTTAATATGTATTCGTGTGAGACGAAAAATAATTTTACGTGTTAAAAAGTACAAGTAATTAATAAAAGAATCTCACGGCTCTCTATCAGTGAAGTGTTATTTAAATCGTATCAAGTATTAATAAAAGGAGTGAAGTAAAATAATAGTCTGCGTAAACCTACATTCTTGTCGCATCACGCCCTGCCAAGATATCCATGTCTCTAAAATAATACTGACGCAGCCGAGGCAAACATAAATATTAAATATTTACAGAAACAGTTTAATTACAAAGTGAATATTTTTTAGACTTGGGGTAAAGGCCACCTGAAAGTACATTTGGGGCGAACGCTACCGGAAACTGTTTACTATACGTGCGGTTGCAACTACTTCAAGTGTTGGCTCCCCAACAGTTGAAATACGATACATCTCCTTCAATACAAACCACTTCAAAAATGAGTTTTCATACGTAGCAGCAAGGAACCTTCTTTTCTCAAATTGGCGCCCAAAGCGTGGTGCAAACAACGTAAAGACAACACCTTTCTCAAATGTAAGCTCCACCCTGCTCTGCAAAATCGGTAAGGATGAGTTACTAGAGTAACGTTATTCCAGCGATTTCCTGAGAAGACGAATGTCAAGTAACTCTTAGCTCTAAGGTCCCCGGGCTCGTTTGAGCCTAATTTCACTCATTTCATTCATTGATCATCCGATATGACCTACCAGATTAAATTACATTAAAACTTCAAGCCCAAAAAGAAAGAACTGCTTACCCCGTTAGCCATTTTCGCATTAATCGCATAACTGCAGGTGTCGTACTGTTAGTTTCACGAGTAGAAAATCTTGCCCTTACCATCACGATTCGATAATAGAAACACGATATGCAACTTACCCCCTCCAGAAATTAAATTTTAAAATATCTTAAGCCTCCCCGTTTATCCCTTTATGCTGGAAGTCATTAAAAATAAGCTATGTTAGCACTAGGGATGGACAGCAAATAACGTAATGGTTACCAAAGTAACGAATACAAAGTAACTAGTTACCCTATACCGGTTCACAAAGTAAGGAAGACAACTAGTTATCGCGTTAACGGTTGACATCATTCACTGCATGTTCGCGGCATTGGTATCGCTTATCGGGAACTACGAGGGCTGCCCAGAAAGTAATCTCCGTTCATGCATAGCACGAGAAGTAGTGGGAGTAGCGCCGCCATGTCGAAATTAGCGTGTGCAGTGGCTCAGCACGCTTCTAGCTGTGCAAGGTGGAGCATCATACTGTCGCGTGTTTACTAGTTATAACCTAACAACATGAGCGCCGAAATAACAAATCCCGCCAAGTGTTAAGTGCGTGAAAAGGCTAAGAAGAGCAATCCAAAACAAGCGTCGTGGTCTTCCGACATCCGGCGTTGTGTTTTTGCATGACAACGCTCGCCTTCACACAGCTAACAACACAAATAAACTTTTGGCCAAGTTCAAATGGGACGTTTTTGACCATCCCCCGTACAGCTCGGACTTAGCCCCTAGCGATAAGCTATCCATGTATTCCCGTACATGAAAAAGTGTCTTGTAGCTCAGCGTTTTGGCAATGACGAAGAGCTTCAAAACGCCGTGTGAGGTTGGCTTAATTCATAGGTGGCAGAATTTTATGCAGAGGGTATTTCAAAGACTGTGTAAAGGTATGACAAGTGCTTGAATCTATTTGGAGACTATGTAGCAAAATAGAGAAAATCTGTAGTTTTCAGATGTATATAATAAAACTTTTGTGTGTATACCGATGTCATGTTTATTTCAAAACGGAGGTTACTTTCTGGACAACCCTCACAGTTACGTTAATATTATCTTATAAATTGAGTCATCCTTGTCTGGTGTCGTCCTCCGTGATGCAAGAATACTATGCTAGCCTCTAGTTCCCGAGGGCGCGTGTTCAAGTCCGGCGGAAGGCGATGGATTTTTTTGGGAGCAAAAATCTTTAGTATGACTTCCTTCAGAAGCGAAGTAAAGCCTGGTCCCGTGTCGTAGATTCATGGCACGTAAAAGAGCCTCAAGCCTGATAAAAAGACCTTTGAGCAAAATGTCCGGTCTTTCACGCCCAATATAGATTGGGACGCTAAGAACCATGGGAATTAAAGAATGTCCATAAACAACAACAACAACAACAATAATAATAATAATAATAATAATTCCTCGCCCAAAGTAGCAAGTATATATTTATTACAGCCTGTTGCTTATTGCTTGGAATATGTCACAGACCACAGATGACAGGTCAGACAGCAAAGCTGCACGCTTTGCATTAAGATGATTATTCACATATGATTATAACTGCACGAGTTTTTATACATCGCTGGTAGATGGGTATGAATAAACAATTAATGCTGTTTGGTAGCAAAGTATACGCGGGCCGCTAACCTCAAACAACATCGTTCATATTGAAATGTAGTTACATCAAATGATTACTGGTAACCGTTAACTCACTGTAACTGCGACAGTTACAAAGTTACTCGAAAATAACATCCCTAGTTGGCAATAATGTGCAAAAATATCATCCGTTATTCATATTCAACGAAAAGGGTTTGGACTTGGGGGAAGTGAAAATCCTCCTAAAACCTCCAGTTTTTAAATTTTAGGAAACATCTTGTAGCTAATGTCCTAGAAGAACATGAAGGAGTTATAAAAGTCCCTTCAGCGATTTCCGAGATCCCCCTCCTCCTGCTCAGAACACACATAGACGCGTATAAAGTTTCTCTGCAAATATTGTGTAGATTACTAAACTTATCTCATTTACATTTTCTGGTAAACCTGTTATGTCTGCTGAGTGTTAACACGCCTACTATAAGTTTTCTGAGAATGTAGGACTGGACAGACAGGATGTGCGCCGTGCGATGCTAATCACCAAGTTTGAAGGAGACAAGTAAAATTAAATATGCGGAAAGCATAGAGCGAACAAGGTCGACGTGATCAAATAACGCTTCGCTAATTATGCGAAATATGTAACATCAAAAAGGAGAGTACCTTCCATCCTTACCGAGAACGGAAATATGTAACCTTGCCTCTTACCGAGCAGTTGGCGCCGCGGTAACGCTTGAGGCTCGCATTCGGGAGCGACCGCCTACTCTAACCGTAGGTTTTTCTGGTTTTCTCTGGTTGGTAGGCGAATGCTAGGATGGTTTCTCATCTACGCTTGTCTTTTTCTCGTTCCCCTTTCATTATGTTTCCTTCAGGGTTTCGTGGCGTCAGGCGGTGCCAGACAGATGGCGCGGATGCACGCTCAATGGAAAGAGTATTCCAGTGGACACTACAGGGCTGCCCGGTTCGATAGGTCGTTCATCGCCCTCTCTTAGCAGCACCAGCTGTAGCCTCCTATGGTTATTCCTTCACTTCATCCCTTTCTCCTGGGGAGCGGTAGATGCAATAGATCTCTGTAGGTCGTAGTGCACGATGTGTTTCTCTCCATTCTACACCCTATACCGTATAGGAATAGGGTATTCAACGGAGGGAACACATCGTGCACTAGTATCTACAGTGATTTGTTGTGGCTACCACTCCCCAGGAGAAAGGGATGAAGTAAAGGAACCATAGGAGGCTACAGGCCATAGGCAGACAGGCCACAGACACGCGTGGAAGTCCCTAACATTTCTTAGCTAGCAGATTCGTCCCACTGCTGCAGCCGCTGAGAGAGAGCGACGAACTTCCCACCAATCATGCAGCCCTCTGGCGTCCTCTTTCCACCGAGTGTGCATCCGCGCCATCTGTCCGGCACCGCCATATACCATGCAACCTAAAAGCACATCTGAAAGATGAGAAGGAAACGGAATGAAAGGAAAATGATGGAAAACAAACCGCGGTAGATAAGAAACTACCCCAGCATTCGCCTGCCGACCCGATAACCCATGGGTGAGAGTGGGCGGTCACCGGGGATCGAACCCAGGACCTTCCCGAATGCGAGCGAGTCACACACGTTACCATGGAGCTACCTCGCTCGGTACCCTATACCCTAACCTTGCATTTTTATTTAATAAAAACATTCAAAATAAAGTCCGTAATGAAAAAGCATTTCATTAAATTGAGTTCTTTAATTGCTGTGGCCCTTAGCGTCTCATTCTATATTGGGCATGAAAGGCCCGAAATTTAGCTAAGGCGCCTCTTTATCAGGCTTGAGGTTCTTTTACGCGCCGTAAATCTACGACACGTGATCACCAGCTTTACTTCCCTTCCGAAGGAAGCCATGCTAAGGACTTTTACGACCGAAAAACCATGAACATTACCTCAGTATGTTATTAACCAAAAACCATAGCAATTTCTGAATCTCCGTGGTATTCTAAAGCTCAATATAGTTATACAATAATAATTATTGCTCTTGCAGTAGTTATGTATAGGCACTAGTTTGAAAATCTTAATCAGAATTAATCGAGTGGGATGGCTCTGGCGACATGTTTGTGGTCCGTATTCGGAAGGTCGTGTGTTCGATTCCCGCGGCCGACCTTCCTCACCCATGAGTTTGCTTTTCGGGGGCTTTCTCGGTTCGCTAGGTGAATGCCTAGGTTAATTACATCCCCCGAATTTCCTGTCCCTCTATTTCACCTCCATTCTCATTTTACTTCACCTTTCATCTGCTTGGTCGTTTCAGGGTTACAAGTGTTGCCTGGAATTTCGGCGTTGCACGACAGGGGAAAAGGATGCTCTCTGGAATACTCCGTCCCTCGTAATTAGGGCGGCCTCCGAGTCCCGGGCACCCCCGGGGATGTGCAAGACCGCAGGGAGGAGGGGAGCCTGTTGTACCAGGTACCATCCGGGTAGTTTCAATTGGAAAATGTAGAGACCCTGCCCTCTGCCCTGTCGGGTTTCTTGATCAGGCCGCCCTCTGTCTCCTCTCACCTCGGGGCTTAGGCACAAATGATCTCCATAGGTCGAGCATCCAAGTCCCCCTCCGCTCCTACTGTGAGTTACTGGAGATTGGTTTTGTCCTTGAACTGCAAGCGTGCAGTTTACTAGAGAGCTTGCCCACGATGCACCAGCAGTTCAAAAGCATTGTCAACAGTGCAGTCCAAACACATAAATATATTGTTTTACATGTATACAGGCTTTACTGGTTTACTTATTGAAAGTCTAATCATAATTGTTTAGTTTGATGTGGTAATATATCGTATTACTGATGCTACTTGCGTTATATTTATTGTTCCGGGAAAAGAAAGGATAAGTACCTTTGGAGCAGGGTGTAAAACAATAGAGCAAAATGGAATAACAATGAAGCACTAGCTCAGGCTCGCTTAGGTCAACCACAAGGACATAGCTAAACTCCTGAGTCAATGACAGCCATGGTACCTAATTAAACTTAAAACATACAATACCACAGCCGGGGCTCGCTCCGTGTCGATACGCTACCCTTTAAGCTACCTTGGCGAGATACTCGTACGCTCATTCAACCTTCTCATCTGCTTACACGTATCCTGGTAGATCAAGGTGATTTCAAACACTCGAGATATCACACCTTAAAGCTGACATGCAATGTTGTAAGTCTTTTTACATCTCCGACCTTTATAGTTACGCATTAATAGGGTTATTTCTGCTTTAATAACTTTTCTTTCACACTAGCCGTATGCAGAGAGTAAGTTAGAAATCTGAATCACATTTCAGTACCACCTGTTCTTTATGCATGCCTATGCTTTATGTTCCGGTGCTTACAGAAAAACACAGCAAAGTTGTGTGCTCATTGCAATCATTATTATGGGATAACTACAGTCTCATGCAAAACGTAAATTGTTGAAGGTTGCACTCTCTGATTTCACGCAAGTAGTCATGTTAAATGGATGAAACCAAAATAACCTCCAACTGACATTTAAAGTGATGAATGGAAAATACAGAACCTAACGCAAGGTGCATCTCCTGTGGCCCGCATTCGGGAGGTCCCTGTTTCGATCCCCGCCGACTGCCCACTCTGACCCATGGGTTTTTCGTGGTGTTTTCTTCTCTGCCACGATTTCCTTTCCATCATTTCCCTTGCGCTAAGTTTCCTTCTTATTTTTCAGGTATGCTTCTAGGTCTCGTGGTGTATGGCGGTGCCGGACAGAAGGCGCGGTTGCATGCTCACTAGAAAGAATACTACCCGTGGACACCAGAGGGCTGCTCGACTGGTGGGTCGTTCATCACCCGCTCCAGCAGTGGGCGGGTCTGCGGGTTTCAAAACGTTAGAGACCTTTGTGCGTTATGTGACTGTCTGCCTGTAGCCTCCTGTGTGGTTCTTTCACTTCATCCCTTCCTCCTGGTGGGCGAGGCTCAATAGGCCTGTGTAGGTCGCGGTGCACGAGGTGACCCCCTCCGTTCAACTAAATGAGGTATTCAACTGCCGTAATTTTTTCCATTCATTATTACAGGAAAATACTGAATTTGTAATGTTGACACCACTTCCTCCATCCACAAATATTGGATGTACTATTAATATAATAAGCAATTCTTCTATCCAATTTACATTAATAATAGTAATAATAGTCTATTGCATGACAGTCCATGGACCAAGGCATACCAACTAGTCTGCCAGCCTCACCATACCATGTGTAAGGCAGAGCTGTAGTACGACAAATAGTACTGGGGAGTGATGTGGTCAGCACCGCGTGTCCCCCCAGCCGGAATATTGGTTTTGTGATCCATAGATCGCTATCAATCCTCATATACCTTACGACGTTGACTGAACATTGGTCCTATACATGGGTTGAAAAATCTGCATCCCCACGGAAGAGATCGACCCCAGGTGCATTCCATGGCCGGAAATCAAAGCACCGTGCTACAGCTCAAGATTGTATTACTTATTCTAAAAAGGTTTATATAGATGTAATTTCAAATCAGCTAATAGGATCTTGGTTATATGCAAGTTGCAGAAACAACATTCAGCTGTTAGTATCACATGCAAATTCTTATTTGTAGCCACCTCTATAAATTATTCTTAGGAAAACTTATTCCTCTATCTACTTTATGTTAAGCAAGGTAAATGTTTGCAGAAATAGTCTCATTACATATTTCGTTGTAGGTAGAAAGGGAATACAGGTGGTCGAGGCGATAGTGAAATCTTTAAAAAGCGAGTCGCCTATATGCTGGCTTCGAAATTCTACTGTCTATATGGTCACGAGAAAACGGATGAGTCCGTTAAAATAACTAAAAAAAAGTAAAAAAAGGATAAAGTATTTGAAAATTCAAACCAATTACAACGAATGTTTGACATAAAGCCTGGGTTTTATCGAAATATACATTTTTACTTTCTCTACTACGTATAGTAAGGGAAGTATTGTATTCCACCCAAAACTTCGATACCAAGATTTCATTGGAAATACATGTTTTGAGACCCCCTGAATCCAAAAAAAGCATTTTTAGAAATATGTCTCTGTGTGTGTGTGTGTGTGTCTGTCTGTCTATCGTCTGTGAACAGCATAACTCAGAAACGAACAGTCGGATAAACACCAAACTTGGTATTTAGGTTCAGTATCTTCCAGAGATGCGACACGAAGGTTTTCAAGAAAATCCCCCCTCCCCAGATAACCATTTACATGGAACATTTTTTCGAAAATTTTAATTTTCTCAAAAATGGTTCTAAGGATTTTGATTAAAATATTATACGTTTAAGATATTTTCATGACAAATAAAATGTATATCTTGAATTTTCTGGGAATGTCTCCAAAAGTATTCTTCATTGTGAACGACTTTTGCATAACTGGTAAACCATAAGAGATAAACAAAATTTTACTACACAAAAAATGTAGATCGCGTTAAAATACACAATTTATGTAATATAGATTTGTTTTGTTAAGTGAACCATTTTCGAGATATTGATTGTTATTCCCTTAAATTTTCCAATACTTATACTTTTCTCAAATGGGAATTCGTTATTTTTTTGTGCACTAAGTTTGTGTATATCTCCACTAGGTAGGTATATAACATAATAAAAATATCGCTCGGAATAAAGAGGAATTCACAGGCTATTCGCATAAAATTCAAGATATAATTATACGAGTATTACCATGCACATATTTTAAACTTACGGTATTTTAATCAAAATCGTTAGAGCAATCTTATAAAGAATACCAAACAATTTTCATGCGATAGTTTGAGTGGAGGGATTTCTTTGAAAAGTCTTCGTGTTTTCAAGAACCTGAGCTTAAATACCAAGTTTTGGGTTTTATTCAACATTTGTTTTTGAATTAATACTTATTACAGGTAAGTGGGGTAGAGATGATAAAAATTATGATGTGTTACATTAACATAACTTTCTGTTCCCTCCATCGTTTATTACTGAATATACAAATTGTTCTTACGAAAGTATATTTTCCTATCTACTTCAATTTAATCGAGATAAACCTTTCCGAAAATAGCTGCATTACCTTTCGTTATAGATACAAAGGGAATAGCGGCAGCTAAATGTTTTAGACCTGAACGCTACACGCTGGCCTTAAAATTCCATACTCTTTCGATTATATAACGAGAAACAAATGAAAATCGACAGGACTTTAAATGGCTAAGTATTGAGCAATTCGAATCATTAATAATGGATATCTCGGAAATGGCTGATGCAACAAAAAAATTATTTTAAATAAATTGTGTGTCTTAAAGAGATCCACATTTCTTGTGTAGTACGTTTTCGTCTACCGCTTAACGTTTACCAGATTTACAAGATTATCCACAATTCCTTCGGGAAGAAGAGGAATTCAGAGGCTATTCGCAGGGAATTCAAGATATACATTTTATTTTTCATGTAAATATTCTATACGGTATTTTAATCAATATCATTAGAGCTATATTTTAGAAAATAAAAAATTACGAAAAATGTTCCATGTGAATTGGGAGTTTGGGGGGGAGATTTTCTTGAAAATCTTCGTGTCATATTTTTGGAAGATACTGTACCTAAATACATACCAAGTTTGGTGTTTATACGAGTTTTCATTTTTGAGTTATGCTGTTCACAGATACACACAAACACCGACCTTTTTTAAAATGGTTTTTCTTGATCCAGGGAGCCTCGAAACATGTATTTCCGGTGAAATATCGGTATGGAATTTTTGGTGAAATGCAACACCTTCTTTATCTACTACGTACGGTAGGGGAAGTATTGTATTCCACCAAAAAACTCCTGTCAAAAGTTCACCGGAAATACATGATTTGACGCCTCTTAACTAAACAAACAGCATTTCACTTTTAGAAAAAGTACGAGGCGTGTTTTTAAAGTAAGTACCGTTTTAATATGTTGCCGCTGCAGTCGCGATTTTGAGCACAAGCAATCACTTCCTTCATTCATTAGGAAGCCAGACGCAGCTGCGAGCGATTGTGTCTTTGTGTTTTCCTGTTGCTAGAGCGTTTCGAAATGTTCAAAGCAATCGAACGACTTGCCGATTGTAAATTCAGATCAGCGATTCGTTTTCTGAATGCGAGAAATATTACGCCAAAAACATTCATCGCCAATTGCATGAGATTTATGGGGAAACAACAAGGAGTGACAATGCCCGGCCACACACAGCCGAACAAACTCAAGGTCTGATCACAGCATTTGGTTGGGAACAATTTGATGACCCTCCCTACAGTCAAGATTTGGCACAAGCGATTTTCATCTGTTTCTTCATGTGAAGAAATTCCTTTGTGGAAAACATTTCAACGACGATGATGTGAAACAAGAAGTGTAGACTTGGCTTTCATGATAGGCGGCATCATTCTTTGACGAAGGTATACAAAAAGTGGTTTCCCGTTACGAAAAGTGCCTGAAAAACGGTAGTGACTATGTGGAGAAGTAGTGTAAGGTGTAAGGTAATGATAATAAAGTATTTTGAAAACAACTTTCTGTTATTTTTTTTTAAAAAAATATAAGTACTTATTTGAAAAACACGCCTCGTATCGCGCGCGTTGTATGTCCGTATGTGTATTGGTATTACTGCGTGTGTACTTGCTATTTAAGTTCAACATCTTCCAAGAATGCGACACAAAGATTTTCAAGATAATCCTCCACCCCAAACTATCCCTTACACGGAATATTTTTCGAAAACTTTTATTTTCTCAAAAATGGCTCTAACGTTTTAATTAAAATACCATATGTTTAAGACCTATGAAATTTATATCTTGAATCTTCTGGAAATAACCCTGAAGTCCTCTTCATTCTGAATGACTGTAAGAGACAGACAAAATCTTACTACATAAAAAAGTAGATCTCGTTGAAGCACAGACTTTGTCAAATACAAATATTCGCTGTTATTGGTTAGAAATTTCAAATACTTTATACTTTTCTCAAATAAAACAACTATTCTTTATTTTCTGATTTTCTTTTTCGTGTAAAAGATCTGACTATCGTTTTGATCTACTGTATTCTTTTTATACCTACAACGAAATGTGTAAATGAGTAATGAATGTTCATCTCTACTAACAATTAGATAAACGAATAATATTTTGTAAAAATAATTTATAGAAAAGTGAGTAGAGAAAGTCGTGTGAATGCAACACGTCAGAATTTTAAATCTCGTATATTACCGGTGTCAATCTGTGAAACCTTATTGCACAGTGTGGGCGAAATGTCCCAGTAGACCCATTTTATACCTGCTGTTTCTTTTCTTGCAAACTCAATCTGAAGAGACTGTGGGTCACATGAATAAAAAGCAAGTACTTACTCAATGTTTGTACTCATGAGTATGAACACTTTCTGTGATTATATACTCAGCTCAATGAGAACATACTCGTTTTCATAAGAATAAAAGCCTCACGCGAGTAGTACTCATCCCCACAGCCATCTTGTTCACTTTAATGTAAGTATTTACTCGTGTTATGTACTCCCTTTGACCATATACTAGCTTCGTTGAGTATGCAGTGCTGTGTCTTTTGGCATTCTGAATTAGAGAAGTAGATTTTGTTGTGTGTTTGTTTCTGTCCCATCAAAACTGCTCAGGAATTATCCTGTCTTTTATAACAAGTTTCAGCAGAAATGTTAGAGAAATAGTAAGTCCTTCAAGAAATGAAAAATTAATCGAAGCAACACACAAAAGCATAGCTGTAAATTAAATTAGCAAAACAATAAATAAACTGAAGTAGGCAAAAGTCAATTATCAATAAATCAGGCAAAAATAAAATATTCTTGGATATTAAAGTCATAATTATAAGATTCAAATCAACTGTTTCTAGAATCCTGGGATGTTTACACTATTTTTCTATGAAACAATTTTGTTATAAGTAACCTAAGTTCTTAAGCAAGGAATTTTGGAGTTAGGATTTTACATAGTTTAATTAATAAATCTGATTTTCAGTGATACTTCTAGGTTATGTTTTCATGAAGCAGTACAGGATTTTGAAACTTCTTGAATGTTCATGGCAATGTTAGAAAACCAATAAATAAAATGGTTATAAGCAAAAAGGAATAATTGTGAATTGGAAAGTCATAACTCATGAGGTGCTCGATGAAGTCATCTGACTGTTTTTAGAATCCCAAGATATTTACACTATTTAGGTATACCATGAAACAGTTTTTTCATAAAGTTATGAGTAGGTATCTTGATTCTGAAGTTAATACTTTACATAGTAAGGTTAATTAATAAGAAAACTGTTATTTCACTGTTATTTCTAGGTTATGTTTTTCTGAAACAATGTAGGATTTTGAGACTTCTTTAATGCCCATGGCTATGTTTGTAACAGCTCATAAATTGTGCCATTCTCTTCATATTTAGTTTTAATTAAAAAAAATCAATATATACTCAAAAATGAGTAATCATAACCATGCTCAGCATGAGAGGAGAATGGACTCATAAAACTGAGAATATACTAGCTTTTATTCATACCAAATAAGAGTACATGCTCTTGTAAGATGGATGTCTGAGTATGCTCTACTCTGCTTCCATTACTTTAGTATGTTCTCAAAAGGAAGTAGATACTCGAAAAGTTTTTTTCTTACCAAATTTGTATTTGCTTGAAAAAGTGAAGCATATACTATATACTCAATTTTATTGATATAATCCTGTATCCCTTATGCCATGTTTTCGTAAGTATTTTGCGGAGTAAAAATTAAATCGTGGGAAAAAATCGGTGTTGCCGAAGCTGTCTCTTAATGATGCCCTATAGTACACTTGTGAGATGTGATCTGGAGTGATTGAGGTCAAGGCAAGGTTTGTTGTCGATTTCACCGGGGATCTAGCATTGAATCGCCGACAGCAGCACACGTTTCCGGTCAAGTTGAAGGTTTCCCACTTAGAGAGGCGTCATTAGCGCCTCTGGTGATGAGGGCCCCACTCCCGAATTTTACAAGCTATCTCTCTATGTGGTGCCTTACATACTGGAATCCTAAAATGTAGTAATGTTACTCGTGCGTCTTCTCGGTCTTTCATTCACAAAAAAGACGCTTGTATCTTCCATTCCTCTTATTGACCACTAAAACTAAACCCTTACATCAAATTACTGATTATACTATCCTTTACATGAAAAATTTTGTCGTCCTCCGTGGTGTAGTGGTTATCATGCTAGCCTCTAGTTTCCGAGGTCAAACCCGGCAGAGGGCGATGGATTTTTTTCGGGCGTAAATATCCTTAGCATGGCTTCCTTCGGAAGGGAAGTAAAGCCGGTGGTCCCGTGTCGTAGATTTACGGCATGTAAAAGAACCTCAAGCCTGATAAAGAGGCCTCTGAGCAAAATTAGTCTTTCACGCCCAATATAGAATGGGACGCTAAGGACCATAGCAGTTATAGAGCGTCCATAAAAAATAAAACAAAATGGAACATTTTCCGAAAATTTTGATTTTTTAAAAAAGGCTCAAACGATTTTGATTAAAATATCATATATTAAATATATTCACATGACAAATAAAACGTATATCTTAACATTTCTGGGAATGAAGTCCTCTTCATTCAGAAGAAATTTTGTATAAACTTGTATAACTGTAAACCTAAAGCGATAGACGAAAACTTACTACACAAGAAATAAAGATCTCTTTAAAACACACAATTTACTTACAATAAATTTTACTGTGGCATGCGCCGTTTCTGAGATATCCGTTATTAAAGGTTCGAATTGTTCAATACTAGTCATTCTTTTAGTCATCGCTTTTCAGTTGGTTCTCGCGACTGCATGGAAAGAGTATGCAATTTAAGGTCGGCATACAATGTCCGGTTCTTAAACATTTGACTATCACTGCTCTATTTGTACCTATAACGAAACGTGTAATGCTTTTGCAAAGTTTTTTTTTTGGATTAAAATGTAATAGAAAAAATAAACCATAGTAAGAATAGTCTGTACATCCTGTAATAAAGATAGAGGGTAGAGAAACTAATGTGAATGTATAACAGATTTTTATAAACAAATTTGTTCTGAAGGGGAAAAAAAGTTGTACTGAGATTGTCGTCCACACTATACAATAACGAATATTCGGTCGCGGGTTCGATTTCGACGGACCGCCAAATCTGACGATGGTTTTTTTTCGTGGTTTTTCCGGGTCGGTATGCCAATGCTAAGGTGTTTCTCCTTTTTCCACGAATTTCCTTCCCACTATTCCCTGTCCTCACATTTCCTTTCATGTTTCAGGGTTGTAGGACCAGGTGACAGCGGGTCGGTGAAATTTGCGGTCTGGAAAATTTCTCTTTTGTTTGGTGGGAATACTGAGACCCCCTTTCTGGGAGCTGTCTCGTTTACCATGGGAATTTCGGATTACAGCTATCCATCGAAGGGGTTTTGGTCACTATTTTGTACCATTCATTCCTTCGATCTCTTGCACGTTAGCGAGTTGGATGTACTGGGTTCCGAGTGGTGTCAAATCTCAGAAAATTCCGTTTGGTATACCGAACGAGTACGTATATGTCTCATTTTCTGTTCGGACGCCCAGAGTGACCATACCCAAGGGGTAGGCTCAGTCTATTTACTTTATTAGGATTGTTGCCTTTCTTATACGTAGCTTAAGTTCGCATGATAATGGAGTTGAATGATACAAGTGAAATACAAGTGCAATGTATGCACGAACAATGAATTACTACTACTACTACTACTACTACTACTACTACTACTACTACTACTACTACTACTACTACTAAAATAATAATAGGTTTTGTTGGCTGTTTTACAATTTGTTTGTTATTTGTCTATTGTGTATGTAGATTATGAGATATATCCTTGGTTTGAAGCCGTGACAAAATTTCAGCTTTCCTGGAATTTGAATTGGGATTTTTTCTTGAAGCACAGAATGATAACTCGCGTTGTCCATTACTATCTCACGGCTTTCCAGTCTCTGAAGAGATCTGTAAACCATTCCTTAAACACATTACTCATCTCTTTATGATAATCACCACCACTTTTTGACTGAAACACTCAATCTGCCCCATCTATGAAACCATATCTGGCCTATCTGGCATGGCAGACTATTAGATATGATCCTTTACCTAATGGAATCTTTAGGCCACCATTTCATTTAGAATCCTGCCAGTAAAACCTCTAGCATGGTTTTGGTTTACCCGAGTTTTGTCAGTGTAAATAATAGGACGAGGATTTCTTCTGGGCTTTAAAGAAGTGCTATTATTTCATTAGTTGAATCATAATATACAATTTGTAATGTTTATTAAGTAAATGTTTATACAGATGATTGAATTGTTATTTTCCTCTCGAAGGAATTCTGCATGAAATTGTATACTAAACTTTTATTATATTTATTTTGTAACATATTTTCATACTTATTTAGCTTAGGTGTAATGATAAAATAAAACATGAACATGGAATGTGTGTATCATAATGTAGTAAAAGAAATCTTGACCGTAATGGTATCATGGAGGGGCCCCCGGAACCGGGGCAGAACACCACACGCAGGTCAGTCGGCCCATTGTGCTTCCAAAGTGACCCCTGGGAGGGAGGGATGAGGGGAGAGACCCGAAGGGCGACCAGATCCGGATGCCGACGGGCACAAACATGGGCGGGGTCCCTAACGTTTCGAGCGAACGCATCTAACACCGCACGGTCCCTGCCCACAAGCAACCAACTTCCAGGGTCCCATGCTGAGCGCTACTGCAGCGACGCCAGGGAAGAAACCTTTACAGAGCGCAAGCCACCGCCCAGCCGTAACCCGCTGAACATCGTCGCCTAGTCCTACAACACTAAACAGATGAGAAGGAAGATGATGGGTATAGGAAATGAGGGGAAGGAGAGTCTTGGTAGAAGATGAACCACCCCAACATTCGTCTGGCAACCCGGAGAAACCACGAAAGTCCCATGGGCCAGAGTGGGCAGTTGCCAGGGATCGATCCCGGGACCTCCTGAATGCGAGCTGCAGACGAAACCGCCTGAACCATCCCGCTCGGTAAAAAGATCTTGACCGTGATAGTTGGTAGAAACAAAGACGAAAATGCAGTAACATGGGATAGGCTATTGCCATTCTTTTGCCTTAACGCACTGAAGCAATACGCTATGATGTGAACTCTCTAACGAGTAAATCCCATTTCCCACGAGAGGTATGTGAACGAGAATCTCGACTATAGTTCGGTATATTCGTTATTGCTTTTCGAACGAGTTGGGCTGGAAGAAACGAGTGAGTGTCATCATGTACCATATGAAAGTAATAAAACGCATATCCTTGACATCTTTACCCCGGAATGTGAGCGGTTTAGAATGCAGCTAACCGGCGTCAGGATTGGTTTCCATTTGTATCCTTAAGGAAACCCTTCCTGCTAGCGCACATCGTCGTCTGGATCTGGTCACCTTCTGAATTCTCCTTCGTCCCTAAGGCCACGTTAAAAGCAAAGCGGGCCTCTATGGTGCTCCGGTTACTGGAGGCCCTTCCGTGTCTTACTCCTAACTCCTACGATGAATGCTACGAAAAAAACGAACTCTTCTTCATCCCTGTGGTAAAATTTCACTTCTTTTTCATAAGTTTGCATCCCCCCCCCCAAAAAAAAATCAATGAGAATGAAGGGGATTTAATAGGTTTTTCCCTATTTATTTGTATTTATTATTTTACGTTGCCCTAACTATTACTCGACAAAGCGAACAAGCGTATCGGAAAATATGCACAATAGCAACGATGTTTACGTCATTCAAAGTTTTATTCATCGCCAGGCGCGAGAGAAGATAGACATACAATGTCATAAGGGTTTTGCAACTGAGAAGACTAAAAGAAATTGCTGATGATTTTTGGAAAAAATATGGATTATTGACACAATGAGTTGGGAGGTTGATACTTCTTGTAGGAATTCATAGCGATGATAGAGAAATAGTGAGGCATCTTTCAGTGGCGGTTCAGCGGACACTGCTGATGAAATGTTAAGACATATTTTTTTTTGCCGTCCGAGTAAACCCCCTTCTTAAAATTATTCCAGTTATACAGATTGATCGCACTCCAGAAAATTAGTTATATTATCACGCTCTACCTATAGTTACAGAAGCTGCTAATAAGAAAGTTGTAGTGACTAATTTAGTTTCTTTTCTTTCTTTTTTCCGTTATGGAAATTGCAGAAGTTAATGTTTAGTTCACTACAATAAATAATTACCTAGAAGTGTGTGCATTTACCATCATTACGGTTACTCTTTTCCTATTATGCACCTGTGTAATTATTGTTGGTGTAAATTATTAATTACGCAACGTTTCTTACTAAGATACACCAGCTTCAGAGTGCGGAATTTGTGTTCTATTACTGAATGCTGGGTCATTAATATTTCGCTGTTTTAGTAGACAGATACCAAGAGAATACAGCACTCTGACGATCGAGGTCAATACACTGGTCCCTTTACCGTGTAGTACATATCGCGAGAATCTGTTAGGAGATACCTTGTGGATGGCTGTGTGGCGGACAGTTAGCTTCTAGGTGTCATCTCTGAACCATGCCATCTCACGTCGTCACATGTCCACAGAGGCATGTGTACAGCAACTGTAATGTGTTTGACTTAGGAGTTTAGCTATGATCTTGTGGTTGACGAAGCGAACTTGAAGCAGCACTGTATTGGTTTTTTTTTTTAAAGTCGTCCTCCGTGGACTAGTGGTCCCGTGCTAGCCTCTAGTTCCCAAGGTCGCGGGTTCAAACCCGGCGGAGGGCGATGGATTTTTTCGGGCGTAAAAATCCTGAGCATGGCTTCCTTCGGAAGGGAAGTAAAGCCGGTGGTCCCGTGTCGTAGATTTACGGCATGTAAAAGAACATCAAGCCTGATAAAGAGGCATCTGAGCAAAATTACCAATCTTTCACGCCCAATATAGGATGGGGCGCTAAGGACCATAGTAGTTAAAGAGCGTCCATAAATAAAACTCAATTTAAGCTGTATTGTTTTACACCCTGTTCCAAAGGTACTTATCCTTTCTTTCCGGAACAATAAATATTACGCGAAGTAGCATCAGTAATACATTACATTACCGCATTAAACAAAAGAATTATAATTATACTTTCAATACGTAAACCTGCAAAACCTGCATACATGTAAAACAATATAATTGTGACCATACGCATGTGAAACTGCTCTTGTTGACAATACTTTAGAATTGCTGGTGTTACACTATTTGCATCGTAGGCAAGAAGCTCCGTAGTCCACTGCACGCTTGCAGTTCAAGGACAAAGCCATTCTCCTGAATCAACCACAGTGCCTATGCTTTTACACGTGCCGGGCAGATAACATTGGGGTACTGTCCAGTCTACCTGCTTTCATTATTTATAGACAGATGACAGAGCATTCGTTTTACATCTATTTTTCATAATTTTGTATTGTTTTAGGTTTAAAATAGAACTTTGGGTCGCGGTATTAAGTATCTAATCCGGTGAGGAAATTCACGAAAAACTTCAGTCAGATTTGTCGGCTCAAGCTGTATGTGGGTCACAGACACTACCGCCTGAGCCATCCGTTCGGTAATAGGTTATTTACATTAAGTTCAATGTGTATATTTTATTTATCATGCGAATATCTCTTAAGCATAATATTTCAATCAAACAGCTACGTTTTGAGAAAATGAACAAGCACCCATTTCTTGCGAAATGTCGTTACTGAATTTTGCGTTGGAATACAATAAATCCTATAGCTCAACGTAATGTTAAATCTGTGGCACTACAGCCCTTGTAGACCTTAGTCTAACAACCCGGCTGCCGACCTCACGTTCATACAGGAGATAATGTGGTCAACACCATGTTTGCCCTAGCCGTAACGTGGCTTCTGTGACCTACAGATCGCTACCTATCGTAGCCCCTAAAATGTATCAAGATGCTGTGTGGGCACCGGTCCCACACACGGGAAAATATCCGCACCCCCATAGGTGGGCTCGAACCCATGCACTTTTCTTGGCTGGAAATCGGAGTACTACGGTCCAACCCATGGTCTCACCTAAGCGTTAGAAAAAGTAAAACTACTTTTAGTGAGTATGATTTACTTCAACGGCTGTACATACAGATCTAATAGCCTCTGGTAAATCTCAAATTGCGCTTTCGTTTCCAGTCTGAATGGTTATTATCAAACTTCTTGCGTCTATGTATATTGTATTGTTTATTATATTTAAGGTTTTTCTCACTACGGGTTCGTAGAGCTGCATGCTCCCAAGAGATTGAGCTAGGTTACCTTGAGAAACTTGTTCGAGAATGCCAGTGTAGTTGCACCCAGCGGAAACTTGATTTACTGTCAGTTGTTTTAGCTTGAGGTAAACAGTGGGAATGTTGAACATATCCGCCCTCGATAATCGATATCGTTCTGATGCATCATTCTCAAGGACAACCCCTTTCTTTGTATTTGGAATTTAATGGAATTCCTCCACACGTGTCTTTGTGTATTGTTATTTAGTATTATTTGCAGGGACAGCTCAAGAGGGAGTCGAGTCGTGCCATCGCCGAAGCCGGCAGGTTTTAGGAGCGGTAAAGTCTTAAAACACAAAATAGCATGGAATTACAAATCATGTTTAAATTCCAGCGACTTTGTGGAGATTTTTACTTTCTATACCACGTACATAGCAGGTAGAGAATGTATTACATTCCACGCAAAAATTCGATATCGGGATTTCACCGGAAATATGTGTTTTGAGGCCCCCTGAATCAAATAAACCATTTTTGGAAACATGTCCGTTGTGTGTATGTTTGCAAACACTATAACTCAGAAACGAAAAGTTGAATAAGCACCAAACTTGGTATTTAAGTATTCACCAAGGATGCGACACGAATATTTTCACCCACCCTAACTAACCTTTACATGGAACATTTTTCAACGATTTTGAATTAAACACCTTCATTAAGGCTATTTACATGACTAAGTGTATAACTTGAATTTTCTGGGAATAGCCTTTGAAGTCCTCTTCATTTGGAAGGAATTTTGTATAATCTTGTATAACTGGTAAACGTTAAGCGATAGACGAAAACGGATTACACAAAAATTTAGATCTCTTTAAAACATAATTTTCACAGTCCAGTCATAAGTTCTGTCCTCTATGTTTGTAGCTCTACAACTTAAAAAAATCTGATGTGTTACACTCACATGACTTTCTCTATTCTTGTACAAAATATTTTTACAAACTCTTATTCTCCATCTATTTCATATTAATCGAGATAAACATTTGCAGAAACGATATTACGCAGAAACGATATTGCAAAGAGAATTACGTTTTACATATAGCGACCAGTTCTAAAAATAGTTGACTATCGCTTAAGGTCATGTTCCCCTTGTTTTTTACTTGCAAGGGCAATATAAGCACAGACATATCTCTTAATAACTGGTTGCTAGGTGCAGCACCATTCCCTTTCCCACGGATTAATACTCTTTGCATATCCAAGACAAAAAAAATGAATAACGAATTCCCATTTGAGAAAATAAGTATTGAAAATTTTAAAGGAATAACAAGTAATATCTCGCAAATGGTTCACTCAACAAAAAAATGTATATGACATAAATTGTGTATTTTAACGCGATCTACATTTCTTGTGTAGTAAAATTTTGTCTATCTCTTATGGTTTACCAGTTATGCAAAAGTCGTTCACAATAAAGAATACTTTTGGAGACATTCCCAGGAAATTCAAGATATACATTTTATTTGTCATAAAAATATCTTAAACATATGATATTTTAATCAAAATCGTTAGAGCCATTTTTGAGAAAATTAAAATTTTCGAAAAATCTTCCATGTAAAGGGTACTCTGGGGTGGGGGATTTTCTTGAAAACCTTCGTGTCGCATTTCTGGAAATACTGAACCTAAATACCAAGTTTGGTGTTTATCCGACTGTTCGTTTCTGAGTTATGCTGTTCACAGTCAGACACACACACACACACACACACACGGACGTGTTTCTAAAAATGCTTTTTTTGGGGGGGGATTCAGGGTGTCTCAAAAGATATCTTTCCGGTGAAATCTCGGTATCGAATTTTTAGGTGGAATACAATACTTCCCCTACTTACTATACGTAGTAGAGAAAGTAATAAATTATTTAATGGTATTGTTGCAAGTTACCATGGTAACAGTTATTATTCTAAACATATTTGCTTTGTGTAGTTACCTACATCAACCAATAAATTTAGAATGGGGTGTAAATGAAAACAGAATTGCAAAGATTGCTCCTTAAAAGTATGGTAAGAAATTTGTTTACCAAACTGTCAAAAGAGTCGTTAATCTTCCTCTATTGAAGACTTACCAAGATCTGGCAGGCCATGTACTATAAGGGCTTCAGGAGTGGTCAAAGCAGTAAGAGAATGAATACGTCGAAACCACTCCTGAAGCAAAAAGTAATGGACCGAGAGTTAAATGTATCCCTCAAATCCATGTCCCGAATTATCAGAGAGCTTATCGACAGTCAGTGGAACATTTGTTAACCTCGAACCTAAAGAAGAACAGGCACGAAAGATCTAAGAGGCTCTTGCAGCGGCATGCTCAGAATGGTCATGCAAATAATCTCTTCACAGACATCTTCACACATGTACAGATATGTGCCTATCACAAATAAGTTTTTTGTGGCATAAGCCATTTCTGAGATATCGTTATTAATGGTTCGAATTGTATTCTCTTATAGTCCTATCAACATTCAGTTGTTTCTCGCGATTGCATGGAAACAGTTGAAATTTTAAGACCAGCATATAGCGTCCAATTGTTAAACATTTGACTACGCTGTTGTCTTTGTACCCTAAAGAAATATGTAATGTAGCTATTTCTGTAAAGGTTCATTTCGATTAAAATGAAAATATAAAAATAATTTTAATCAGAATAGTTTGTATACTCACTAATAAACGATAGAGGGCAGAGAAAGTCATTTGAATGTATCACATTAGGATTTTTTTATGAGATGGTGACAAATGAAGCGCTAGAGTTGGTCACTTTGGATGCAACCCTCGTTGATGATTATCCTCAAAACATTCCTTAAGCGGTAGCTCTTCAATAGCAAGCATCCCGTTTATAAACAGCAGTCAAGGGACCAGCTTTAGCTTATTTGGTTACATTGGTGATTCGTGAATCTTTCAGGTCAGTTATGGCTCTAGTGATATCCTGGAAGTCCAATTTGTTTGCCCTTCAATTTCTTCTTGTGTTGAATTTCTTCTTACTCTGTAAGCAACCACTGATTTTAATTTCAGAGAAACTCTGGCTACCACATCCAAAATGAGCATGCTACCACATACAAACTCGATCAAGACAATAAATAAAAGAAAAAAAATCTGTGATACAGTGACATGACTTTCTTTACCATCCATTGTTTGTTAGGGTACACAAACTATTCTTACTAAAGCTTTTTTTATGTCTACTGCATTTTAATCCAAATAAACCTTTGCAGAAATACCTACATTACACATTTCGTTTAGATAAAAATATGATGTGTTACACCCACATGACTTTCCCTACTCTTCTACAAACTATTTTTACAAACGCTTATTCTCCATATGCTTCATGTTAATCGAGACATCGAGATGTTAATCTTATTGCTAATTTTCTTGTAGATGCAAGGGGGATTGCTAGGCTTTAACCTATACTCAAATATTTTAAGAGCTGGTTGCTATGTGGAGTATTCCATTCTCTTTGCATTACTGGGACAAAAAAAATGAATAACGAATTTGAGAAAAAGTACAAGTATTGGAAAATTTAAGGGAATAACAAGCAATATCTCCAAAAGGTTTCACTCAACAACAAAAATATATGACAAATTGTGTACTTTAACGCGATCTAAATTTTTCGTGTAGTAAAATTTTGTCCATCTCTTATGGTTTACCAGTTACGCAAAAGTCGTTCACAATGAAGAATACTTTTGGAGACATTCCCAGAAAATTCGAGATATACATTTCATTTGTAATGAAAATATCTTAAACATATGGTATTTTAATCAAAATCGTTAGAACCATTTTTGAGAAAATTAAAATTTTCGAAAAATCTTCCATGTAAAGGGTAATATGGGTGGGGGATTTTCTTGAAAACCTTCGTGTCGCATCTCTAGAAGATACTGAACCTAAATACCAAGTTTGGTGTTTATCCGACTGTTCGTTTCTGAGTTATGCTGTTCACAGACACACACACACACACACACACACACACACACACACACACACACACAGACATACACACGGACGTTTCCAAAAATGCCTTTTTTGGATTCAGGGGCCTCAAAACATGTATTTCCAGTGAAATCTCGATATCGAATTTTTGGGTGGAATACAATACTTCCCCTACTTACTATATGTAGTAGAGAAAGTAAAAAGGGAACAACGATAGCCAATTGTTTAAGAAGGACGCTATATGCTGGTCTTAAAATTCCATTCAGTTTCCATGCAATCGGAGAAACAACTGAATGTTGATAGGACTATAAGAGAATGACCAGGAAATGAACAATTCGAACCTTTAACAACGGATATATCAGAAATGGCTTATGCCACAAAATCTAATTTGAAATAAATTGTGTGTTTTAAAGAGATAAACATTTTCTGTGTAGTACATTTGCTGTTATTTTTCTTCATTTACAGTCGCTTTGACTACCAGGTCATATCGCGGCTTCTATCCATACATACGAGTACAACAATAATACATTGTATACTTTACTTTGAATAAATAATACAATAATTGTAATACATTGTTACAAACATATTTTACGTTATTAAGTCTTGAACACAGCTAAAACAGTATAACCTATTATACGTTTTTATTTGATGTGTTATATTTAAATCTTGTTACACAGTTTGATGGCCTTCAAGAAAACAAATAATGTTTTTGAAATGAGTAGGGTTGTTTAAAGTTAAAAACATATATTCAGGGATGTAATGTCTTCTTCTCTCCATGGTATAACTTCTGCATTTAGTGCTGAGGTGTTCGATGGTGATACGGCAAATGCAGGTCTCTCAGTGAGGAGCATTTTCTTTGGCGAACAAGAAGGAATGTGTTAGGCGTGAATGGCCTATTCGTAAACGTGATATAATCAGTTGATCTTTTCTTTTTAGAGTCTGCAATGTGGAGCCTTTCCTAATTATGTGGAATTTGCTTGATGTTTTCGTGGTCCAGTCTTGCTTACATTTGAAGTTGGTCTGCTAAAAAAAGTAACTTTGAGCATCTCTGGAAATTCATTCATTCATTATCTGTTTACCCTCCTCTTATGTAGGACTTACACCCCCAGGACTTACAAGCGGGTGCCTGGGGTCAGAGGCCCGTAGAGTAGCAGACACTCATGGATCAGACAGAGCATCCAGAATGGGTGAGCAGTCCGATGCCTGGTATGGGATGAAGGAAGTAGATGAAACGAAATGTGGGTGAAATGGATGAAACGAAAGGTGATGATGGAGCAGTTGGTGGAATGAATGGCGGGGGAAACCGGAGAACCCGGAGAAAACCCGCCCAGACGCCGCTTCGTCCACCACAAATCCCACATGCAGGTCCCTGGGATTGAACCCGGGCCGCCTCGGTGGGAGGCGAGCGGTCTAACCACTCGGCCACGGCGCCGCCATCTCTGGAAATTGAGCACTGGAGGTAGCAAAGTTACTTTTTTGGTTTCCCTATCTGCTTCCCCATTTCCTGATATTCCACAGTGGGACGGAATCCAGAAGAACATAACTTCTTGGTTTTCGTCTGTCGCTTAACGTTTACCAGTTATTCCTTCCGAATAAAGTGAACAATTTATTTGACATGTAAATATCTTTAATATATATCATTTTAATCTAAATCGCCAAGAGCCATTTTTTAGCAAATAAAAAGTTTCGAAAAATTTCCCATGTAAAGGGTAGTTTGTGGTAGGGAGATTTTTTCGAAAATCTTCGGAAGATAATGAACTTAAACAAGTTTGGCTTTCATCCGATTTTTCGTTTTTGAGTTATGCTGTTCATGTTGTGATGTGTGTTTGGCCGCTAACGGCAACATTTTGAGAATGAAAATAACTGCACATGTGCTGGAAGTTTGTATAAAACCTGTGATATGCAAATTAATTTCAGTATTGCACATAATAAAGAAAGTATTAAAGTGTGTATACATTTATTTTACGATCCTGTATATTTGCTTCAGAGTAATTAATGGAACATACCGCGGCCTTCGTACAGTATAAGGCCTGGCACAAGTACTTGTGACGTCACACTTGTAGTGCGCCTAGCGCAACTGCAACAGTGTTACTCAGCACAGTACACCAGGTTAATAGAACAAAAAGTTCGAAACTGAGTTTCCCTTGAAAGGTCAATTGTTACAATAAGATAAAACCTGACACCACCTCAAACACTTATAATCGGTCAAAACGACGATGATTAAATATAATAATGATAATCAAATCACTCAGCAGAACGTTGCATGGTGAACACGGAATCACTGTTGCAAATATCAGTACTTTGAGATTGTTGAGTTCACACATTGCTGATAACTTAGAGCTGAAATGTTTCCAAAACTGTCACACGACAGTAAAGGCTGGTTCACAACCACCCGGTAACGGTAACCAGAACGGAAACGAGAACGGGAATGCATATCGATCACAAAGTGAAAGTCGATTTTACGCATTGGGATTTCATTTGTTTTTAACTGACCAATGACATTTTTTCACCTACTTCCAATTTAGCCAAGCCAACGTCAAAATTCGATAGAGTAAACGTTATCTAAATGCATATTCTTACATTTCCGATCCCTCCAGTTATGCGAAGCTTTCATTCCTTTATTTAATGGCATACATTAAAATTGTTTATTGTTCTTTTTTCATTTCCACCGGTTTTAGTCGTTCTTTGTAGCTTTTGCCATCGTTTTTTAGGTAATATCCAGTTTTGAGTTGCATATAAACAAACTACAAATGACCCCTCCACCAGAGGAACCAACGCTGATTAGATTTGCGGGTGTCGGAATGAGGTTAGGAAGCACATTTACTACTAATTCCTACCACTTTCATGTTTCCAGCTTGCAACTATAGAGACCACTAGTGGCTGTTTCATGTCACGGCCGCTTAGAATAATCTCTAGAGTAAAGAATCTAATATGCACAATAGGGATCTAATATGCCGTGCCCGGGAACGAGAACGAGAAAGTTAAAAGTTGAGCAACTCTTCTTTCCCGTTCCCGGGGCCCGGGAAGCTTCCCGTCGGTTGTGAACATTCCCATTTTACTACATGTATTTCAACTTTCTCGTTCTCGTTCTGGTTACCGTTCTCGTTGCTTGTAAACCAGCCTTAATAGTGTTTACCAAATACATAGGACACATTTGTCGAAAAAATTTATTAGGTTTGTTGGCGCCCACATTCTCACACTTTTGAACAGGTGAACTGAATCAAATAACAGAAACGTCCTCTCTGATAGCTCAAAAGGATTCTCAATATATGATTTGACCTCACCATTTCAAAGAATCTTAAATGAGTTATGTTTCATTTTCTTATTATCACAAATAAAAGAAAGAAAAGAAAAAAAACATAACCAGCCTAACCTGCAACACCTGAGTGTTAATTTCCTCACTTCTTCTGCGTTTAAGGCTTTTTACAGGATGTAGGACAGTGATCTCTTCATAGAAACAAAACAGAGAAGACAGCATGAAGCCCTGACTTTTATTTGCTACGCTATTGCTTTCTGTCAAACCTTCCAAACACTACCCTTGTATGTTATCTTTTGCATTATAGGTATTCTATCAAATAGGATATTTACAATATTTTCATGTGGCTATAAGCACTATGCTTTTTCCTTCAAATAATGTATTTGAGATGCTTTCAAACCTACTTCAGCTTTCGTGTCCCCACATAATTTTCTTAAATATGAAGGTTGAAGTAAGGTAAACACATCCTAATTTCACATTTGAATATATGCGCCAGGGAATGAGAAAAACACAGAAGGGCCCATACAAATGCATCTGGAGAGTATTTTGGTTTACAGAAACTAAGTTTAATCTGTTCTTTTAAGTATTTTAGCTTCTGGGTAAGTAGTAATGCTTTACAGAATCGGAATCAAGTAATTCTGAAAGTCAGTCATCGATATTGAGTACATGCCATTTAGTTTGCTGTCTATATGTGAAGCAGAAGGATTGTTAAAGACATTCAGATGGCTTAGTAGGCTTTCTAGAGGTGAAAGGTTTTACACAACAGGCCATCCCCCAAAATCCACTTATATTTTTCAGAGGATATTCTGATCACATTTAGGTAAATTTGCACACTTAAATCTTTGAAAATTGTCAGAGTCACGACAAATGGAGCATATTTTGTGTCAAGTTTGTAAAGGAAAATTTTTTCTGCATCAACTTTACTAGAAAATTTTAGTAAAGTTACATTTTAAAACTTACCCAGTAATTGTTTAGTTCACTATTTTCTCTTTTAGCATCCAGGCATTAAACTTGTCTTCATCCTGCTGCAATACTAGCAATTCCTCTGGTGGTTTTCTTCTTAGAGCAGTTGGTTGTGATAAGAAGGTTGTACAGGAAATATTGTAGGGATGACATCTTCCATTAATTTCGGTCTTGTTCTAGGCAGACTTAACACAGAACCATTCGGTCGTTTTACACTGTCTTCTCGAATGGTATAGCTTTCATTAAAATGCTTAATCCACACACAAGTGCACTTACTGAACACTGAATTATCCCTGTGTATAGCTCGAAATGATTTTCCTCCCTTTTTGCATTACGAGGGAAAATAAATGTTGATCACGAATGTGTTGTGTGCATCCAAGTTAAAAAGGGTACAAAATAAATGACGTTAAAGTTGGAGGTTAATCTTATCTAACAACGGTTATAGACTAATTTTCCCTTTGCGTAATACACTGGAATGTAAACTGGAATGATACACGTTACCTGAAGTGGATATTTTTCAGTATGTATCAATGACCCGCGATTACTAGCCCCGCACTATACTACTTACCCTCATTCATGTGAATTTATCTGTATGCATATTGTATTGCTGAATAAACGTTATAAACACTTTTAACACAAAAATAACACAACAAAATTAACACGGAACTTCGCAAATGCAAATAATGTCCGCCATTGGCGTCACATGCACACCCGCGGCATTGCGGGAGTTTTTCTTACATTGCCAATCTTCTCCACCAAAACACAGCCAAGGTACGCTTCCAACTGCAGCATACATCTGACACGGAAAAGAATACCGTTTACACCAGAGCACGCGAGCGAAGCGTTCGCTCGCGTGCGTTCCGGTTAGTTTCTTTTATATAAACTTAGGTTAAATGTTTTGTTTTATATAGACTTAGGTTTATATGCTTTATTTCGTCAAATTTCGCTTTGTTAAGTTGGCGAAAACTACCTCAAAATGTCACCAGATTTTTCTATATAACCAAGCCAACTAGTTTAGGCGGGGGTGGCCAAATACCTTCATCGAGGCAACATCTCCACTTAACCGACTACTCATTACGTCTAGGTTATTCTATATTGAATTTCATTGATTCCGTAAGTTTTTTGGATGTTACAGCCTTATTGTAATATATGTTACTGGTACTCCTGAAGTTACAGGAATTGTTAGCACTAATTAAACACGCTGCACTGTAACAGTGTTTATTCTCCAGGTATTCGCGTAAATTTGAGCGCCATAGCTAGCAATGCTGTTTTCAGTTCAGAGCAAGTTTCAAAAATGTGTTATTCTATAATACCTTAAATAACATTAAAACTGTACAATTTGTAACAATATCACGTGGCTTCGTTACTGTCTAACGACATACACACACTGCCTGTGTGACGTCACCCTCCGAACTTGCCAGTTGAAGCAGGCCCGCATATTTACGAAGGCCGCGAACATACCAATATAAATTAAAAAAGAGTTTGAAAATTATCTAAAGCCTTATAAGTTTTATCAGTATCGTAAACTAATGCCGAATAATGTAGAATAGTGTTTCGGAGCCACTAGTGGTCGTTAGTCCTGCTATGCCACGGCGATGACGTATTAATTATTATTATTATTATTATTATTATTATTATTGTTGTTGTTATTGTATTACTAATGCTTATACACCATTAATGTCCGCCACCAGGCATGTACGGTTGAAGATACCGTACTAAAGCACGTAATTACATAGGTATCTAAGTGTTTTACATTTTTTTTCTCCCCGTGTTATTTCTTAACAAAATTATATTACACAGTATAATGATATAAATTTTGTACCCACTTCAGATTGGCAGGCATACCTTACAATTGATTAAAAAGCTATAGTGCTTCTATCCAGGTTACATTATTCATGGTATACTTTTGTTTGAAAATGATTTCGAATTAGCAAGAAGTACTTACTAGTCGGCCACGATGTGAATGCACTTGGAGGAAGGCACCCTGTTTTTTTGTTGACGATGCGAACGCGATTAAGGCTAGCGATCAGAGGGGTGTGAGGGACAAGGCGATGGGGGAATGCACAGTGATGAAAACAGACATTTGCAGGGCTCAGCCTCGCCAGTAAATGCGACTCGGAAGTGCGGATTGTCCTTCCGATGCCCCAGCCACTTATTCTGTAACTGTTTAGTTCCCTTTTCCACGGCACCATTCATATCGTGGCCGACTATGATACGGTTCAACTAAACCCCATATTCGATTTGATTGTATATAGATGAAACAAAGATGTAAAATGCTGTATTTAATATTATAACTCGAGAGGAAAAACCTTCATACACCAGAATTGCAATTTATTGAGGAAGTAAGGTTCGGGTCACTTGGCTATCCCTTTTCTTGGGACTGGAAAGGTCCGTCGGCACACATGTATACAAAAGCACTGAGCCATTAAAAAGGGTCTACGAGGAAAGTGCTGTTTCTTTTCAAAGAGGAAGAACCATGATATTTGTGCCGAGAAAAGGCTTAAAGCCATAAACATACGTACGTGCTACAGCATAAATTAAACTAATTGTAAATAGTACCGTGGCAAGAGAAAGCTGAACAGAACTGAAATTTTAGCCAGTAAATGTAAAGTCAAGAATACAAACCTGACGAATACGAAAACAGGAGATCGTCACATGATTGAAAATCGCACAAAATAATCACGTGACATAGGCGGAGTAGGGATGAAATCAGACATGGCGAAATTCACAAAATACAAGTAACTTCACTCTTCGCTGAACCGTGCGCCATGTAACTATACTCTTCGCGGAACCCTGTGACATGTAAACACTCTTAGCCGAACTCTGCGCTGTAGAAGTTGGATAATATTGGAGATGGCGAAATTCACAAAAAAATACAAGTAACTTCACTTTTAGTTGAACTCTGCGCCGGAATACAAACAACTACACACTTAGCTGAACTCTGCACCGTACAAGGTAGGCCGCGGCTATGAACGCAGGGAAAACTTTACAATACTTCTTAATACTGCCGACTAACAAATCATCTCGATGTCAGTCGCGGATAAAAGACGAAGTGGTGGCTCGCGTTCCTGAATGTGTAACATAACAGTATAGTAAAGCCAATATTCACCAGAGCCGACGTTTTTATTACCGCAATCTATATATAATTTTACCACCCCCTGTAGACTTTACAGAGTCGACACTGCTCAACGCTAGCCGGAGAAAGAAGAGACTTAATTGTAACGCATCGAGGAAGCGACCAGCTTCAACTAGCAGTTAGTACAGCATGCAGAAAGAGCGTTCAAAGCTTCATCGAGAGCACGGAGAAATAAATTCTGAGGCCATAGTAACAATACCTTGCGAAGGAAAAGAAAGAATAGGAAACTTTCAAGTACCTTTCATTAGTTGGCCCTATATTTGATAAAGACCTCACAGCTATTGATGGAAAATCCAACATATGCATATTGCAAATATCTTATCAAAACTATTTCATAAAAAACTGTCAATAGAAATATACCATGTAACTTTGGAGTGTCAGTTCTTATTTCCCGTCCTTTCTTGGAGCTGTTTGAAGCATGTAGTTAAGCAGCTTATTGCTTTTAAATTAACGTGAAATCTAAAATTTGAAACAAAATGTCATGTATTATATTTTCACCTAAATGACTATTTTATGTACTTGTAATGAGGTTCACCTTTTAGTTTAATAAAATAATCATAGTTATGTTCATACTTGTTCTTCAGGTATATCATGTTTTTGTTTCGCTTATTATGAGTTGTATGCACCTGTGCCAGCGTCCTCGGGAGAAGCGGAATTGCTGGTTTAGCAGTTGTGACGGGAAACAAGTTTGACAAAAAATCCGGTTTCTCGCTAAAATGGTGTATGTACATTTACACCATATCCAAGGTTACTTTTTGACAGCTAAGGTACCTAATAAATATTAATGATGACGTAATCCTGGCACAAATATTCTTACCGGTTAGAAGCGAAGCTGCTTCCTGAAGACGTCTTCTTCGGCCATACAAGGGATAATCTCAGAGTAATCTTCCTTTTTACTTTCTCTAGTAACTACAGAGGATAGATGAGGCATAGGTGATTCAACGGAGGGGGATACCCAGCGCTGCAACCTGTACAGATCTATTGCGGATACCACTCTCTAGGAGGAAGGGATGAGGTGAAGGGACCACAGGAGGCTACAGTCCTAGGCAGACAGGTCACAGATATACGCGGAAGTCCCTAAAATTTCCAAGCTCGCAGAGCCCTCCCACTGCTGGGCTCTTGAGTCGCCGAGAGAGGGCGATGAACGACTCGCCAATCACGCAGTCCTGTGGTGTCCACGGGGAATACTGTTTCCGTTGAGCATGCATCCGCGACCTCTGTCCGGCACTGCCATACGCCACGAAACCTAGAAATAACCTAAAGATGAGTAGGAAACGGAATGAAAGGGAAATTATAGAAAGGAAATCGTGGTAGAAAATAAACCACCCCAACAATCGCCTGCCGATCCAGGAGAAACCACGAAAAACCTATGGGTCAGAGTGGGCGGTCACCGGGGATTGAATTCGGGACCTCCGGAATGCTAGTCGCACACGTTACGCGGCGCCACTTCGAACAGTAATAGATGCTATATTTCTTTTATTATGATTATTATTATTATTATTCAACATTGAGTTTACGTCTTGATTACATCTCCGCGACGTTGCTATATCTATGCAAGTTGTTTACTTGAGTCAGTGTATAACAGGCAGATGACCTAAGTTGCGTAGTCGCTTTCCTATATCATTGATTGAACTTTCCGACACACGCCTTATTTGCCTTCATTTTCTATCTATTTTGTTGCCACTGAGTTTTGGCGGAAGGCAGATCTTGCAATTCTGGAATTGTGATGCTTGGATAGAATTCCTGGTTTTCGTCTATCGCTTAACGTTATAGATTATACGAAATTATTTCCGAATGAAGTGAACTTTACAGGCTATTCCCATAAAATTCAAGATATACATTTTATTTGACATGTAAATATTTTTAATATATGTCATTAAATGGCCAAGAGCAAATAAAAAGTTTCGAAAAAATTTCCACGTAAAGGGTAGTTTATGGTAGGGAGATTTTCGAAAATCTTCGTGTATCATCTTTGGAAGATAATGAACTTAAACAAGTTTGGCTTTCATCCGATTTTTCGTTTTTGAGTTATGCTGTTCATGTTGTGCTGTGTGTCTGACCGCTAACGGCAACATTTTCAGAATGGAAATAACTGCACATGTGCTGGAAGTTTGTATAAAACCTGTGATATGCAAATTAAGTTCAGTGCTGCACATAATAAAGAAAGTATTAAAGCGTGTATACATTTATTTTACGATCCTGTATATTTGCTTCAGAGTAATCAATGGAACATACCGCGGCCTTCGTACAGTATAAGGCCTTGTGACGTCACACTTGTAGTGCGCCTAGCGCTGCTGCAGCAGTGTTACTCAGCACAGTACAACAGGTTAATAGAACAAAAAGTTCGAAACTGAGTTTCCCTTGAAAGGTCAATTATTACAATAAGATAACAATGACACCACCTCAAGCACTTATAATCGGTCAAAACGACGATGATTAAATATAATAATGATAATCAAATCACTCAGTAGAACGTTGCATGGTGAACACGGAATTACTGTTGCAAATATCAGTACTTTGAGATTGAGTTGACACATTGCTGATAACTTAGAGCTGAAATGTTTCCAAAACTGTCACACGACAGTAATAGTGTTTACCAAATACATAGGACACACTTGTCGAACAAATTTATTAGGTTTGTTGGCGTCCACATTCTCACACTTCTGAACAGGGGAACTGAATCAAATAACAGAAATGTCCTCTCTGATGGCTCAAAAGGATTCTCAATATATGATTTGACCTCACCATTACAAAGAATCTTAAATGAATTATGGTTCATTTTCTTATTATCACAAAGAAAAGAAAAAAACACATAACCAGCATAATCTGCAACACCTGAGTGTTAATTTCCTCACTTCTTCTGCGTTAAAGGTTTTTTACAGGATGTAGGACAGTGATCTCTTCATAGAAACAAAACAGAGAAGACAGCATGAAGCCCTGACTTTTATTTGCTACGCTATTGCTTTCTGTCAAACCTTCCAAACGGCCACCCTTGTATGTTATCTTTAGCATTATAGGTATTTTATCAAACAAGATATTTACAATTTTTTCATGTGGCTATAAGCACTATGCATTTCCCTTCAAATAATGTATTTGAGATGCTAACCTAGACGGCTAACTGTCCCCCTTTCTATGTGAGGGTGGCGATTATACTGGACGCCACCCTAATGTCATCTGCACGTCACGAAGCGGGTGGTTACAGGGTCGAGACCTAGAAGGCTAACTGTCCACTTTTATACATGAGAACGGCTGGACGGCACTCTAATGCCGTCTACACGGCACGAAGCAGAATATCCGGTAGCTATGCGCTAGGGTCCCTGTACGTGACGGAGCGGGTGGTTACAGGGATGAGACCTAGAAGGCTAATTGTCCTTCACACATTGTTCCAAGAGTTATCCTCTTACTCAAATCCGTCGCGATATGACCAAGGATTTAAGCGACGTGAAAGAGGAATAATAATAATAATAATAATAATAATAATAATAATAATAATAACTGTTAATAGAAACACGCCCTGTAATTTATGAGGCAATATTTTATGTCACAACATGCTATGAATGCCAGAGTAATTATAGTATAAATTACAAAGTAATTCTTTAACCAGTTTTGTGTGTAAAATATTATACACACACACGCACAAACGCACGCACGCACGCACACACGCACGCACACACGCACACACGCACACACACACATACACACATACACACATACACACATACATACATACATACTTTTGGATGTTTGTTAACTGTAGGGACTTGTTAGGAAATAAGTTTGCACTGCCTAACTGAAACTGGCAATAGAAGTTGGGTAGTAATAAACCGAGGGGGTGAGTTGTTTGTCACCAAGAAGAGGAAGCCGGTGTTGAGCCCACAAGGTAGCGTGTCTTTTTCAGAAGTGGAGGGATTATCTTCCCTAGAGCATATATGTCAGTAGTAGTGATTTGGCTGACCAAAAGAGACGCTAAAGTTTGCGCAATTTTTGGTAACCAATAAGAATTATATTAGAATGTTTAGACAATTCGAGATGAAAGAGTGTATATTCTCGAGCCATCAGGAAGTGTCACACAGTTCTGAAGAATTTCTCACGAGGTACACGTCGCAGAATCAGTTACAAATGTAAAGTACGCGAAGTAATTGGTGCGCGGCAACTAAAAGGATTGTAGTTACGTTTAGAAATATAACAGTTTCAGTCAGCCATGTAGAAACATTAAATATGTCAATTATTAACTTAAACTAAGCGTGACGACAATAAAAGTATAGATTCAGATGTTCTGCATCAGTTTTATCGTTTAGCAACAACTCCTTGTTACACACCCTGCTTAGGGATTCGTGCTCGACTGAGTTAAAAGAGCTAGCCGGAGGACGAAGAACCCAAATTTAAAAATAATTAAACAATAAGCTCCCGACAAGTAAAGATAAGTAAGTCACTGGCCAAATGCGACACTTTAGAGTGTCAGTTCTCTTATTACTCGTCCTTTCTTGGAGCTGTTTGAAGCATGTAGTCAAGTAGCTCATTGCTTTTAAATTAATGTGAAATCTAAAATTTAAAACAAAATGTCTTGTATTTTATTTTCACCTGAACGACTATATACTTGTAATGAGGTTCACCTTTTAGTTTAATAAAACAATCATATTATGTTAATACTTGTCCTGCAGATATATCAGGTTTTTGTTTCGCTTGTTGTATCTGTGCCAGACGTCCTCGTGAGAAGCGGAATTGCTAGTTTAGCAGGTGCCGGGAAGCAAGTTTGAGCAGAAATCTGGTTTTTCGCTAAAATGGTGTGCATTTACACCATATCCAAAGTTACTTTTAGGCAGGTAAGGTACCTAATAAATATTCATGATGACGCAATCCTGGCACAAATATTCTTACCGGTTAGAAGCGAAGCTGTCTTTCGGCCATACCATAAAAGGGATAATCTCAGAGTAATCTTCCTTTTTACTTTCTCTAGTAACTATAGTGGATAGATGAGGCATAGGTGATTCAACGGAGGGGGAGATTCCGCGCGCTACAACCTGCAACAGATCTATTGCGGCTACCACCCCCCAGGAGGAAGGGATGTGGTGAAGGGACCACAAGAGGCTACAGTCATAGGCAGACAGGTCACAGAGACACGCGGAAGTCCCTAAAATTTCCAAGCTCGCAGAGCCATCCCACTGCTGCAGCCGCCGAGAGAGGGCGATGAACGACTCACCAATCAAGCAGCCCTCTGGAGTCCACGGGGAATACTCCTTCCGTTGAAGCACACCTAAAGATGAGAAGGAAACGGAATGAAAGGGAAATTATGGAAAGGATATCGTGGTAGAGAAGAAACCACCCGAACATTCGCCTGCCGACCCGGGGAAACCACGAAAAACTCATGGGTCAGAGTGGGCGGTCACCGGGGATCGAATGCGGGACCTCCCGAATGCGAGTCGCACACGTTACCGTGGCACCACTTCGCTCGGTGATGAATGCGATATTTCTTTATTATTATTATTATTATTATTATTATTATTATTATTATTATTATTATTATTATTATTCAACATCACGTTTACGTTTTGATCATATCTCCGCAACGTTGCTATATCTATGTAAGTTGTTTACTTGATTCAGTGTATACCAGACAGATGTCCTAAGTTGCGTAGTCGCCTTCCTGTACTATCTGCTTGAGGAACTTTCTGATACACGGCCTTAGTTACCTCATTATCTACCTATTTTGTTGCCACCGAGTTTTGGCGGAAGGTGGACCTTGGAATTCTGGAACTGTAATGCTCGGATAGATGACATTACTTACAGTCATCTTTCTGTATATACCATCTACTTAGGTAACATATATAACATTGGTCTTAGTTGCGTAATCGCCTTCCTGTATGATTTATTTTTATTTATTTTGCTAAAGCTCGCTAAAACTTTGTGTTGTGGAATTGTACATCCCATCTGGTATTTATCAACTAAGAGAAACCACGAAAAAACTCAGTCACATTTCACAATGGATTTGAACCCGCGACCTCCCGATTGTGAGCTACTGTCTGAGCCATCTGGCTCCGTAGGAAGTGTTGCGTTCCACACAAAAATTCGATATCGAAATTTCACTAGAAATTCACAGTTTTAGGTCGACTGAAGAGCTAAACCAAACACATAATGTTGGATAAACACCAAATTTTATGTTTGAGTCAAACTATTTAAGCATTTCAGGCATTCTCAATAAAATTTCCGCAACCCTTGGAAAAATATTCGTTATTTTTTATTTTCTCAAAAATGATTCTAACAATTTTGTTTAAAATGCCGTTTTAGATATTGCATGACTAATAAAATGACTATATATCTTGAATTTTCTGTGTAGAGCTTATGAAGTCCTCTTCATAATGAATGAACTTTGTACAGCTTTGTGTAACTGGGAAATCAATAAGAAATAGAAGAAATTTGCAAGAAAAACGCAGGGCTCATTAAAATACGCAATTTGGGTCCATAAATTTTTCTTCATAGCGTAGTCGTTTTCGAAATATTTGAATGTTCATGTAGCCAAGTGCTTATTGCTTAATTCGAAACTTTTTTTCTATTCTCTGTTCCGTATAATTTTGCCGTGTATCTCACGTGCACTAGTCGCCTCTCATTGGCTGCCGTCGTGGAATGCCTATCATCACCACTAGAACCTACTCCCTTCTTCGCTCTCCCTCTCACCACTTAATTTTCCTGTACAAATACGTCATCCTCGCTGCCACCTAGCGCATTCGATAGAAGCTAATCAAACAATATACGCAATGTTAACGCCACCAGTTTCGGTTAGTTGTGCCATAGACAACCTAGCACTGTTGCAAATGAGCATCGATTTTAACAGCAAAGGTAGTAAGCATAAGCCACAACCAAAATTGCTGTTTATTTTCGGGCCAATAAGCTATAGGTATTGTTTTAATCACCTGACCTTTTCATAATCATCATTCAAAGGTGTACTGTACTGAGGCGAGAGTTAACTAAGTAGTGATTTTTTATTGTGCGTATAATGACCTCATAATGACAAAATTTACCGCGGATTTTTCGCTAAAGCATCGAAAGGCGAAAAACGAATTTTAATGCATGTATTTAATGTGCTCGCAGAGAATAAGCCGTTTTTGCCAGTGAGAGAAATCGACCAGCTCTGTTCTGAGCTCCGTAGGTACAAAGAGCGCCAGCGTCAGCGGATTTTGTATCGTTTTCTGGGGTCATTTGAGCGTGTCCTTCACCTTATCTATCACGTGGCAGATGATAACACAGCGATAAGGGCGAAAAGGGGAGGTTGGTGCCTTAATGTTTCTGGGTTATTGAAACCAAAACATATTTCTTGTCCCAGAACCAGTCATGCCGTATACTAGTGAAATTACTCGTGGACGTATCGTGGGTATGTGGGAGGCTGGCCGCACTGTTACAGCAATTGCAACGGCAGTGCATAAAAGTGTTCTTATAGTAAATTACTGGATAAAAATATTGCAGGAAAGTGGAGAAGACGGTCTACATTCTCGTCAGAAAGTGGGCACTCTCCGTAAAGCATCCGCAGATGATGATATTCGTTTACTAAATGCAAATTACCTTTTTGTTATAATTGACCGATGATGTTTAGAAACTGGAGATAATATGTATATGGTTTACCGAATATGACATACATACCGTATTATGGCAATAAAATGGGTTATATTTTAGTCTATAATCCTGTTGTATTCCTATGATCGGCAATATATGTAAGGGTATATTAACCAATTATAGTTTGAATTAGAGGGGAAATATGCTGCTTTATTTATTCATTTCTAGTTATGTATGCTTCTATGCAGCAACAAGCATTGATACCACTGTGAGAATACAGTTCTGTTTGTTTTTGTTATAAAGTGCTGCCTTGTTATGTATTTAATGAATACCATTCAAGCTTTAATTTGCACCCCTTGAAAAGCTTCTCACACTACACATTACACATTTCGCTAACCTGGGCGCTCATCAAGTTTTCCGCTTAGCTTTCAGCCCTTTCAAAGGCGTGTCCTGCACTAGCCGATAAGGTATGGGCTAACAATCATGATAAGAGGACTGTATGACAAGCTGAATGCACTCACCCTACATCTTTCTCTTGTAGCCAATACGATCGAGAGCGTAAACATGTATTTCGTTTCTACCCATTTTGTAACCTTTGTTGTGGTTAATGGTGTAACTATTTAGCAGGAGTAGTGGCGCACTCTTGCACTGGCCTAAATGAACCAATGAAATGCCATGGCTTTGCATGGCCAGGTACAACGATAAATAATGTGACACAGACGCGAGGTGCAGTGAGATTTTCTTTGGCGCTCTTTGTACATACATCGCGAGGAGAATTGGAGCAAGATTCTCTATGAGTGCGTAGTTGAGTTTCATTAAAAAGTTTTATTTTTGCACACCTTCACATTTTTATTTGCTTTATTTTGTTCCTGGCAGCTATGGCATTTACTGAGGGTTCTACGTGGTGGGAAAGCTACACCTATGCCGCCAAAAACATTAGCCAATCAGGAAAAGGGGAAGAACATGGTGCGCGAAACACATCAGCGGAGAACGTTTTAAGAAACAAGCTTTAGGTAAAAACATTTGGTGATTAACATAACGTGGATAAAAGAATTAATTTTTACTTTCTCTACTAGGTAGGTATAGTAAGTAGGGGAAGTATTGTATTTCACCCAAAAATTCGATACCGAGATTTCACCGGAAATACATGTTTTGAGACCCGCTGAATCCAAAAAAAAAGCATTTTTGGAAACATGTCCGTGTGTGTGTCTGTGTGTGTGTGCGCGTGTGTGAAAAGCATAACTCAGAAACGAACAGTCGAATAAACACCAAACTTGGTATTTAGGTTCAGTATCTTCCGGAGATGCGACACAAAGGTTTTCAAGAAAATCCCTCCACCCCAGATTACCCTTTACATGGAACATTTTTCGAAAATTTTAATTTTCTCAAAAATGGCTCTAACGATTTTGATTAAAATATCATATGTTTAAGATATTTTCATGACATATGAAATGTAGATCTCGAATTTTTTGGGAATGTCTCCAAAAGTATTCTTCATTGTGAACGACTTTTGCATAACTGGTAAACCATAAAAAATAGACAAAATTTTACTACACAAAAAATGTAGATCGCGTTAAAATACACAATTTATGTCATATACATTTTATTTGTTGGGTGAACAATTTTGGAGATATTGCTTGTTATTCCCTTAAATTTTCCAATACTTATACTTTTTCTCAAACTCGTTATTCATTTTTTTTATGTTCTGCTAATGCAAAAAGAATGGATACTCCACATAGCAACCACCTCTTAAAATATTTGACTATCGCTTAAAGCCTATCATATTCCCCTTGCATCTACAAGAAAATTAGCAATAAGATTAACATCTCGATATCTCAATTAACATGAAGCATATGGAGAATATGCGTTTGTAAAAATAGTTTTTACAAGAGTAGAGAAAGTCATGAGAGTGTAATACATCAGATTTGTATATGAATATTCAAATATACGACGAATAAGGGTAGAGAAATTAGTCTGAGTATGCGCGTCCTCTTTCGTTACGCACAGGGTTGCCATAATCCAAGAACCAAAATCAAAGACATACTCCAAGCATTGTGCAATTGTAGGATTGATGATGTTTCACAGCATGAAAAGCAAATGTGGCTTCCGCTGCAACAACCTTATTCGATTCTGTTTGATTACTACTAAAGAAACTGGCCAACTGTTTGGAAGTTGAAGCAGAATTCACAGCCCTTATGTGTTTCTTGCTTGTAACGTGGTCGTTCAGAGCTAGTTTCCTTCCATTGGCATTGAAATATAACAGCTTTAATGAAATAATTCAGAATTAGGTGGCATTTAACCTCAAGTATGCGCATGTTTGTATGAATGTTGAAATTACGCGCTAATATTTTACACGATAATTTCGTAAATGTTGGCAGTATTTCGTGTTTACGATTGCTTTTGTCGTTCCGAGACGCGATCAGAGTCCAAACAGCTGATCTTATTTAAGTATACTCTTAATTTCAAAGAATAATGATGTCACCAGTAACTGTGGATCGGGTTCAGGTTCAGAATTACCCTTCACGTGAATGTTAACCTCATACAAACCACAGGACAGGCACTAGAAATAAAGGAACCGGAAACAGCAAATTCCCAGAGAATCGATTATAGTATTGATTCCGCTGTCACCGTTAGCGCAAGATCGGCGATATATCGATGGTCTTCGTCAGCCACGGTGTTGCCATCTGGAAACTTCTATCGTAAGGAATGGCGATACTTGAACGGCGTTTAACGGTAAAACTCAAGTTAATAATAACATTTTTTTAGTACTCACTGCTTTCGTGTACTTTTATCTCTTCGTCCAGGACATTCGTCTTCTAGCATAAAATCGCGGATTGTCCGCGAAATCTGCGACGTATGGAACCCTACTTACGCACGAGCTTGATAGACCAAGAAGCGAAGAGGCCAATAATATATGCATGCCCGACAGGCATGGAGAACAGATTTCGTGAACGCAGAAGCAAATGTGTTCTTCAACTCTCCGTAGAGTTGGTATGCAACTTTGTAAACGGTTAATAATCTTGTTGTATAAGGCTGTTTTTGGACGACCACACCATAATTTCAAATCTTTGAGTTCAAAAATATCTTACCTTGCTAATTGTGTGCAATTAAATGCTGATAAGATGGCAGGACCTTGAGCGTGTTTGCGAGTAGTACCACTAATGTCGGTACCGTTGAGTCCACGCCGCATTTATTGATTTTTTTGCAGGTAACATGAAAGCAACACATATTTCAGCAAAGGAAATGAACTCAACACATTAGAATATTAAAATGACAATGAACAGAATTTATTTTACTTTAAATACGCATATTTCGTCGTTTATCTGGGGATGGATCCCAGTTGACTGCAGCTTTGAAGGTGTTAAAAGGTATGGGCTGCGCGCGTCGCCTAGTTAGATCAGGAGTCACTGAAGTATTATGGATGCCGTAACAGTCCAGTTACGTCACATGTAATGAGTATTATAGTCTGGTCGACCAAACGCATAATTTTATTGCATTTGCTTCAAGTTGATGTATGGAAAGTAGAAAGAGATAGCACTATATTCCACAGGATAGCTGGTAATCCTTAACTGCCTAATCTCAAAACCATTACCACTGAAACTTACTATTTCAAATCTGGATTAGGTTGAAACATATAATTTAGAAAGAGAAATGACTCGTATTCCGGCAAATTTACGGCTTCTGCAATTCTGCCAAACACTGCACTTCATGATTTACTGGTGGATGGAGGCAGAAAACATACACCATCCATTTATGTTATCTTGGTGGGTCCCAGCAGGCTGTTAGCTTCTTCGTTTTCCTTTTCATGATCGCAATCTTCAACCTCACTGTACATGACGCCTTCTTCTAAATGTACCTATCATAAAACTACCCCAACACTTTGTAAATTAACTCGTCCTTTGACAATAGAATTCCATTTTCCTCGCATGTTCTCAAGCACACCGCCAATTTTCGGGACTAATTTTATTTATTGCGTTGTGAAACAACTCAGCAACATCATATGATTGGAAAGTTATGTCATATTTTGCCACATGTTTTTTATTTGCGCCCATATTAGTTCAATCGCGTTTATGTTGCAATAGCAAGGAGGCAAGCGAACTAGGTGTCCATTTAATTCAGCAACGGTGGCAATTTTGTATAGAAATTGAAATTGAGCTTTATTTATGCTGTGGTCCTTAGCGTCCCATTCTATATTGGGCGTGAAAGACAGGTAATTTTGCTCAGAGGCCTCCTTATCAAGCTTGAGGTTCTTTTACATGCCGTATATCTACGACTTTACTTCTCTTCCGAAGGAAGCCATGTTAAGAATTTTTACGTCCGAAAAAATGCATCGCCCTCCGCCGGGTTTGAATCCGCGACCTCGGAAACTAGAGGCTAGCATGGCAACCACTACAATTTCATATCCACCGAATGCATCTTTATGTTTAATACTGTTGTACAAAACCGGTTTCGTAACGCGTTCGTTAAAGCTGACACCCCGATCTCGCAAGCAAGTTTGCTTTGTTTGTTTTAGCGAATTTGAAACTGGGCTTTATTCATTTATACTGAGTAATATGGCGCATTATCCATAACAATAATGCACTGCTCAGGGATGTTCGGCAAAAGTTGATTACAAAACCTTTGTTTCAAAATATTACCATCCATTTCTTTGTGGTAATCTTTTGTGGATTTAGATTTTGCATGTAGCACATTGGTGAGGAATCCAGCAGATGTCCCAGCATGCAAAATAATAACTCTTGAACGCTCTCCTAATGGCACACGCAAAGCATGTTCTGATTCGCTAACATCGGAAATCCACATTTTTCCTTTAGAGTGATTTAACATTACACAAGTTTCATCTAAATAATAATAATTGGCCGCCCAGTATTTCTTAATCGTTCATTTTTTAAAAAAAATGAAATCTTTTCACCAGAACATCGGTTTTTCCATCGGAAATTTACGCCCCAGATTATTCTTCATGCAAATAATCTTACGTAACGCCCAGGTATTTCCATGGAAAATGTGTGCTTCTTTAAAGTTTGATTCATATCATTTAAGCCCTACAAGAAATGCGATATATATGCAGGATGGTCCATTTAAGTTGAGACAGTAGATACTATCTCCAAAACTAAGCGTTGTAGAAAGAAATGTCATTCATAAAGGTTGCTTGATATTATGGGAGAAAGTAAATGCCATTAGTCGTGTTTTGTTTGTAGGACGTTATGATGGTTATTTTAGGGCAATTTAATTTATTTAAAATGGGAACCTGCAATTAGGATCAAATTAAAGTGACCCTAAAATGACCATCACAACGCCCTCCAAATAAAACACAACTAATGGCATTTACTTTCGTCCATAATATGAAGCAACTTTTATTCAAGACATTTCTTTCTACAACGATTAGTTTTGGAGATATTATACAGTCTCAACTTAAATGGCCTACCGTGTATGTATACCTATATATAATATATATACCCCCTCAAGAAAGTATTCGCCTGCACTTTAAAAATTCTAGCAGTCAAATTAATGCAGGGAAAAAGCTATTTTTTTAGACATAAATATCAAATGGTAATACAGTTTACGCGTTTTGGCCGTTTTTAGATCCTTCATTTTATCAGTTTTATACATTTTTGAAAAATATGCCAAAATCGCAGCTCTTTTGTACGTGGTGTTTTCAAAATTATTTTACATGCATTGCATTGGATAGAACAATTTTTTTATGTATTACTTGATTTTGCTATGAAATACGATTTTATTTGACGTAGGAATAAAATGTCAAAGTTGGGAATTTTCAACGTTTTTGCTTTAATTCCCTATTTTCGGCTCACTTTTTTGACTTCACGGGCTTATTTCTCCACCAGTTTAAGTTACATGTCGATGAAAGTATGTGGATGTATTGAAACGTGCTCTTTTGACCCAAGAGGAAGTGGATTAAATTAGGAATAATGGCAGATTGCTACTTGAAAGTATATTCCATAAGTTAATTAACAAGCCGAGTTTCTTCCATTTAATAAACTCACACTTCAATAACATAGATAATTAAAATTTACAAACCCTTATTCGTTCACCATTCTTTACATTCTTTACGGCTTCAATGCCTTAAATTAAATTACAATAATTACAGAATTGCTTCCTGCTCTCACATTTACCGATATATTTCAAAACTAACAGCAATAAGTCTATAGTTCAGACGATCAATCTTTTCCCGATGAAGAATTACTAAAGAGAATTTTGAATAGATTAAACCAAAAACGAATTTAGAAATACCATCCAGAATGCCTTCTATCTAAACGTTGTCCTGTTGTTTTCCTCGTAACGTAGCTCGCCGTCGAAGACAGATTGGTCAGCTTTGTGGGCAGGACTTTGAAGAAAGCTGGAACTGATCCGGCGCCTGCGCAGTCGACGACAATCGCCTGACGTACTGCGTGACTCAAAATAACTGCGCCCTTTCTTCTTGTTGTTGTCGTCTGCTTGAGAACCACTACCATAGTCGTTTCACTTCTGTTCCCGTACATGTCAGCCTTCCTTTAGTGCATCCCAGTCGCCTAAAGTAGATTTCTCCGGGGAGGGTCAATTTGGCACAATACTCCCCCCGAAGCAACGGGTAGAAAAGGGAACAGGAGACCGCGCCGATCAGATGATCATTCTGGTAGCATGGCCTGTCCACAAGCCCAGTCAACACCGCCTGGTACACTTCCAGTATAGCCCATAATATAAAAACAACACAAATGATATGAATACACAGAGGCATTCAAATTTATGTTCGTTGCATGTTTGTGTAATACAAACAAAATAACATCAAAATATCAGTGTAATGTAAGAGAAGAACTATTTAGATATTATAACAATAAAACATAATATTAAACTTGAAACATTACAATGCATAAAATACATTTAGAAAAGCCAGCATTTGATATTGCCCAGCAACAATAATAAGTATAACAATAACCTGCTATTATGCATAAGGCAATCAGAATTTTTTAAGAACAATCAAATGTAATTACTGGATTTACAAACATTACATAACACCTTAAAACAGGTGAATGTTACAAAATAAATATGAACTTGGATGAATGAAATTGAAGATGAATGTGAAATTTAAAATATATTTATAAATATAATTACAATTAAAAGACTTTGCAAAAAATATTAAAAGTCTTTCTATAAGTAGGCAGCAAGTCATGAAGTACTCATCGTCAGCCGTGAGGTAGCGAACTCGCTATGCCGACGATGACCAATATAAGAAACCTTGCTGCCTAACTGCGAGTAAACGAGGATTAAATCATTGTACAACAGGTACAGGTTTTAATTCAGTATTGTAATCTTTCCTGTAACACAATCCTGAAGTTGGAATGAAACTTGGTTAACTGTCTTAATAATACGAAAGGGACCTACATAACGAGGGACTAGTTTGTGTAAATCCTTTGCTAGCATCACTCAACTGGTGTGCCTTCTACATCACTAGATCCCCTATTTGAAATGTGCTCTCCTTCCGGTACGATTATATTGGACCTCACGGCGCACATAATCAGCACGCAAATTTTGTAAGGTGTTTAACCAAGTTTTTCTATCTTTTTCTAAATCTCCCAACTCAGGAAATAGATCGGTCAATTTCAACTGATTGACCAAAGGACAAGAAGGTTGAAAACGAAACATAACTGAAAAGGGAGTTGCCTGATGGGCTTCATGAACTGCCGTATTCAGATCAAACTGAAATTCGGCGCACAAGGTATCCCATTGGGAATGATGGTCCGAGTGAAATGCGATCAACATGTTCTTCAAATTTTTGTTTACTCGTTCCGCTAATGATTGTCGCGGATAATACGGCGATGTTCTAACAAAGTGTACTCCCCGTTCAAATTAAAATGTACGAAAGGTGTATGCACGGAAATAAGATGCATTACCAGAAACCAGTGTTTGAGGGCTACCAAAGGCCGCAAATACGTGATAAAACTAATGGTGTAATGTATGCTGTTGGAGCACGAACCGGATGCAACCACGTAAATTTTGAAAAGGCATCTACCCAGACTAATAAATATGTATTGCCGCTAGATGAGCGTGGAAACGGACCCACATAATCAAGAAAAACTATCTACATGGGGTATATAGGTATCTTCGAATGTAAATGACCCACTCGAGTATTTTGGGCTGGTTTAGTATACAAACATGTTTAACATTTGCGAACGTAGTTCCTAATGTCGGTGTACATCTGTCGCCACACAAAATAAGTGCGTATTTTCTGTTTAGTTTTAAAAACACCCAAATTCGCACCGTGTGGTGATGTATGAAAATATTGTAAAACCACCGGTACTAACAAACGTGGCAACAATATCCTGGCCAATTTGGACCTTGGAAGTGTTGCATACAAAAGGTTATCTTTAAAAAAATACCCCTTAGGAACCTTGCCTAAGCTACACTGCTCCCAAATGGGGCCCAACATCTCATCCTTACGCTGATGATGCTCCAAGGACGTAAATACCGTAGGGAAATCTTTAGAAAAATTTGGACATAATAAAATTGGCGCAATAAGATGATTATCAACTACCGGTGGTTCAGCAAACATGCGCGAAAGTGCATCCGCTATAACATTTTCAGTACTAGGAATATGTTTAACTGTAAATTTAAAAGAACTAAGTCGGGTAGCCCAACGCGCGAGTTTCCCCGTTTCCTAGCATGTGATAATACCCAAGTCAATGCTTGATTATCACATTCCAAATGGAAAGTTCCATGTTCCAAAACCGGACGAAATTTCTCACAAGCACTAAGCAGTGCTATAGCTTCTAACTCGTACACCGAGTAATTTCTTTCCGTCCGGGAAAGACAACGTGAAATATAATAAATTGGCCTTCGCGCTCCTTCTGGCCCTTGAAGAAGTACGGCCGAAATAGCATATCTAGAAGCATCGGTTTGAACAACAAAAGGTTCTTGAAAATTTGGCATTGCCAATACCGGCGGATTCATTATAGGTTCTTTTAATTTTTCAAAGGATTTCTGATGTATTAAAGCCCATTTGAACTTTACTCCCTTTCAACGAAGAGCATTTAATAGTTCGGCTATTTCAGCAAAATTTGGAATAAATTTGGAAAAAAAATTTACCATACCTAGGAACGATGCCAATCTTTTAGTTGATGAAGGAACTGGAAAACACCGAATTGCCATAGTTCTTTCTGGATCCACTGATATTCCCTGGGGAGAAATAATATGGAGGAAGGAAATTTGGTTTACCGCAAATTTAATTTTGGACGGGCCGACCGTCAACCCAGCTTGACGCAAACATTGAAACACTAACTTTAAATGCTGCAAATGCGATTGAATATCTGGAGAATAAATAACTACATCATCCAAATAATTAAACACTAACTGAAACTTGTATTGACCAAAAAGATTATTTAACAAACGGTGTAAGGTCTGTGCTCCAGTTGATAAACAAAAGGGAACGCGTTTGAATTGATACAAGTCCCATGGAGTTTAAAAGGCCGTAACGGGACGTGACACTTCATCAAAAGGTATCTGATAATACGCCTGATTAAGATCTAATGTAAAAACTCGTGCTTCCCGAAAATAATGAGCTGCCGTGTGAAGCTCTGGCAAACGCATGGCATCTACTTGAATATGTTGGTTTAATTTACGATAATCCACCACCAATCGAGATTCACCATTCGGTTTAGGAACTAAAAAGCACGGGCTTGAATATGAACTCGTTGATGGTTCAATAATATCTGATTGTAAGAGCGGTTCAATTTTGGTACGTAATACCTCTGCCTTCGGAGGAGTACATCTATATGGCGAAGAACGAACTGATGTAGTGTCCAATAATTGAATATGATATTGAAGATTTTTAACTCGGCCTACTTTGTCAGTAATAACATCCTGAAACTCATGCACCATTTCTACAATAGGTTGCCGATATTGTGATTTAACGTGTAATAATTGAGAATGTAAGTCCGAGACTTGCATTGATAAATATGGTGCTGAAATAAACGAATTTGATTCCAGGGCAAAGGGAATTTGTCGTTTCGGAGCAAACGGAAAATGCAACGTAAGTGAAAAAAAAATCAAGTAAAGCACGCGTTTTTCTAAGAAATGGACAACCTAAAATAAAGTTAACAGGCAATTGGTCAACCACAGCACAAGCTATATTCCACGAAAACTCCGCCATTTTAATATGCATATCCATTAATCTGCTGGAGGTATATTTTCCAAGATTGATTTGAACGTGAATGAAATTGGCAGCTTTTTTCTCGTTTAACACTAGACAATTGTAATTGAACCAGGAGGAAGCAGTAGAATTAATGTCTTTATATTTTCCCAGGAGTTTAGTAACGTTATTATCAGAGCTAATAAGGCTTGTGTCATCAGCATACATAAAAGCTTCTGCTTGCAAATTGCTCGGTAAATCGTTTACTGCAACCAAAAACAAAAAATCTGATGTGTTACATTCACATGACTTTCTCTGCTCTTGTACAAACTATTTTTACAAACGCTTATTCTCCATCTACTTCATGTTAATCGAGATAAACATTTGCAGACTCTATCTTATTGCTAATTTTCTTGTAGATGTAAGGGGAATATGTATTTACAAGGGCAATTTGGAAATACCTTTAGCACATACATATCTCTTAATAGCTGGTTGCTAGGTGCAGCACCATTCCCTTTGCCACAGATTAATACTCTTTGCATATCCAAGACAAAAAAAATGAATAACGAATTCCCATTTGAGAAAATAAGTATTGAAAAATTTAAGGGAATAACAAGCAATATCTCGAAAATGGTTCACTCAACAAAAAAATGTATATGACATAAATTGTGTATTTTAACGCGATCTACATTTTTTGTGTAGTAAAATTTTGTCTATCTCTTATGGTTTACCAGTTATGAAAAAGTCGTTCACAATAAAGAATACTTTAGGAGACATTCCCAGGAAATTCAAGATATACATTTTATTTGTCATAAAAATATCTTAAACATATGATATTTTAATCAAATTCGTTAGTCATTTTTGAGAAAATTAAAATTTTCGAAAAATCTTCCATGTAAAGGGTACTCTGGGGTGGGGGATTTTCTTGAAAACCTTCGTGTCGCATCCTTGGAAGATACTGAAGCTAAATACCAAGTTTGGTGTTTATCTGACTGTTCGTTTCTGAGTTATACTGTTCACAGACACACACACGGACATGTTTCCAAAAATGCTTTTTTTGGATTAAGGGGTCTCAAAACATGTATCTCCGGTGAAATCTCGGTATCGAATTTTTGGGTGGAATACAAAACTTCCCCTACTTACTATACGTAGTAGAGAAAGTAAAAAAGGTTCCAAAACAGAACAGCGAGGAACACCAGACATAACGATTGACTCAAAGGAGAAAGATCCATCAACATTTAAAACTGATTTACGTTTGATAAATAGGACGGAAAGAATTCTCAGTATCGCATATCCCACAAAATTTTAATTTTTCTAATAACAACAAATGATCTATACAGTTGAAAGCCTTAGTAAGTTCACAAATTCACCTTTTTCAAAACCGAGTAAAATGCTATGTATAAATTTTTCAATGGGTCTATTGTGAACCTGATTTTTCTGAATCCATATTGATTGTTATTAAACAGACCAACATTTTCAAAATATATATTTAACTCCTCTAAAACAAGATACTCAAAAAATTTATTCACCACTGGTATTAAGAAAATTGATCTGTAAGTGGCAGGTTCCTCAGTTAACCTTTTTTAAGTACTGGAATAAATTAACCAGATTTAAGCTGCTTGGAAAATATCCCTCTTCTGGACAATAATTAATACAAAAGATTAATGGTTGTACAATAGGTATTAATGAGGACTTGCTTTAGAAAATTGCTATATATGTCATAAATATCTGTACTATTAGAGTTATTCAATTTTGCCACAATTCTAAGAGCATCTTCACGTCTCACTTCTTTCTATTTAAACTTAAATTTAGAAGCTACACGATTTTTCAAGCATTCATGTAAGTAAACACCATTATTCTGAATTCTGTCCTTAATTTCTAATACACAGCTGTTAAAGTAATTCGTGAAATTCTCATCTGAAATACCTATATTTCCTTTGTTATTAGCATAATTCTTAAAGTTATTAATAATATTCCAGACAGCTTTACTCTTTCAATCTTCCGTTTGCTATAGTCAATTTTAGCCTCAACTTTAAACTTGCATTGCTTCAAATACGTATACTTTTTCCACCTAGTTTGCCAGTGAGTTTAAAAATAACATAATCATTTCTAAGATTATCTTTAATTAAAGCCTTCTCTTCGTTGTAACAGTAATTATTAAATTTCTTTGCGTAGGTTCCTGACCAAAATTAAGCTTAAAACAAGAATTAAAATAGATAAAAACACACTAAAAGGGTCACAAATGACATCTCAGCATTGGAAAACAGTTCCTTAGTAACATCTCCCATCCTACTTAAGCGATTCATTAAGAAAGATAAATATTATAATCTGAAAAAAAAAGTATTTTTGCAATTCCAATTTTATTATAGGAAATTAGAGTACAGCTTATGGCATTTTTGTAAGTAAGCTACAAAGTTAAATGGTCAGAAAAATTAAACTGTTCCAATTTAACCTGCAATGATTCTGAAAGTCACTGAAAGCATTGTCAAAACATGCCAGATCTGTAGTTGGCCTTGTATTATGATAATAAAAACCTAACTGAATCAATAAATTTTTAAATGCAATCACTGTTTTCTTGTCAGGGGTTATATCAAATTCAGAATTATGTCACCGCCTATGCATATTTTGTAGTTTGACCATTTTCTCAAATTCATTAAAGGATTTTCAATACGCATTAAAAATATGTGTGTTACCATCAAGTGGACGAAAAAGAGAAGAGAAATAATAATTAGCTTAAATATTATCAGCTATGACTGCCGAAGCTTCGAATTACTTTTCAAGACAGATGCCGTCATTTAAATTAAGTTTCCTACATGTTCATGGTCATAGACTGACATACCCCCATGTTTACACTGCGACATGACCTAATATTGTTATATACGGGGTGAGGCCAAAAGGTTTTGCAGCTAGATATTAAATTTAGTTATCCCGGCATAAACATTGGGGGGCATAGCATCAGAGGCAAACAAGAGGACCAGGAACTTAGATGCACAAATTTAAAGTAGCCGTGGGATATTCATAACAAAATACACATAAATTCACATTTAACACATTACCTGTGGTTTAATATATAATCTACATGGTGCCACCACATCGTTCACAACAGGTTACAGGCAAACATTGGAGGGAAATACTCCACACACACACACACTCACACACACACACACACACACACACACACACACGGTCCACGCACACACGCTATATCCACTCGCCCTGAAGAAACACACAAGACTGACCCACGCTAACTAGGAGGCAGGGGAAGAAATGCCACGCCGGACGGAATTCAAACTCCCAATGAAAATTATTATTTCAACAATGTCATGCTACACAGCAATAACGTGTCCAACGCGACAATGCACACATATACACGCTACAATATCCATAAATTGTACGAGGTGCATTTGTAAAGGAATCCACTGCTGGGTCGTTTCTTTCCTGGAGTTGAAACAGCAGTTCCGTTTTCATCTGCTTTCTTCTTTACCTGCACCATTCTGTAAATCGAAGATCAGTTTTGATCCAATTAGATCTTCATGTCTTCCATTTTCTTTACTTTTTTTTAATTGCAACATTTTTTAATTTTTGATGTAGAAATTGCTATAATTTTACCAATAACTATTATTCCCCGTGGCTGCAGATGTTCTTTCCATCACCTTGCGCGACTGATATAGTTGGTTTACCAGATTTCAATGCCTCCAGTTTATAGTGAAGAACTGGTGCACCCTACACACAATTTCCTTGCATCTAATTGCAAAGGTTTTCCTCGTTTCCCAACACCCGCTTGCAACAACACGAAAGCCAGCGAAGCATGGACGGGTGAAGATATCAGGATATTTTCCACATTTTACTGCCCAAAGCACAGCTGATAACACCGAGCGGGATGGCTCAGGCGGTTTCGTCTGTGGTCTGCATTCGGAAGATCGTGGGTTCGATTCCCATGACCGACCTTCCTGACCTATGGGCTTTTTCTGGGGTTTTCCTGGGTCTCCAGGCGAATGCTGGGAAGGATCCTCACATTCTCCATTTCATCTCCATTTTTCTTTCACTTCATATTTCATCTGTTGGTCTCTTTCAGGGTTGGAAGAGTCGGCGATGGCAGGTAGTAGGGGAAAAGCATGTTCTTTGTGAATCTCTCCGTCCCTCGGCCTTCGGCTGCCTGCCGGGTGGGGTCCCCTGCCTGCCTGTCCGTCTGCCGGGGAGTCTCTATCTGGAATATTGGGGACCTGACATTCCTGTACTGTCACTCCTGGTTCCGGCCACCCGGTGTCCTCTCGCCTCATCCTTCCTTCCGGGGATGCCCCCTTGTGGGATGTAGGTACAAAATTCTCCTATGTAGATCAGTGCCGAGTCCCTCCCGTAGCCAATCCAATTCAATCCACAAGTGGTAACACTGTTAAAAGTGCAACTGATGCTGAGAGATTAAGCAGTAAAGGGCGACTGTGATAGTACTTCTCAGTATTCAGACCGTCATTAGCGCACTCCCCTCCTAGACTCGTCAGATAGCAGTAGAATGCTCATGGTTCAACTTAAACCTTAAGTATACTGTATAGGTAGTCAGAGCAAGATTATCCACAGCGAGCCGAGCTCTAACGGATAACCATCCAAAAAGCACGGCAATTGTACCTCTTCTCATTGGTAAGTTTTATTTAAGTCACTTTCACAACAATAGACTGTTCACTCTCTCATTTATTTGGTTACATATTATTTGTTTTTGCTTTCTGTCAAATGTTTTCACAGTAGAGGAATTTATCTATTGTGCATAAAGGTATCTTAAGTTGAATTTACAGTTGTAATAAAAAAAGACTGACGAAATAGTAAAAAAAAATCTGATGTGTTACACTCACATGACTTTCTCTACTCTTGTACAATCTAATTTTACAAACGCTTATTCTCCATATGCTTCATGTTAATCGAGATATCGAGATGTCAATCTTATTGGTAATTTTCTTTTAGATGCAAGGGAAATATGGTAGCTTTTAAGCGATAGTCAAATATTTTAACGGTGGTTGCTATGTGGCGCATTCCATTCTCTTTGCATGTCCAGAACATAAAAAAAATGAATAACGAATTTGAGAAAAAGTATAAGTATTGTAAAATTTAAGGAAATAACAAGCAATATCTCGAAAACGGTTCACTCAACAAAAGAAATGTATATGACATAAGTTGTGTATTTTAACGCGATCTACATTTTTTGTGTAGAAAAATTTTGTCTATCTCTTATGGTTTACCAGTTATGCAAAAGTCGTTCACAATGAAGAATACTTTTGGAGACATTCCCAGGAAATTCGAGGTATACATTTTATTTGTCATAAAAATATCTTAAACATATGATATTTTAATCAAAATCGTTAGAGCCATTTTTGAGAAAATTAAAATTTTCAAAAAATCTTCCATGTAAAGGGTAGTCTGGGGTGGGGGGATTTTCTTGAAAACCTTCGTGTCGCATCTCTGGAAGATACTGAACCTAAATACCAAGTTTGGTGCTTATCCGATTGTTCGTTTTTGAGTTATGCTGTTCACACACACACAGACACACACACACACACAGACACACAGACACACACACGGACATGTTTCTAAAAAAGCTTTTTTTGGATTCAGGAGGTCTCAAAACGTGTATTTCCGGTGAAATCTCGGTATCGAATTTTTGGGTGGAATGCAATACTTTCCCTACTTACTATACGTAGTAGAGAAAGTAATAAATATGTAAATTCAACGTAACTTTACATGACAAACAAATATGCATTGTTCTACATAATCGGTTTTCAACCGGTGGTACACGTATCCCTGGTGTTAGCTGCTCGGTTGTTCAGGGGTTCTCAGAAAATACCCCATTTTGGCAGTAGAAGAGGAAGTTCACAAAGCAAATCCAAGAAAATCAGGGGTAACACTTTTTATAGCCTTTCAGAGCCAGGGTGCAATTTAAAGGATGTTTAAAGTTTCTATTCTTAATTATGTTTAAAATACAAATTAAACATTTATTTGAATGAAATAGCTTATTTTGTATTGTTTATATCAAAATAGGACCCTCACAATTGTGTTGCTCAACACCCAAGTCTGAAAATGTTACACGTACGGTAAGTGTATAATTAGTTGCAGTCTTTTACTTAATTACAAATATGCTTTACATTTCGCGGATCCTCCTCGTGTTCTTATCTTCAGTCACGTTTTTCTGCAACATCGGGCTGATTTAAGGCCATCAACTGCCGGAAATTGACTAAAATGATGTAGCTTTTTGTTGATGCTAGGAGCATAAGCTGGCCGATATTTCTTCTGTGGTGCTTCATCTTCATTCTCAGACTCTGATATTCCACTAGACTTTCCCCTTGACGATGATACTAACAATTCATTATATGCAGTAAAATGTAGATTCCCAGCTTGTAGGCCGTGGTCCAGCAGATAAAAGTTTCTCTTGAAGATATCCAGTCATGGGCGAAAAGTCGGGTGAACTTTTATCTGCTGGACCACTGCCTGCAAGTCCGGAATCTATATTTTACTGTATTAACCCGGCCATGAAAGTCTTAGTGGTCCATTGTATGTTTCAGGGGAACTTGGGTTGATGGCCCTGCCTGTACTGCAGCCACGAAGTAATAAACAAGTAGTTAGATAAATGAAGAATTACCTTCAATGTCCACTTATTAATTTTGAAAAAGGTTCTGTAGGTCTCCATCAGCTGATCTTATGTATCAACAGCACCCATTGATTTATTGTACTGGCGAACAATCACTGAACGTAGAAGATACATATATTCTACCTTACGTTAACACCAGTGTTTGACGTTTTCAACGGGTTCACAATCAAAATTCGTAGAAGCAAGGGTCACATTTTGCTGTCTTTCCACTGAACTACTGTGATGTTGTCATCAGAGCAACAAAATGTCTCCTCTCTTCATTATTCTGTCTGCTGAGAGAAATGGTGAATGGCAATGATATTCAGATTAGAAGAAGATACCAGATGATAGACAACATGAATATATATGGCTGATATGTAGATAAGAGGAAAGTGGAAAATCGGAGACAATGGACAATGCATGCATCAAAGTTAATGTTATGAAGTAGCTATCAAAGTAAAGCCTTGAACTTTGTGGGAGGGACGTTGAAAGAGGTAATGTAACATCATCTAGGACTAATCCGGGTCTAATTTGTGGCAATCTAGTTTGTTTACCTTGATATAGTTCAAAATCTAAAACCAGACTTTTTTCGTTGCCACAACAAAATTTTAACATCTACTGGTCTTGGCTTACTTTGTGGATAAATGGAATTATTTGCTCGTCAACTGAGTTGACTTCGGGGGAATTTCAAGCACTTGGTGAGAGTTGCGTCAATTGCTGTTTTCTTGTTTTTCTTGCTACTATGGTGATGCTTCTCGCGATCAGACCTCACTGAGCGTTCAGTTGTCGCGACTGTCTCCGTCTCGAGGTTGGGCTTTAGTCTCAGAAGATCAACAAGATTGTTCGGTTGGAGGTTAGCTTCAGTCCGCTACGAGTGGCACTTTAACTGCGTTGTTCTGCTGCTTTCTACTGTGCAAAACTTGTTTCTTGTTCGATTGCAACACCTTTTTCGGAATTCAACTTATCTGAGCTCAGTATGTCTCTGATTGCTGGTTTGTTCCACTTCAACTGCATAAGCCTGCAATTCGTACGGAAATTATGAAATTATAGTTCTTTCAGTTCCTCTGCCGTGAGAGTTTAATTTCCTAAATAGACATAGGATTATACCTGCTCTCTATATTAGGTATCTTCTTTTTTCTGTTGCAAATTTATTTAATCCCCCTCCACACCACCGTAAAGATTTTGTCTGGAGATCCTCTGAGACCACTAGCTACATTTTGAGGCAGTATTTTTTATCGTTTAACTGATATCATTTTAATTGTGGAATATAAAAATACTAATTTGCCTATAAGCATCAATAATTACTATAAAATGTATATTAAAGCCATTTTATTATGTGTATTTATTCTATGTTTATATGTATAAATTGTTAGATGAATTTATTTCTTAGTTTAGTAACGCAGGAGCTGTGAGGTTAAAAGGAAGCTGCCTTTAGTAGCAAACATAGTAATAAAATGGGAACCTAAGGTTGGGTAAAAATAAGGTATAACCTTGAGAGGGAGAGAGCAATGACTTAGAAAGCTAAGGAGGTTACCATCAGACGATGGAAATATACTGGTGTAACGTCCAAAAAGTTTGTAAATAGTCACGTGGGTGCAAAAAGCCAATCAAAATCATACTAGAGTAGGCTTAGCCAAACAGAAACTAGGAAGATTAAATTTGAAATTTTAAGCTGTGGACGCTAAGAGGCAGCGTACCCAAGCATTTAAGTTCAGTGGTTATAGCTCAGAGTGGGCAGATGTGAGAATTTAGTGCAGTGCGAAAAAGCTAAATTTTTTTATCTTTAAAAAGAAAATGTAGTTAGGAACATCTCACAGTCCCGTCAGTAAATTGTTATCTGATATATACCTATTATTCAACTGCCGTGAAGAAGTAATAAAGAAATTAGAATTTATAGTTATAATTGGTGTAAAGTGTGTAAAATTATTCTGCAGCCATACCATCCCTATTTAGAGATACTTGTTCTGCCAGATATCGCTGACGCAGCCGAGGTTTAAATAAAAAAAATCATAATTAAAAAATTAAAAATTTATTATACAAACTTTATTATTAACACACACACACACACACACACACACACGACACCTGATGTAAATTTTGCACCCATCCTGGTGGGCTACCGATGCAATTTATATGAATGCTTTTATTGTAAATATCAGGGTAGTTCATCAAACTGTATCATTATTTCGGTCAGTGCAATGGGCATACTTGGTCTGGGTATTATATTCCGTATAATTGGGTATTCTGTGCGGTTTGATTCCCTTTGCCAGGGAGTTATTGTTACACTTGTGTGTTGTCCTAGTTTTATTTTATGTCGTAATTGTTTAAATATTTAAAATCATGCTGTAATCTTATGCCCCAAGCGTTTTATTAGTTAGCTTTATCAGAAGGAGCATATAATTATTTATGTGTGCGTGAGTGTGACTTTTAAAATGGCACATTTGTTCTCGACGGCGATTTAACTACGTAGGCATACCTAATATTATATATTTAAAAAACCTTGTGTTAAAATCACATGACTTTCTTTACCCTCTATGGTTTATTGGCGGTTTATTGTTCTTACGGAAGTTTATTTTTCCATCTACTTAATTCTAAACGAGGTATATCTTTGCAGAAATAGCTACATTATACGTTTTATTATAGATACAAAGAGAACAGCGATAGTCAAATGCTTCAGAAGCGGGCGCTACACGCTGGCCTTAAAATGCCATACTCTTTCCATGGAAGCGCGAGAAACAACTGAAAATCGACAGGAATTGAAGAGAATGACAAATAATTGAATAAATCGGACCATTAATAAGGGAAATGGCTGATGCTACAAAAAAAGGGTTATTTCAAATAAATTTGGTGTTTTATTGAGATCCACATTTTTTGTGAAGTGCGTTTTCGTCTATGCTTAACGCTAACAAAGCTCCTTCACAGGCTATTTTCAGAAAATTCAAGATATAAGTTTTATTTATTATGTAAATATCTTTAAAATATGGAATTTTAATCAAAATCGTTACAGCCATTATTTAGAAAATAAAAAATTCGAAAAATATTCTACATAAATGGAGGTTTGGGGTTGGGAGATTTTCGTGAAAATCTTCGTGTTCCATCTTTGGGAGGTACTGAACTTAATTACCAAATTTTGGAATTTATCCGACTTTTCGATTTTGAGTTACGCTATTTATAGATACACACGCACACATATGGACCTTTTTCTAAACCTCATTTTTTGTTTAAGGGGCCTCAAATCTCGGTATCGAATTTTTGGTGGAATGCAATACCTTGTCTATCTACTATGTATACGGTAGAGAAAGTAATATTAAAACTATTTATGCAGAACCTTGGCTTTCCCTGATTTGACCTGGTGTTCGAAACAAACAAGGGGCCTTCTGGGCTCGTCTCGTGCTTAAGGGGTATTAGTTCCTTTCCAGGTCTCCCTTTTAGCACTCGAACTTAATTTAAAAGCAGCTATTTTTTGGCTAAAATTTACGCTACCTTATCGCTTTCCCTTTAACTTCTCCGGGGCAGGAGAATCATGCCCAAATAAAACTGTATGCAATGTTTTATTCAGTATACTGCGTGGAGTCTCTCCTTAAGCTATGGGCATCTGTATGTTAGTCAGGCCAAGTGTATTGTTTTCTCGTTTCTGATGCCGACGGCAATTATTTTATCACAACAATATTTTCAAGGAAAACAAAGCAATAAAATGTGAATTATAGCCGAAAAGCAAGAACAGGAAAACTGGTAGTAAACGGATAGAGGTCAGCGGCATGCGGGCGATCATGAAAGGCAGAAGTCAGCCAGACCGCGGCCCATAACCTGTACCAATATAACGTGTTGTTAAACTGGCTCGTGCGCGTTTTGTTGCAAGGCTGTTGCTTGTGCTGAGAATGCATAACTATTATGTTGATGGCAATGAATGATCAACATAATAACACGCGGTGTAAGGAATATTGAGTATGTTTTCTTTCAGTATTAAATATTTCGATATACTACAAACCATGAAAACAAGGGATAATGAGGGAATATGATCATGCATGGCAGGACATGCAATGTATCGTGTATTTCTCTTTGAAAGATAATCGATCGATTGGAACTTCTTGACTTCATAAGTCAACAAATAATTTAAAAGTGCGCAGCAGAAGATTTAAAAAGTCATGAAATATTTGGAGTATTTTTTAGAACAGAAATACACCTACATTGAAACCGTTTATAAACTTTTTTTTCATACATTGTGGAAAAACGCTTTCAAATTCAGAGACGTTTGACAACAGTGTGCTTTCTCTTGCAGGCGGGTAGAATGCGTGCTCTTTTTCCGATGCCGCTGTGAGATAGTTACTGCATTACGGGGCAAGTGGTGTTTAATTTCCAAAACATTTTTCGGGTATTTTTGGCGAAATGTTTAATGAAAGTAACTAAAACCTAAACACATTTAAGTTTGAATTAAATAATTATAGAAAAGAAGTGTTCCAATTTCAAGTATACTTATTATGCACACTATTTTATAACTATCAGATACAAACATTTTAACATTCAGTGAAAACAGATAAAGTCTGATTTTTTACATTCACATGAATTTCTCTACCCATTCTTCAACAAATGATTATTACAAAAGCTTATACTTCTATCCAATGCAAGTTAATCGTTATAAGCATTTGCAGAAATGGTTTTATTGCATATTCCCTTGTAGATAAAAGGAGTTTAGGGCAACACAATAGCCTTAAGCGATAGTAAAATCTTTTAAGAGCGGATCGCTACGTGATGACTTTGAAATTCTGTTGCATTTACATCATCAAAAAAGAACGAAAGAAATAAAGAAAGAAAGAAGGAAAACGAAAGGAAAAAGGAATAGCTAATTTCCAATTCAGAAAAATGTAAGTATTTGAAAATTCAAACCAATAACAAGCTGTATCTCGAAAATAGTTAACTCCACAAAAAATGTATTTGACATAAATTGTGCGTTTTAACGAGATCTACATTTTTTGTATAATTAAATTTTGTCTCTCTCTTTACAGTCTATCAGTTACACAAAATTCATTCAGAATGAAGAGGACATCAAAAGGCTATTCCTTGAAATTTAAAGATGTTCATTTAATTTGTCATAAAAATGTCTTAAATGTATGGTATTTTAATTAAGATCGTTAGCGGCACTTTGAAGAAAATAATTTTTGAATAATTTCCATATAAAGCGTAATTTGGGGTGGGAGATTTTCCTGAAAATCTTCGTGTCCAATCTTTGAGAGATACAGCACTTAAATACCAAGTTTGGTATTTTTCGCATCCTTCGTTTTTTAATTATGCCTTTCACGACATACATACGGACCTTTCCTAAAAATGCTTTTTTTGGGTTCAGGGATCTCAAAACGTGTATTACGGTGAAATATCGACATCGAGTTTTTGGTTGAAATACAATAATTCCTCTACATACTGTTAAATACATAGAGAAAGTAGAGTTTCAAGTTTTTATTCAACAGTCAAGGAAATGCAACAGAACGACGTAAATGATTTTGTTTACAAATTTAATAAACCAGACTATTAATAAAATTACCTTATTTGCATTTTAAGATTCAGTAAAGGGAAATGAAAACGATATACAATGTTATGACCTCTCAAACGGGCGAGATATAAGGTAAATGGCACATTCGGAGACTTTAAAAATGCGTCTGGAAGTTACATCGTTTGACGAAGCATTTTCGCTGACCCGCCCATCTCCTATTCCTTCTTGAGCGCTGGATGTGCGTAAAGGGGTGCAGATTTTCATTAAAAAGGTGGGAGACTGTCAGTAGCAGCACTTGGTCGCTGGCCATAACTATGCATTCGTCCAATACCATTTGCGTTACACATCACCCGCTGCCACATAAATACAATGTGACACGCTGGGCTTACGATTATGGAAACTGGAAATGCTGTAAATAAGAAGAATGATGTTACAGGACATTTCATAAGGCGTTTTCAAGAGTTCGGAAAAGGGGAAATAAAAACACGGCCAAAGCCTGGCCAGCCGAAGAACACATCTGCAGGGGAGGTGATTTCATCTTAGCGTATAATAAAATCCATTCGATACAGCTACAAGATTTTAAGAAAATTACGATGAACTTCCTCCGTGATCTAGGGGTACCATGCTAGCCTCTGGTTCCCAAGGCCCCGGGTTCAAGCCCAGCGAGAGCTATGGATTTTTTCGGGCGTAAAAATCCTTAGCATGTCTTCCTTCGTGAATGTCGTAGATTTACGGCATGTAAAAGAATCTCAAGCCTCATAAAGAGGCCTCTGAGCAAAATTTCCGGCCTTTCACGCCCAATATAGAAGGAGCATAGTAGTTAAAGAGCGTCCATAAATAAAACTCAATTTAATTTTAATTTTTTGGCTTCATTAGACAGGAATTAATCACGAAGAGCAGCAAAGAAATTTCATATGAACATTACCCCGCTCACTTAGATATCGCATATCCGGATACGTTTGTGGGATGTGGTAATATTTTCAGAAAAAGTTTTCTGTTTTTACGGGGATAGTAGATTGCTTGTATGGCATCCCGATCATACGCATTATAATGAAGAATATATCATCACCAGGAGAAGGTCGTCTTCCGTGGTGTAGTGATTACCATGCTAGCCTTTAGTTCCCGAGGTCGCGGGTTCAAACCCGGCGGAGAGCGATGGATTTTTTTTTCGGGCGAAAAATCCTTAGCATGGCTTCCTTCGGAAGGGAAGTAAATCCCAGTATAGAATGGGACGCTAAGGACCGCAGCAGTTAAAGAGCGTCCATAAATAAAACTTAATTTCTTAATTACCAGGAAAAGTGTTGACTTTTGGTGATGGGCATCTTCTTTAGGATCTGGTGTAATAGTTGAAGTTTCAAGCAACGTAGATTCAGCCGACTATCAAGTCCTTGAGGAAACCATTATCCCTACTGTAAGAGGCTTAACATAAAAAAGAAGAAACACTACACTGATAATTAACCAGAGCAATCGGTTGTCAAGTGTGTTTTTCTTGTGTGCACTTCATTTTAATCGTTTTGGTCGACCACACTATAATACGCTGATTGCATGTGAATATGTTAACTGAACCGTTGCGACATCCATAATACTGTCGGTCTGGTAGCTCAGCTGTTTAGGCGTTGGCCTTCTGATCCCAAGGACGCAGGTTCAAACCCGGCCCAGACAGATGGCTTTTAAGTGTGCTTAAAAGTGACAGCCCCATGTCAGTAGAAGTAACTAGCATGTAGGGTGGCGCACGAATATTTGGCACGTTTAATATTGCCACAAAATTTAATTTATTTAATGAACATTTTCAAATGTTACACACAGTTAGTATGGTTCATAGAAGTGCATTTCACATCATCACGTGTTCAATATGCGCTCCATTGCAGCGGGCAACTTTGGAAAGCCGAGTACACACATTCCTTACAACTTTGCGGCACATGTCTTCATTTATCTAGTTGCACAAATTCACTATCCGGGCACGCATTTCCATAAGGGAACAGCTTCTCTTTCAAATATCCCTACAAATATTCTTACGGGTTGACTTGTTTCGATTTGTTGCATGGCGACCCTTAGCGCTGCAATGTTTTCCAGAGAACGAACAGTCGGTGTCCGAGGTCGTTTCCCTTCCAACAAATGCCTTCTGCTTAAAATTTTCTCGTTAATCGTTAATTGTGTTCCTTGGTGTAGCCCAATGCGTGTGGCATATTTCCCTAAATCTTCTATGCGTTGCTGTGGCACTTTTCAATTCAGCATAAAGGAGAACTGCCTTAACACGCTCCTGAGCAGATAAACGGCCATGGCGAGACGCAAACTACGAAACAAGGGACTGGGAATTGGCGATATTGCAGCAACACGACCTCTACCGACATTTCCATGAAACAAAACTCGTTGGAGCGCATATTGAACACGTGATGAAGTAAATTGCATTTTTATTGACCATACTATACTACCTGTGTGTAAAATTTGAAAATTTTCATTTCAGAAATAAAAGTATGATGACAATATTAAATGTGTTAACTATTCGTGCGCCATCCTGTAAAAGAACTCCTGCGTGACGAAATTCCGACACATCGGCAGCACTAAAATATCCTGGCAATTGATGGCAGGTTAACAAACAAAATATTTATTGTATCCATAATGCTTCAGCAACTCATGGCCTTACTCGGCGGAACGCAGCTCCCCTATCGCCCATATCTTTTAACACATTCAAAGCAACAGTCTACTGGGAACCATTCCTCAGATATACAATGAATTATGTGTAAACTAAATTTAATATTCTAATAAACTGAGTTAGTTTCCTTTGCTTTGCGACGTCTGTTTTACTTTAGTATAATATATTCCCGATAATTTCATCATTACTTGAAGTAGATTATCTTTACGTTATTAGCACCACGCTTTGGGCGCCAATTTTGAAGTAGATGTATTGCTGCTGTTGGAGAGCCAAAACTTGAAGTAGTTGCAACCACGTACGATACGAAGTTTTCGGTGGCCTTCGCCCCACTTTTTAAAAAATCAACTTTGTAATTTTTAATGTTTATTTAAATATTATATATGTATTTTTGCCTCGGCTTAGTCAGTAGTAATTTGCATAAACATGTATCTCTTAGCAGGGGGTGGTGCGGCTAAAGAATGAAGGCTTGCACAAATGATTATTTTGTTTACTTCACTCCCTTTTATTAATCTTTCACGCTATTAAATAACACTTCACTGATCAATCATAGTGTAGAGGTGTGCGATTATTTATTAATTGCGCTTTTTAATACGTAAACTTTATTTTATTCTCGCCGTTGAAGTTTATGTTTCACACTTAACCTATACCGTATCGAAGTGCTCGGGAACGCTGCTTTCCTGCGTCCAGTTGGGTACGCTGTCTTCTAGCGTCTGGCGTTTGAATGTGCATTTTCCCTATTTTAAGTCTCTGATTGGCTTAGCCTACTCCAATAGAATACTTTTATTTAACTTAAGCTTTTTCTAGTTGTTGATTGGCTATTTATAAACTGTTTTAAATATTACATTTTTGTTCCAAGAATTATTAGTAGCATTATTAAACTTTCTAATTTATTGTTGCCTCAAGGTTACCTCATTGTTAGCAACTTTCGGCTTCTATTCTCACAGCTCCTATATTGTTAAATTACTTAATGCATTCACGTAATATTATTATACATGTACATAATAATATAAACATAATACAATGACTGTTACATACATTTTACATATTATTACATACACATGTTGTTTTAAGGCAGGCTGTTATTATATTTTATATTATATAATTACACTGATATTATTTAAGCGTTAAAAATACTGCCTCATACTATAGATACAACCTATTACATGACCACCTTCACCTCTAATCGGTGGCTAATAAGGTAACTACTTGCTCTGTACCCTTTATAAATTCCATACCTATCTCTACAAGCGTGCGAAATGTCCGTGGATAGTGATTTGGAGAAATTTATGAAATAAAACTTTATCGTTTCTTCATTGCTAAGAGCTTTACGTGACAATTGTAACAACCTGTCATTCCTTGCACCCACATCACCATCTCACTCAAACTTCATTCCTGATTTACAATAATTGCATATAGCATGCTTGACTATAATTATTACTTCCCAATGGAGAAATGCATATATTCGTTGTATAAGGAGTAAGTTCTATACTCAACAAAGAATAGAGTACTCTATTAAACCTCTCGCGATAAATATTACATTTTTTTAAAGTTCCTGGTGTATTGCAAACTAATCCTACCTCTCAGGTTTCCATTCTCTTTCTGGTTGTCCCTCCCAGTTATTTTTTTTAGTTCCATTTATACCTCGCCTTTTAACTATATTGGTCTTATCGGCGGCTTTTTCTTTGTAACTTATTGCCTATTGGCAATGGTGCTAACTCGTATTCTCTTGTGAGACAGTACTTTTGACACTTAAATAATTTCAGTCTAACATATAATATATAAATTCAATAACATCCCGCCTTAAAGCAATATGTGTATATAACAAGATATAAAAAGTTTATATTACAGTCATTGTATATGTTTATATTATTGTAAACATGTGTAATAATGTTATGTGAATGTATTACGTAATTTAATAATGTAGGAGCTGTGAGAATAATAGATTAAAAGTTGCTAACAAAGGTAACAATGAGGTAACTTTGAGGCAATAATAAGTAAGGCTACTAGTCATTATTTGAGCAACAATAATGTAAATTTTGAGACAGTTTATAAAATAGCCAATCAACATCCAGAAAAAAGCTTAAGTTAAATAAAAGCATTCTATAGAATTAGGAATAGCCAAACAGAGACTTTAAATAAAGAAATTTACAAATTTAGGCGGTAGAAATCAAGTCATTGCTTGTAGACAGCGCTCACTTGGTTGTAAACAGTGTTCCTAACCGGACGCGAGACACTTCCTCGAGAAATTTAAAACGTATTCGTGTGAGACGAAAATAGTTTACGTGTTAAAAAAGTGCAAGTAATTAATAAAAATATCTCACAGCTCTCTCTCTCTATCACTGAAGTGTTATTTAAATCGTGTCAAGAATTAATAAAAAGGAGTGAAGTAAAATTATAATCTGTGTAAGCCTACATTCTTCAGTCGCACCACACCTTGTTAAGAAATTCATGTCTCTAAAAATAAATACTGACGCAGCCGAGGCAAACATATATTTAAAGAAACAGTCAAATTACAAAGTTAATATTTTTTAAACTTGGGAGGAAGGTTACCGGAAACTCTTTATAATCGGCGCAACAGTTCTAGACATGTGAAAATCTTAATGAGAGCTAAGAAGCGAGTTGCTTACCAGATCAGGAGGTGACCGATCGTCTGCATGCTGCAGGAGTGCGTGGGACAGTCATTGTCAAATATCCGCACACCGGTTATGCGCTGCAATGATAAACTTAGTTATATACAGTATATTAAAATCTACGCTGTAAAAATCGCTTAATATAAAAACAATGTCAATCATTGCCTCCAATTCTTCCACACCTAACAACCCTTCCTCTTCTGCGGAATCACTCACATTATTGCCGTCATCGCTGCTGTCACCACTTTCTGCACCATTATCTTGGATGAGAATTCTTTCTATTTGATTTTCTGCAATTCCGTATTTTTCGAAATAATGATTCTTAATTTATTCAACATGTCGACATACATTTTCCCATTCTGGCCTTCCAATGTCAGCAAATTGCTGGCGTTATAACTGCTCCACATATTTTAATTTAAAAGTGATATTTCTGCATTGCCACCCATTTTTTGATATCAGCCCAGATTAATTCGATTGGGTTTAGATCTGGGCGATACGATGGCAGTCTAACTACATTATGGTGATGTTGTATTACTATCTGGTCACGTATGTATGACGTCTGAAGCTGTTTGTTGGCTTTAATTAAGTTATATAGCTTTGTTTTACTCATGCTTTCATCTAAAGCTATATTATATCTAAGTAATCAAGCTCTCATTTCTTCTTTCAAGGAATTTGAGGTAGGGGGTTTGTCAATTGAGTGTTGACGCATTGTGAAGCATTGTCGATGACCAGAATAGACCCAGCAGGCATATTAGGTATCAACATGGCGTTGATTCACTTCATGTACTTTTCTGTATTCATTTCTTGATGAAAATCTCCTGTTGTTTTTGCAACTTGTAAAAGAAGGGCATTTGGATCGAAGCCGATCTTTCCAACAGCATGAACGATAATAAGTATTTGCCCTTTAGCAACAGGAACCTGCAACCTAATTCGCTATCGTCACTCCAACTTTTAGATGCTGTACGACTGCTGTGTATGTATGACTCATCTTCATACACTATAGTATTTTTCTGAAATTTGTAGCACCACCTTAAAAACTGATGCTGATATAAGTACACACTGATATAAGTACATATAAAATTATACTCATTTGGAAAGGTAGAATCAGACCTAAAAAGTTCAATGCCATAGCCGGGATTTGAACCACGGATCTTAGGCTTTCCGTGCCGTTGGTCTAACCGACTAAGCTATCATGGCAACATTTACTTTTTATTTTTTTATTTTATTTATTTATTTATTTATTTATTTATTTTGCTTTTCTGTTAGAGCTCTTCTATTTGATTGTTTTCTTCCACTTGAACCCTAAATCTTTAATAATTTTTCTGAGATTTGTAGCACCACCTTGTAAGTTTCTGCTGTCTTTCAGCTTGATGAGCAATCTGCTTATTGTTAGCGCAGTTTTTTCTTCCACATAGGAATTGTGAATCGTGTGCCGAATGACGCATTCGAAATCGTCTATTTCTGTAATACGTTTAGGGACCTTATGTTTCTTTCTATCCAGATGTGTCAAATGGTACTCTTTCATCCATATGTTTTTTTTCTTATCTTTGAGAACTCTGCAAACGAAACTCGGTGAAACACCAGTTGCTTTGACTACTCTTTCTTTCACTCTCTTAAGGCTTTTGTGGAACTCGGATATAATTTCTTCCTTCATCTCTGCTTCTTGCTTCATGAAGTCGAGGACATTTGCAATTATTTCCCTACTTTGACTTCGTAACACCTTACCACTTAACTTTGAAAACATAGGAGCCATGGTTATAAATATAACAAATATAAAGTAAGTACTATTTAGATACTGCTCTCTTTAAAATTACAACCTGATGCAGACACTTCCTATGCAGACTGTGTTACGCACTGTGAGTAAGCAAAGGTGTTATATCGCTTTCGTTGATTAAGCTAAACATAAACCATTCCTAGGCTCGGCAGCTGGGGTAGCAATCAAGGTCACGATTCCAGAAGTTTTGCGCGAGTAATACCATACGTGCGGTTGCAACTACTTCAAGTTCGGCTCCCCAACAGTTGAACTACAATACATCTTCTTCAAACTGACTTTCCATACGTAGCAGCAACAAACCTCCTTCAAATTGGCTCCCAAAACGTGGGGCAAATAACAATAAAACTAAACACCTTTTTCACTTGTTGGGTTTCTTGTATTTTTTGGGTTTTAATCATTAGATCTCTCTCCTCTCTCTCTCTCTCACACACACACTCATTTACACTCTCATTCATACTTCCAGACTCTGGGGTGGATAGGGAATAATCTTGGCTAGAGGAAAAGTCCCACCTTCCAGCCGGGAATCGAACCCGGGAACCCTCGCACAGGAGGCAGGATCTACCACTGAGCTACGGGGCCAGCCTATGGAATTTTAAGGCCAGTGTATAGCGTCTAGTTCTAAAACATTTGACTATCGCTGTTCCCATTGTATCTATAATGAAATATGTAATGCAGCTCTTCCCGGAAAGGTTTATTTCGATTAAAATGCATTAGACAGGAAAATAAACTTTCGTAAGAATAATTTGCATACCCACTAATAAGCGACAGAGGATAGAGAAAGTTATGTGTATGAAACACATCAGAATTTGTTTTCTGAAAATGTTAAATACCTACCTAATTTAATCTATGCATTCCTTAACCTTTGAATCTGCGTTTGTGAGTGAGCGAGAATCTATTTAAACATTTTTATGTCCCACAGGTAAGTAACCATGGATGTTGCGATACGAGTGCAAGGAGCATGCAAGAGTTACAGGAGTGGGAAAGCTGTGACGAAAGTTCTGGAACATTTGGACATGACAGTACCTAGAGGGAACATGTAAGTACTCAACAGAATACCATCATTGTTTGGTTTTACAATGTACCATAGTAAACACAAATGTTCCAATGACATGTCAGGCATTGTTTTGTTATGGCTTAGACATATCCCAAAATTCGAACTGGATACTCTTACTACAAGCGTTGTGTGATTATTGTACACAGTATTAAAAGTAATTCCAAAAAAAAAGTAAAACTATGTCGACAACTATTCACATTAACTTTTAAGTGCATTGTTATGCGATGAATATGATGAAGTGGGTAAATGTAGATTAACGTTTATCTCAGGTGCGATTGCAACATTTCGTGCCTTACATTCTGGTATTTACGATAGGAAAGAAACCCGCTTTTAGCAGATTCCCTTTATAAACCGTTTGAATTTCTATCTATTTCTCATAGATTTCATATACGGTTAGCTTTTGTTAACATTCCTTATTTAATATATTCATTTGTTCTCTCGTCGTTTAATAATACCAACCCAACCAATAATTTATTGTTTTATTACATACATAACTTGTGCAATTTGGAATTTGCAAGCCTATCTACATGAGCGTTATTACTGTTACGTAGTATGACATGGTGTTTTGTAAAAATGAGATTCCCCAAGGTTCTATTTGCTTTTAATCGTAGTTTCTGTTTTAGTTTAATTTATGAGGTTATTATCTTAAAGGAAGCCCAGGTAAATCTGGTATTTCCGGACGTATGCCGATGGATGTAATTTTTCTTAAAAAAGCCTCAATCTAAGGAAATAAATTTAAAATAAAAAACCTACCTAGGTCCTTCTGTCAAGTTGCAAAAGATTAAACCATTTAAGCTTTATTAATGTGGATTAAAATTAATATCCGGAATGGAATCGAACCAGTCTTTCGCGTGACAAGCAAGAGCACACTATTACACCACACTGAAACTGTTTGGAATAGGGGTACAAGAACATGTTAATATCTTTTATGCTCGACCATGCCAAAATGTAGTATTTATACGACTGGTAGCAGTACTTTAATGCGCTTCATTAAAGTACGCCTGTTCATTAAAGAATTGGTATTCGACCAATCAGAAGTGGCCACGTAACATTGTGAAAGCGCAAGTATCGATTATTCTGCGTGGTACGTCTCACAACGCTAGCAACTTTGTTTGACACAGGTGCTACAAGATCATTGTATTGTATCCATAGATAAAGGAATAACGATTGTAACACATCACTGAAACCAGAAACGAATACTTATGAAACCTTTAATTTAGATACATGGTCGAGCATTAACAGTCGTATGTAACTTGACTATAATGGTGATTAAAACGCTCGTATGATAATTATTAACCATGCTCGCGTTTTAATTACTACCATTATAGTCTCGTTGCATAATATACCATTCGGCCACTGCCCTGGATTCCCATATGGTTGCATTCCGCTTCTGATGGATAATGTATTTATTTTTCTCCAGTTAGCAAGCAATTACGCACACATATTTCACTGGAGTTTTCGTTTTAGCTAGCAAAGTGTCAAAGCCCTTAGCCGCATTTCGGAAATATTCAGCTACAACCTCGATGGGAAGGGCTTTCATCTTAACTAATCTTAGTTGCGTTAAATAAAATAGTAAAATCTTCCTGGCTGGAAGGTCGTGGTCTATGGCTAAAATTGTTTACATCCGACGTTTCGGTCAACTCTTTGGTTGCCATCTTCAGTGTGTTACTCTCTTGAAATGGCAACCAAAGCGTTGACCGAAACATCGGCTGTAAACAATTTTACCCATAGATCACAACCTTCTAGCCCAAGATTTTACTTTCTTGTCTATTAACTCCGGCCGTGAAAGCTTTGTGTTTGTATTTCAAACATGTAATTTGAAATGTCTCGACATTTTTTTTCAAACTCTTGTTTATAACATTTTAACTCCATAGATATATGCAATGGTTCGTCTAAAAGTTGAAAATGTGCAAGAGGTTCTCCATGCTACCTCCAATTTTGCAAAATTTGACCAAATCTGAATAACATTTCTTGAACTCAAGAGCTCCAGTCCGCTCTATTCAATTCGGCAGCTGTTGTCGGGTTGTTTAATGCGAACCACAACCTGCTTTGAGGAAGCCGGAGTCGTCGGTTTGGCAACGCAGCCCGAACTGCAACTAGTCGGCGGGACAACGCATTGAACATTTATTAATTTCTTGCCTTTTGTATACCTTACGTATAGAAACTGAAAGGTTTGGTGACATATTTAATAGTTGGCAATAGCACAACTCAACTAGATGGTAATCATTATTGACTTTGCTCTACCTTACGACTAATGCGTTTATTACCACCCATTATTCCTTTAATGCAATAACCTCGTAATACCACAATGCAATCATTAATATTAATATATCTGCAAGGATAATTGAGTAAATTCAGTTTCCCTAGAAATTTACTTAAGATATATGCCATTTGCTAAGATTGAGATATTGGATACAGCAAATAATACGAGGGGCGTCCAATAAGTAGATTTCCCTATTTTATAAAAACATTACACACAATTGATCATGTTGAATTAATTTTATTTATATGGTACAAACCTTCTATTACTTTTACACATAGTCAACATGTTTTTCCAAGCATTTTTGGGGACATGACACAAGATTTTCCAAGTCAATGTTGTACCAGGTCGGGTCCTGTACTCGCAACCTGCTGTTCATTGATTTGACTTCATCATCGGTGTTAAAAGTGCTTACCTTTGAGTTGGAGGAACTTGTGAAAATCGCTTGGAGCAAGCTCCGACGAATACGGAGGATGCGAGAAAACTTCCAAGTGAACCTTGACCCAGGCGGAGCTCAGAAGATTCAACTGGGAGGTTTTCTCGCATCCTCCATATTCACCAGATCTTTTCCCAAGTGATTTTCACATGTTCCCCTGACTCAAAGGTCACTTGGAGGTAAGCACTTTAACATCGTGACGAAGATGGATCTGAAGCGAACCAGAAGTCGGGTCCTGTGCTCGTAACCAACTGTTAAAGATGTGATGAATATGGAGGATGCGAGAAAATTTCCCAGTTCAACCTTCTGAGCTCCGCCTGGGTCAAGGTTCAACTTGGAAGTTTTCTCGTATCCTCCATATTCACCGGAGCTTTCCCCAAGTGATTTTCACATGTTTCTCCAACTCAAAGGTAAGCACTTTTAACACCGATGATGAAGTCAAATCAGTGATTAGCTGATTGCGAGCACAGTACCCGGCCTGGTACAACACTGGCTTGGAAAAACTTGTATCGCGTCCCCAAAAATGCTTGGAAAAAGCATGTATGAAAAGTAACAGGGGGATTGTACAATATAAATAAAATTAATTCAACATGATCAATTGTGTGTAATGTTTTTTATAAAATAGGGAAACTTACTTATTGGACGACCCTCGTACATATCATTTCTCATTTTCAGAACTACTGTATTCTTTTGTCAGATCTGAGGAATGAAGGAAAAGGATTAAAGGTTATTAAAAATAAATAATCATGTTTAGAAATTGTTATATTTATATGTTTATACAACTGGATTATAGAGGATCAATTCATTTTCTCTTAAATACAGACAACTTCCCTAATGTGACTGAGTTAAGGCTGGTTACATTGCATAACTTAAATTATTTTTGTAGTTGTTTAACAGTGTAGCAGCTAGTCATACACGAGTTACCACAAAAGCAAAAACATTTAAACATTATAGCATAGGAAGTAATAACATATTCTTCTCTTAAGAAATTTGTTTTCGAACTTCTCCGTGGAGAAAGCTGACATAACCTAAGTTTAAAGATAAAGCCTCAACATCATCATTTGGAAAATATGAGATTACAACAAATAAGGATAAATGCCTTTTAAAATATATTGTGTTTTATCTGCATGCGACATTTCACTTCCTCTGAAATACAAGCAACTTCCTTCTTTTGACTGAGTTATGCATGCGATTCATTGTATTATTTAAATGTTTTCTGTAATTGTTTAACAGTATGTTGGCAAGGAGATTTACCATCAAGTTGTATATAGCGCTAAATGAATTACATGACGAGCATTTTTTGCTAAACCACTAACTACTCCACCTTTGTACTGAAAACTTGGGTTTATATAAATCTCGTCCAATTGAAGGTTTACTACGTTTTCCCTTTCAGATAATCTGCTAACCACAGTTTTTATAAAATGCAGATTATTTGGTGTGACACAAAAAGAAGCAACAAGCTTCTGTAATTGCTTTGGATGAAGTAAACACAGAAGCCTATTTGTTCTTATAGAATCATATTATGCTGCATGGGACTGTTTAAAAATCAAACGTGCAGAGCACCATATTTACAGAGTATTTCTTTGTTTTTTCATGGCACACAAGAGTAGCTGTTCACTTAGGAAATCTAACTGAAAATTATTTTCTCTTTCATCTAATCCTGAATTTTCCAGAAATCTAATGCTTCCTCTAAGTTCTTCCAAAGTTTCAATATTACTAACGTCTACATTATTTTTACTGTCATTTATTACATAACTTATTAGGATATTTTGTAACTGTTACCACCGTGTGTCTTTGAGATTTCGGGGCAAAATCCATTTAAAAGCACTGGCAGGTGAGCCTATACACACTTGAGTTACCATATTAGAATTCACTTTTACACTTGCTGCAATTTTAGGGATACCCTTCACAGATAACTGATAACACACATCACTCAATACCAGATAATTCCACTTATTCACTTCTGAAACCTTCTGAAGAAAGTTATTATGTAAATCGGAGAAACCTATAATAATATCTTCGGTCAACCATACTTCATTCTTCTTCTTTAATGTTTCCTCTTCTTTTTTGCTCCTTTCACTACGATCACTTCGTGTTACTTCATTTCTTGGGCTGCTTAAATAAGTAAAAAGATTTGGAAAAATCCGCGGTATTGCTTCAGGTCGTAGTTTTGGTCGCGCACGTGGGAATTGTTTCCAGTTATCTTCTAAATCATGATAAACATCGTAGATAATTACATCTCCGGTTTCAAAATCCTTTATGCATACTACACATCTCTTCGTTGGATTCTAGCACCTTCTCGGAATCCGTTTGACCCACGTACTGTGTATTTTAGGATCAGCAGGAAACTTGAACACAGTTACGTAGCTGCTTTTCTAGGAATCGTAATTACTGTTACACACAACATTTATCAGGCATATAAAAAGTGTATTTATGTATTTTTATTCCAGCGGACATAAAACCGAAATGATCTAACCACTCATCGTTGGAATTAACCTAAAAGTATTGGCAGCACATGTGCAACTTTTCGCATTTATAAATAATGCCTATACATTATAGGTACATATGTGCTATACTTAGCATAAAAGCTTTGTACTGTAGGTAATTATCACCACTGGCTGTGTTATTTATCCACGCTATCCATGAAAATTTTTTTATTGAATTTTCAAACGAGCATCCCATGCATCACATCTCACTAGGGAGTAGGAAACGCAGCCAGCCAAGCCAGCCGACTTCACACTGTTGTCAAGTTTATTGACTCCGGTTTCCTTAAAGCTGGCTGTGATGCGAACGGCCAGACGAAAAATCGACGCTAGTAATTGAACATATTTGTTGGATGTCAACGTGTTAATTGACTAACATAATAACTGTTCTTTTTCTTTCCTTTGTTTCCATTTTAACTACAACATTAAATATTTTCCTTAGGGTCAAAATACTGATGTAATTTTGGATATTTTTTCTAAAAGGAAGTGAATAAAATGGAGCATGAAAAACAGAGCTGCTAACATTTGATTTAACTATATCAAATATATAGATATATAATTACAACCCTGCGAATGTTTAATTTGAAGATACACATACATAGATAAATACTTTTCCGTTAGATCCGTCGGCTACGGCACTGTGTCCTTAAATGATGCCATCGGTTTTAATTTTCATCCAGCATGATGAATTTTAATCCATTGCAGCACAAAGTCCCTAATGAATCAGAGGAAGTTCATTGCATTATGTCCAACCCAACGTTTAATGGTCAGCATTTATTGTGGTTTTATATTTTAGTATCCTTATTTGTAGTATTTCCTTTCTATATGCAGTTTTAATAGAAGTTTGCTCTGTTTTAGGTTTGTCCAATATTTCCACTGTCACTTCTCTCAGTTCTCATCGTCACTTTTCTAAGTTCTTATCTAGTTCAACTCCATTACGAGTTCACTTCATTCACACTATCACTTCACTCAGGTGAACTATTCCAACTTCCCGTCACTTCACTTCCCTCGTGACGTAGCCTTCTCTTCTGGACGGTTCAGACGCCGTGGAGTCGAACACAAGATCTCCAGTCTCTCGTTCCGCAGTAGCACTCGCTACGTCACAGCAGCCGTCACCTGCCGGCTCGGAGCATCGTACAGCAAACGCACTCACCAACTCGATCGCCGACTATTCGACGCAACTGAACTAACTCACCGACTTGCACTGACTGACTCCCGCGAGAGCGCTCTCTTATACTGTCAGTGTAATTTTTCCACAAGGTTCTCGAACGTTCTAGAACTATTTCGACACATTTTCTGGTGGAGGGGAGAAGGAGTTTGCAGAAGGTTCTGTTTATTTACCGATAGCGCGCCCAGTGTTTACGCTGGCGAGTGGTACTTGTTTACTTCAACCTCCCGGCGCCGACTTCCCGATAACTTTGAGCCAGTATCACTGCGTCACAATATGCTTATATGTAACTGTGCAATGGCTGTAATGCCGCATTAGCTAACTATTCTTACTTCATCTGATAACCAGTTTCCATTTAACAGGATTATCTATGCGTACGAATGGATTTGAAACACAGTCTTCTAGGACACGAGAATTTACATACCTATGTATGTTCTTATTACAGATATGGTCTACTCGGCGCCAGTGGTTGTGGCAAGACAACATTGTTGAGCTGTATCGTTGGACGCCGGGATCTCGATTCCGGAGAGATTACCATACTGGGTGGTAAACCTGGCCAAAAAAGCAGTGTTGCTAGGATAGGTCACATGCCACAGGTAAATAACAAAGTCTGCTATTGTCATACTGCATCATTGTATCGACTAGTAACCTATCCTTCTCTCACACTCAGTACCACTCAACAATCAACCAAACGTACCGGTCAATGGCATATTTCCACCTCTCTCTCACAAACAGCACTACTCAACAAACCAACTAAACGTATCAATCAGTGGCATATTCCCATCCTCTCCCACACAGTGCTACTCAACAAACCAATCAGGCGTATTGATCAATGACATATTCCCATCCTTCTCTCACACACAACACTACTCGACAAACCAAACAAGTGTATCAGTCAATGACATATTCCCATCCTTCTCTCGCACACAACACTGCACGACAAACCAAACAAGCGTATCAGTCAATCACATATTCCCATCCCTCTCTCACCAACAGCACTACTCAACAAACCAACCAAACGTATCAGTCAGTGGCATATTCCCATCCTCTCGCACACAGTACTACTCAACAAACCAATCATGCGTATTGATCTATGACATATTCCCCATCCTTCTCTCACACACAATACTACTCGACAAACCAAACAAGCGTATCAGTCAATGCCACATTCCTATCCTTCTCTCACACACAACACTACTCGACAAACCAAACAAGTGTATCAGTCAATGACATATTCCCATCCTTCTCTCACACACAACACTACTCGACAAACCAAACAAGCATATCAGTCAATGAAATATTCCCAGTCTTCTCTCACACACAGCACTACTCGACAAACCAAACAAGCGTATCAGTCAATGACATATTCCCATCCTTTTCTCACATACAGCACTACTCGACAAACCAAACAAGCGTATCAGTCAATGACATATTCCCATCCTTTTCTCACACACAACACTACTCTACAAACCAAACAAGTGTATCAGTCAATGGCATATTCCCATCCTTCTCTCACTAATCACTTACATTTATTGAGGAGATTTTTTAGGGCAGAATCGCAATGTTAGGTTGTAGATCTCTCGTAGTTTCGATCTGATGCTCTGGGATTTTTATTTATGGGGAAACCTAAACAACTAAGTGTATAACGCACATACACTATAGAAGATCGAAAACAAAACATCACAGAAGAAATTTCCAGAATATTACCTGCGAAGTTTATGGATATTTACCGGAATTTCGCAGGCAGATGCAGGAAATATAATGCTGTTGAGGGAGGCCATTTTCAACACTCATGTAATACAGTTTGTAGTCATTATTAACAGTTTTCAATATAATTTTATGCTTTTTAAGTATCATTTATGCGCGAGATACCGTCTCTCACTTCCCCGGTGCTGCCACCTTGGTCCCTCAATGTGCGGGAGTTCTCCTTACGGCCTACAATCTAAGTAACCTCCATAAATTATAAGTGTTATAAGATATTTGTGTCTGCTAATGGTAAAAAGTTCTTTAATTGATGCTGTATTGTTGCAGGAAGTAGCCCTGGTAGGAGAATTCACCGTTAGAGACGCCGTCAATTACTTCGGCTGGATCTTCGGAATGCCTAACGAAGATATAGAAGAGCGCTTTGAATTACTTAGTGCTATGTTGGACCTGCCTCCAGAGAATTTTCTTGTAAAAAATCTGAGGTAATTAATAACAACATTCTTATCTAAAACATTTATTGGGATGCAATAGATTAGAAATGATATTCTTCCGATGAAAGACAAAGATAATAATATAATTAATTGTTCTTCCACATAAGCCGTGTATTGGACAAGGTTGGAAAGGTAGAATCAGACGACTGAAAAATTCAAAGCCATAGCCGGGATTTGATCCACGGTTCTCCCGGTCTCCGTCCGTTACCGGGAAACATGTCAATCAGTTGGGAAATTTAATGTCCTACCAGCATGTTGCCATGGTAGCTCAGTGTTAGAGCAACCGGACGGAGACCGAAAGATCCGTGGTTCAAATCCCGGCTATAGCATTGAATTTTTCGTCGTCTGATTCTACCTTTCCAAAGATAATGATGTTTTAAGCATCCTAAATAGTTTTAAAATGATTAAATTTTTTTCATGTTAAATTATGACAATTTTTAGTATAAACTTATTTTGCTATTAAATACTAATCATGGTTAATAACTTGTTTCCACAACGTCAGTAAAAAGATTTTTAGGGCAGTATCTCTTATAGAAGGTATGATCAGATGTTGTGTATCACGTGAGTTTATAGTATGTTTACGTTAAGTTTTTACATAGTACAGATATTTTAACAATGTGTATGTAGTTGTGCTTTATAACACACTTGTATGTATGCAGGGTGGAAAGGTGTCTTCTCTCTTTGTTTCTGACCCTCTCTTTTTCTCTTTGAGCAGTAGTTTCGCCAAAGAAAAAGAAAGAAAGGAAGAGAGAGAGAGAGAGAGAGAGAGAGAGAGAGAGAGAGAATAAAGGGCTTGTTAAAAGATATTCTTCATAGTATTTTGCTTTGAGATTTTCAAAGCACATTTAAGGCTATCATCAGTTTAAAGCCGATCGATTTTCTTATTCTCTTCACAACTATCCTGTGAAACCAACACGCACACAATTCGCTAATGAAATCGTGACGCATTGCAATTGAAAACAACGGAGTGGCGCTCGTCACCCCGCAATTCAGCCCTTACCTTATCCATACTGCTTGACAGTAAAGTTGGTTTTCAGGAGCTGGTAACAGCAGCTAAACTTTGCAGCGGAGTGAAACAGGTGATAGAGCAGTGTGAACGGTTGACTATGGAATCCTGCGCAAATCTTCATTATGTTTATTACATTAGTAAATTTTATGACATTTTTTTGGACCATGATCACCGCTGAGTTTAACGCAGATAGGAAAAGTGTTGTTCCTTATACCTTGGAGTGCAAGAGTGTTGAGGATAGATACGAAGACGAACGGAGGGGTTGTTGAACGACATTGAACAGGTCATAGATTTTATGTAAACAAGTGCGCTTATCTTACCAATGCATGCTATATTCCTATACGGTTTATTAATGTATACATCTAGACCAGGAGTTCTTAGTCAGAAACCGATAACGGGCGAAACGTGATTTTTAAAATCTGCCTTCAGTATTCACAGCAATCTTATGAAGGTGAATGATAATATTAACACCCTAAATCAAATGGACTTTCAAGAACAGTTTGCCAAAACTTTTGTAAATAACTTCGATGTGAAATGTTCATAGTATCAAAACTGAACTCTTTTTTACTTTTTCTACTACATACAGTAAGTAGGGGAAGTATTGCATTCCACCAAAAAATTCGATATTGAGATTTCAACGGAAATACATGTTTTGAAGCACCCTGAATAAAAAAAAACATTTTAGAAAAAGTTCCGCGTGTATGTCTGTATGGATGTGTGCCTGCAAACAGCATAATTCAAAAACGAAAAGTCGGATAAATACTGAAGCGATAAGGGTAATAATACATAAATTCTATTTGCGCATCACATAAATAAATATAGAAACATTAACATATTTTTAGAGGACTGTAGAGAGTAGTATACGCCGGGAAGGAAACATAGCGTTAGTGGACCGGAATGCTGGTCGAACATTTCTTTTGTCTAATGACACACATGTGACTTGGGAAACAGTGCAGTCAGAGCGTTTAGGGTTAAAAATCTGAAGGAATGCGGAGCGAGGGGCGAAGACAGAGACTTGCAATCTGGAATCCTGCGCGAGCAGACGCGGACAACACAACGGGCTGTCATGTGGCTATAAATTAATTGGCGATGGAGTAGTTAAATATATTTGTGCAGCCGGATTGAATTTCGGGAGTGGATTAAGGAGGACAGAATAAAGCGTATAAAATGACCCGAAATTAAGAGAAGCCTTTACATCCATGCACCTCCATATTTCACCGACCTTCCCTCCCTCCCCCCCCCGCGAAACCGATTCCGTACCAATACCAAACTTGGTATTTAGGTTCAGTATCTTTCGTAGATGCGACACTAAGATTTTCAAGAAAATCCCCCACCCCGGACTACCCTTTACATAGCATATTTTACGAAATTTTTTATTTTCTCAAAATTGGTTCAACGATTTTGATTAAAATATCATATGTTTAAGATACTTTCATGGCAAATGAAATGTATATCTTGAGTTTTCTGGGAATGTCCCCAAAAGTTCTCTTCATTCTGAATGAATTTTGCATAACTGGTAAACCGTAAGAAATAAACAAAATTTTACTTCGCAAAATGTAGATCTTATTAAACACATCATTTATGCAATATGCAATTTTTTTGTCGAGCGAATCATTTCCGAGGTATTCCTTGTTATTTGTTCGAATTTTCCAGTACTTATACTTTTTCTCAACTGGAATACCTTATTCGTTCACCCCCACCTAATGTCCTGGACATACAAAGAGAATGGAATGCTCCACACAGCAACCAGCTCTTAAAAGATTTGACTATCGCTTAAAGCCTACCATATTCCCCTTGCACCTACAAAAAATCAGCAATAATATAGTTTCAGCAAAGGATCTCGATTAACATGACATAGATGGAGAAAAAGCGTTTGTAAAATAGTTTTGTACAAGAGTAGAGGATGTCATGTGAACACAAGATTTTTTGTCTCCCAACATGTTTTCTTAAGAAGGTTTTGTTTCCTTATGAAAGATTAATACGCTAAGTATTGTACTGCAACTTATTGCTTTTTCTACCATGTACATACTAGGTAGAGAAGGTATTGCATTCTACACAAAAATTCGATACCGAGGTTTCACCGGTAATACATGTTTTGAGGCTCCTTGAATCCAAAAAAAGCATTTTTAGAAAAAGGTCCGTGTGTGAACATAACTCAAAAACAAAAACCCGATAAATTCCAAACTTGGTATTTAGACTCATACCTTCAAAAACTGCGACACAAAGATTTTCAAGAAAATATCCTCCTACCCTAAACTACTCTGTACATGGAACATATTTCGAAATCTTTTATTTTCTCAAAAATAGCTAACGATTTTGATTAAAATACACACACACACACACATATTAAGGATATTTACGTAACAAATAAAATGTATATCTTGAATTTTCTGGGGATAGCCTGCGACGTCCTCGTCGTTCGTAAAGAATTTTATATAAGCTAATATAACGGGTATACGTTAGACGATAGACGAAAGCGCACTACATATAAAATGTACATCTTTTTAAAACAGAATTTCTTCCAAATAGCTTTTTTTTGTGGCACAAGCCGTTTCTGAGATATCCATTATTAATGGTTCGAACTGATCAATACTTTTGTCATTCCTTTTAAGAGCTGTCGACATTCAGTTGTTTCTCGCGATGTCATGGAAAGAGTATGGAGTTTTAAGACCAGCATATAGCGTGCAGTTCTTAAACATCTGAGTATCCCTTTTATCAATAAGGAAATGTCTAATGTAGCTATTTCTGCAAGGGTTTATCTGGATTAATGAAGTAGGCAGAAAAATAAGGTTTCGTAAGAACAGTTTGTATAGCCACTAATACACGATAGAGAAGAGAAAAAGTCATGTGAACGTAACACATTAGCTTTTTTCTGAAGTGCTTGATGATGGAATCTGTGTCTTCCACGCGTAGTTTTAAGTTGGACATCTGTGCCTTAAGGACATTTCAGTTCAATTCTGACTACATGACAAAACGTGTACATGTGTTAATCACATCCATCATGCACTATAATTAGTAATTATGTTTTCATTTAACATTTATTTGTCATCAGTTGCATGTTAGAACTAAAAATATTTGTTTGTTGCTGTAGAAAGATCCGTTTATTGTTTTTCCTAATACGGAAAGCCTACAAACTGAATTATTGAATGTTTACCTCTGCGCATTCCCGGCAAATTTCCCCACGATCGAAATCTTGAAATGCTACCTGCAAATTTAGAAGCTAATAGAGGTTTGCACATATCATTAATATTCTGAACACCAACTTAAAAGTAACTTTGCGTTTGTGTGTTACAGCGGCGGCCAACAGAGACGAGTGTCGCTTGCAGCGGCGTTGATTCACAAACCACAACTACTTATTCTGGATGAGCCAACGGTGGGCCTGGATCCAGTGCTACGTGCAAGGTATCTATCCAGGTTTTAGTTCTCTCGTTTGTACGATACATCCAAAACTATAATATTTTATTGTGCACGCTTCGTTGGATTGCGGTGTTTCACAAGTAACACGGTTGAAAAACCTACAGAGGACAGTTAATATATTCAAGAATCATAAGGCAAAGCAAGGTGATAACCAGGCTAAGGGTCCGGGAAAACTTTAGAATGAAATGGAGTTTACTGTGCATCGAGTAGGTGGAGTGAGGTGGCGCATTGAAGTGGTGTTTACCTGTGAGGCCGTGTACAATCCGTTTCGTGACTAGAGGTACAACACACCTGTGTCTTTCATCTCGATCTCGTATGTGTCCTACATCATTTTCCACCATCACTAGACGGTACTGTTTACAGTAGCAACTAAGGCAGCGCATTGGCGTCTTTGTTTACATCAGCAGCATTGTGTTTACGGAAATCTATAGCAAGGTTGCACATACTAGTTGACCACGATATGAGTGCGCTTGGAAGAGGGCGCTTCTGTTTTTGTTGACAATACGCAACGTCGTCAAGGCTAGGGATCAGAGGGGAGTGAGAGGCAAGATGTTAGGGGAATGTACAATTGCACAATGAAAAAACTACTACATTTGCAGACCTCACTAGTAAATGTAAATGCGGATGTTTTATTGACTTAACTGTTTAGTTCCTCTTCCCACCGAACGCATTCACATCGTGGCGGAATAGTACATTGGTTGCTAACTTGTCCTGGACCCTTAGCCTGGTGATGACCATCCTAACTATACAGCACTGTAAGAGACCAGATACCTCTATTTTAAAATTTCAATACAGGAGTAGCCATTTAAATAACAAATAAATTGGCTTTCAAAGAAAATTTTAGACATTTTGAAACTGAAAATAGGAGACTAAACGGCGAACATTCCCAAAAAATTAATTCTTTGTTTCTGTGCACGCTTATTAATTTGAATTTCATCTTTATCATTGTAGACGCAATACTTATATTTTAAATGTTTTTAAAACTGTATTGTAACTGCATTTTGTACTGTGAATTCTGTATCATTACATAAGAAAAAAATCACGACTCCTACACACTTTGGAGCAGAGAGGTAAACATTAGCCCATCTTTTAGGGAAAGTTTTTCTCTACAAATTGGTACTACTGATAAGTATGGCGGCTTCTATGTGCCCAAGCCATGCGGTTTCTTCCTTTGCAAATATATGCAAGTTTGTTTTTCCCATTTTTACTTTGAGCACCTTTTTCTATGAATGGCATTTTCTGGTAGATATAAGTAAATGACCAGTTTTCTCATACACTATTGAAGATAGCCAAATTAAATGTTAGGATGATAAATCAACCTCTATGTGCTGTTGTGTATCTACTTTGGTGTTAACATCACAGTTGATGATCTTTTAAAAATAATTGCTGATAGATTGTAATCAAAAGATGGTATGATAAAGAAAATAATCTTATTTCACTTTAATAAACAAGCTTCTTAGATAAAAGTAGGTCAGTGAACTTATAATGTATGTTTTTACATTCTGTAAAATATTCAGTCTGATTTCCAAAATAGTTTCTGCGATAACGGGTGATGAATTTAGCAGATTTAACATTGACGAGATAGGAATTTTAATCTCCCCTTAATTACAAAGCGGACAATCACATACCAAATTCGAAACCTTGCTCAAGCAAGGAATGTCCTTTCGCCAAATTGATAACACACATTACTATAGTTTTCACAGAAAGAAACTGGACTGTCCTTTCAATCATCAGAGAAGCGACCATGGTCACCCCTTGCTGTTTTCTTGGTCTGCTTTAAATTTATGTGGACCATTGTTCGGTATGCTTCTATACTCCCTTTCTGCTAATGTACTGTTACCATGGGTAGTATTTTTACTTTCTCTACTACGTAAGTAGGGGAAGTATTGTATTCCACCCAAAAATTCGATACTGAGATCTCACCGGAAATACATGTTTTGAGACCACTTGAATAAAAAAAAAAGCATTTTTAGAAACATGTCCGTGTGTGTGTGTCTGTCTGCGTGTGTGTCTGTGTGTCTGTGAACAGCAGAACTCAGAAACGAACAGTCGGATAAACACTAAACTTGGTATTTAGGTTCACTATCTTCCAGAGATGCGACACGAAGGTTTTCAAGAAAATCCCCCATCCCAGATTACCCTTTACATGGAACATTTTTCGAAAATTTTAATTTTCTCAAAAATGGCTCTAACGATTTTGATTAAAATGTCATATGTTTAAGATATTTCATGACTAACGAAATGTACATCTCGAATTTTCTGGGAATGTCTCCAAAAGTATTCTTCATTGTGAACGACTTTTGCATAACTGGTAAACCATAAGAGATAGACAAAATTTTACTACACAAAAAATGTAGATCGCGTTAAAATACACAACTTATGTCATATACATTTGTTTTGTTGAGTGAACCATTTTCGAGATATTGCTTGTTATTCCCTTAAATTTTCCAATACTTATACTTTTTCTGAAATTCGTTATTCATCCTTTTTATGTCCTGGACATGCAAAGAGAATGGAATGCGCCACATAGCAACCAGCGCTTAAAAGATTTGACTATCGCTTAAAACCTACCATATTCCCCTTGCATCTACATGAAAATTAGCAATAAGATTGACATCTCGATATCTCGATTAACATGAAGCATATGGAGAATAAGCGTTTGTAAAAATAGTTTGTACAAGAGTAGAGAAAGTCATGTGAGTGTAACACATCAGAATTTTTTACATATTTCCGAAGCGAGAGAAGTCAGACCTTATTACTCTTCCGCGACATTGACGTCATAGCCTTGAATGTAGTTACATTCCAGTGCAGAGGTTTCTTCTTTAGGAATTGTTAACCGGTTTTATAAGCAACAAAGAATGCAGATGTGCTCTCAAGATCATTATAGCAAGTGTGAAACATTTTCTTTTGTCTCCTCATATGTAGAATGTCAATAATAACTACTCCGTTCACTAGAACGTTTTTTTTCTTTTCTTAGTTAAGCATTTTGCATGTGTCTATAAACACATGCTTGTAATTATCACGTAAAATAAGCGCGAAATATTGAAGTTTTCTGTTGTGACGTTCTAAAAGAAGGCTAAATGGCATTATGTAACCTGTCCTACGAGGGCGACACTGAAAAGGTTTAGAAAATCAAACAAGGATTAATTTTAGAAACTTTAAATGATTTCATTGCTTTTAACATCAATACATTTTTACATTCGACGGAACCAGTTCTTAAAGCAATGATGCCACTCTTCCTGAGGTTTTTATAATGTTCCACTGCTTCATTTGATGACGGAGAAGTTCTTCCATGCATTTATCTTTAATTTTTGGAAACAAAAATAAATAACAAGATGCTAGATCAGGGCTGTATGGTGGAGGGTACATGGTGCTGACCTTTACGGCATCCAGATACTCAGATGTTCGTTTTGCTGTATGCGACGATGCGTTACGATGATGTAACATTATTTTTCATTTTGGGCGTTTTCCACGAACTTTTTCAAATTTTTCTGTAAACAAATATTTGTGTATCAATCGGCAGTAACGATATGTCTATCTTCTAATGATATAGTAGCAGTATGGCACGTTTTAGAAAAAAAAACTAGCAACCATCATCTTCAGCACTGCGAATTTGTCGGACTTTTGTAGGCTTAGGTTCTATTCAAAAGACCAATTGAGACGATTGGCTTTTCTTTTCAGGATCATAACTTATCCCAAACATGTGTTGCATTATATACCCTTAAAACTTCAATTAATCTGATGTACTTAAAATGGTCTACTTTGCATATTTCCATAGTCATTTATCATATGGTATAATATTCTGGGGAAAGTCCAGTTATAAAAATAGAATCCTTATAATACAAAAAATGGCAATCAGAATCATGTTAAACCTTTGCAGCAATACAAACTGCAAACTTTGCTTCATACTGTTAAATATCTTGACTGTTCTTTCGCTATACATTTTTGAAACTCTGGTAACAATGTATAAGCAGCAAAATAGTTTTAACACAAATGCTGATATTCATGACAAGAAATAAATCTAAACTACACATTACAGGTCATAAAAGAGCCCTATATGAAAAAGTTTATATTATAATGACATTCAATTTTTTAATAAACTCCCCACATATTTAAAAAAAGTTAAAACCCTAACAGTCTTCAAAAAAGGTTTGAAAAAATTCCTAATCCAGGATTGTTTTTATTCAGTGGAAGAATATCTAGAAATGAATTAGTTTATAAGCTTTCTTATGGACTATACTATGGTTATAATTCCAAAATTTAGTTTAGGTACCTACTCAGGTAATAAATTAGGGTTTCTGTATTTGTGTATTACATCTAATTAGACCTGTTCTTTTTGTACTAATATTTGTATTGTTGATGAAGCCAACATTTTTGTATTGAAATCAAACGAATAAATTTGAGTCCATAACAATAAATCCAAAATTCATCACCGGTAATGATATTGTCAGGGGTGGTTTTGGGGGATGTCGCCACGGGTCACAAGGATAACAACCCAGCCGCGATCTTGACCCGCGTGACTCACCAGATGTCATGGTAAGAAGGGGTGAAAGGATGAGAGTTGGTAGGCGCTCAAAACAAGCGCCTCCAGCAATACGGGATGTTTGGAGGTTGACGGTGGACCCTCAAAGAAGTGCAGCCACCAATTTTGTTACGGACATATTTGAGGAGTTTCTCAGAGGATTGCAAGGGGATGTGACAACTTCCACGTGGAAGTAAATCTGTGCATCTCTTCCACATGCCAATACTAACTTAAGGTTCGAACTCTAACCAGAGCGACTTGCTGAACAAGTTAGGAAACCCGAGATGGGAAAGGTCTTTAAGGGTTTCCCATACTCTATAGTACATGCAAAGGGAAAAGCTATCCGTATAACCAGAGCGGTCCCAAACTATTACATGATAGCCCCATACTTCTAGAAAACTTATAATTGTTATAAAACACGAGGCCCAGAATTTACAAATAATGGAATAGAAAAGTGTCTTACCAATCATGAAGGGTGATGCCTCATGCTGCCCGTTCGTTATCACATTTTAAATAAAGACTTTAGAACACGTGAATTTTTAAGGAAGCGAGCGGCGTGGGCTTCCGCTACACTTGACCAGTCGGCCCCGAGGGTACAACCAGGGGTTTATAAAGTAAACTCCGACTAACCAGGCAACACGTCAGTCGATGGATTAATGACTACCTGCGATTCGGCGATCTCCCCTTCATTGCCTTAGGTTGAATGGATTCTGACGCAGCTATTTCCACGTTTCATACTCGCCTTACCGCAAGGCAGCCTTAAGTTTCAGGACTTGTAAAGCATAATTAATCTACCAGAAACATTCATTAATAATATAACAATACCAACCCGCACTGCATTGGACAATATTCCAAACCAAATTTGAAATTCCGCCTTGGAATTTTTCCAGACGTTTTCTGCACCAATCAATGCGTAGTCTTAACTCCTTCACTAAAGGAATTCCCAATCGGTTACTAGTCAGCCCCTTATATAGGCCCCAAATACAAAGTGGAACGTTCTGGAAGTGGAGGTTAGTATAATCTGCTGAAAGGATTCTTCTGGAACAGTAATCAGCCAAATTGCGGTGAAGCAGCACGTAATGGGTTTGTTGCGCGGGCCATTGTTCTGATGGGCCGGGATGCATTTAGCGGCGGCCCGTAGGTAACTTCGCGCGCGCGGTTACAATATTCAACGAAACGGATTGAAATTGAGTGATTTGAATAGCAACCCCCAACTAATCTCCCCAAGGTTTAAAATTGTTAGAGGTATTTCGTAGACTAGCTCTGTCCGGAAGAACAGTACTTTTCAGAGGCGAAAAAATAATCAAAATCGGTTGAGTGGTTTCCAAGCACATTTTCTCCGTAAGAACCTCTTTGCTTATGCAACCCAATGGAATTTCATGAACCTCCGCAAGTGCATATAAAAGTAGTATGCTTTTGGTGACTATGGCACTTTGTTCTTATGGATGAACATGCATGCATGTTACATATTGGTATTGCAAAATCTAAATGTCATCTTGGATTCTCAGCACTTTGTTCTTATGGATGAACATGCATGCATGTTACATATTGGTATTGCAAAATCTAAATGTCATCTTGGATTCTCAGCACTTTGTTCTTATGGATGAACATGCATGCATGTTACATATTGGTATTGCAAAATCTAAATGTCATCTTGGATTCTCAGCACTTTGTTCTTATGGATGAACATACATGCATGTTACATATTGGTATTGCAAAATCTAAATGACATCTTGGATTCTCAGCACTTTGTTCTTATGGATGAACATCATGCATGTTACATATTGGCATTGCAAAATCTAAATGACATCTTGGATTCTCACCACTTTGTTCTTATGAATGAACATCATGCATGTTACACATTGGCATTGCAAAATCTAAATGACATCTTGGATTCTCACCACTTTGTTCTTATGGATGAACATCATGCATGTTACATATTGGCATTGCAAAATCTAAATGACATCTTGGATTCTCAGCACTTTGTTCTTATGGATGAACATCATGCATGTTACATATTGGCATTGCAAAATCTAAATGACATCTTGGATTCTCACCACTTTGTTCTTATGGATGAACATACATGCATGTTACATATTGGTATTGCAAAATCTAAATGACATCTTGGATTCTCACTGTGTGCAGGATATGGAATTATTTCGTGGAGATGACTACCGAGAAGCTTCTAACAGTCGTCATTACTACACACTACATAGAAGAAGCCAGCCAGGCCCATTATGTAAGTACAAATATTTTTCCTTTCTATCTAGCTAGATAATCTGAAGGTAAAATAAGTGACTGCATATATGGAGCAGCAGAAGGAACTAACTTTTATCAGTCTGATTTTCAAGTTATACTGCTAAATACTAAGCAAATAATAATGATGGTACATGTAGCGAATAGAAACCTCTATTTCTAGGTAATATACATGACTGTCAGAGCATTTCTTAGCCTGTTGCATAACAACCTAATATTGCTTATAATAATATTTATTTTTATCGTAGATTAATATTACTTTTACATAATTTGAAGGTAACTTCAAACTCAAATAAAAAGCTGATATTATAATTACTCTGCATGAATTTCGATCCACGACCGGGAAGTTGCACCAAGTTTCAAAAAGTGTTGCAATGGGAAATTGCTAGCAATGAGGACGACACTTTACTGGTCTGTTCCTTCAAAGTGTATTTATTGGCCACGTAAGTGGGTCAGCTTTCTTAATTCTTCTCGCGACCAGCTGCTGCACAGAAGCTAGTTGGTTTTGGGTCTTGCACCACAACCTAATCAAACCTATCTTTAAACAATTTTTCAAGTCCTGCCAGAGATATCCAGGTGAGTAATGGAAATGTACGACTAAGTCCCTGCACGAGATACCCCCCTTCAGAGGGTCTATAACCCTTAGTTTCATCCATTAAATAATATAATAGATAGTTTTTATAGAATCCGTTGTTCTTATTTCACGCTCCCCCTACCTTCCCAATGGCACTTCTCACCCCGGTACCAATGCTGATGCTACCACCTCCTGTTGTTAGCAACCCCGTGGAAGTCCGCCCCAAGGGTCGCTACTTATGTTACATTCACATATATAACTTCTCTACCCATTGTCGTCCTCCGTGGTGTAGTGGTTACCATGTTGGTTTCTAGTTTCCGAGGTCGCAGGTTCAAACCCAGCGGAGGACGATGGATTTTTTCGGGCGTAAAAATCCTTAGCGTGGCTTCCTTCTGAAGGGAAGTAAAGCCGGTGGTCCCGTGTGCTAGAACCTCAAGCCTGATAAAGAGGTCTCAGCAGAATTTCCGGTCTTTCACGCCCAATATAGAATGGGAACGCTAAGGACCACATAAGTTAAAAGAGCGTCCATAAATAAAACTCAATTTAATTTTTACTTTCTCTACTACGTATAGTAAGTAGGGGAAGTATTGTATTCCACCCAAAAATTCGATACCGAGATTTCACCGGAAATATGTTTTTTGAGACCCTCTGAATCAAAAAAAGAATGGAAACATGTCCGTGTGTGTGTGTACGTCTGTGAACAGGATAACTCAGAAACGAACAGTCGGATAAACACCAAACTTGGTATTTAGGTTCAGTATCTTCCAGAGATGCGACACGAAGGTTTTCAAGATAACCCCAGACTACCCTTTACATGGAACACTTTTCGAAAATTTTAATTTTCTCAAAAATGGCGCTAACAATTTTGATTAAAATATAATATGTTTAAGATATTTGCATGACAAATGAAATGTATATCTCGAATTTTCTGGGAATGTCTCCAAAAGTATTCTTCATTGTGAACGACTTTTGCATAACTGGTAAACCATAAGAGAGACAAAATTTTACTACACAAAAAATGTAGATCGCGTTAAAATACACAATTTATGTCATATACATTTATTTTGATGGGTGAACCATTTTCGAGATATTGCTTGTTATTCCCTTAAATTTTCCAATGCTTATACTTTTTCTCAAATTCGTTATTCATTTTTTTGTCCTGGTAATGCAAAGAGAATGGAATACTCCACATAGTAACCACCTCTTAAAATATTTGACTATTGCCTAAAGCTTAGCAATTCCCCTTTCACCTACAAGAAAATTAGCAATAAGATTAACATCTCGATATCTAGATTAACATAGGCATATGGAGAATAAGCGTTTCTAAAAATAGTTTGTACAAGAGTAGAGAAAGTCATATGAGTGTAACACATCAGATTTTTTCTACCTTTTAATGTTTCTGTTTGCATATCTTCTCCAAGCTATTTTTACAAAGGTTTATTTTTCTATTTACTTTATATTAATCAGATAAATGCTGCAGGTGTAGCTTCATTACACACTTAATTGTAGGTACAAAGAGAAGAGGCTATTGCGGTAGTCGAAGCTTTAAAAGAATGGATCGCTATATGCTTAGCTCTTAAAGAAATGTACGTATAAAGTATTAAAAAATCCAAACCAATAACAACGAATATCTCAAAAATGGTTAACGCTACAATAGCTTTGAAATAAATTGATTATATTTTGTGTTTAGTAAGTAGCTGTCTATCTCTTATGCTTAACAGTTATATAAAATTATACAAAATGAAGAGGATTTCACAAGCAATTGCAATTACAGTTCCAAAGAATACATTTTATTAGTCAGATAAATATTGTGACGCCGCGCCGGACAGTTAGAGAGATAAGTACACACGGTAGCGCTTTCGCCAAGCGTAAACACCAGAAGTGCTGTCGACATATATCAAGGTTCTCCACCTCCAGAATATTCTAGAATGTTCTGTGGAAAATTCCAGAGGCTATATAAGCCAGCGTGTGTAGATTATGAGTAAGCGAGTTAGTGCGTTTCTGGTGCGACAGTGGTGGCTATTCAATGCGTTCCCCGAGTAAGGTTGCGATGAGTTGTGAGGGATTAAGAGGTCTTGTGTTTGACTCCCCAGTGGGTGAACCGTCCCGAAGACGAGGCTATGTCGTGTGTATTTCATTGCGCGCTACGTCGCGAAGAAAGTCAAGTGAAGTGAACTAGGTGAAGTGGCAAGGAATATTTGAATTAGATCATATCAGTAAAGTGATAGTGAAAATAGGACAAAATCACAATAACGTAAACATTTTAATCAAAATCGTTGGAGCCATTTTAAAAGATAAAAGGTAACTAATCATTTTCCATGTAAAAGGCATCTTAGGATGATGGTATTTTTTTGAAAATCTTCGTGCTGTATCTATGGAAGATACTGAATTTAATACCAATATCAAATTTATTTATCCCACTTTATTTTTTGGGTTATAGTGTTCATAGACAGATATACATGAACTGTTTCATTTATTTATTTACTTGCTTAGGAGGTTGCCGAGATGAGATTTTTTTAAATATGTGGCAGCTTACAGTCTCTGGGATAAAAAAGGATATTAGAGGTGAGTTGAGGATTCAGAGTCCAAAGGAAATAATAATTGAATACAGACAATAATGGTAGGATCATGAAAACAGCATGGATGAAGAGCGAACACCACAAATACACAAAAGTATAAGCTAATGGGCTAAAGTATAAGAAATGGGGAGGACAGTTTTCTTGAAGACGAAACGAGCCATTAGGTTTATGCCGTGATGATGATGGTGGTGATGATGATTTTTTTCATGGGACCTAAAGCATGTACTTCCGGTGAAACATCGATATGGGATTTTTTTAGGTGGAATAATGTAGGTTCTTCCTCCACTTACTGTAAACGAAGAGTAGATAAATTAAAATATTACTAGTCAACATTAGAAGCGTTATCGCAGAACTATTACTGCTGTACTAAATAATAATTCTATAATAGATCTGCAAAAATGGGCTCAAACCCCCACTTGCAAAGAATACGTTTACATTAAGGTAACTTTTGTGCAGGGGCGCATCAGCTAGGACAGCTTGTTTAGCACCTCCGTCTGTTTTTAAAGAACATTCTGATTTCCAAAATAAGTCCCTTTTGTATAATTCATCAAATATTCTGCCGGAAAGTTTTATCGGCCTCCAACAATGCTCTAAAAATCTCACCACTCTAGGAGAGACAAAATACGTTTCTATCATGCCTCAAAATGTTGTGAGCTGGATTTCCATAAGATGTTTTTATCTAGTCCTGCTAAAGCTCTCTCTCTAGTTCACAGAGGAGTGTATACCGCATTAAGGTGGTGCACCCATAAATTTTTAAGTGTGTTTAACGCCCTTTCTTACTACATATGTCAACACAGGCGGTGTACACTGATGATCAGATAGAGGGGTTTTATTAAGTAACAAAGAAATCCTGTTATTTTGTTTTTTTTCTAAAAGGTCCCTTGTTGTACCCAGTTTATGCTACTGTGTTTTACTGTTTTCATACCGCTTATTTCCGCAACACACATACACACACAAACACCCATGCCCTGGCGGGACTCGAACACGTGACCCTCAGCTTGGCGGAGCGCCGGAGCGACCACTCCAGCGACCACGGCTACGAGGGCCGGCTGTTATCGCACGGACTCTAGGTGGCGTCAGGTACTACGGACCTACTCCTCCCATCCACAAGTCAGTTTCATTGCGACTGTTCCTTATTTTATTTGCTGCACAATATTCATCAATGGAGAACTGTGGCAATTTACCTAAAGCAAGGAAGGACTTATACATCAAAGTTAGCACTATTTGTGTTAGAATGTGCAGGAAGTATTTTAGCACAAATGGCGAAACCATCCATTCAACCTGTAACAGGAAAGACGTTTAAATATCATGTTAAACAACATTGCAATTCAATGAAACACAAGGAACATGTGACATTACCAGAAAGGAACAATGAAGAAAAGGAACTTTTCAGTAGCAAACTATAGATCAGAATTATTTTTTGAGGATCTGTGTTATACACTAATGAGAATGGATATTGCTTTAAAAAGTCTGATGTTTTACACTCGCATGACTTTCTCTACTTTTGTACAAACTATTTTTACAAACGCTTATTCTCCGTCTACTTCATGTTAATCGAAATAAATATTTGCAGAAACTACCTTATAGCTAATTTTCTTGTATGTGCAAGGGGAATATGGTAGAGTTAAAGCGATAGTCAAATCTTTTAAGACCTGGTTGCTATGTGGAGCATTTCATTCTCTTTGCATTTTCAGGACAAAAAAAAACCATAACGGATTCCCATTTGAGAAAAAGTATACGTATTGGAAAATTCAAACAAATAACGAGGAATATCCGGAAATAGTTCACTAAAAAAAATGTATATGACATAAATTGTGAGATGTACATTTTTTGTGTAGTGAAACTTTCTCTATCTCTTGCGATTTACCAGTTGTGCAAAATGGACATTCGCATAAAATTAAAGATATACGTTTAATTTGGCATGAAAATATCTAAAATACTTATCTTAATCAAAATCGTTAGTCATTTTTGAAAATAAAATTTTTCGAAAAATATTCTGTGTATAGGGTAATCTGGGGTATCTTTGAAAGATACCGAACTTAAATACCAAATGGTATTTATCCGACTTTTCCTTTTTGAGTCATGCTGTTCACAGACACACAGACACACACATGGGCATTTTTCTAAAAATGCTTTTTTTGAATTCAAGGAGCCTCTAAACATGTATTTCCGGTGAAATCTCAGTATTGAATTTTTGGGTGGAATACAATACTTCCCCTACTTTACTATACGTAGTAGAGAAAGTAAAAATGTACTACAGCTATTGAAATTATTGTTTCGTAGCTTTCACAAACTATTTGCACACTATCAATAGTTAAACATACACTGCTTTCTTTCTTCGAATACTCCTTAATCCTGATTTGCCTGCTTTCGAAGCAGAGTGTGGTGTCTTTAACTGTTCTTCATATTTGTTTACAGAGAGCACTGCAAAGTCGTAATCGCCTCCAACTTCCTTGCCACTAACCCTCGGCACATTCCTAACTTGATGGTTTACTTACCAAAACCCCTCTACCTGCTGATGCATGAAATTGTAATTGGGTAGGGATAGGTTCCAGCATAGATTTAGAGTACCTCACCAGTATTTTCTAGCTATGGGAACTGAGGGAAACCTGAAAATGCTTCAATTAGGAAGGACGGTCTTGACGGGATTTGAACCGTGAACTTTGCATTCACGAAGCCATTCCTTAACTACCTCGGTCACCGCAAAGTTGAGGCCAACAGGGAAGCGGGTCACTCCGGGTAGTTGTCATACAATAACTCAAGTTTGCTCATCGCAATGTAAATACGCGTGGGTATTGAAGAGGGCCATATAGCGTGAGGCTGGTTTACTGACGCCTCGCTTAGAAGCCTACGTTTGAGAGGGGCACGGCTGGCTCTGCACGCTGCTGTCCGTAGTTCGTACCTCGCATGGGTACTAGTAACCGCAGAGCGTACCTATCTGCAGGCACGGCAGAGGTAATGACACAGCCTCGAAGTTTGTCGTACCTGTTTTTAGGCCCCCTCATCGGGGCTTCTTCTTCTTCTGCTGCTAACCCCGTCGACGGATGATGTGCTTGTAATAACTTAGTTTGTTGTTTGCCTTGGCTAGGTTGATTCTCAGTGGAGATGTGCGCATGGACTCTTATCAGAAAAGGATAAGCTTCGGCGATCCAGGTCGTGTGATAAAGGAATTTTCAGGAGGAATTGAAGCACAACGGAGTTTCTCTGAACTGAAATTTATTACCACCAATAACGACACTAGATAACGTTCCTGGTCACTGTAAGCAGACAAACTTTTCGCGTGTCTCACGGCCCTTTATAATCTCGCTGCGCGTGGGCATCAGTTATTCCTCGGCACAGCACTACAATTACACGCGACGATGTATATCCTCAATACGGAATGTATTTCGCCACTTTGGAGAAACTACCATGCTTTCCATGGACCCTATTTGGGCGCCAACTTCTGCTCACAAGTGACGTGGAATCTGTGTCCGGGATCACATATCGACTGACCAAATTCTGGGATGAACATGGGATACTTATACAATCCTATCCCCCACTCAATACTTTAAGTTTCTGTTGTATTATTGGAGCATTTTTCGCGGCATAGTAAGCGTCAGTCTAACATTTCGTCATTTATCTAACATCTCATTGGCTATTTATTCATCATGTGACTTTTTTCTCGCGTCACAAATGTCTTTCGCATTCCAAGTAAAAATATACTCCCCCGTGTGTCTGGATAGAAGACCCATGCAGAAATGCTCAACCCTTGACCCGACTAACCGAATGAGGGTTCCCGCATTCCAGCGCTCGTAGAGAGGTTCCTTTCCGACGAAACTGTGGGGTTTAAGGCATCTACAAACTAGTGGACCAGAAACCTTATGCACAGGCTAAATATTACGTTGTACTAAAATAAACAATTACACGTGATCCAGATTACCTACATATACAATCGATACATCAAAATGATGAGCAAAAAATGGCATACAAAATAAATTTGGGTGCTAGCAGAGAATAATTAAGAAATGTGTGCGCCAAAATATTGAACGACTTACGTTTCGTCGGAGGGAGAATAGGTCCCAAGCAGCCGTCAAAGCTGCCTGTTCTAAAATCAGGAAACCATGCTCGGAAAAAGGGGTTTCTATTATAACCTATGTTACGTGTAATCAAAGAAAGTCTTAGGCTGTGGAGCTTTCCGAAAAAACACAAGAAGCAAATCATGCCATAAGGCACCTAAGAGATTGCTGATGAAGCACAGCAGTGACAATCATCGACAAGTCGTCTTTAAAAATCAGAAGAGGTTTAAGAAAAACTGAACTTCAAAAATGGCAAGGGTGCTCGCAGCTTTTGAAAACCGCTGTCAAATTCCTTTAAATGCGGATACGCCAGTACTCGGAATCTGTGATCTTGTGATCCGAAGTAGTCTTTGAGAGCGTCAGTTGCAAGCAGCGGTTGAAAACAGTGCTGTCACCTATAAAACTGGCATTTTAGAGAAGGTAGTGAAACCCTTAAATTCCATCTTGTTTGCTGATAAGTATTAGATATTCCAATAGGACTCGTCGTCACAAGGCAACGTCCAATAACTTTATCTGTAGCTCATTGTTTCCGAGTTCATCGCTGCTGGAGATTAGTCTTTCAGAAACCCCAATCTGGAAACCTACTAGACTATTACTTGTGAACATCTTGGAGGAGCAGGACTATTACCGAGTGCTCGAAAGGTATCTCCAGGAAGCCAAGCAGCTTTGCTTATGCCAAAGGCTGTGTGTGGCGCAAGACAAGCAGCTGCACTGTGCAATGTCCAGGCAGTCATATGCAATCTGTTGCGCAGGTAATATAATGCATAGCATATTCTCATTATTTTATACTTATTTCTCTGTACACCAGCGGCCCTTATTTTATATAGAAACTTATGGCAGTAGCTAAAACCTGAGTAGATTATTTTTTGAAAATGTAGAGAGAGAGACAGTCTTCCTAAACTATTCTCGACAACTGCGCAACCACTTTTTTTATCTCTGGAGAGTGAAAGGGGATACATTATACATATATAGGAATTGTACATATGAAAGGTGAACCATACATATAAGAATTGTACAGTAATAATTTAAGTCACTAACATGTTAAAATATTCAACATCTAACATTTGCACAGAGCTGATTGTAAGAAACGGGCGAGCTAGCAAAAATTCCAGGAAAACATAAAGAGCGTACCTTTCACCAAGCCAACAGGCAGGGAACCGGTAACGTTACGGAGAAATAGAAAGAGACAGATAGAGAAAAGAAAGAGACGGAGATATGGAACTAGCTTCACAACGCTCCAAGATGGCGCTTAAGCGCACGGATCTGAAGCCACACATTCTCATACATGTTAAGGTAACGCGGTCTGAGGACCAATAGGAAACGACGTTACATTTTAAACGCAGAGGTGAGCGTCACTAGGTTCCCGTATATAAGGGCAGGCAAGGCCTCAGAGCCCACTCTCTCTCTCTCTCTCTCTCTCTCTCTCTCTCTCTATCACTGATCTTAAAGAATTCACGTCGACACGAGGTGCTACAGATGCACAAGGATGGGAATGCGTGTGCAGATAACTAAGTTCCTGACTAATTTAAAGTGGTGGGATTGTAATAATGGGAAAAGCTAGCAGCCCATAATTATTTCAATTGTGAATAAACTTATTTATTAAGGGAAAATTGCAGTGTATTTCTTAAACTTACCTCACCCACTATGACCTGAGAATTAATAATTAGATATAGTTAGGAATGGAATACGCAACAACTGACGAGCACCAATAGCCGAGGAAGAACACTGCAGAAGACCACAACAACCCTGGAACGACGATTTCCCGCTACAAGAGGATTGGGTAGAAATTCTGCATCCAAGGCAATTCAATATGGAACAGTTCCTTTATGGCTTGCCTGCTTTGCATAAAACTTTGTTTGCATGCTGTTGTAGTTTATAAAGTGGAGTATTCTCTTTTGTGCATTTTGTGTGAGCGTGTATGACATAACTCAAAAAGGAAATCTCAGATAAATCCACATTTTTCATTAAGGATTCCAGACGAAATTTTAAATGAAAATTATCCACCTCAAACGGCCATTAATATAAAAACACCATTATTTGCTTTTATTTATAAAAGAAGGCCTTAACACTTTTGATTGAAGTGCCATGCGTAAACATTTTAGATCCTGTAATGGCATATAAAACACATACCTACAATTTTTTATGAGTAACCTATGAACTCTACATTTTCACTGAATTTTGTATACTTCAGAAATGTTCAGACATACACAAAAGCTTACTATAGAAGAAATGTAAAAGTGGATAAAATATGCAAATTCTGTTAAAATCTTTTTGTAGCACGTCATTTGAGATATTCATTGTTGTATACGATAATTTTCCTGTGTCATAATGAATCTTCTGATATGAGCATTTTGAAATGTTGCATTCTTCTTTCTTTTCCTTCACATGAACTCATTAACAACAAAAGTGATTTGTAGTAGTCAACTGTATGTTATTGCTGCATGCTGCGCATAACGAGATAAATTTGTTGAATTTAAAATTATTTATAGGTACATATTTATGGTGAATAACATAACATGGATAGAGGAATCACTTTTTATGTGAACAGTATAATAAATGCATTTGAATTTGTAACGGGTAAAGAAAGGCAGATTTTTCTCTGTGTAGAAAATAGAGTTTTTTGTTGTGCACAATTTCTTGTTAAATTTTAGATTGGACTGATGCGAAATGGCAGGCTGCTAGCTGAGAGACCACCAAGGGAGTTGCTGTCACAATACAACAAGTCACATTTGGAGGATGTATTCCTCATCTTGAGCAAACAACAACAGAACCAGAACTTCAATACAACCCCTGCGCTTGAGAGCAATGGGGTGAGTTTGTATCCATTTTTTTTTACACAGAAAGTTTCTAAACTTTCCCAGGTGGTGTGTCCATTCCCCTTTGTAAACAATTGTCATGCCTCCTTATGGTTTTTACCATTTTTTTCTCATATAATCTTTGGATAGAAAATAATGTAGAATGAATGAAGGGTATCAAAATTCATAATACAACAGCATTTGTACATTGATACAATATCTATTAAGCATAAAGAACAGGGTAGTCGACGTAAATTCATACATACAAACTTTCCCATGAACTATGCAGTGTAGGCGATATAAACTTCCAACATAAAACGTGATCACAATTTTGATGCTGAACATTCTGCCCATCATAATTAATTGCATTAGTTATCACTATGATAAACAAATCAGTTCTTTTTCTGAACATACAAGCAAAGATTAAATGTATTCAAAAATTATAATACCACTTGTCTTATTCACTTTTTGGGAGTAAACACAATTTTGTTATCAGACGCTGAAACATTCCCCAACTGTTCGTACAGTTGCAATTCTTATAAATTCATCTTGTCCTGGATGAACTTTACTGATGACACCCTTTTTCCACAAGTGGTGGAATGTTGCCTTCCCTTAAAATGACCACTTCACCAACTGCTATATTAGACTGCATTTCCTTCCATTTTTAACTCTGCTGCAATTGGCAAGGATAGCCTTGGGACCAAATCCTCCACAAGTGTTGAACACATTTTTGTACATACTACCATCTAGACAGGAGATTAGATGACAGATCTATGAAATTCTGATCAGATACAGCGAGCAAAGATGCTCCAATCAGAAAGTGGCCTGGAGTAAGAACTTCTAAGTTTTCTGGATCATTGGAAAATAGGAATAACAGCCACGATTTTAGGAAGGCGCAGAACTCAAATGTCAAGTTTGCGTTATCAACAATTCGTTTTAAGTGAAACTTCATACTTTTGATGCCTGCTTCCCAAATTCCACCCATGTAAGGTGAGCTTGACAGAATAAAATGAAAGTTAATTCCCATTTGTGAAGAATAGTTACTAACTTCATTTTGAACTTCAATTGAGATTAGGAATTTTTTTTGAGTTCATGAGAGGCACCAACAAAATTTCTTCCATTGTCCATGTATGTTGGTACACAAACCTCTTCTGGCAACAAACCTTCTAAGTGTTGCAATAAATACTGGTAAATCATACAATTCTAAGTGTATGGACTTAGTTGCTAAACATATAAATAATGCCACATAACATTCATATCTATCTTGCTTCATCGACTGCCTTACTTAATGAAAAAAGGACCACAGTAATCAATGTCTGTATTAGTAAAGGTCTAGACTGAGGTAGCTAACTGTTCAAATGTTGGGATGTAGTCCTCTTCAATCTGAAATATTTATTCACTTCCTTCTTCACAAATTTCTAGCATTAGGTATCCAATAGATTGGCCTCAAGATTGACAACAACAAGTGTCCACCAGCATGAAGATTCTTCTTGCGTGCTTCCTTAACAATCAAACTTGTGATATAATGTCTTGGTGGAAGAATCAAAGGATGCTGTTGGTTGAAACTTAAGCCAGATTTCTCTAAACGACCGTCCACCCTGAGAAGTTGGTTTCCATCAAGAAAGGAATTGACCGACTTCAAAGAACTTCCTTTTGACAGATTCCCTTCTGCACGAAGATTGTTTATGTTCTCTGAGGTAGGCATCTTGTTATGCTTGTTTTATACATGCCATTGTTGCATTGTTTAGTTCAGTTACAGTCAGCACTCCTTTTCATTTGTCATTGTTGTTTCGACAATTATGAACAAATCTCAGACAGTATGCCATGATCTTTTGAATTCGTGTCCATGAGGAAAATCTAGAAAATAGCTCCTTAATATCCAACTAACTCAGTAAGTAGTTGTTGGATGCTGTCTTTGCTTATCATTTCTTCTGTGATCTCATGTTTCTCTTGATGTCTTGGTCAATTGTATTCATTTTTCTGCAACCACGCGGGTCGATTCCACCATAAGCCTAAGTTCTTCAGCTGCATTAGGTGAAGTCCTCGTGACATCAAATCGGCAGAATTTTCTTTTGAACTGACATGTTTCCATCAGATACATCAGTTAGAGCTTGAATATGTGCCACTATTGCCAACAAACGTTTTTAACTTAGTCGGTTGTGCATTTATCGAACCAAGAACCACAGTTGAATCTGTCCAGAGTCTAATTTTGTTGAATCTAATTTGCAGTGCCTGCATAGTCTTCACGTACATGTCTGCCAATAGCAATGCTACACTCAGTTCCAATCTTGGAATAGAAAGCTTTTCAGCAGTGCTACTTTTGATTTTGCTTACAGAAGTTTCACTGTCACATTTCCATTACCGCTGGTTGAGCAAATATATGTGCAAGCACCATAAGCTAATTCATTTACATCAGAAAATCCATGCACTCAATTCCTTCAAAGTTTCTTGTACTTGCAACCAATGAATCTTTTCATTCCAGTCTATTTCAAAAGCCATAATTTCTGCATAAATATCTTGCACTTCACAATAACTTGTCCCAAAAAACCTAAAAGATCATAGATTGATGCAATGGTTTTTAGAATGTTTCTTGTTGTCTGGGATTTCCTGTCATTGATATTGACACAAAACTTGAGTTAGTCATTGGTTGGGTTCCATGGGAAACAATCCTTTTAGCAGGTAAAAACAGATTTTCTGGTCAAGTATGGAAAAACCTTTGCTTGCATCCTTCTGTAAATTACAGGAAACATACGATTTAAAATTAAATGCTATAGTAAAATTCTCATAGCATGACCAATGTTGGGTTAATGAAATGCATAATATTTTAATTTTAGTAATCAGTGGAGTTGTATTTGAATGTGCTATCTTTGGTGAGGGTGTAACATTACCCCGAGACAAGGCACAGTTTACTATGTGAAGGAAAGACAGGACCTTCTGGCTTGCACTATGCCTGAAACGTGAAGAGAGAATGTTCTAAAAATTGTAGTCCTCCCCAAACAAGTGTCTACTATGACAATCTAACATCCAATTCTTCCAAAAAAGACTGTATGTTTACTACTGTAGTGAAGGGACATTTCTATCCACCTGCCTACTATCCTGTGAAGATCAAACCCCTAGCACCATAAAGGCACCTGAACTCTTTTATACCTGTTATGATGGACCCTTCACTTTTTCTATATCATCCTTATTATGAGGTCATGCATGAGATAGTATTATTGGTGAGAGAACGTTTCCAATTATGTTTGTGGTAAGAACTACAAAATTAATCACATTTTTATCTATAGGAGAGTAGGAGACATAATTCTCTCGAATAAAAGACAAAGATAAAAGGGTCAATTAGATAATTGGACAACTTATGCAGTTAACTGCTATTAATGCAAGTAACGGAAGATATAAATCCCAATACATTAATTTTAAAGTATCTTGGATTTTGATTTCTCACAGCTCCTCAGTGTTTTATCCCTCTTTTAAAATCTTATTTTGCTGGTGCTCATTTAATAACAACTGATATGTTTTGGAATAACAAGTTTTTCAACCAACACTATACATTTTAAATGTATTTTAATCAGTAAAACTTACTTCTGCCATTTATTTTCAATAGTATGTTAAACTATTCATTTTATTTGGGTTAGTAATTGGTTTATAGCTTGCCTCCATGGTGTTTTATCTGGAGGACTCCAATTTAAATCTTGCTCAAGTTAAATACCCAGATAAGGTTTATTCTAGGGTTTTCCTCTAACCTAAGAAGATAAATGTCATTTAACTAAGCTCTAAGGACCCTTGGCTCATGCGAGTATTTATTTATTATATCCATTCACCGCCTATATAATTTGCTTGGTTAAACAACATTAAACTAAACAAACAAATGGTTTATTTTTAGTTCAAGTGTGCATTTTTGCACTAAAAATATCATAACTACTTTAGAACTGTGTATCATTTCAAATGAACACCCATGACAAACAACAGAAACATCCATGATCTAAATAAAAGAGCAGTAAAATTGATTACATTTTTTAACTAGCTTGGTGCAATTAGATTTGCATAGTTTACAATTTGAGGTGTTACACACAATAAGCACAAGCCCATCAATTGTGTATTTTGAGATAATTTGCTTGCAATGTTTTAACTTCCATGAATCAAATAAGGGCAAATCTGCCATTGTGTGCCCCATAAATATTTATAGAGGGAGCTTTGATAATTTATTACTTCATTTAAATATTATGGAACATTGACTAACAATAGCATGTTCGCCCTTCTCTTATGCTGCATTTATATGCATTTGAAACCTTCCCAACCACGATATTGCTGTTGGCTTCAATGCAATGTTTATTTATATGAGATAAAAACGAGCTCCCCTCATGTGTCATGCTAGCATTATAGAGGGTAAAGAGAGCTACATGCAGTGTCAAAACACACACTTATACCCATGGCGGGCTTACGCTCCTGTGATTGAGAGCCTGATTTTGTATGTACTCTTAATATAGCTTGTTTATTTTTTCCCCTGTGCATTCACCCCCTCCCGTTTAAACTGATGTATTAAATCAGTTCATGAAAGTGGTTATATCATTGATAGAATGTGCTATTCATTTTCTTCCTTAATATGAAATTTCATTCTATAGACTATTTACTTATGTGGAGATAATATTCTTCTGCAAGGGTGATACTCCTGAAATATTACAAGAAAGAATTAATCAATCACAGTTAAACTGAGAGGACTTAATTTTGTGTTTGGAACAAGAAATAAACAATTCATAAGCACTGTCCAACAAATGAATAAGGGAAACAAAGGAGTCAATGACATTTAACTAATAGGAGTGAAATCACTTCACAGGAGAATTCCCTGAATGGCTATCTTAGCAGCACAATGGATGAATATCTTCATGATTCAAGATCAGTTTCATCAGCTCCTGCAAAGCATGCTGTAAGTACATCTCTAAGTAAATAAATAGATAAATAAGTAAGTAACTAAGTAAGTAACTAAGTAAGTAACTAAGTAAGTAAGAAGTAACTAAGTAAATAAGGAAATAAATAAATAAATTTGTATTTGATTTAATCCTTTATTACCCAATGGAATAGCAGTTATACATTCATGGCAAAATCAACAACAGTTTAACCTGATATCCATTTATATCCAAGCATGAGAAATGACAAATGTATTTGCATAATTCGACTTAGATCCTACAAGAAGCTTTAAAAAAGTTCTGCAAAATAAAATGGGAAATTGGCATAGGGAAATTTGGGGAGGAAATAAGAGAAGGTTTAGACTCCTCTACTTCAGCCATAGTAAATATCAAGTCTAAAGAGTTATTTTATTTTGATGGTTGTGCCATGCATACTGCCTGAAGGAATTTGCAGATGGATTGAGTCAGACATCCCTACACTTGAACACCTTGTAACATACTTGCGTTGTTCCATCACACAACTTTTCATGAAACTAGTACCTAACTTTTTGTACCCATGGCAGCACTTCACTACAAGGCTAGCAACAAACCTTGATATACTGTACCCCTTATGTAAAACTTTATACATTTGGGTTGACAAGTATACTTTATAACATTTTAATGAAAAATGTTATTTGAAATGTGGAGATATTAACTGATCTAACATATGTTGAAGCAAACCTTTGTACAAGGTGATCATGATAAAATTACAGATGGTAAGTATAGTACAGTATAGAAAATGCTATATATAAACTTTGAAACATATTCAGTATAAGTTTATAGTAAAATAAATAGCTGCAATTTATTTCACTAGTATTTTTGTAGTAGTATAGTTCACATAATCTTTCCTTCACTCACATGTGACACTGTCATCATGACTATATTTTTGAAATGAAATCATTAGGGCAGTGAAATGTTCCCATGAATGATAGCACTTTACTTTGTGATATAATGCATTTCACAAAAATTAGTCTTCTTCCTTTAGATAATTCTAAAACTGTCACTGGAAAGTAAGATTGAACATAGGGCAAATATAGACAATTTAAGGTTTTAGGAATAAGAAAAAAATTGAAATACCTTAACAGTTAAAACAAAGCTGTGACAGTCTGCTGGAAGCAGGTTTCCTTTGCATACCTTTGTTAATACACTGCAACACCACAGTCATCTGCACCTGCAATGAGAAAATTTAATTTGTTTAGGTTAAATGATAAAATTGGTTGTAATACAAGCTTTGAAAATATTAGAAGAAATCTGGTTGAATACATCATGAGACGAGAACCTTTGTGGCATGAGGTGGCTCATTTTTTTTAACATTAATACCCCTGGATATTAATTATGCCATTGCCATTGGTTACAAATGTTTCAAAATCGGATCCTGTCTGCCTTAAATGGATCAGAATAGTTCTAAACTGCTAAATTCCAACTAAAGGTAAAAACCAGCTTTTTGTAAATAGAGCATAAGACTCTCTTGTTGGTGACTTGTTAAGGTTTTAGTGGATAGGAGTCTCAGCTGTTGCTGCAATATAAAATCAAAATATTTTCAGGGTAAGTACTTCATAGATATCTGCCTAAAAAAATATAATTTACCAGTGGAGATGTTTATTTTAAGTGATCTAATAATCATAAAAATGACATAATTACGAGTACACTAGATATTGTTTCTGCCATCTGAAATAGCTACACTCCTGATTGCTACTAGACAATTATGCAACAGTATTGTCTGTACATGTAAACAATTTTTATTATAAGCTACCTTGAAAATTATGTGGCATACACCTAAAGTTGGCAGAAGTTAGTGATTCCTCAAATAGACAGTGATACAAAAAATAACAAAGTTAACATAGCCTTTAACTACAGCATGAAGAAAAGGTTTTAATTTCAAACTTATGCTTTTTACTTTCTCTACTACGTATAGTAAGTAGGGGAAGTATTGTATTCCACCCAAAAATTCGATACCGAGATTTCACCGAAAATACATGTTTTGAGACCCCCTGAATCCAAAAATGCATTTTTGGAAACATGTCCGTGTGTGTGTCTGTGAACAGCATAACTCAAAAACGAACAGTCGGATAAACACCAAACTTGATATTTAGGTTTAGTATCTTCCAGAGACATGACACGAAGGTTTTCAAGAAAATCCCCCACCCCAGACTACCCTTTACATGGAACATTTTTTGAAAATTTTAATTTTATTAAAAATGGCTCTAACGATTTTGATTAAAATATCATATGTTTAAGATATTTTCATGACAAATGAAATGTATATCTTGAATTTTCTAGGAATGTCTCCAAAAGTATTCTTCATTGTGAACGACTTTTGCATAACTGGTAAACCTAAGAGATAGGCAAAATATTACTACACAAAAAATGTAGATCGCGTTAAAATACACAGTTTGTCATATACATTTTTTTGTTGAGTGAACCATTTTCGAGATATTGCTTGTTATTCCCTTAAATTTTCCAATACTTATACTTTTTCTCGAATTCGTTATTCATTTTTTTTATGTCCTGGACATGCAAAGAAAATGGAATGCGCACATAGCAACCAGCGCTTAAAAGATTTGACTGTCGCTTAAAACCTACCATATTCCCCTTGCATCTACAAGAAAATTAGCAATAAGATTAACATCTCGATTAACATGAAGCATTGGAGAATAATCTTTTGTAAAAATAGTTTGTACAAGAGTAAAGAAAGTCATGTGAGTGTAACACATCAGATTTTTTTCAGTTCTTATGATGACAAATCTGACATTCAAAGCTGAACCACGTTAGGAAACTGGGAGAAAATGTCTAAAAATGGAAACTGTTCAAGATAAAATGGGCCCTTTGCAATCCTTTTCTTAAGACAGATTTCTGAGGCATAATTTATTTTTATTTTATCCCACTTTTTGAAAAAGACTGTGACAAGGCAGAAAAGTGTTTTTGAACCCATGAAGTTCATATAACATGCTTTTATGCTATAAATATAGGAAATGCTCCTCAAGTTTGGACATACATTTTTGTTACATGCTGTATATCCCTTTCATAGTAACTGGAGTAAATTTCCCACTAAACCCTGACTTTCATGTCCCTCACCATCTCATTTAAGCTTAATAAAATGTTCTTTCTTAACTATCGCACTGCTTAAAACCTAAGGTTTTTAAGTTCTGAAATTGATGCTTACTATTAGACACTTGCAGTTTCATACAGATACTTTCATTTATTAAGCCATGTATAATATAGGAGATTATATAAAGTTATCCAGGACACAAAATTACATTTATTTTTCAGGAAACAGAGTCAAAGCCATTCTATCGGTCTTCTACCAAGAGCAGGATGAAGGCACTTCTCACAAAGGCTATTTATCGAGTTCTAAGAGATACAGTGTAAGTATGTGAAGACTTTTATATTGTTAATTAACAAAGTGAGAAATTTCATGAAATTCTGCGCATTAGGTATCTTTAATATGATCCCAAATAGAATGATAGCTATATGTTTTATACTCCAAAGTGTGGAGAATCCAGTGAATGGGAGAAACGGTTCATATTTCATGGAAAGTCTGCATAAATAACTGCACACAAGAGAATGTGAATGAAATACATTCACATAACATTCTCTACATACTATAGCTTACTTTATGTAACTTCTACAAACTATACTTAAAAAACTTGTTTGTCTGTCTACTTTACATTAATCAACAAATTTGTAGAAATAGTTGCATTATACACTTTATAGTAGTTACAAAGTGAATGCAGGAAACCAAATCAATAATCAAATGTTTAATAGGGTCACTGCATGATGTTCTTGAAATTCCATACTCTTTCCATGAGGTCACGGCAAACAACTGAATGATGACCACTTCAAAACCTGGCAAAAGTATTGAAAAATTCAAACCAATAACAATAGATATGTTGGAAATGGCTGATGCCACAGAAAAAGTTGTTTTATTTGAACTGTGTGTTTTAAAGAGATCTATATGTTTTGTGCAGTAAGTTTTTGTCTATATCTTATGTTTACCAATAATACAAAATTACACAAAACTCCTTCTGAATGAAGAGGACTTTACAGCCTAGTCCCAGAAAATTCAAGATATACCTAGTATTTGTTATGTGAACATCTTTAATATAAGTCATTTTAATGAAGGTATTTCAATTAAAATTATGCAGTCAAATACAATTTTAATGAATGCCTTTTTTAATGAATGAAAGAAATTCCCTTCTATATTTCCATAAGCCTCATTGTTAAATTACTTCAATTGTATAGTATAGTATTTATTGTGCTAGGATTTATTGTGATTATCTACTGCACTTTGACCCTGGTCACTCATTCAGTAGACAATCACTACAGTTTATTTACATTTTACAATTTCTTGTCAATAAATTATCTTGCTCTTTTTTTCAGTTTTTTTTCATGTCTCATTTCCACTTGTTTTTCACTTTTCATTTATTGATTACTTAACCATCACACATTCACTATAGTTTTCCATTCGAAGTAAGATGCACTACCTCTTACTTTTCTCTTTCCACTGTCCAAAGCCATTTATTTTTTACTTTACACAAAAACTGTCCAATGCTTCTAGCATCCTTACATATCATTTCAATCATAAATGTATTTCAATCCCCCTTCAACCACTTCTTATTAAAAAATTCTTTTCTCCAATTTTCTGTTTCTTGGCACTTAAGTACTGTGTTTTCAATGTCTTCATTAGCACCACATATCGGACAATGGTTCTGAGGAATACCCTGTCTTAGCCCTTTTAGTCTCCATGCTCCGGTTCTTAACCATGCAATAGATTCTCTCTCTTCTTTATTTACTATGTCTATATATTTTTCCCTACCTTATGTATTTTTCATTGGCCTATAATAAACTAATGAGCTCTTTTCAACAATCTCACTGAACATGATTTGTATTTCTATACCTTCCAGTCTTTTCCTCGCCTTTTTCCAAAAATTTTTCACGTTATTTTCTCTCCTTCTCCATATATCTCCTAACCCATTTTTCTCCAAAATGTTCCGTAATTTACTTACCCATCCATCATTCATTAAGCTATTCTCTTGGTATTCAATACATTGTCTTTTTCCTAGATTTAAAGTTCTGAACCAAAATTTCAAAGCTCTTTCCATTATCTTCCCCTTAGTTGCCATGAACGTTGGTACAACGAAAATCTCAGTACAGTGAAAATAAGAAATTCTCCTTAAGAATAATTGACCAATTGAACAAAATTTTTAAAACGTTTTCTTGACTTACTGAGGAGTTACAGTGTTGTTTTCTGATTCAAAGAGTGGCTTGTTCATCCTTGACCATACAATGTTTTGCCTCAGCTTTTGTCATAAAAGGTCTATTTTGTCCAATTGAAATCTATAGTCCAGCAGTCTGTTTAAAGCATGCCATTAAATGGTAAAGTTTTGTTTCGTCTGCTTATTGTTGTCTCATGTGGTTTAACCTATGTGAGGTGGAAACTTCAGGGTGCTCAGAGCAAGTTTGGTTTATAATGTCAACCATTGAAGTAGCAGAAAGTAAAGGAAAACAGTTTTCTCTAAAAGAAAAGTTAAAAATCTTAGAAGAAATTGACAATGTGACAAAAATACTTCTAAATACTTGGAAGAATCAATTGTGAAGTGTTCTGTCCAGAAAAAAAAATTACAGGCTTTATCTCAAAATGAAAACATTTGTAAGGTATGTTACGTAGTGCATAAGCTTACTACATATTAATTATGTGATGTGGCCAACTTTAATGTTTTAAAACTGAAGCTGCTTTAGTAGTGAATTTCCAATGTTTCCTTCTATATCCATTCCTATTACATTAAAAATAGATACAGTATCATATTAGATTTAAAGGTTGTAATTTTGGCCTTTTTAAGATAAAAATATGAAATAATCGATTTAACGAAATTTCAGTACAACAAAATAAATTTCAGAGTCCCCAGAAATTCGTTATAACAACACTTGACTGTATTATTAAACAAAATAATAATACATTTTCCATTTAAAGAGTAGTTATGAGGTGGAGGGATTCTCTTCAAAATCTTTGTGTTGAGTCTTATTGAGTCTCTCGCACATGAGCACACACATTTTTGGATTCAGGGACCTCAAAACATGCATTTCAGGTGAAATCCCAGTATCAAGTTTTATAGTGGAATGCAATGCATTCTTTTTCTATTAGGTATGTGGTAGAGAAAGTAAGAATCCACTTTTACTTAACAGTATTATAGTTAAAGATATCTTGTGTGTTTGGAGGAGAATTGCTGCTCCCAGCAAATGAAGGAAAATAGGATTTTATTTAAAAATTTAATTCTTGCCATAACATTCACATTATGGTAAATTTGGATGTGAGCTTAGAAATCATAGCATTACCAGTACATCAGTTACTTAGTATAAGCCCATTGCTCTGCAACACGGCCTCTGAATTTATTATAGCAAGTTAGGATTGTGATAAACCATTATTTTATAGTGACAGTTGAATCTGTTATAATTGTTTTAGGTACTTTAATGGTTACAGATAAAAATTGTTATCAATACCTTGGTTTGTTTCCAGTAACAGAAACTGACAATACATCTATGTTACTTTAAGCAGTTTTTACTCTATAACAGACTGGATCATGGCAATCGATTATGATAGCAAGAAAAATTATGCAAAAGTATTGTACCTGACAATTAAAATGATAATTTTCAAATTAAATATGTTTATCACTCAATGTATTTTCATAAATGTTTACTGATACAGTATTGCATGAATATATTTGCTTTCCAGCTAAATCACATCTACCATAATTATTATACACACATTTGATATAACTCCACACGTAAATCGTTTTCCAAAGTTTACTCATTTCAGACTTATGATAAAATTTTGGAGAAAGTGTCTATGCTTTTTTTAAATTTTAATTTATTCATTCCTTTTGTGTTGACACAACAATGCCAGGAGGTTTATTTGTATACTTGCTGAATGGAAAGAAATAAAATATTTTTTATTTATCAAGAGTAAACCTACTTATTCCAATTAAAAGTTGCAGTTCTTTGATAATTCCCATTTACAAAAGTAAATATTTTCAGTATTATATATGTTACTTTTTAGTGCACTATTTTAAAAATATGAACTACTACTATCTTACCTCATTAATTTACTTTCATCTAGGGTAAACAAAATAAAGGAAATAAATAAAAGTGACTCTGCTTGCAAGAAAACCAAAAGAGTGAAATCAGTGGTGTAGTTAAGTAAAGAAATTTCCTTTTATTTGGCATTTTTGCATTTACAAAGGAACTTAAATATACAATACATATGTAATTATAGAAAGATATTTGGGTATATTTGAATTTAATTTCTCTTTCCTCTAATGCTCACACAGGAATGCTAGATGTTTTACTTGTATAGGTACTTGTCAAATGGAGTGACAAAATATATTGTTTAACTTGAAGAAAATGTAATTGAGGCCATCAAGTGCAAAACTCGTCTTATCCATAAATTAAAAAAATTGTGTTAGACATGGAATTCAATACTTCTTGCAGTTCTCTATGAACTGGTGACTTTGGGTTTCAACAAAATTCATCTAATACACCTTCAAGAGAGCCCCGAAAATTGCTGTTCAATGCAAAACTCTTCAAATCCATGGTGGCAGTTGATGCAGAACTCGTCTAATCCATCTTACAATTCAGAGCAAAACTCACCTTATCCAGCACTAAAGAATATAGCAGTTTTGCTTTTCTGTTTCCCTGCATTGGCAGTCCTGTGTGATTGCAACTGCTTTTAATTTAGTTTTGACTAGTCTAAGGTGCAGATGTGTTATTATGGAGTCCTCTGATATCCCAAAGTTGATGGAAAGGGTAGAACTAGGCATCCCATGAATTGAAATGTGAAAGAGAGAAGGGGGAAAGGTATGTCTGATTGAATTACAATTAAGCAGTATTCTTCTACTGTTGACAGATAAGACTCATCTAGGAATAAGCAGATGTGTTTACAATACAGCCTCAATGTTAAAGGCATTCAGCAAGCCTCAGCCCATGCTTGCTTGCCTGCCTGCAATCACAACAGCAAGTCATTCCAATGCAGTAACTTGACACAGAAGGACATAAGGAAATTCTACGAAGCCTTCTACAGCTGCAGTTCCAAAATTAAACAAAACTGCGTTATATTGGCTTACTGTTCAACTGATATACCTAATTAGCAGAATGCAGTAAAAGATGATTCTAGGTAGGGGTTTACAACAAAGTATCACGTGAAATGTACTAGGTCTGCCAGTTCAGGTGTGTCAGAAAGCTTTTCTGGATATTTTGCAAATATCAAAAGATGCCTTGAAACTGGAGTGGCGTCAAAGGAATTCTGAGGTGGAGACAGGGTGTCAGAAAAATAGTAATAAGAGAGAATCTGTGATTAAATTCATACAGAAGGTTAAAGTACTTGATGTCCATTATTGTAGAAGCAAAACATCAACACAGCAATACTTACTAAGGGAATTAAGTAGGTGATAGAAATGATCTTTCCTATTCCTGGCCATTCATTCACCCCTCCCAATCATGTTTTCGGGCTAATAGAGAAAGAAATAAGACTGAGAAACACTATCAGAAGGCGTGAAGAATATTTTGAAATCTACAAAAACATGAAACGGTAATCAGTCTAGGGACAGCTGTATCTGTACAAGATTGGAAGTATGCTGCAAAGAAAACATTGAAGTCACCAGGATCCTGGCATTTTAAATTAAAGGCAACTAAACATATTATTTTACAACGTTTTACTTCAGGCAAAGTTCTAGTGAGAGGTGAGGAAAATTATTGCCCCAATTTGTGTGTAAGCAAGGCCATTCTGAAGCGAGGCAAAACCTTAGAAATGCATATTGCAAGAAATTTAGATGTAGGTGTAAAAGTAAAGGAGGAAAAAGTTAAAGAGGACAAAAATTTATTAAAATAACGTTTGGTGATAACTGGGAGGAAAATGAAAGCCTGTAATTTACAAAAATTTAATATCTAAAAACAATATTGCCAACGACGATAAAGAAGTAGATGCTGTTTGTAAGAGTTTCTTGGATAATGAGGAAGGACAACTGAGAATATGATATGTTTGTTTTTGAACATTAGTTATTAGTACTACATTTTAAACATAACATAAATTTTACAAGTCATAAGATGTATGTGATATGAAAACTGTCAATTTTAGTGAGCAAACTATGAAAGGAATGATTCATTGATAATCTTATGCAAAATTGGTGAAAAAATTGTGAAAATTTAGCTTTTTTTAACTAAAATGAAATCAGAAATGATTATACTTATACAAATATTGCAAGAAGTCATTTAGTAACATTGTCAAACACAAATACTGAGAAGTAAATGCGAAAAGGTTTGCACTTAATTGTAATTTAGTATTGTGTTTCCACCAAAACTCGCCAAATCCACTACCATTGTGTGCAGAACCCGCCTCATCCAAAATTAAATTTTGATTTACTGCCATATTATTTGAGACTGATTTTCAAGAGAATACATGCATCTTTAAGGGTCTAGTCCAGACATTATTACATTAAGAGAACTTTCAAATGCTCTGCTGTATGCTTAATTTTAGTTTTTTGCATTTTCTGAAAGTTCGTTTTACCTGGATAAGGCGAGTTTTGCACTTGACGGCCTCAATTATTAGAGTTAGAAGTTCTTCTGCACTTCCTACTGAGCAAATTTATTTATATGAAATATCATTTTAATTTCTCTACCACTTCCTTATGGTAGGCAGGAAATATTGCTTTACAACCAAACAGTATTGGTACCAACAATATTTCACTAGAAATAAACATTTTTAGCTCCCCAAATGCAGGAAGTGAGTGAGTGAGTGAGTGAGTGAGTGAGTGAGTAAAAATTAAAAGTTGAATTATCAAACTTGGTTAAAATGGAACGCTGAAATTGGAGAAAAGGACATGACACAAATAATTAATGTTGAATTGGTGGATACTCTGACTTCACAACCCATACATGCAGACAGTTCTGTTAAAAGTGACAGTTTCAAACTAAAACCCTACCAATACTCCATATTTTATAGTGTTGTCCACAGATTGATCAACCTACCTCTCAACAAAGAAGAATCTAAGAATATGACAACTACATCCTCTGCAATGGCAACTTCTGTGTAACAGCACAAGGTCATGTGAATACACTAATTTTTTACACCTTGCAGATTTATTGGTTATTTTTCCTTTGAATGTCAATACATATAGCATAGTGGGATAATTTAAAATCTACAGCATTTACATCTACCGTGCTTCACTCTATACTCAAAGAGTCATGGCAACAAAGTCATGAGCATATCTTGACTTGTGTATGTATTTGGAAGTTTTGCGCATGTCAACTGGTATGATGTAAATTATCTTATGGGTAAAATATATATGGGTTGTGCACACTTGAAGACGTGCACTGGCCCTTACCATCCATCTCTCAGCAACAAGTTTACATCAATACCACTAGGTGATAACACACTACTATAGAAGTTTCACTCATGTGAGAGAGCAAGGGCAGGAAGTTGGGAATTCCTGTTTGCTTTTCAATTTGGCATAAATCCTGCTAGATGGTAGCATACTGGACTGTTATACCAATTCACTCACTGTACAGCAAAATTTAGATCTGATGTATGTTATAGTTATATGATAGAAAAGCCTATTTTATATGTATATATACACTAAAGACTTCAATCATAGAATGAGAGACATTTGCACGATTGAAAAACAGATGCCTGGATTTTCTTTATTAATAGATAGTGTCAGCCATGATGCAGTATAGTTTTCCTTATTTAACACATACCTACAGTGTAGTGCAATGTGTATTTATATTAACTTTTGTGTGGACTATATGGAGGGACATTTATTTTACAAGAAAAAATTATGCTGTTTTCCTGCTTCAGAAAGCAAAACTTTGTGAGTGCTAATAAATATATTAATATTTGGCTGAGGAAGGAATATAAATGGAGAGTAGCAAAAGTTTACTCATTACATCATTGTTACCCTAAATTCTTCTTATTTATGTGCAAAACAATACAAATCCACAAAACAACCTTTTTTTTAGTCAGACAATTTATGCATCATCATCATTGTTAATTAATTTATTAATTTATTTGTTTATTTATTTATTTGTTTGTTTGTTAGGGGAGTGGCTGCAGTTGTATCAATTTGTTCATAATCATAACCATTATGTAGTAGATGCTATCACATTTTCAGGGCTATCTGAATCTAACATTTTGTAAACACCCAAAATGTATACTCATGAGTCACCACTGATCCTCTGCATAGCATAACAGAATAGTTTCAATTCTAATCTAGTCAACAGCCTAAAATAGCGAAATTGCAGAAACAAAAAACATCAAAGTACACAAAACTCTCTGTTCACAAGAAGAAAGTGGCAGTTCTTCAAATTCACACACCACCCTTGTCTGAACAATAGCTTCAGCAAAATCGTTAAAAAATAGTTATAGAATAATTAGGTACACTATACAGAATTTGCTTGTTTTCTCGGTACAATAAATGACAAAACATTGCAGGAACATGAAACAAGCATTTGCCTTATAAACTGTGAAGATTGTAACCTTGTATCCAAATCCCAGGACTTCTTTTTGCAGATGACCTAGTGGTAGGATCTATTACAGTAAGTGGTTTAAAACATTCATTACAAGCAATTGATGTATACTGTAAAGAATGGAGGTTAAAAGTGAATCAAGAGAAAACACAGATTGTGGTTTTCAAAAAGGGGGGGGGAAATTAAGCAAATATGAAAAGTGGAAGGGAGAGAATAAAGATTACAGGGTAGTGCGTGACTGTATCTATTTAGGAGTAAAAATAGATGGAGGTAATAAATGGGAGAAACAAAAGAAGTTTGCATTGGCAAAAGGTAAAGGAGCAATGGCAGCAATTAGAAGCTGCAAATATAAAGTACCTAATATAAATGTTAAATGGCTGGAAAAAGTTTATGAGATGGTTGTGGAGGCAAAAATGATGTATGGTATAGAAATATGGGGATTAGATAGAGGATGGGAAAGTATAGATGTGGTGCACAGGATGTTTGTAGAGAAATACTAGGGCTACCGAAGTCAATTGTAAGACAGGTAGCACAATTAGAGATGGGCAGTGTGACAACTAAGAGGAAGATAATGGATGGAAAAAACTTTGAAATTTTGGTTCAGAACTTTAAATCTAGGAAAAAGTAATGTGTTAAGACAATGTATTGAATACCAAGAGAATAGCTTAGTGAATGATGGATGGGTAAGTAAATTACGGAACATTTTGGAGAAAAATGGGTTAGGAGATATGTGGAGAAGGAGAGAAAATAACATGAAAAATTTTTGGAAAAAGGCGAGGAAAAGACTGGAAGATATAGAAATACAAATCATGTTCAATGAGATTGTCAAAAAGAGCTCATTAGTTTATTATAGGCCAATGAAAAATACATGGGGTAGGGAAAAATATATAGACATAGTAAATAAAGAAGAGAGAGAATCTATTGCATGGGTAAGAACCGGAACATGGAGGCTAAAAGGGCTAAGACAGGGTATTTCTCAGTACCAATGTCCGATATGTGGTGGTAATGAAGACATTGAACACATAGTATTTAAGTGCCAAGGAACATAAAATTGGAGAAAAGAATTTTTTAATAAGAAGTGGTTGAAGGGGGATAGAAATACACTTATGATTGAAATGATATGCAAGGACGCTAGAAGCATTGGACAGTTTTTGTGTAAAGTAAAAAATAAATGGCTTTGGACAGTGGAAAGAGAAAAGTAAGAGGTAGTGCATCTTACTTTGAATGGAAAATATAGTGAATGTGTGATGGTTAAGTAACCAATAAATGAAAAGTGAAAAACAAGTGGAAATGGGACATGAAAAAAAAAAGAGCAAGATAATTTATTGACAAGAAATTGTAAAATGTAAATAAACTGTAGTGATTGTCTACTGAATGAGTGACCAGGGTCAAAGTGCAGTAGACAATCAAATTTGTCAAATTTGTAAAACTCTTAGCACAATAAACATATCATATCATAGAAGAGGGAAAGAAAAAGAAAGAGGAGGAGGAAAAGAAGAAGAATGGTATTGAAATTAGAAGAAAAGATCACTTCAGAAGCATAAGCAGCAATGACAAACAGACAAATCAGCTGTGGTAAACCATTTTGGGACCTCAAATCATGATATCATCCAAGACATCAAAACACGAAACATATTCACACATTTGCAGAAGTAAATGTTTAGGAAACAATCCCCATCATTAAATGTAAAGAATATGTTATGAACTTTGAAATCACACAATTAGTCAACCCGAGCAGTTTCATCAGGAAAATCCAGAGGATTTCACCACCACAGACTACATACCCAGGAATCCAGTCTCCACACCCTTAGTTGGACCAAAGCTTCCAAACCATGTCTTGATAAAAGTAAAAAGTAAGACATGAAATCAGTGTGTTGCAACTGACTCAGCATTAACCAAATTGGCATTTTAGTTCAGCATCTTCCAGGATGGCAATAAAGATTTTCAAGAAAATCCTCCCATCTTGAATTAACCTGTACGTGGAACACCTTCTGTATTCCTCCCCTCAAATAGTCCGATAATTTTGATTAAAATACGAGTTTAAGATATTTGACCAATAAAGTGTACACACATTTCTAAAAATAGTCTCCATAGTCTTCTTTATTAATGAACTTTATATAACTTTGCATAACTGGTGAATTATAAAAGGCAGACAAGGACCCCCTACACAAAAAATATAAACTCATTAAAACACACAATTTATGTTTCCTGCTTTTGTGCTTTTAATGATTTGTGAGATACCTTTTACTATTGGTTGAATTCTACAGTACTTAATTATACATGTTTTGAGGTGCTAAGTCACCATTATTTTGTTTCCTGCGATGTCATACTGAAGGTATGGAATTCCAAAGCCAGCATGTAGCACACCACTTTTTAAATATTTAATTATCACTTCAGTCTGGTGTATACCCCGTGTACCTACTACAAAATATACAGAGTCTTTGTTTGAATGCATGCTTGGCCTATCAGGAATTTTCTTGGCACCAGAAAGCATGCTGTATGCCAGCAGTTGGATAGCCATAGCTCCTTAAATTCAAGCACATAGATTTCTTATTCAAATTATAACTACAATAACCACATATGTGCATCACACGCTCTCACACCTTTTAACCTTCCATTAGACATGCGCTTTGGTAGAACACCATTGGAAATAGGGCCTAGTAGATCCCCACTAGATTTTTGTGGTTAAGTACTTGTATTTTTCCTTTTTTGCTTTTTTTCTATGATTAGCTTTATATAGGTTAAAGATACATGGCTTTTTATTAGTATTATCTTACTGCATAAAAACACCAGCTAAAATGCATATTCATTATATACTACTGTATCCTAAACAAACCTAAGCCAGTGATTCTTATCATATATCCTTGCATTTCATCGTCTTATGCGCTGTATTGCCAATATGAATATGAAAGAAAGATTTAGAATTGAAACATACCATAAATAAGGAATGGCAACGTATTTTCTTTAGATGACTGTAACAGCAATTATAATGTATACTGTATTCATATGCATATTATACACTTGTAAAAAATTATAATTAAATTATTTATTTATTTATTTATTTATTTATTTATTTATTATTATTATTATTATTATTATTATTATTATTATTATTATTATTATTACCAGTTTATGAACCTAAAGATCCCATTTTGAGTTTAACTTCAGAATCAGAATCATCTGATTCATACAAGTTGTCATCCTGGGTAAGGCATCATCATCACAAAGTAGATGATGTACTTCAGATCCTTGGGATTTTGTAGATTGTACCTTTTACTTCTGTTCTGTGTTGGAGCAATAACAGCTACTTGCAGTGTCAAAGCAGTATTGCACAGCTAACAGGGAAAAACAAATGTCAGCAACATGTAACGAGAGTAGGTGCAGAGTCCGGTAGACCCGGTAGACAGGATCGACAGCTAACTGTGGATTAGTCATTGTTGCAGTCAAATAAATAAATAAATAAGGTTGTTGCTGCAGCAAGCAATTGAGTAAGGTGTAATGCTAGATGTCCTAGTCAGGCAATTGTGTAGGTGTGCCTGTACGAAAATTATAACATTTAAATAATGCTAGGGGTCTCTCAAGCCTCTAGCAACCAATGGAAGGTCAATAAAATTTACATTAGCACTCATTGATCCTCATGGTCATATAATAAAACTGTGCTTCATTCATAAAAAAAGAAAATTAAACACAGGGCAATGGAGCAATCATTAACATTATCCAACACGCAAATGCAGGAATTAACACTACTCACATTATCGTGTGGTTACAATTTCTGAACTACTGTTATCTTATAGGGTTTTAATTTTAAAAGTTTATTGGCATTCTAAGTTTGGAGAATTCCTGATTCTTGTGCATGCTTTCTCAGAGATTTCTTTGGACTTTGTTTCAACTTTTGTCTTGAAAAGTTTGAACTTGATGCAGTTTTTGCTTTGTAAGAACATGGCAATTTAATTTTGGTTTCTATCAAGAGTAGATCCTGTTTCCCTAGATTTGTTCACAAGATTATGAGCCATTTATCTGTGAGGCGCACGAACAGCAGGGAATCTGTCTATAAACACTGTCTCACTTCTCTACAAGAGTTTGTCACATAGGAATCATGCATGAATATTCTGTGCTGTGTGTTTTTGTAATTATAACAGCACTAACACAGTATCTGTGTGTAGCACAGACTTTGCAACAATCGATTAGCCAGCACACAGAGAGGAGGGAAAGTGGAGGGAGGATAGGTCTGGTTAGAAACACTGTGGTGCAGGCAAACAACTTCCCATAACAGGACCATGCATCAAAACAAAGGCTCTGTATAATAAAACCATTTCTGCAAACATTCATCTTGATTAATATTAAACAGATAGAGAAATATCTTTTTAAGAAGAGTTGTAAAAGAGAGAAATAAATGATAGTGATAGAGAAAGACATGTGAATAAAACAAATCAGATTTTTTCTATTCAAATTCTAGCTCAAAATTAATTTAGCTTAATTAAATGTATATTAATATACATGAATTACTGTTTATTTACTCTTTACACATAGAAACAAAAAGAATATTAGCCAAAATTAATATAATTGTATCCCTTTTGACTGCAAGTAGAAGCACCCACTACCCTCCCAATTTGCACCTGAGCAGCGCTGGATAGAGCCATTTATCTTTTATAAAAAAAAAAAAAAGGCATTATTTAAATCCATATATTTTGAAATGTATTAAAATTATGTTGACTACTAAAGTGCGAATTTCAGGATTTTTTTGTTGAAATATTTACATTCCTTTGCTGATAATGACTATTATAATTTTGTATAAAAGTTTTTTGAGGGATTGTGTCAGGCATCTTGAAACAAATGATTTATATCCAGTTAATAGTATATTTCTGACTAACCTTTGTAACTTACCCTGTGCAAGGAAATATAGTAGTGAAGCTAATGGATTCCTTTGTAAGTAGATTTAAATTTGAGAATATTCTTTTATTTCTTGTTTTCTTTTTTCAGTGGTGCAGTTTTCATGCTTGGATTTCCTATTCTGCAACTTATAGCATTTCATTTTGGAGTTGGAAAGGAGCCATGGGGTCTAAGTTTGGCTATAGCAAATGAAGAATTAGGAAGCTTAGGAAGCTGTGATAATTTTCAAACAGAGATTGTCTACAACAGCTCTGACTATTCATGCTGTGTTAAAGGGCTTAGCTGTCTCTATCTTAGTTATATTGATGATATAACTTCTCCGAAGGTAAATTACCTTCCATTGTAAAGTAATTTAAGTATCTCAATGTTTACTACTTTGAGGAAAGTTTTCAATAGAGAATTAATCAATCTCAAAATTAACGAATTAAAGAAACAGTAAAACTTCAAAAATATTTCAGCACCAAAATATTTACACAAAAATACATATTATGCAAAAGTTAACTTTCCACATTGTGCTCACGACAACTTTGGAAAAATGTATGACAGTAAATGCTTTAGTGAAACATTTTTTAAATTAAAAGTTAAAGATACTATTTTATTTAATAATAATAATAATAATAATAATAATAATAATAATAATAATAATAATAATAATAATTGGGAATTAAAATAGTAAGTATCTGCATTCTTAGTTTAATATATTTTAATATGCAACTTATTGTAAGGAATAAAAGTAATGGTAAAAGCTTTTTCAAGTTTGTTATGAGTCTATGGGTGGAAAGTTAACTTTTGCACATGTAGCTTTATTTAATATGTTTTGAATTTATTTCAGGTACCTATTTCTATTTTTTGAATTTGTTAATTTTAGTAAACATATATTGGTTATTTGATGAAAACATTTCTGAAACACAGCTCTGTCTGGTGGTGTGATGGTTCCTATGAATGTAGAATAAAAGTATTTTCTCAAAGTTCATACTCATGATTATGTACACTGTCTGCAATTATAAATTCAATTTCAATTGAACATAGGTACTTTTTTTCATTAAAATTAAAATGTAATACATTACACATGGAGATACCTATATCTACAGCATCTTGATCATTTAAATATGAGTATACACTCACTATTTACTCAGCATTTAGTCCAAACATATACGTACCTACTGTAAACTTATGGCCCATTTAGTCTGTATTTTACACTGCTAAATGCAGCATTTTACTTTACAGAAAAATGTACTGTAGCTGAATGTATTTGATTACATTAGATTAGAATGCGTTCTGTAGGTCCTTTATGGCCAAAAGGCTCTGAAGATAGAACATTCAAAAGCTTTTATATTTCTATTGTATTGAACTTGATATAACTTGGCTTTTGCAGCCTGTGTCACTGCACAAGATATTACATCCTTACTTGCATGCAAGGAGTGTCAGGATTTTACAGAATTGTCAATTATGTACAATAAACTTATTCTTTTTGCACACATAACGTTTACAACATTTTAAGTTATGATGCTAAAGTGTAAACAGCAAGCATCAAATTTCTATTACATTAAAAAACTGTCATGTCTACTGAATACAAAATTTCTTCCCTTCAATGCTTAAACCTTTGCTTATAGGCAAAGAGTTTCAGAATTTTAAGATATACATTTACAAAATATTAAATATGCACAATAAAACAATTTTGCATATAAATATATATATATAGTATGTTGTATTTATTGTGCTACGAGTTTTACAATTTGATTGTCTACTGCACTTTGACCCTGGTCACTCATTCAGTAGACAATCACTACAGTTTATTTACATTTTACAATTTCTTGTCAATAAATTATCTTGCTCGTTTTTTTTTTCAGTTTTTTTCATGTCCCATTTCCACTTGTTTTTCACTTTTCATTTATTGATTACTTAACCATCACACATTCACTATAGTTTTCCATTCAAAGTAGGATGCGCTACCTCTTACTTTTCTCTTTCCACTGTCCAAAGCCATTTATTTTTTACTTTACACAAAAACTGTCCAATGCTTCTAGCGTCCTTGCATATCATTTCGATCATAAGTGTATTTCTATCCCCCTTCAACCACTTCTTATTAACAAATTCTTTTCTCCAATTTTCTGTTCCTTGGCACTTAATACTATGTGTTCAATGTCTTCATTACCACCACATATCGGACATTGGTTCTGAGGAGTGCCCTATCTTAGCCCTCTTAGCCTCCATGCTCCAGTTCTTACCCATGTAATAGATTCTCTCTCTTCTTTATTTACTATGTCTATATATTTTTCATTGGCCTATAATAAACTAATGAGCTCTTTTTGGCAATCTCACTGAACATGATTTGTATTTCTATATCTTCCAGTCTCTTCCTCGCCTTTTGCCAAAAATTTTTCACATTATTTTCTCTCCTTCTCCATATATCTCCTAACCCATTTTTCTCCAAAATGTTCCGTAATTTACTTACCCATCCATCATTCATTAAACTATTCTCTTGGTATTCAATACATTGTCTTAACACATTACTTTTTCCTAGATTTAAAGTTCTGAACCAAAATTTCAAAGCTCTTTCCATTATCTTCCCTTTAGTTGCCACCCTGCCCATCTGTAATTGTGCTACCTGTCTTACAATTGACTTCGTTAGCCCTAGTATTTCTCTACAAAACATCCTGTGCACCACATCTATACTTTCCCATCCTCTATCTAATCCCCATATTTCTATACCATACATCATTTTTGCCTCCACAACCATCTCATAAACTTTTTCCAGCCGTTTAACATTTATATTAGGTACACTATATTTCCAGCTTCTAATTGCTGCCATTGCCCCTTTACCTTTTGCCAATGCAAACTTCTTTTGTTTCTCCCATTTATTACCTCCATCTATTTTTACTCCTAAATAGATACAGTCACACACCACCCTGTAATCTTTATTCTCTCCCTTCCACTTTTCATATTTTCTTAATTTTCCCCCCTTTTTGAATACCGCAATCTGTGTTTTCTCTTGATACACTTTTAACCTCCATTCTTTACAATATACATCAATTGCTTGTAATGATTGTTTTAAACCACTTACTGTAATAGATCCTACCACTAGGCCATCTGCAAAAAGAAGTTCTGGGATTTGGATGTTGTTAATTACTGGTGCACAGTTATTATTCCTTCCAATTTCTAGTAAGACATCATCTATGTATAAATTAAGTAAAACTGGGCTTAACTTACATCCTTGCCCGAGGCCTTTCTTTTGTTGAATTTCTGTTGTTCTCATAATGTTTCAGATTATGATGCTTAAAATATACAGTAAATATCAAATTTCTACTACCTACTTTGAAAGTTAGCATTGTTAGGTACTGAGCATAAAATGCACTTTGCTTAGCCTTTACAGCCTGTGTCACTGCTAAAAAATTATATCTTTACTTATATGAAAAGATGGTCAATATTCAATATTAAGATAAAAATATCAAATATATATATATATATATATATATATATATTTATATTAAATGTATTAAAGGTATTTCTTATTTGGCTTAATGCAGTGACTTAACATTATAGGAATATGTAGTATACTACAACTTAATTGTCAACAGGCTAAATTGTGGTTTAAATATTCTTCTAGAGAGTAAAAAGGTTTATCATAGAGTTACTCTTTTAGGGAGGCCTTAAAAACTTTGAAATTGCTAATTGTTTTCCTTGAGATTGTATATCTAATTGTTTCATAGTAAACACCTTTTTGGAAGCAAGATAGTTTTGCATTTGGATGATGGATATTTCCCTTTTGCCTACTGTTAAAGTTATGTACTTCCATGTTGATAATAAAGTTATGTCGATTTTTTGCATAAAATTTTAAGATGGAGAATATATAAACACAAGGTAAGGTTAGTATAACTAGTTTCTGAAATAGTTATTTACATGACTGCCTGTTATGAGTGTTACAAATTATTCGTATAACCTTCTTTTGTATTAGAAATATGTGTTTACTCTCCACTGAGTTACTCCAGTAAATTATTCCATATTCCATGATGGAATTAAAATAAGCAAAGTAAACTAACTTAAGCATATCAACTGAATGATAATGGGATAAGGAATGTGCAACTCATCCTAATCCAGAAGTTCCAAGAATAACTTGAATAAGCATGAACTTTTAGTTTGGAGGTAACATCTTTAATTGATATCACTGGGAAAAAAAATCAGCTTTACACTAACAGCAACAGATAACCCCACCAATAAGTTGGCGTTAACAGACAGATTGCATTTTACAGATGTTGTTTCAGTAAGGATTTTGCACATGGTGTCAATTTTGTTGAATCATATTGTGCTAAATGACATTTCAATAAGATCCTTATTGACTTAGGTATTAAAAATCACTATACCTCATTCACATGTATCAAAGGTTAAAATTCATCTAATAGTGTTATTGTGGGGTTTTGGGAGGAAAAAATACCTGTCCCTCCTTTTGAGAGTGAATAAACAGAAAGCTTAATTCCATTAATGTATCAATGCATGCATGAATAAATATTTCTGCATACACATTTCAGGTTTACTACACAAATAAAGATGATGCAATGGATGCAGTAAGACGAGGAGAAGCATCAGGTGTATTATATTTTCATCAGAATTTCAGTGAGGAACTGAAAGTTAGATTCGATGAAGGACGATTTGCATCAAATGAAACATTGTTTAATAGTGAACTTCAAGTGCACCTGGATATGTCAAGTAAGCCCACCTACTTCTACTTACTGCCCTATCCTCTAGGCTGCTTTAATGAGAAACAGAACATAATAGGAATATTATTGTCTTCAGTTAGTTTTAAAAAAGTGTATTTGTTGACCCTTTGCTGTCTACTATTTAAGCATCATCAGCACTGCTGTATATCAACAATATTATAATATTACAGTCAAAGATTTTGGTTACAGGTGTTCAAGAAAACACAATTTACATACTATTTTTCAGGATATTTGGCTGAAACTGTGGTCTTGAAGGACATGTGCATGTCATATATGAATAGATTATTTTTATAACTCTCCTCTGATTTTAATTTATTTTGTCATGGAATATTAGTATTTAACATACTTGATGTGAAAAGAATACAGATTGGTTACCTTAAATCTTCATAAACTGTATGCCACATAAGTTATACAATTTTGAAAGCTCGGTTGTTTGTGTTTCATGATAATACATTGATGCAAGAGTAAAAGCTTATGCACTGCAGCTTTTATCCATTTCAGAGAGAGAGAGATGTTACATAATATAAACCTGTATGAAATGTTTCCTTATGCCAGAATAAATAAAAGAAGTGATAAACAGTGCTTCTGTATATATTGTGCTCCAATAAACTCAGTGAGAAACCATAAGCTACACCCATATTTAACTCATTTAGAAGAAAAGCAGGCAAGCAGGAACAGCTTGTCTTTGCAGTATATCAGTATAAATCGACTAACATTATAAGTGCATGGAGAAATATAAACTATAAAATTATATTAAGTTTACACCTTCAAAGGATGTAACTCATACAAATCATATTCATCTGTTCCAATATAAACATACAATTAACTATAACTTAAACAAGGTAGAACAATTAAGTTAATAAAGCTACAAGTTAAGGATAGTGAAAGCACCATTTTTAGTTTTAACGATACAATTGTATTGGTTGCAGTAAATACATAATATGTAATATTGGTTATTTCAGGTCAACAAATTGCTATAACATTGACACAAATGCTGTCAAAGGCATATGTTGATTTTGCAGAAAGAATCTTGAATGACTGTGATTTGAATCCCAGGGCTGTGAAAGTTCCAATGCAGGTAATGTTCACATCAAGAAGTGGTTGTTACTTTTTTCTGGAATTATGTATATGCAAAGAAAACATATCTCTTGCATAATGTTGGCTATATTCAGGTCAGTTGCAAGGCTGAGAATTGACTTATTAAAAAATTGAAAACATGCATTCTTAATAGCTATAGCAATCAATTATACACCAGCAAACTGGAGCCCAGTAACAAAGAAGGAATAAAATAACAAAAGAGAAATAAATAATTCATATTAGTACTACAGTATACTATACTATAGATACTATAGTACTATAGATAGTACTATGTCTAACCTTTAGGAACAGAATTACAAAGTAATGAAGGGAAAAAAAATCTTCAATTACACTTTTGCATATCTAATTAGAAAGTAATAAGCAATTCAGTACTTATCACATCCCTATTTCACAGATAAATTAAAGTAAAAGCCTTTACAAGATGTCTGTCTCAAACAAGAAGTTAGACATGCATACATTTACTGTTAAGTGTTAACGCATATTTTTTCCAAAGGTTACCAAAATAATGTACGAGGGCTGATCAAAAAAGACTGAGACTGATTTTTTTTCACAGATGTTTATTACTCCAATTCAATGTTTACATGATCTTTTTCAAAGTAGTCCTCTCATACTTCAATGCACTTTTTATAACGTCTCTGCCAGTCCTTGAACACGTGCTGCAGACCATTCTTTGTCAGGTCCTTTAGAATTGCCTCACTTTTCTTGAGCACTGCTTCAGAGTTCTCAAATCGAATACCCCTAAGCTTTGTCTTTAGTGATGGGAATAAAAAAAGGTCACAGGGTGCAAGATCGGGGCTATAAGGTGGATGTGGTATACAGGTAATGTTGAATCGAGCCAGAAACTGCATGACTTGATTTGCGACACGAGGCTGTGCATTGTCATGATGAAGTTGCCACCCAGTCCAAGCAAGCTCTGGTCGTTTCTTTGCAATGTGATTCCTCAGTGTAGCCAATACTGACGTGTAGTATGCTGCTGTAACAGTAGTGTGAGGGGGAACTGCATGCTGGTAAATCATTCCATTACAGTCAAAAAATGTGATCACCATCACTTTCCCTGCAGATGGAACAACTTTTGCCTTTTTTGGTGTTGGAGAACCTGGCGATTTCCACACTGTGATGGCTTGTTTTCCTTCAGATCATAATGATGCAGCCATGACTCATCACCGGTGATAATCGATTTAAAAAATGCATCCCCTCCATCAGCAAAGAGACGCAGCACCTGATTGTCTGGTATGCGAAATGCACATAGGGTCTACAAAATAGAGCATTACTACCAACCTACCAATACGAGAGTGCTGCCGCCTACCAACATTATACATAAAAACTCGCTCTTTTCAAATATTTATGTTACAGATACGAAACTATCACGGAAGCTACAGGAAAAACTCAGTCTCAGTCTTTGTTGATCAGCCCTCGTAGAATAAGTAATATACAGTGTAGAACATAAGCTAACAAGGTGTCCCTAGTAATAACAAACATGAAAAGTAAATTTGTTTTTTAACATTTCTATTTTAGATCAGTGATCCTGTGTTTGGTGATGATGAAGTGACATATGTAACGTTCATGGCTCCAGGCATAATTATGTCGTAAGTAATTTTTTTAAACTTACAAGGCATGTGAAGAACTTTGTTGCAAATTGTATTATGTCCAAAATTAAAAATGTTATAAGCGAGGCAAAAAATATGATCCTTCCAAGCTATATGTGCTACATGTAAATGAATTTATTAAAAATGTGTCATCTTACATGGGGAGATATAAAGAATGAAATTTCTTCACATTTTATTCTAATAAATTTATAATATTGTTACTGACATAACTGCATAAAGCAATAACACTTTTGGGAGGGCACAGTAAACCACACTAATTGTTGAAATAATAACCTAAGTAGAAACTTCACTATTTTTGAGTATTTACCTCAAATGTGTTTCAAAGGCAAGTTGCCTAAATGCCAGCTAAGAGCCACTGATACGATGTTAGGCTGTGGTACATTTGTTGCTATTATCTACATGTGCTTGGACATGAGATCATTTTCAGATGGAGGGCTAAAATTTGATAGGTAGTCCTAGTTCTTTTGTATAATAAATTTTACCCATATCAATAATTCTGATGATGATGATGATGATGATGACGATAATGATGATAATAATAATAGTTTTATTACCATTAAACTTGGTTAGCAATAGACATCAGATAACTACAATAGTATGTACATTAGATAAGGGTACAATAATTGTTTAAGATGATATAACAAAAAATAGCATAAATACATATTAGTCATAGTGAAAAGTGAGATATATGTTGATACAACTCAACAATTACAATGATACACAACAATAATAATTCTAGCTTACAAATGCATAAATGCATATTGGTCATTCCATAAAAACAATAAAGGAAAATATACATGCTGTGTATGACTACAGAATACAAAAACATTCAATAGTACCAAGGGCTTTAAATTAAAGCAAGGCATTTAATAAAATTAGAGTTTGCTTTCAAAATATTCCTGTATGGAATAATAAGGGTTAGCAAGCAATCTTTCATAAAGACTGCATTTAAAACTTGTATATGGTAATTGAATTAAATCAGTTAGTAATGCATTGTACAATCTTATACTTAACACTTCAAAACTATTGTTTGATATTGACAATCTATGAAATGGTATATAAATTTGGTTGTTATTCCTTGTATTATAAGAGTGTATATCCTGTCTTTGATGGTAGTTGGATATGTTATTCTTTAAATACATAAGGGCGGTATAAATATACAGATTTGTTATGTCATTACTGTTAACCTAATAAAAAGTGGCTTACAGTGTGCCAACTTGTCTGAATCTGATATAATACAAATAATATTTTTCTGTAGGGTAGAATATTATTAATATGACTGCTGTTAGGCCAAATTAATATACTGTATGTGATGATGATGTGAAAGAACGAAAAATATGCTGATCTATATAAGTATCAGGTATGGAGTGTTTTAGGTTCCTTATAAGAAATATAACTCTTGAGAGCTTAACAGTAATATAGTTGATATGAGGCTTCCATGAAAGTTTGTTGTCCAACACTACACCAAGAACTTTACATCATTAAAAGTATTTAATTCTGGTAAATCCCTTAAACTAAATGATAGTTGCTGTGTTTTCTTTTCATTTAACAAGAAACCATTGGCTCTAAACCATATATTTGCTTGCAGGAAGGTATCTTCTATTGTTGCTTTGAGGTTTTCATAATCAGGGCTAGTATTGAGAAAAGTGGTATCATCTGCATATAATACTGAATGTGTGTTTACAAAGCAAGGCAAACCATTAATCATTATTACAAATAATAAAGACCCAAGAATGGAACTTTGCAGAACCCCACATTTTAGCTCAGCCATTCTTGATCTCTCACTACCAACGCAGACAATTTGTTTGTGATTTGCTAAATATGATTGTAAAAGTTTAAGGCAGTGTCGTTTACACCATAAAATTTTTCTGGATTATCTTTATTAACTTCATCTCTTTATTGAAATCATTTCTTGCTGTCCAAAATTGCAGATTTTTCTCACATCAATATTCACTTTTGTTTTCCATATGTAATTCAACAGACAGTCATTGCAGCCAGTTTGGTAAATTCCCAGCATTTTAGTTACTGAAATTTTGGCTTTGGTATTCCTTTTCAATATGCTGTTTAGGCTGTGTTGGATGTCAAATTTTTGTTCCATTTTTTAATAATTTTTTTAATGTATCATATACTCCGGGATAAAAGCTGAATGGTTTTACTCTGTATTCTTCTGTAATTTTGTAATTGGTTGTTTGGCTTAGTTCCTTTTGGTTTTAAAATTTCCAGCTGGTTTTGTAAATTAAGTGATTTGTGAAACCATTCTTATGAATTGCTTCTGTGCCACAGAAGCAATTTAATTTTCTTTCACTAATTTGCAGGCCGGACTATTGGAAATTGCAAGTTTGTGCAACCTTGGGTTGTATTCACTGTTTTTACTTTCTCTACTACATATAGTAAGTAGGGGAAGTATTGTATTCCACCCAAAAATTTGATACCAAGATTTCACCGGATATACATGTTTTGAGAACCCCTGAATCCAAAAAAGTATTTTTGGAAACATGTCCGTGTGTGTCTCTGTGAACAGCATAACTCAGAAACGAACAGTCGGATAAACACCAAACTTGGTATTTAGGTTCAATATCTTCAAAGGATGTGACACGAAGGTTTTCAAGAAAATCCCCCCTCCCCAGATTACCCTTTACATAGAACATTTTTCGAAAATTTTAATTTTCTCAAAAATGGCTCTAACCATTTTGATTAAAATATCTTATGTTTAAGATATTTTCATGACAAATGAAATGTATATCTCCAGTTTTCTAGGAATGTCTCCAAAAGTATTCTTCATTGTGAACAACTTTTGCATAACTGGTAAACCATAAGAATTGGACAAAATGTTACTACACAAAAATGTAGATCGCATTAAAGTACACAATTTATGTCATATACATTTTTGTTGTTGAGTGAACCATTTTCGAGATATTGCTTGTTATTCTCTTAAATTTTCCAATACTTGTACTTTTTCTCAAATGGAAATTCGTTATTCATTTCTTTTGATCCTGGTAATGCAAAGAGAATGTAATACTCCACATAGCAACCAGCTCTTAAAATATTTGACTATAGCTTAAAGCCTATCAATTCCCCTTGCATCTACAAGAAAATTAGGAATAAGATTAACATCTCGATATCTCGATTAACATGAAGCATATGGAGAATAAGCGTTTGTAAAAATAGTTTGTACAAGAGTAGAGAAAGTCATGTTAGTGTAACACAGATTTTTTTACACTCTCTTCCACGTACACAGTAGGTAGAGAAGGTATTGCATTCCACCCAAAATTCGATACCGAGATTTCACCGAAAATACATGTTTTAAGGCTCTCTGAATCAAGAAAAAGCATTTTAAAAAATGAGGGCCTGCCTGCCTGCGGGAGGGGGGGTGCATGTGCGTGTGCGTGTGCGTGTGTGTGTGTGTGTGTGTGTGTGTGTGTGTGTGTGTGTGTGAACAAATAACTCAAAAACAAAAAGTCTGATAAATACCAAACTTGATATTTAGATTCAGTAACTTTCAAGTATGAGACATAAAAATTTTCAAGAAAATTCCCCCACCATAAACTACCCTTTCCATGAAACATTTTTCAAAATTTTTGATTTTCTAAACAATGGCTAAGAATTTAGTTTAAAATACCAAATATTAAAAACGTTTACGTAACAAATAAAATGTATGTTTCGAAATTTCCTGGAATAGCCTGCGAAGTGCTCTTCATTTGGAAGAAATTTTATATAATCTTTTATAACCAGTAAATGTTAAGCAATAGATGAAAGCATACTAAACAAAAAATGTAGATCTCTTTAAAACACACAATTTATTTCAATTACATAACAAACAAAATGTATATTCTGAATTTTTCTGGAATAGCCTGTGAAGTCCTCTTCATTTGGAAGGAATTTTGTATGATCTTGTATAACTGGTAAATGTTAAACAATAGATGACAAAATACTAACAAAAAATGTAGATCTCTTTAAAACACACAATTTACTTCAAATTACTTTTTTGTGGCATTGGCCATTTTAGAGATATCTATTGTTAATGATCTGATTTATTCAATTGTCATTCTTTTTAAGTCTCATGCATTTTCAGTTGTTTCTGGCGATTGCATGGAAACAATTTGGAATTTTAAGGCCGGCATATAGCATCCAGTTCTTAAACATTTGACTATCACTATTTTCTTTGTATTGTAATGAAATTGTAATGTGTAAGGTTTATCTGGATTAAAATGAAGTAGATAGAGAATTAAACTTTCATAAAAATAATTTGTATGCCCACTAATAAACTATAGAGGGTAGAGAAAGTTATGTGAATCCAACACATCAGATTTTTTGTGTATTTATCTGCATGCGTTTCCTTTTTAAATTTTAGGTTTTTTTTTAGTCCTAATGATTTTTGTATCCAAAACCAGGATCTAGTTGTTGTTTCGGCTTTCATAATGAATTTTACTGAGGTGTTTGCAAGGTAGTTTTAGAGTTTTTTTATTTGTTATGATAAAAAATTGTCTTACATATCTATGTTAAGATTTGAAAATCAATGGAAAAGAATCAGTTATTTGGGTTTTCAGAAAACTCATGAAATTTTGACCAGGAATGGAGACAACCAGTTGCCCTCATTACACTAATGATTTGCTATAATATTTGTTTCAATGAGAAAAAAGTTTGGTTCATGCATTGCTCTGTGAGAGTTAGCTATTCTTCTATATGCCCTTTCCATAGGCCATTTTAAGATAACAATTACTTTATAAAAATTATCTTGGAAATCTTGGAAATAGAGACATTACATCAAGGGAATCCAATAAGTTTGTTTGACAGCACAATGTTTTGGACTTTTTTCCTCTTATGCCCAGGCTATGAAACTGCAGAAACCTTTAGAATTTAACCAACCAGTTTGAAAGCTTATATGAATTGTGAATTTCAGAAACCCTGCATATACACTGAACAAAGTTTTCAGGAGATATAAAAATCTGTTTCATTTAAGAATAGAAAACTTTCCAAATAAAATTATTTTGCCATAAATAGTACTTATATTGTAGGAGATGTATTCTAGTGTGTGTGTATGTGTGAGCAGCTCCTGTATCCATATCATATTCAATGTGTGCAGGGCCTTTTGCATGCCGATTATCCACCACGGGATAACTTTTGCCGATAGTTTGTAGCACAAACAGCCAATCCATTGTTTGTCTTGTCAGTTTTGTTTACAGATGAGGCAACGTTTGGGAGAGATGGAGTTACTAATTTCCACAACATACACGTATGAGCAGATCGTAATCCTCATGCTGTACTTCAGGCTAGACATCAGCAACAGTTTAGTCTGAATGTGTGGGCTGGCATTGTAGACGACTGTCTGGTAGGTTCATATGTTTTACCAGCACGTCTTACTGGTGCTGTCTACATGGACTTTATCCAGCATACTCTTCCCAACTTAATTCACGAAGATGTGCCCCTGCAAATAAGAAAAAACATTTGGTTTATGCATAATGGGGTTCCGGCACATTTTAGTCGCATTGTTTGAGATGCACTGACTGGTATCTACCATGACCGATGGATAGGCAGAGTAGTACTAGTTCCATGACCTGCATGTTCTCCCGACCTCAATCCTGTGGAGTTTTTCCTCTGGGGGGCATCTTAAATCATTGGGTTATGGAGCAGCCATCCTGGATGCAGAAACGCTTCATCAATGTGTCATGGAAGCCTGCAAAACCATTCGACACCATCCTGGAGTTTTTAACAGGGTGCGACATTCCATAATTCAACGAGTACAGGCATGCATAGAAGCAAGAGGAGGACATTTTGAGCATTTATTATGAGATTTGTATGTTATAAGTGTACCACTGTGTTGAACACCTCCTAACGAGAAAACAAAGGATTATGGGACATATGTTCAATGAACTTTTTTCCTTCTTGTGGTGTAAGGAACCCATACCTGAAGTTTATAAAAGTATTTCTGAAACATACTGTATATATATATATTATTTTTATCATTCAAGGCTATGGACAAAAAAGGTAGAGTAAATTTATTAAAGTGGACTAATAGTAAAATTTTCTAGAAATTATACAGCAAGATAGTTTTTCACTCATCAGTTTACTGGACTTGGAATTTAACAGAAAAAAGTATTTTAAAAATGTTAAGACATTGTTATATCAATTCTCAAACTTTTCAATGTATCATAATTGTACACCAAGCCCAAATTTCAACAAAAAGTCTTTGTTTCGACAGTGTCATGCAAATCATGTCTTAATTGATGCCTTCTATTTTCTGGGCATTTATTGGCAATCTTCCTTCAGATTAAGCTTTGTTCAAAGGTATTTTTGTGATTCTGTCAGCACAAAGGCATGTTCAACTAGGCCATCAATGTGCTTTTAGCTTTCACATGCTCCAACATGGTCCTTAGAATCTGTAAATTTCATAAAATCTGTAATGTTGAACTGTTGTTTCTTGCCTTGAGGTGTATAGTTGTTGCTTGTTTCAAAGCAAACTGTATTTTGATGATTGAAAGTTGGCCACAAATTCCTGAAGTCATAAGCGTCACTGTTTAAAACAATATTCAGCTTGAATCAGTTGTCAGCATTTGATTGCATTATCAACTCCACATGTGCTTTGAGTAAAAATAGCCAAGAGATCTTATTAATCTTCCTCTGAAGTTTCTCTCACATGGCAGATAAGAGTGCCCATGGAATGGAGAGTAATGTTTGATATCAAAATGATGACTAGCTATTAGCATGAGCAAAAATCTTACAACCATATGATTTTTATTCTGACCTTCACATCCATCAGAAAAGATGAGGAGGTTCTTTACAGTTTGACTACCAGCATTCTTAATATAACCAAACAGAAAACTTGCTTAGATGCTTACGAGAATTCCCACATGGTAGATATAAAATTGAGCTTTGTTGATCTTGAGATTATGAATATTGAATGGACTAACAATGAGCTGTCAAAAATAGAAAGCTCCTCAACAGGAGCTACAGATAGTTGTAAGTTCTGCATGTAACTAATTAAAGTAGCTACCATATCATCTTGTTTCAGCATTATTTCAGTATTTTCAGTGATATGTTTAATTTATAGAAAAAATTCTTTGAGCAACATTTATGAACAAGCAGTTCCAAGGTGGTTACTCTTTTACCTACATCATTCAAAGAGAGTCAATCACCTGTTTCTTTACCATAAATTTCTCACACATACAACAGGAGTTAACCTGCAGCTAGGCAAATTTAAAATTGAAATTCTCTAAAAAAATCTTCAAATAGAAATAATAACTTCCCTTCACATCAGGATCACATTCTTGAAACAGGTTTCCCATAAAAGGCACAGTCAAAATTAGGGCTCAGGTAAGTGTACTCACTAGAGATTATTTAGTAAGGCTTTGTTATACAACTGTCTTCTTACCAGCGGACAGCAAGATTGAATATCTATGCACATACCTGCTTTCTGTTTCTTTTTGTTATCACCTTCAGTTCTTGGGCCTTTCCTGTGGATGGGCTTGAGTTCCAGTAGACCCTGAAGATTGGCATCTTGTTTACTTTTTATTTCAAAACTAATAAATTTTGAACATGTAATAGAATATTTTAATATGCAAGTGAATATCTTAGCAAACAGATAATAAATTAACTTCATATGATGTGCTTAGAGAAATGATGCTTCACACAAGTTAAGTCATTAATGCATTATGTTTCTCATAAAACAATAATATAGGTTTGCTTATTTGCAATCATCACCATTTTTCTTTTTATCCACTTGCTTTCCCTTACAATTAATATAAAACTTGCTTTTCACTCTAGCTCTTTTTATCATTCAATATTTGTAGCTTTTCATGCTTCTTTTTTTTTTTTTTTTTAAAACATGATTCAACATCCATTATTTCAATATTCAATATCACTCAATAATATGTTAGTGTAGCACACGGCAGCTGTTAACTCAACAACAACGTAGTCCTGAAGAAAGGGGATGGAAAATAATAGGTAGACCAAACTTACAAACTTATAATATTGGCTGATTTTATTCCTAATTCTGAATGAATTTCAGAAACTCCAGGATTGCACTTCATCCAAACTTCAATACTGCCTAAAACCAATGTGAACTCATGGACATGTGAAATTGCTGCACTAAATGATGCATATTTTAAAAAAGAATTCAGTTATGAAGAAAAACAATTGGGTAAAGAGTGAGCATGTAGGTTTCTAAAATTCACAATTGCTATGTGGTTGTATTTACACTTATTATTCCAGGCATAATAAGATTGCTAGGTAGAATTGCATCTTTTCTTTTTCAATTAGAACATTGTGTTCTTTAACATGTGTGCTAAGGTGCTTGATAGTAGTGGCGATGATTATGATGATGGTAACTGAGTGGTCTCTTAAGGAGGCCATGCACACAGGTTCTGGAGTCCATTGGGCATCATATTTTAGCATTATTCAAATTTGATGGTCCATATAAAATGGACATGATATCTGCCCTTCTTCTCTCCTCAGGTTCCAAAAAAGTACCCTAAGGTTACATATCTATGCCAAGCAAAGCCTTTTGCATATGCTGTGAGGTCTCAAAGTCCCTCACATATTTCTGTCATATAGGGTCTTGTGCAAGATCCATTATATATAGATGCCTGCGCAGAGTGTTGTGGCCCATAAGATAGCCCACAACTCCTCTGAGCTTAAATTGATAAAATTCAGAAGAAGCTCATTCACTTTCCAGTCAGGTCGTCAGTCTTTTCTTTTTTTTGTTTAGTTCCATTTATACCCCGCCTTTAACTACATTGGTCTTATCGGTGGCCTTTTCTTTGGAGCTTATTGCCTATTGGCAATGGTGTTGAACGTATTCTCTTGTCGTTGGGTTTCTTGCACTTTTCGGGCTTTAATCATTAGATCACACACATTCACACACTCATTCATACCTCCAGACTCTTGGGAGAATAGGGAATAATCTTGACCAGAGAAAAATTCCCACCCCCAGCCAGAAATCGAACCCGGTATCCCTCGCACAGCAGGCAGGTGCTCTACTGATTGAGCTACAGAGCCAGCTTTTGACACTGAGGTGTATAGCCATTTGACCACTTTAGGTCTCAGGCCCCACCTCAGTCCTATGGATCTTCGGCAGGTCCACAAAGCACTGTAGGCTTTCTTAACTTTGTAATCAACATGCTTTTTCCAGATCAGCCCTGCAGCCAGAATGACTCATAAATACTTGACCACTATAGAAAGCTTCAACTTCTTCCTAAACAGGTGCTCTACCAAACCTGGCAGCCCTCTCCTCCTTGTTAAGATCACCATTTCAGTCTTGTCCAGGTTAATGGACAGACCCATTTCTCTACACCATTCCTCTATAGACTGTAGGGAGCCCTCTATGAGCTTCGAAGTGGTACTCCTGGGAATTTTCCACTAGCTCAATGTATATGTCATCAGCATAGCCTTGAGCATGAATTCCCCCCATGTTGAGTCTTCCAGCAGTACATCTACCACCAGACACCACAGGGTAGGTAACAAAACTCTCCTTATAGGCAGGCCCTGGGCACTGTTGCCCTCATAGACTCACTCCCAGGGTCACCACAACCTGCTGGCTTTCCAAAGAGGTCATAGTCCAGTCTGTGACTACCAGATTGACTACCCTTCTCTCTAGACTTTTCCAAATGTTGCCTAAAGTCATATTACTAAAGGCACCTTCAGTATCCAGGAAAACTGCCATGGTGAGTTCTCCACAGTCCATTGCCCTCTCCAGCCTCATCTCAAGCTGTTGGAGCACCATATCCATAGATTTACCCGGCCAGAAGGCATACTGTTGAGGGTGTAGAGGTCCGTCCACCAGTACCCCATCCCTCAAATATCTATATACCAGGCTTTCCAAAGCCTTTAATAGGAAGGATGTTAGACTGATAGAATGAAAACCTCTAGGCTTATGGTAGAATTGCCTACCCAGCTTAGGTACAAACACCACTTTGGCCTGCCTCCAGAGGCGAAAAACATGTCACATAGCCAGATAGGCTCTGAATATTCTTGCTAATTTTCACTTCAACCTTGCCCTAGCTCTGGAGACCAGCAGCTTCTGCAAACGAGCAGTGCTCAACTGCTTCTGTACTGTATCACAAAAGAGCCTCCATGATTCCTCGGAGGCCTTCCTGATTTCTTTTTTATAAGTTCTTTGGAACTCCTTATCAGAGTTACCCAACACTTGTTGGCCCCATACACATTGTATAGTCATCATGTCTTTTTCCTTATGGATCTTAAAAAACAATTCCATCTGAATTTACCTTTAGCACAAACCTTGTGTACATGGGGCCAGTTTTTTTTTGTAGGAGGACAGCAGGTATTCCTGTTCTCCACATTTCTTAGCTTGATCTAGGGTGCATTCCTCAGCCTGCCTTCCAGGTCCCTTCTAAAAGAATCCCAATTGGTAACCCTAGGGTTACTGTACAGGTGGTACTTTCCTTTTCCCTCCAGACCAAAGCATGTATGTCTATAAGGTCGGACATAGAAGGTTCAAAACAAACCCTCCAGTCCTTAATATCTTCTAGTATCCCAAAAGACACTATGATAAGTCTAGGACCTCCTACATTTTATAAGGTCGGAACAATCCCTTAATTCGTGATCTTGAGATGTGTAGAGCACAGGTTCTCAAGCAGCTTCTCCCCTCTACCATTATGTCCATCTTGCCCCAAACGCTATGGTGGGGTTGGAGTCAGCAGGTTGAAGTTTCTTCCTTGCAATAAGTCACAAGGTCTTTGAGCTCCTGAGAGGTGGTGATTCCTTGGAGCCATATGGAAAATAGGCTGAGGAGACTACAACCTGATGTGGCACTCGGCCCTGACTAAGTTTTGGTCTTTTTATGGATTCTGGATGTGGATTTACTATACATTTCAGGTTTACTAATTTTTTGCTCTATTTATCAAGTTTGTGTGCTGATGTGATGAAAAGCTTATGCTATAAGTTTATATACAAAGTTTATACAAGGCACTTTATTAATTTTAAGTGTAATGCATATTATTTTACATCCAATTCATAACTGAGGATGTGCATAATTTGAATTTATTACTATATTTGAAGCCTGACTTTATACAGACAAAACAATTTCTTACCATTTTTACTAAAGAATGTAAAACAGATCATATCAGTTTTGTCCTCAGAGTTTAAAAGATGGTCATTATAACAAAAATATCCAGCACTCTAAGATAAATGTTAAGACACTGAAACTTAAATGAAAAAATGTCAGAAATTTAGGATGTTTCCAGTTGTATTTGATAAATTGTTTGTATCTGTTGCAGTTTGGCTTTCTTTCTTGCTCTTATGCTAACAGCTACTATCATTATCTCAGAAAGACATGATGGAGTTTGGGACAGAAGCATTGTGGCAGGTAAATATTATAACTTCCATTTAATGGGGAAAATACATTAATTTTTAATGCTTAAGAAACACTATAATAAAAAGTGTATGTTGTTTCACTCATGTGACTTTCTCTACCCATTAGTTTTTATATATATATATATATATGTTCAATTTATTAATGCAAAAGCTTGTACCTCTTTAATTCTCATCCTGAAATTGTTCCTCAGTTTCCATGAAAATCTGTAGTATCAAAATTAAATGGCGCAATAGGTGAAGTTTTGGCCATTTTTGGCCAAATTATAAATTCAGTTTTTTTTTTAGGGGGACAGCATTAAAGCACATTAGACACTTCACTTTATATGTACACAAAGTTTTAAATAACTATGGAACTTGAAAGCTAAAATATAAAGATTGTGGGGAGACATTTAAAATTCTTGAATGCAGTTTATATACCTAATTTTTTTCTCCATTTGTAAACAAAATTTTACAGTTCCATTGTGTTTAATACTTCAAAGTGTGTCTCTGGTCTTGAAAAAGAAGTTTTAGATAGTTTAGAAAGAAAATACTGAAATAAATTTTATTCTTAAATTGGTAAATTAAAATCAAATTAATAACTCAAAAACTAATAGACTAATGCAAATTAAACTCTAAGCCATGCTTGTTACAGACTAAATATACATACATAAAATAAAGCTCTAGTTTTAAAAATGTAGAAAGATGAAATGTCACCCATCACTCCTGATGCTAACAGCCACTGTCTTCACAGAAAGGCATAGAAATATGCGACAGAAGCATTATGGAGGTAAACATATCTTTTAGTATTGGGGAAAGTATCTTCATTTTTTTTTAATTTTACATATACAATTTTGCTTCCATAAGAAACATGGCGGCAAAAGAAGTCTAATGTGTTATGGTAACATGACTTATCTACTTGCTATCATTTATTTTCATATCTGTTCAACTTATTCATGACAACACTTGTAATACTTCTAACTAAACTTGGAACTGTTCCTCAGTTACTATGAGAATCCACAGCAATGTGTTCGATTAACTATTGGCAATACTGTTTGGTGAACCATCTGCAGAAAATTCAAATACCTACTCTCCTATTTGTGTGTTATTCACTTCAAATGAAACCATGAATTTACAACATTTAGGGAAGCTGTAGAATCATACAGAAAGAAAAACTCTATTATGTACTCAAAACTAATGGAGTATGAGAAGGCTTCTTTGCTAAATGTCTAAGTATTTGAACAGACAACTATGTAAATCTTGTAAATCAAAAATGGTTTTATTACACATTTTGTTTTGGCTACATAGGAACATAGGAGGGTACTGAGGCAGCAATAAAATTTTAAAAAAATAGGTCACTGTACACTGGCTTTGATACTGCTTACTCTTTGCATGACCTAGGAAACAGAAGAATAATGACTTAACAATTAAAAAAAAATACACAACTTAAAATCATAAAAGTTCTGGTTTGATATAAACTGTATACGTATATTAACTACATTTACATTTTTACTTTCTCTACCACGTACATAATAGGTAGAGAAGGTACTGCATTCCACCCAAAATTTGGATGCCAAGATTTCAATGAAAATTTTCAATTTACAATACTTTTAGGCACCCACCCTCCCCCCCGAAAAAAGCATTTTTAGTAAAGGGTCCGTGTGTGTGTTTGTGAACAGCACAATTCTAAAACGAAAAGTCAAATAAATACCAAACTTAGTATTTAGGTTCAATGCCTTCCAAAGATGCAACACAAAGATTTTTCAAGAAAATCGCCCCCACCTCAAATTATCCTTTACGTGCAAAATGTTTCCAAGTTTTTTATTTTCTAAATTCTAACAATTTTTATTAAAATACCATATATTAAAGATACTTACATGACAAGTAAAATGTACATCTTGAATTTTCTGGGAATAGCCTGTAAAGTCCTTTTCATTCAGAAGTGATTTTATGTAATCTTGTATAACTGGTAAACAATAAGTGATAGATGTATTTATTGTGCTAAGAGTTTTACAATTTGATTGTCTACTGAACTTTGACCCTGGCCACTCATTCAGTAGACAATCACTACAGTTTATTTACATTTTACAATTTCTTGTCAATAAATTATCTTGTTTTTTCAGTTTTTTCATGTCCCATTTCCACTTGTTTTTCACTTTTCACTTATTGATTACTTAACCATCACACATTCACCATAGTTTTCCATTCAAAGTAAGATATGCTACCACTTACTTTTCTCTATCCACTGTCCAAAGACATTTATTTTTTACTTTACCCAAAAACTGTCTAATGCTTCTAGCGTCCTTGCACATTATTTCGATCATAAGCATATTTCTATCCCCCTTCAACCACTCCTTATTAAAAAATTCTTTTCTCCAATTTTCTGCTCCTTGGCACTTAAATACTATGTGTTCAATGTCTTCATTAACACCACATATCAGACATTGGTTCTGAGGAATACCCTGTCTTAACCTCTTAGCCTCCATGCTTCAGTTCTTACCTATGCAATAGATTCTCTCTCTCCTTTATTTACTATGTCTATATATTTTTCCTTACCCAGTATATTTTTCACTGGCCTATAACAAACTAATGAGCTCTTTTCGGCAATCTCACTGAACATGATTTGTATTTCTATATCTTCCAGTCTTTTCCTAGCCTTTTTCCAAAAAAATGTTTCACATTATTTTCTCTCCTTCTTCACATGTCTCCTAACCCATTTTTCTCCAAAATGTTCTGTAAATTACTTACCCATCCATCATTCATTAAGCTATTCTCTTGGTATTCTATACATTGTCTGTGATGTAAACATATACCTATACAAAAAAAAAAATGCAGATCTCTTTAAAAGCACAATTTATTTCAAATAAAATTTTTTTCTGGCATCAACTATTTCTGAAATATCCGTTATTAATGGTTTGATTTGTTCAATACTTTATCATTGTTTTCAAGTTCCATAAATTCAGTTGTTTCTTGTGATATCATTGGAAAGAATATGGAATTTTAAGGCCAGCGTATAACATCCAGTTCTTAAACATTTGACTATTACTGCTTCTTTTGTATTTATAAAGAAATATGCAATGTAGCTATTTCTGCAAAGGCTTATCTGAATTAAAATGAGGTAGATAAAAACAAACCTTCGTAAGAATAATTTATTTACCTACTAATAAACAATAAATGGTAGAGAAAGCTACATGAATATAACACATCATATTCTTTCTATAGCAATCTTTTCTCTTTTATGATCTCCTAATTATACAAAATTCAATCAAAATTATAATGATTTCATAAGCTGTTTACAAAAATTCAAGATAAAAACTTTATTCTTTGTGCGAGTATCTCAAACATGCATCAAAATTATTTGAGCTGTAATGGAGAAAATAAGTAATGAAAATTTACCCATTACATGGACAGCACACACACATATATGCATATATATTTCTTTGTTTTTAGGCCGTATTTTAGATTCAGAGAAATTCAAAATCCTCTGGAAAAATCTCAATAATGAAATTTTTGGATAGAATACCATAATTGCTCTAACATAGAAAACAGTAGATAAGGTAACTAATTAAATAGATGTTGGTTCTCTGACTATCCTCTTTTCACAGGTATTGAAGAGCATTCAGTATCAAATTTTTGTTTCTTTGTAGGTGTATCCTTCACTGAAATTGTAGCATCACTTATAGCAGTGCATACGGTTTGCATGATTCTTCAACTAGCAATCGTGTTGCTTCTCACATTCTACCTTCTTGGAGTTACCTGTCATGGAAATATATGCACAGTGTTAATACTCGTAGGTCTACAAGGCTTTAGTGGCATGTGCTTTGGTAAGTGTGCCATTTGTTTTTATACATTTAGTAAAAGAATAGAAATCCTCCTACACTAGGAGTATTATTTTATTATTTCATTAAAAAAGCCACTAATAATGCACAGAGTAAGTTTCAGTGGCTTGGTAAGTCATGAAGTATTGGAATCTGTTTCTGGTTTTTTAATTGCACAAAGGTTATCATCATTATTGCTGATTAAAACATTCACTTGGTGATTGCAAAGGTTTTCACACTGCACAGTTTCAGTATCATTTGTGTTCCATTAGGCTTTTTCATTTGAAAACTATAGGGCCAGCATAAAAGCTTAGTTAACATTTCCTAGACTGGTTCTCAAATGTACAGTGGGAATATTTATAAAGAGAAATACAATCTTCAAAGTTTCATTAGTTAAAATAAGGAATAATCTATTTCATATAGTTTTACAGTCCTTCTGTATGACATACCTATGGTCAGTTTTAATAACACCAACAAATTTTCAAGAAAGACTATACAAGCGTTGTGGAATCATGTGCACTGATCTATAGAGTATTCAATTTATGTATAAAAAGCACCAGGTTAGTTGGAAATCTGCTTAACATCAACCATGCATGCTTCTCATACCTTTGACTTTCAATTTCTTTGTTCAGAAAATACTTCAAGCAGTATTTATTTTTCACTCCATATGATCTGAAGTACTAAAACTTATTTTGCTCAACAGCAGTTTGTTTTGGTATCAACATTTTAAAACATATGCAGATAATTTAAAAAATTAGATAAACTGCTGACTTGGATATAAAATGAAGAAGCTACTAATGCAGAGAATATGTTTATGAAAAGCAGTTTATTAGGACTGGTATTATTGGATTGTACCTTCTTTTTCTGACTTCGAAACTACAATGTTTTTGCATTTTACATTATTTCTTGTATGCCAGGTACTTGTTGTTGAAATAGCTCATTTATCACTTCAACACCACCAGCAGCTCCATTATGAAGTCATTGTTTATAATTGTGCGTAGCTTCTATGAATAGTTAGTTAAATGTAACAGGCTTGCCCAGTAATTAAGTAAAGGTACTTTACAATGAAACTGAAGTGCATTTTTGAAAGTGTAAGTACAATTACACATCTTCTAAAGCAATAATGTACCATAAGTTGCAGAACATCATTTTGCTATCTGACAATACCCCTACTGCTTGAAAATTGTTCAGTGTGATTCTGACCCATTCTGTATACTGAAGGATCCTGAGCAAAATTGGGTTTGTCAAATATAGTAGTTTTAGTTGGTACCATTACCAAACTTCTGCATTTGATAAATGATAATTCAGTTTAAAACAAAAAATTCTGATGTGTTTCATTCAAATGATTTCACTGTCATTTATTTTTATATAACTTCTAACAGATCTTCAGATTTATTCAGCCTTTACTACCAATCGGTTGAAATGAATTACATCATTAATAGTTCAACGAACCCCCCTGTTTCGAGGAGGTGTGGAATTGAACCTTGGACTTTTCAAACATTTTAAACAGGTTAATGTGCTGTGATGGTGCAGCACTGTTTTTCACTAGCACATTTTGTGCAGTTTTTGCGTGCAAGATGGAAGTGACCACCAATCACAAAATTTGCATAGGTGAGTGCTACTTTCGAACTGGAAGATGAGGCATAGTCTATTGTTATGATATTGACTACTGTGTGAATTGTTTTCTCCATTCTTTCCCAGAATTTCATCAAGAGACAAAAGATGATAACAAGCATATAAAAATAAAACACATTTATTAAAAAATAGGAGAAACAATTAAAATATTTAAAAATGTTTAAAATATTTACAAATATTTTTCAGTTGTTATTTATATAATATTTCAGTTGTTTTTATTAAATAAGTTAAAGTTATGCTATTAAAGCTGAGACACTGTATGCTATAAAAACCGTCCAATTATTTGAGTTACCTATCAACATATATGGTGAGATTGCGAGTTTACGAAATGCAATCGAAAGAAGTTCCAAATGTAAATACTGGAAAGGTAAGATACATGTACAATTTCAATAAGGTGACCTTGAAATGTTGACATCCATCCCTTTCACTCATCTTTCACTAGTCCTTTGCAAGAGACACTGGTGATAAACTCACTTCAAAGTATTGACCTCATGCACAGATAACTGACTGGCAGTAGCAGCTGAATAAATCTGAAGACCCATATAAATTACTGTTGCAAAAGTCTTTTTATCATTTACTTCATGTTAATTAACATAAACTTTACAGAAATGGTTTCATTACACATTTTGTTGTAGCTGCAAGAGGGATACAGGAGGTGGAAGTGATAGTCAAATATTTAAAAAGAGAGTCACTGTAATTATGTGGCTTTGAAATGCCATGCTCTTCATGACATAAATGAAAAATAACTGTACAGTGAAAGCACTTAAAAAAATCTGATTTGTTGCATCACATGACTTTTCTTCTCCCTATTTTATAAAATATTCTAACAAAAGCTTAGTCTTCTATCTACTTCTTGTTAACAGAGATAAACTTTCATTATATGTTTACACATTTGTTGTAGGTATAAGAACAATACAGTAGGCTAAAGCAATAGACAGATTTTTAAAAAGTAGATCGCTATGTGATAGTTTTGAATTCTATACTCCTAGCATGAAAACATAAAACAATAACAAATGATATCTTGAAAAACTGTAAAAAATGTTAATATAAATTGTTTGCTTTCATGAAATCCAAATTTTCTGCAGAGTAAGATTTTATTTCTCTCTTATGGTCCAATTACACGAATGTCATTTATAATGAAGAGGACTTCACAGGCTATTTGCAGAAAATTCAAGATACACATTTTATTTGACATGCAAACATTTTTAACATATGGTATTTAAATGAAAATTGTAAGATCCATTTTTGAGAAAATAAAAAATAACAAAACATTTTCTATGTAAAGGCTAGTTTGCAGTGGGGGATTTTCTTGAACATCTTTGTGTTGCATCCTTGGAAGACACTGAACTTAAATACCAAATTTGGGTTTAACTGACTGTTTGTTTTTGAGTTATGCTCTTCACAAACAGATAGATGCTAGACAAAGTAAAAGTGGCCCCCATTTATTTTGTGAACTTTGTCTTTAGTTACCATTATTACTAGCAATAATATAAGGAATTCAGGATCCTCTGTTTTTTTTTCTTTTCTTTCAGGTTTTCTCACTTCAGCACTATGTGAAACATTATCTACAGCTGTTTATTTTGCTCTAGGAAGCTTTTATCCATATATATTCCTTAGTGGTGAGTACTATTTGTTGTGTATATGTTGTCTATTGTTTTAGGTCTTTCTGATGATGTTAATAGAATAGTTGTCATTAATAATGTGTAAAAATGGCAAGAGAAACATACAATTACCAGGTTACTTCATTATGATACTTGTAAATATTTCTATCTGGCTAATAAAAATGTTTACGCAGTAATTTGGTTAAGCTTGTTTCATACTCAATAGGATCTGGTAGCACTTAAATTTTCCAAATGGAGTTTAGATTATTCTGTGACTTTCAAATACAAATTACTAATGTAATTTTCCAGGACAGCATAATAAAGACTTGGCAGGTACTTCAAAACTATTAATTACAAAACTCATTGATAAAAGAAAGTGTGGTTATTTTGCAGAATCTTAAGCTTCATGATACATTTGAATCAGTGAGTCATAAAAGTAACTAATTACATTGTGTGGTTTCTGGTAAATTAATAAAAAGTGTCTGAGTCTTACATTTACTTTATTTTATCAAATGAACAAAGAGGTTCACTGAGTACAAAAATTGAAGTTACATTCATCATTGTGTATTTTAAAATATGTAGTTAGAACTAGACATGAATAATTATACTTAGTGTCTTTAAATTCTGTTTCACATTATGTAACAAAAAATTGGCATGTTATATTGTTATTGTTATTTTTGCAACATATAAAATTGCAACTTCTGAAACATAACTGGTATAAAGCTACGCACATTCAGCCCTGTATTTAGATAATGTTACACCCATGGGCCCAACAATTTTTCGCTCCCCAACAACTAACTTATGCAAATCTCAAAAACGTTTACCGCTAAATTGTCAAAAGGTTATTTTAATATATATATATATATATATATATATATATATATATATATATATATATATAATTTAAAGAGATGTGTGAAGAAGGAAAGTATTGTAAACAAACACCCTGAAATACAGTAACCAACCTTGAGTTCAGAGTAAACAGATTGATTGCTGCAGTGTCCAAAATTCAGGATGGAAACAGTATTCAGAATTAATCACAAAAAACATCTCAGTAGATGCAACAAAATTAACGAATGATGCAACAAAGAATGTCAGTAGTTTAATGGCTTTCTTCTTGCCTTATTATTAGCAAACTCATTCCCAAAGTCCATTTTCACAGTCAGCCAGATGATTCAAATGCTCCTGAGTCTGAGAAGCATGCAAGTAGTTCTTAACTCTGCCAAAATCTGAGAAAGATAATTCGGGAGCAATTTGTTGCTGGTGTGCTCAAGTAAATCTGAAGAGCTATTTTGGTATTTGGATAAATATCAAAGAGACATTTATTTCTCGCATTTTATTCAACAGGGCTAAAGGGAGAACAGTTCTCATATCTGGAACTCAAAATGAAGCTTTTAAGGTGGAAACATTCTGTCCCAAAAGATTCCTCTAAATCCCCTGAGTTAACATACTGCAGCTGTTTTGTAGAGTTGTAGATTTCATCAGCAGCATTTCTGTCAAACTAATTAAAAATGAGAACTTCACAGAACTCATTGTAGACACCAATATGCCTCGAACTCTTTGAATAATCTGTCCAATATAATAAAAATCTGATGTGTTACACTCACATGACTTTCTCTACTTTTGTACAAACTATTTATACAAACACTTATTCTCCATCTACTTCATGTTACTCGAGATAAACATTTGCAGACTGTATCTTATTGCTAATTTTCCTGTAGATGTAAGGGGAATATATATTTACAAGGGCAATTTGGAAATACAGTAGCCTTTAAGCACACACATATCTCTAAATAGCTGGTTGCTAGGTGCAGCACCATTCCCTTTCCCACAGATTAATACTCTTTGCATATCCAAGACAAAAAAAATGAATAACGAATTCCCATTTGAGAAAATTATTGAAATATTTAAGGGAATAACAAGCAATATCTCGAAAATGGTTCACTCAACAACAAAAATGTATATGACATAAATTGTGTATTTTAATGCGATCTATATGTTTTGTGTATTAAAGTTTGTCTATCTCTTATGGTTTACCAGTTATGCAAAAGTCGTTCACAATGAAAAATACTTTTGGAGACATTCTCAGGAAATTCAAGATATACATTTTATTTGTCATAAAAATATCTTAAACATATGATATTTTAATCAAAATTGTTAGAGCCATTTTTGAGAAAATTAAAATTTTCGAAAAATCTTCCATGTAAAGGGTAATCTGGGGTAGGGGGATTTTCTTGAAAACCTTCGTGTTGCATCCTTGGAAGACACTGAACCTAAATACCAAGTTTGGTGTTTATCCGAATGTTCGTTTCTGAGTTGTGCTGTGCACGCACGCACGCACGCACGCACGCACGCGCACACATGGACACGTTTCCAAAAATGCTTTTTTTTGGATTCAGGGGGTCTCAAAACATGTTTTTCCGTGGAAATCTCGGTATCGAATTTTTGGGTGGAATACAATACTTCCCCTACTTACTATATGTAGTAGAGAAAGTAAAAAAATTGGCTTTCAATATGTCACCATCAGATTCACAAATCACAGTTTCATTTTCTAACTCATAATCCAAGTCATCGAAGAACTTCTTTCGTTTCTTCACATGTGTTGCTTTAGTTTCTTTGATTCATACAACTTGTGTAGTCTCCAGTTTTCTCTCTCCCGGCATCTTGTAGACTTCAAGAAAGCTTATCATCTCATCAATGAAAGTTAGAAGTGAAGTATACAGTTTCACTACCACAGATATGTCAACTTCTTTTAACTGTAGTGTTGTACTCACCATGCCCGTACCCAGAAAAAAAAAATTGGTGAGGGTTTTCTATAACTAGATCTAAACTTAACAGTACCCCACACAGTTATCATGTACGTACTCTGTAGTATATAGACGTTATGTGGATAAGAAAATTGCTTGGAGACATTATATAGCCAGGAAAAACTCACCAGAATGAAGATATTCTACCTAACAGCACAAAACATCAAGACTGCTTCGAAAATCGGGATGTATGGTCACCTTACCTATGTAAGGCGACAATATTATGTTTTCCTTTTTCTTGTAAATGTGCTACTAACAGTAGACCTACTGTTATCTAATGTCAATTTCTCATATTGGTTTGATATGAATTTAAATAAATAAAACTGTCAGAAGTTTCCAGGGTGGAGTGTTGAACCCTAAAAAAAAACACCTTCTAAATATGGCTCTGGTACTCACTGCACTGAAATACTCCCTTGCATTGTAGCCTGCCATTTGAGAGTTAAGCTTTTGTAGTATCCCTGCTGCTTCTGATTTAATCACAGCCTTTTTTCTTGTTTCTTCACAAATGTATTTAAGAGTTTTATTGATTGCATTTCAATTAGCATTTATGCTTTTGCAGGCATCTTCTCGAGCTGGCCATCTTGTAATACAGAGAAACCTTAAACTCAAATTTCCATTTTTGAAAAAAGATTGTAGAAGTTTTAAGCACTCTGCAGATGCCGAGAAAAATTGTAAATTGTTTGTAATAGGTCAAAACAAATTGTAGCCATATTGCAGCATGTGGCTGCACTTTATCCTATCAGATTCAGGGAATGAGCGTAGCAAGGAATGAAAAGCACCAAGGGATTAAAGGATTTGATTCAGGCTTGTAGGCTACGTTGATTCCTGCCATACTTGTAGCATATCTATGCTACAATAAAAATTATGTAGCATAACTATGGCTGCAGCAATTGTTTATGCCTATACCATGAGAGTTGAAGAACTTAAACACAGCATCTGTCACTTCTTGCTCAGTATGCCCAGCATTTCTCATAAGCTCCAAATCACTCTTGTGGCACACCATCTCTATTCACATATCATATAATGAAACTTAACTGATCACAGTGTGAAACATCAGGGGTAATCCACAATAATGAAGAAGTACTGAATCAGCCATCTCCTTCATTGTCTCTTCTGTATTAATTTTTCCCGTTATGTTTATAATTCCTTCATAAGTGCTAAATGATAAATATGAGGTGTGTCCTTTACCTGGGTTTCCATATTTGGCTATATGACCCTCTAAGAATAGATGAAATTCAGCAATCGGCTCTAAACACACCATAAATTACCATTCATTAAGGAATAAAACTGTTCTTCATCGCCATGAAATGACAATCCCCTAGAAGAAAGCTTTCTCACTACAGCCACTACCCTCTGGAGAACATTTCTCCAATATTTCACCTCATCTTCTGAGTGATAAATTGTTTAGCAATTCTACACAAGTATTCCCTGTTTATTTAAAACTTACAACACAATCATGATGTGCACTAAAATTTTCATGTTCATTTACCCTTTGATTAGCATGTTTCCACTCACTAAAGCCACTTACAACAAACTGCAATGAACCTCCGAACAGTTTACATAGTGCACAGTAAAGTGAATCTTTACTGGGAGAATAAATCTAATAATTGCATTGCATGGTGTCTCCATTCAGCAATTTGCTTTCAAACAAATCCTTTGAAAGAAATCTTCATTTATCAGGATATACTCACTCTGACTTTACAAAATCAGAATTTCTATTCAGGTTAATTCCATTTCTTAGTATGTAATTTCATGTTTTTTCATTGTTTTCCCAAAAGAAGGGATCTTCATTTACTGTAAAATCTGACGAAGCTTCACCTATGCCTAAATTTGGTTCACTTGCTGTTATTTGCTCACACGTGAGTTATCAATTTTATATTCACTAATTTCGTTCTTTCTACAACAATTGCACTGCACTGTGAATCAGTTGTAGGTTTTAAGTTTTCAGGTGAGAAGAACTTGCAGCTGCAGTATCTAGTACTTTGTTATTGAGAAACATATGTAACTTCAACATTTGAACTAACACTTCCGTTTCCCTCCTCCTCTTTTGTTCAACTAATTTCCTGTAGCCTGCTTCACTTAGACTTTCCTATCATCCATATTGGCATTCACTTTACACTAAAGCTTCACCACATTAATAAAACAGGAACAGCGAAAACACAAACACAATAATATGTTATGAAACGGACGCCACACTACATAAAGTTTCTGCTTCTATATCTCACGTCTGTGTGACGCCACTCAAAAGCAGCAGAAGCAGCATGCAGGAAGCCAGTGTTGCCAATTGCACCATACATGTAAAATCTCCATCCATCTACCTACAATTTCCCTCTCATTAATAAGAACTCTTGCTACCATCACTGCTCTTTTTTAGTGCAAGTGAAAATTTATCTTCAGCATATATATATTTCATTATTTTTTCAATGTTGCCGCCCCTAAGAATTTGCTGCCCTGGTCCTGGGCCCATGTGGCCAATGTGTAATATGGGGCTGCAAACAGTACACATCATCATCATCATCATCATCATCATCATCATCATTAATACAAGCATTTGTGGTAGGCCATTGCAAAAGTCTTTCATAAAATGTCTGTATTTCATCGTCGGGTATTGTGATTAATAGGGACATAACCACTTCCATAGCATTGTTGAAGGCTGCCAAATATAGTTCCTGGCTCAGGATGTGCATCCAGTTGCTTTAGCTGAAAGTATGGTGTACACAGCTGTTTATGAATGGGTAAGCTCGGACAGTCCCAATGTGTTCCCTTGAGCACTTGAACTGCTTAAATGATGTTTGTGTAAAGAACAGTTTTTGGTGTCTTGGTACAGCACAGGAGTAGGATTAATTGGAAATACGTTTTTTGTATAAAGATGGCCACCATTAATTGAATTCAAGGATTTCATCTACTTGTACCATAACTACTGCCTTAATCTGTTTGTTTATATTAGCTATTATGGACATATACTCCTTAGGATGTACACTCTGTTATGTTTCTTTATAGCATGTTTTATTATGCTGAATGTTCTATCACAATCAAGGAAAGAATGCCCTCTGACAGGAAAACAATAAACAATATCTTTAAACTTTCCACATTTAGTGAGGCCTAAACAGAAACAAATGACAGTATGATTCCTGTTTTGTCCAGAACATAAATCAGGGAATGGTTGTAAAGTTTTGGCACTTACAGGAACATAGTTGCCAATATAATGGTACAAGAAAATACACACTTCATTAGAGCCTTTCTTGACATCTCCTTCGGTGTACAAGTAAATAACAGAACTGTTGTTCTTCAGATTTGTTACACAAGAAATCAACACTTAACTGTTTCATGTAAAACACTTCTTGCATGGAGATGCATGGACAGACAAGTTCTGCATATAGTCGAATATGAGTCCACACATTGAGTCATCCTTAGCAGTTAGTTCTCTACACTTCTATAGCTCCTTGTAAAACTTCTGACTTCTTCATTTGTGAATGTCCATTTCACCCTGTGCTGCCCGTTTAACAGACTGAGACAGGTGAGTGATTTCAATTTAGTTTGCAACTCTTCACACAGGCTGCACACATACATTTGTGGTCTCCCAAACTTTAATTTAAAATTATCATTGAAATATGATAAATAAAAGCTAATTTAACTGTTCTAGAATGAGACATTTTAAAGAGGTTGCATGTCATCCTCACATTTAATTCAAAGTGCAGATATTTTATTTCTCTTCCTCCATAGTGTGATGTTTTAACAGGGAATGAACCTATGTGATCATAAACATATTTGCAGATATCTCCTGGTACTGCATGGGACTTCTTATTGTAACCCCTACCATCTTCTAGTTATGAGCCTGAGATTAAAAGTAGACCTAACCTCAAAACCCTTTTCTACGATATACAGTGAAGGTTAATGAAAACTTTTCTACAAATTTCTATGTAGTTTGAATTATACAATACATAGAACTTAAATTTTTCTTTGTTTTGAATGTTCTGCATGATAAGAATGGCACTTAATGTCAAAAGCTTCCTTCCATGAGCCATTATAGATGAAGGTCTTGTTCTCTTTTGTTGTTAAAATCATAACATTTTGATAGAATGTCTATTTGATCATTTTCTGTGAACTTCAGATAACATTTCCAGCATTTTCACTCACATATTGGAATAATGCTTTTTTTCTCATCAATTACTTTTCCTGAACAGCTAGTGTAGGCTTGCCCTTTCACAATCTTTTCTTTCCTAATATTAAATTTCCACTTTACAGGTCTTCTCTTCTGCATCTTATTCCATCTAGAAAATGTAGCTATCTTGTACTTCTTCTGACTCCATAATTTTCCTAAATAATTCCAGCAAAATATTTCCAATATTGAAAAATATTATTTCACACACAATTAACTCTGCAATGTGCAAACTGCGCAGATAGATATTCAGATTTCATTTGTCACATAACCTTAAGGATTCTGCCATGGAGCCACTATCACATCAGGTGGCACAACATTTGGAATTGAAGAGAACTAAATGCAGTAGATGGTTCCTTTCTTTACCAACTCTAAAAAAAGAAGTTGTGAATTACATCCATACGTAACTGCCATAGTTAGTTCCTTTCATCACCAATCGATGGGGCTAACTGGAAAATGTACTAACCAATATATTACTCATTTTACCTAAAAATGTCAGTTAATGCCTTTTAATTCTGACTGATTCAACTGTTATAGACTGACTAGTCATTAGAGTGAATTATTTAACAATAACTTTAATCTAATAATTTAATATGATACACCTAAAGCTGAAAAATATGTTGTGCCAAAATGCATTAGTAAGTGTCTGAGTACTGTTGTGAAAGTTGTTCTTTTCCAAAAGATTAAACAAATTAGTGCCATAATATGAGAAGATAATCTTTAGTTTGTTACAACATTCTGTTATACAATTCATTTTGTTAAATTGCATAATGATCATCATCACTCTCAGCTAGAACAGCTGGCACTGGTCGCTGGAAGATGCAACCTAATTTGAAACCTTAATAGAATGCATTTTTGGTAACTTGCAGCATAAGTATTTTGACGTGTCATAAATATGACAAACATCAACAATGTATATAAATTCAAATTTGTAAAGATAAAAAAAGTATGATTAATTATTACAACATTTTTATAAAATACTGTTACTCAGTTTTAATTGCTAACATTATTTTAATGTTTTTTTTAAAGGCTTAGTGTGGCCATTGGAAGGCATGCCAAAACTGCTGTACTGGATATCTTTGTGTCTGCCAGGCACAGTACCTATTATTTCTTTAAGAAATATCCTAGATAGAGGTTGGAGCATAGTGGAGCCTGATGTGTACAATGGTTTTATCATCACAATCTTCTGGATTGTGCTTGAATGTGGTCTCTGTGTTCTCATATTAAAAAGGAAATACAAATAACAAACATGAAGAAAAGTATACCTATGTACTGTATACAGAACTGGACAGTTAGTAATCAATCACATTTACTCATTGTTATTCTCATCATTGTTCAGTATTATACTTAGGATTAGAAACACCAGCTCAGTGAGATGTGCATAAAGTTTTCCAAGAACTGTTTCGTCTGTTTACAACCAATAACTGATATATGTTCATATTGTCACAACCAGGGGGTTGCAACTGGAGGATGTAGGATTCAGGATCAGAAGGTAGAGCAATATCAAAAAGTTTGGTTTAACTGCGACTAATGTACTGAGCAGTATTTTGATGACTTCAAGTGGCTAGTGTTTGGTTTACATGACAGGGCTCCTAAACTAAATCTTTACAATTAACACTAGGATGAAGATTAAGACAAGTGATTAGCCATCAGGCCTTACCTTAGGGGAAGTGTCGAAAGTATGTCATCGGCAAGCCTACGGACGGGTCCAGAGTGCCGTCGAGTGTCTATCTTGAGACTTGGAGATCAGACAACAAAAAGCCCCCGAGAGGACTCCCGGACTCACTTAAATAACAATTTAATATCCTGTGGAATGACGTCAAATTGTCGAGGCGGCTTTACCATATGGTGTGCCGGTCCACAGAATTTACGTGGGTTGGTAGGAAAATTCCTACCGAATGCACTACATTGCAAGTTGCAGATGTAACATTGTTCCAGAGCTTTCCATCAGGAAATTGCGTTACTAGAACATCCCTGGGTTCTACCATAGGAAGTGGTAGCTACTTACATCCCGTCACGTACACAGCTTAACAAAGCTTCTCTATGTTAAGAAGATATAAAAATTAAGTTTCGACTAAATCTTGAATATTTTAAAATCAATGAAATATCATCAAAATAACATAAGTTAAATGCTTTCGCTGATGACATACGTGACAATATTATCTCTTAGTATATAGCAGAGCTTAATATGATATTAGGTACTATAAATTATGTTACCAGTTTAAAGCACGAGTTAGAGTAACTCAGGTTTAATAAAATTCATATATGTGAAGTGAGTATCAGCAGAGAGAGAGAAACTAAAAAGAAGGTTATGATTTAATAAATCATAGATATTTAACATAAATTTTGTTACCTACTGAACAATGAAGAATTTGTAGAATTAATATTGGATACATATTCTTACATAAAGAAAACTGTTAATTTTGATTGTTTTGTTGCCGAGGGCAATTTGTGTTTTAAGGTTTGTTTAAACTAGATTCGGTAGGTATGTTTATTATTCTTGGTGCAGACCATGCTTGATCTGAAAGGAGCTATCATTATGGATGTCATTGCTGCAATCAATGATGTTATGTTAATATGTCTGGCAGGAATTGAATGTACCTAGGTTAAATGTATGACACTCCACAATAATATACAGAAATTTAACTTTTTACTTTTTCTTTCCAAATTTATAGGCATTTTTTAATTTCATTCATACCATTTATACTAACACTGATTCATTTTAATTCCTATAATTAATAGGGTGTCAGACTGTCAGCTACAAAAAGGCTTACTTGTTTCCAGAATGTTAAAACACGAGTTAAAGTAATCTATTATGAACTCTGGTAGGTATAGTAATCTGTATTCTACATCCAACATTGTCATGTATGCCAGCATTTTATAAATGTGGAACTCAAAAAATGGCACTGCATAAGTACCTGCATGCTTCAATACTTCCAGATTAATTGTTTTAATCACTCAACATATAGGTGATAGAACATTTGAGAACTTAGACATGATATGAACAAAAATGTATATTTCTTATTTTTCATTTGCTTAACCAATACAGAATTTACAAAAGATGTAAATATAGTAGTGCAATAACAATTCTGTTGCCAATCTCTGTCACTGAAAAGTGTTGAAAGTGTTCCAAGCATACACTCACCAAAACATGTCACGGCCCCTTTTTGTTATATAGGCAATGATACATTCTATTTCACCTAAAGGACAATTTTGTGAAAAAGTGCAATACAATTAGAGGAAAAAGTTGCCCAGGGAAGTTCCTACACCTTTTTTCAAGTTTTGCATCTCCTGAGGTTTGAGACATTACAGAACCAATGACTTGCAGAAGGCCCTTCATTGGCTGATATCCCTTAGGAATATACATACATTAAAAAAAGATGAAATAAGATAAGATGCTTTATTGTCACAATATGCTTAGCGTGTTGAGAGAAAACTCCATAACCAGGTGACTCATCAGAATTACAAAGTAAAATTAACAATAATAACTACAATAAATATAAATTTGTAATGTAGAGTATAATATATGCACATGTTATAATAATAATAATAATAATAATAATAATAATAATAATAATAATAATAATAATAATAATAATAATAATAATAATAATAATAATACTAACCTAGGAACAATGTTATCTGGATTATGATAGTGACTTCCCAAGTGCTTTTCTGATTGTACATATTGTCACTGAATAGCAATGATGTAGCACACATATCCATATAGAAAATCATTGGGAGTATGCATACACCTCTGAAGTGAATAAGCAATTTGAAAGAATCAAAACATCTGATGTATCACACTCACACAATTTTCTCTATCCATTATGGTATTCTTAAAAAAAGTGATGCTTCCATTCATGTTTGTTATGATCAATTGCATTCACATGTAGTGTGTATTGGTTGCATTCATAATATAAAAAACAAAACACAACTGTTGGCATATGAGAAAAGTTAGTTTTAGAAATAGTTGTATCGTATTTCGACTGTTGGGGAGCCGAACTTGAAGTAGTTGCAACCGCACGTATGGTAAACAGTTTCCGGTAGCCTTCGCCCCAAATGTACTTTCTGGTGGCCTTTGCCCCAAGTTTAAAAATATATTAACTTTGTAATTTGACTGCTTCTTTAAATATTGTATATTTATGTTTGCCTCGGCTGCGTCAGTATTATTTTAGAGACATGGATATCTTGGCAGGGCATGATGCGACAAGAATGTAGGCTTATACAGATTTTAAGTTTTAATTCACTCCTTTTTATTAATCCTTGACACAAATTAAATAGCACTTCACTGACATAGAGAGCTGTGAGATTCTTTTATTTAATACTTGCACTTTTTAACATGTATACCATTTTCGTCCCACACAAATACATAATTAATTTCTCAAGGACACATCTCACGTTTGGTTATGAGGACTGTCTAGACGCAACACATCTGGTTATGAGCACTGTTTGGAGGCAACTGAATGAATTTCAAACGTCTAAAATTGTAAATTTCTGTATTTCAAGTCTCTGATTGGCTAATTCTACTCTAATAGAATACCTTCATTTAACTAAAGCTTTTTCTGATAGTTGATTGGCTATTTTTATAAACTGTCACTAAAATTGCATTATTGCTGCTCCAATAATGACTATTAGCATTTAAACTTTAAAATTCATTATTGCCTCAATGTTACCTCATTGTTACCTTATTGTTAGCAATCTTTAACTTATTATTTTCACAGCTCCTACATTATTAAATTATGTAATATATTCACATAACATTATTGAACGTGTATACAATAATATAAGCATATGCAATGACTGTTACATATTTTACAAATTATTACATACACATATTGCTTCAAGGTGGGCTGTTATTGAATTTACTTATTATATGATTTGACTGAAATCCTTTAAGTGTTAAAAATACTGCCTCACATATCGTAAATCAGTTTTTATTACTAATGAACCAACAAGAGAAAGAAAGAAAAGAAGAAAAAAAAATGTTTAAGATGCTTTATAGATGCTTCACGACAGTTTAATCTGGAAAACTTAAAGCTGTAGCAACTCATATTTAAAAAATGTCTGATGCTGCAGAAAATTTGACATAAACGGTATATTTCAGTAAGCTCAAATTTTTTTGTGTAATAAGTCTATGCCCATCTCTTATGGTTTATCAGTTATACATTCAGAGTGAAGAGGACTTCAGATGCTATGACATTTCAATTGTGATATTTTAATTAAAATCATTGGTTGCCATTTCTGAGAGAGAAAAAGGCATTTAATGAAAAATGTTCCATTTAAAGGGTAGTCTGGAGAATTCCTTCAAAATCTTTTTTTCACATCCTTAGAAGATGCTGAACTTAAAATATCAGTTTCGCATTTATCAGACGTTTGCGTGTCATTCTCTCTCTCTCTCTCTCTCTCTCTCTCTCTCTCTCTCTCTCTCTCTCTCTCTCTCTCTCTCTCTCTCTCTCTCTCTCTCTGCTAATGACCTAGCAGTTGAGTGCCCTTAAACAAAACAAATCTCTCTCTCTCATCTTTATCCACTTTGGTTGGGGGTTCAAGTATCTGGAAACATGCATTTTCAATGAAATCTTATATAAAATTCTTGGGTGGAATATAATACTTCTTCTATTTACCATAGGTAAGTGCTAGAGAAAGTAAAAAGCCTTCAAGGAGCTAAAGAATACATAGATACAATTAAATGATTTAGCAATTAAAAAGTCTCCCTTTCTCATGAAAGTATGTTATGAGAAAAAAAGAAAGTGTTTGTTTTGTTATTCCATGCAAACTTTGAAAGTTTGTTGGTTCAAGTGCTTTTATGTTATAGATGAAACAGTACTCTCTTCAATTCTGTGTCTATAAACTGTTAAGAAAGCAAGCTTTTAATGAATAAATGTGCAGTAGGAGTCTTAGGCAAATATTTATTAAATGGCCAGATAAAAGTGTATACCCATACTATACTTTATAAGTCTCAGTGTAGAACACAAGATATGACTGTATCCAATTGTAAAACATTGCAGCTCAATGTGACATTGAACATTATTGTCTCTTAGTGCGTGTGTTCTGATGTATGAGTCCTTCTGACATACTATTGTCTTGAAGTGCCAAAGTTACAACATACTGAATTTTTCTAGAAAAAAAATGTATTTGTGTATCATTTAACACTACCCTTCCTTTCCTTTAATAAAACCTCACAATATAAAACTTCAATAATGTTCTCTTCCTTTTCCATTCATGTCTTTGTGTTGGTCATAATTTGGATAGCATCAAGTTCTCTGCTATGCTTGATTAGCACCATCATTGCTTTTTAAAACTTGCTGTCTCTCAAGAAAGTAAGTATATTCCTGTCATAGATATGCATCTATAGATCGCATGTAAACAAATCAGTTCTAATCATCAATATAGTAGATCCTTATTTCAAAGATTTCCATTATTTATTTCTCATTTTACATTTATGTATACATTAAATAAAAAAAAGCTCTTAAAATTGACCTGTAACTGAAGTACTGACAATTTAGGTGGACTAGAATGAAACTGAGTATATATTATACTAATTTCAATGTAATTAACTTGTTTCTGTAAAGACCTGAGCCATTGATACTGGGCCTTCGTCTTGATGTGGCCATATTACAGGGAATTGCTTGTTGTGCACTGCACTGTTTCTAACCATTTTCACTCTACCTCCCCCAACTTTCTCACCTCTCTGTGTGCCAGCTAATCAGTTGATGGAGAGATTGATACTTATGAGACCATGTATTTCAATGTTATACTGTGCTATTGCTATTATAATGCCAAAACATCCATATACTTTACCACACAGATTCTGTGGGTGATATCCCAAAATGAAATATTAGTGGCACAATTGTACATAACCAATTTCATATGTAAGTGTGTCCTTAACTGTCCATAGTTTATTGCTTCTGTAAATGCGTATCTAGTCTGCACAAGATCCATTATAATGGATTTTCTTTTATAGTGAAAATGTACTGGGCTGCTGTTCTTTTTTGTTGTTGTTTTGTAATTTGACTATGACACATTCTGTACTAAATGTAACCACTATTTTCTTTTTTTTCAAAAGATCCCCTTTTGCCCTGACAAGCATCTATTTCTATCGGGCCATTCATCACCAGCAGCACTCGTGTTTGTAGCTATAGGTGTATAGGTTTATTTATTGTGCTAAGAGTTTTACAAATTTGATTGTCTACTGCACTTTGACCCTAGTCACTCATTCAGTAGACAATCACTACAGTTTATTTACATTTTACAATTTCTTGTCAATAAATTATCTTGCTCTTTTTTTTCATGTCCCATTTCCACTTGTTTTTCACTTTTCATTTATTGATTACTTAACCATCACACATTCACTATAGTTTTCCATTCAAAGTAAGATGCACTACCTCTTACTTTTCTCTTTCCACTGTCCAAAGCCATTTATTTTTTACTTTACATAAAAACTGTCCAATGCTCCTAGCGTCCTTGCATATCATTTCAATCATAAGTATATTTCTATCCCCCTTTAACCACTTCTTATTAAAAAATTCTTTTCTCCAATTTTCTGTTCCCTGGCACTTAAATACTATGTGTTCAATGTCTTCATTACCACCACATATCGGACATTGGTTCTGAGGAATACCCTGTCTTAGCCCTTTTAGCCTCCATGCTCCGGTTCTTACCCATGCAATAGATTCTCTCTTCTATATTTACTATGTCTATATATTTTTCCCTACCCCATGTATTTTTCATTGGCCTATAACAAACTAATGAGCTCTTTTCGGCAATCTCACTGAACATGATTTGTATATCTATATCTTCCAGTCTTTTCCTCACCTTTTTCCAAAAATTTTTCACGTTATTTTCTCTCCTTCCCCACGTATCTCCTAACCCATTTTTCTCCAAAATGTTCCGTAATTTACTTACTTAGCTACTGGTTATTATTGCTGTAACAAAAGAAACAATATAAAATTGTACTTTTAATACAAATATTTCCCATTTATTAAATAAAAGAAGATTTTCTTTTAGGCTAAATGTGTCATTAAAATTCACATGAAAATTTGAGAAACTGCTTCAGGCCATCTTGCCCCCTCCCTCCCAAGAAGAAATTGAAATTATGCTTCTGACCATTTCCATTGGGAAATCTGTCATTGTTCGCTCCATGGATCGCATTGGAGTGCCTTTTCTCACAAGGAAAGCCCTCAAGCTCTGACCACCCTTCCTAGAAGCTGCATGATCCTGAAGCTGTTGGAAGTACTGGTGTACATCAAAGACCTTGTAGCTCAGCAACCTAAATCCAACCCCAGAGTGTATCGCAGTAAGACAATCCTCATGTGTCTCCCAGTAGGAGCCCACACTTATTGGGGCAATGGTCTATCCAAAGCCAAGATGGGAAGCATCATGCCGAGGGCTGTACAGCACCAAGGTGGAAAAATAAATGATGTCACTAATGATCTCTTCAGGGCACCAGGTGCAACCCTGGCGTAATCAGCCTTATGTCTGTGCAGGGGGCTCGCAGAAGCAGACCTTTAAATCCCCTGTACTCATGGGAAACCTCAGAAACAACTGCAGTAATGGAGGTTGAGGAAGGTCCAGGTGATCTAGCCTTAATATCATTTACTGATGCTCCACCAAAGGGAAATAATATAAACCCTGAGGAGGATTCAGATCTCATACCACAGCCTTAATGGTAAATAGAATGCATCTGGGAAAAAAAGCCCTCCGGAGCTCAAAGAAGGAAACTGGCCATAGAAACAGCCAGGGCGGCCGTATTAATCTATAATTATATAGGTAATCTACAATACTCACTCTGCAAATTTAAGGACTTGCATATGAAGGGTCCAGGAAAAAAAGCAGGTAAGTCAATTTTTCCAAGAAATCCAGAAAATGAATTTTTAATTATAAAACGTAATGGATGATTCCTATATAAAATATTCATTTCAAACAAAGTGAAATATTTAAGTTTCAGATGTATTGAACCAAATAAAATGGTGCTTAATGTCGCTTATCTTCCACAAAACAAAAAGTTCACTCCAACAGCACTTTTTTCACAAAACAAACCAAGGCAAGTCACCTGAAACAGAAAGAGAACCAGGCATGTCAGCTATCCGAGACTTTGTTTGTATTTAAGACTGTATTACCAATATGTAAAGGCTATTCATCATTATTATTATTATTATTATTATTATTATTATTATTATTATTATTATTATTATAAGAACCGTGGAAACTCTCAGTTATCTCACAGGTTATCAGTTATATGCCAATCCTTGGAAAAATTTCACTGCTGGTTGACCAAAGAATTTCCTGAGACTCGTTATATCTTGGTACTTAGCTTTGGAAATATGTAGAAGATCTGCGTACAATACAAAAATGTGTTACATATATTGCATATAAGCAATTTTATCAGAAAATTTGAAGGAAGAATAATATTTCTACTAAAGTTACCTAAATAGGTCAAAGAAGGTAGCTCAAATTCTCCTGACCTCTGTGTTGAAGCACCTTTGTCAGGCTTTCTTATGTTACTGATACCATCGCTCCGTTATATGTAGCTCTCCAGTTCAGTAGATATGGATGAGGTCCCAATTTCCTTCACGGGCTGGGTCTTAAACGGACATTTCAGTACATATTTTTATCTAAAAAAGTTTCCAATCATACACCATTTCCTGGCATTCATAACAACGAAAGGCAATGGTTTGGTCTTGAATTTGCCATCATTCCTTTGAACTCCTCTGGGGTTTCCATTCTTTGTTTCAAATTCCAAAGACCAACGTTCTTAGCACGTTCTATATATGAATGACCTCGTTTAGTAAATGTGATCCTAATGTTTGTCAAGCCATGGATGATATTATGAACCACGTAATACATGAAGAGAAAAACAGTGAAATTTTTGTTTTGCCCTCCAACAGAGTCACAAAACACTTGAAGCTCCAAGCTCGTCATCAAGATAGTTCATAATGAAATGAAAGAGAAACGAGACTGCCTCGTTGGGACCTTTCTTTCCAATACCCTCTGGATACACAAAGAAAGCTGACTGGCCTGTAGAGAGAATGTGGGTGTTGAATGAATGCATTGATAGCTGGCGCTTGTAGTACACGTCGTTGGTACTTATATTCGGTATTGGGACATTTTTAGCAATATCCAACAACATTAACAAAAGTAAATGGCAGGATAAGTCGTAGTGCTGTCTACTGGCGGGCACATGACTTTACTGGTTCTTTCGTTGGAACAGCTGACTTGCCTGCTTCTTTGCCAAAACTTAAACGGTAAACAAATCCATGACTAACCAGTTCCTTTCCCTGTTTCAAACACCTAAAAGATGGTTTTTTCCATGGAGTATCCAAAGGCATATCAAACTCATTTAGAAAAAAAGGTGACTTACCTGGTTTTCTTCCTGGACCCTTCATATTTGTTAGACAATACACATTTCTTACCCTATGGGAATTCTGTAGCAGAGATCTAGCACCGGTAAGATTGACCTATCACACAGCGGGAATAATGAAGTGTTTAGCCTCGGCTTACCTGCCGTATGACGTAGCAAATCTGCCACCCTCTGAAGAGTTGGCAGAATTCGAAACCTGTGGGCAATAAAACCTGCATATCGTTATTGGAGCTGACACAAATGCCCACTGCACTATGTGGGACGGCACAACACAAATAAGAGAGGCGAGTCTTTACTGGGCTATATAATATCCAAAAACTTAATTATTATTAGTAGGGGCATGAACCTACTTTTGTTACTCAGAGACGGAAAGAGGTTATAGACATTACCCTCAGATCTACCCACTAGCTGCTCGGGTTGGGAACTGGCATGTGTCCGATGAACCGTCTCTTTCAGAGCACCGGTACATCAGAATGAAAATCAGCGCAGCTGATAAGCCATCGGTGTTCTACCGGAATCCAGGAAACACCAATTGGAAACGATACGCGGAGACATTAGAGGGAATTTCACCGTCTATTAAACCAACTATTAGAAATACATATGATATAGAAGTGGTATCTGAACAACTACAGGATGCCATTATCTCCTCGTATCATAGCAACTGTCCTCTAACTCTAAGTCCCAACAGGAAGCCTGTAGACTGGTGGAATAATGATTTTAAGAAGATGAATAAAAGTAGCAAACTATTTAATAGAGAGAGAAAAAAAAACTGGCGAATGGGCTAAATATAAAGAGACCATCACAGAATACAATAAGATGATAAAAAAAGGCCAAACAAGACTATGTCAAGAGGTTGAAAATACCTCTGAAATAACATGCCTTCACAAGGCCATGACCAAAGAACCTGTTAGCCCGTTAGGCATTTTGAAGAAACCCGACAGTAGCTTCACAAAACCTTCCAAATTTAGTAGTCTCTGAATCTGAAGATGGGGTTCATTGTCAAGCTGCAAACCTCTGCAATACCACAGCGGAGGGTGACTGGAGAATCGCAACTCATATTGGACTAAACAAAATCTTGTGGGCCATAAACTCATTCGATTTTTTCAAATCCCCAGATCCTGATAGAATTTTCACTGCTCTGTTAGAGTGGGGGAAACAAATACACCATACCTGTGGTATGCAAGCTATTCAGGGCTAGTTGGGCATTTCCATATGTGTCAATGATCTGGAGGTATGTAAGCGTGGTCTTTATTCCAAAACCTGAGCGCAGTAGCTATACCCAGGCCAAAGATTTTAGACCAATCAGCTTATCGTAATTTTGTTAAAAATAATGGAGAAACTAATTGATAAGGATATTAGGGAAACCTCATTGATTCAGAGGCCTTTAGATCTAAACCAACACGCACATCAACAAGGCAAATCACGTGAGACAACCTTACATCAATTGGTGTGGAGGATTGAAAACTCACTGGAAAACCAGGAAATAGTGTTAGGGGCTTTCCTCGATTATCCGTGCAGCTAAAACGCATGGGGTTGAAGACACCTGTTGTAGGTGGATTAAAACCACGCAGGAAAATAAAAAAACATGTTCAATGAATCAAGGCAAGTGTCGACATCCAGAGGTTGTCCGCAGGGGGATTATCCCCTCTATTGTGTGATCTGGTTGTCTACGAACTGCTGATTAGATTGAAAAACAAGGCAATTATACCCAAGGATATGCTAACGATATTGTCATACTTATCCAGGAGAAATTTGCCTCAAGTGTATCTGAGCATATGTCCAAAGCTCTGAAATATGTAGAGGAATGTTGCGGCGGAAGAAATTTGTGGGTTAACCCGTCAAAAATCACTCTCGTTCCTTTCACACATACCAATAAATAAATATGGAAGATTTTCGAACCCCCATATTCTTTAATAATCAATTGCAAATTGGTTCCAGTGTTTAGTATTTGGATTTAATGCTAGATAATAAACTGACCTGGAATCTGCAATTGCAGAAAATAATAAACAAAGGAAAATGACACTTACGGTGGCCAGAAGAAACTTTGGGAAAGCTTAGGGTCTTATACCATGGAGATGCACTGGCTCTACAAAGCAGTGGCAAGACTCATAATAACTTAAGGCTACGTAATATGGTGGCCAAAAGCGTGTCAGATGTGTCAGAAACAGGCAGCGAAAAACTATCAGTTGTGCAGAGATAAGCATTCCCGTGTATTACAGGGGCATTGGGAAGTACCCTTATGGCTGCAATGCAAACCCTTCTCAACCTGCCACCTTTAGATATTTATATCAAAGGAAGAGCAAGGTTGGGTGCATACAGACTGAAAAAATGGCAACTGGTACAATGGTAATCAAGTAAAGCGATGACAAGTAAAGCTATTTCTTAAAGTTATATATTCATATGAAAATAATCTAGAATTGTGCACGTAAAACAGCACGCCAATGCATACGCGAACAGGTAAACAGATACACAGATCTCCTCCTTGCTATACATACATACTCCACCTGTGAAGGCCAATAGAATGCCTCCCAAAGCTGCAGCGACAGCATAAATGGAAGCGAATGTATGTACCTATACAATAACGTTTTCGATGGCACTATGTCATTAAAATAAATGAAGTACCTATAGGTATGAATTAATCTGCGTTGCTTCTCGAATATTAATCGCTCCCCGAGGTAAATTACCTCAATACCAAAACTCACGCTCTCCTGAATTAATGAAGGAAATCTTTACAAGCCGCGCACACAGCAATCAGATGATATGGCGGCCTTAAGGAAGCGTCTAATCCTGAGTAACTTGTGTCCCTTAAGCAGTTTATTCCCCCACTGAATGTGGGTCTCCATCTTATCTAATTGCGTAAAAGAAGTGTAAAAAGGGCGATGAAGACGGATCTAAGGCTCTGCCGTTTTATACGTCACATAAATTCAAGAGCGGTTAATTCGCCTGGTACATTTAGATCGCTCTTCTTCCTGTTTTTATTTAATGACGTCCTGAGATAACTAGGATCTTCTTAACTTCAAACGCAACCATAGTTTATTATCCAGCACATTAACTTATTCTTCTGCTATTTATTTACCCAGTAGCCGTCAATTTTATTACACTTTACTAACCTTAATTATCTTTAATCACTTTAATTATTTTTAATACCATTTAAATAATTTTTTCTCTTTTCATTTATTTTACCACTTCTTTATCCTTTTATACCGGGTGTTTCAGAAATACTTTTACAAACTTCGGGTACGGGTTCCTCACACCAAAAGAAGGAAAAAAGTTCATATAACATATGTCCCATAATCCTTGGTTTTCGCGTTATTCCTGTCACAATGAAAGTGTGAGTTCAACGACCTTCGGGGTCCAACCTCAAAACTTCATTTCTCTATGCATTCATAGAAGACGTTGACCCATTGTACTACATACGGTAGATGGCGAAGTGTTGCCATGGAGACTTGTTTACGTTTGTCATTTGTCATTAGTCTGTCTTCAATGTTTCAATTGTGTACATGTAGTGAGTTAACTGCGTGTGTTTCGTTCCACCATGGCTGGATATTCATTTCGTGAACCGGCAGACATGATTTTTATGTATGGTCGCGCGAATGGTATTGGACGCGAGGCTGCACGGCTCTATCAGATGGAGTTTCCAGACCGAAGACAACCGAGTCATCCAACCTTTGTCGCTGTTTATCGTCGCCTTGCTGAGGCAGGAACCGTTGCACCATGGACTATTGATCGAGGAAGAACAAGAGTTGTTCGTATGCTGGAACGCAAAGAACAGATGTTAAAGTGTGTCGAAGATGATCCAGGTATCAGTACAAGACAATTGGCTGTGGCATCTGGTACATCACACGTGACAGCATGGAGGAATAGGCAGAGGAGGACCAGTTCCATGGCCTGCGCATTCTCCCGACCTTAATCCTGTGGATTTTTACCTCTGGGGGCATCTTAAATCATTGGTTTATGGAGCAGCCATCCAGGATCCAGAAACACTTCATCGACGTGTCATGGAAGCCTGCGAAACCATTCGACACCATCCCGGAGTTTTTGACAGGGTGCGACATTCCATGATTCGACGAGTATAGGCATGCATAGAAGCAAGAGGAGGACATTTCGAGCATTTATTATGGGTTTTGTGTGTTATAAGTGTACCACCTCCTAACGAGAAAACAAAGGATTATGGGACATATGTTCATATGAACGTTTTTCCTTCTTGTGGTGCAAGGAACCCATACCCGAAGTTTATAAAAGTATTTTTGAAACATCCTGTATATCTAGGTATTATTCTTCTTATCAATACATTCTATCTTCCTTTATTAAAGGTAACTCTTGTTTCATTTGTTTCAAATGGGTTTATTTCTTCATATAAAATTTTTTCACTTTGTAAAACTTCACTTTAAACCTTTGATAATTATATATCGCCTTAAGTATTGACACTTGATTTTTATTTTCGTTAACGACGCTTACTGAAATTAAATTAACACACATTTTTGGATACTTATATTTCTATCTGTTTTCTTGATGCAAACAGTCCTGTATTTTTGTGGAAGATAATTTCTTTTGCCGAGTTTTAACACGCCATTCTTGGTTTTGATCTTTCAGACTTTGATTCATTCTTCTTCCTTTTGAAATATTCCATTTTACTAATTTTGATAGATACATTTATTACATCTTTTTTCCCCTTCCAAATTCTTCTTCTTCTGCTTTGTATATAGACACCTTTGGAATATTATAGTTTCCATATAGCGTCTGATTATCAACCAATTTTATTTTTTCCACAACCTGAGGTAGACAGGATTGCGTTTGTCTAACTCAGCAATTTATAATTATTATCCATGTGTATAGAATTTTAATCAATGCTTTATTATCAATCAAATTTTATTTATTTTCAATCACGTAAATTATCTATCATTCTTCATTTATTTAACTATTTCTTCATCTTCTTTTAAACCTAGGTATAAATCTTCTTATACTTACATTTGTCTTTCCATTGTTAACGTTGTCTTTTGTTTTAATTGTCTTAAATAGGCTAATAACTTCATTAAATATATTTTTTACTTTTCTAAAAATGTTTCAATCCAACCATTAATAATCATATCTCCTCCATGTTTTGTTACTGTATTTTCCTTTAATTAAAAACGCTTACTGAAATAAAAATTAAAAGTATGTTACAATCCAGAAATTTCTTCTTCCTTGATGCGAACAACCTGTAGTTTTATGATGAAATTTTCTATTTCCACAGTTTTATCACACACTTTTAACATGAACGTTTAACATTTCTTTTATTTAAAAATTTTAAGCCATTCTGCTTAGTATTTCAATATTCCATTTTATAAGAAACTTAATTTCGATAGACAAATAATCACTCCTACCTATGGCATTTTCAAACCGGAACTATTTCCAAATTCTTTATCCAACATTTGGGTCAATGATATTGTAGCGAGGTTCGAACAGAGTATCAAGAATTACGTTAGTATTGCCAATAGGTGATAAAACGTCGAAACCCTGAAAACACGTCTTTGTAGACACGGGGCTGCGCTGTCAGCAGCCAAAAGGATATTTTATGGCTGCGAATCGAGGTAATTGGGTCTTCCTCTCACTCTCCTAAGGTTGACAGTCTCAACGGCGAAGCTCTGAGCAACAAGGGGTGCTTCACAACCCCATCATAGTTAAGTTAACATTTAATAAGTGGATACATCCTGATCTCACTAATGTACAGGTAAGATGCACTAATGTTAAGTTCTCGCTCATACTGGCCGCCAGGCTATCCAACACCCTACTAACTGCAACTACATATGTACATTAAGTATGAATACAACTCTTAGTTTTTATACACCCCCTGGGCCTTTTATTTGACGCGTCTTCCCATAACGCATCCGCCTACGCCCTACCTACCCACCCCCGTTACCGATCTGCTCTTCCCCGTCTGAACCTAAGCCCTCCTGTAAACCAGTCCTCGGGGATAGCCACCCCAGATATGGGTACTACAGAGAGAGCCAAAAAACTACGAACCGGCTGCGCAGTGTTTTTCTTGTCCGCGTCCTCGGCGCTCGTTGTAGTCTGCTATCATAGAAAGACGCGGATGAAACCATACAACATTTTAAAAATACTTTTAAAGGCTTTACTTACCAACTTTATGAAAGGAGTTGCTGAAACTGGCCACCGTCGTTGTCCATACAATTTTGGCACCTCTTTAGGAAACTATCCATCACTCGCCGTAGTTCACGTTGAGAAATGCCGACAATTTCTGACGGATATTTTGTTTTAATTCTTCCAGGGTGTGTGGGTAGGATTCTAGGATTAAAAGTATAATATGGACTAGAATTAATAAAGGTAAAAATGAATTAATAATGTTTCTTCCAGTATTTCCTAGTCCTGCACACATAAATAATAGTGCCTTAAATAAAGCATGAGTTAATAAATGAAAAAAAACCAAATCTGTTTGTCTTGTACACTTTGTTTTAAGTTGCCCCAGAGATAGAAATCTCAGGGGGTTAGGACGGGGGACCGAGGGAGCCACAAATCTCTAATAATAATTCTGTCCTCAAACGCACTTTCAATTGTTCTCATCGAAATATTGGCCGTATGAGCTGTTGCAAAGTCTTGTTTATAAAAGGCAATATCACGCTCCCTGTCTGTTAATTATAATTGTATTCACGTATGTTCGGGCGTCAAGTGTTGACTCGAAAAAAATTGGCCCTATAACTTTCTCGGCTCATGGCGCACCATACACCAATTTTTTCGTTATGAAGGGGTAATTCATGAACAATATTAGGTTTTTCAGAGCTCCAATAACGATTATTTTGTGTACATACATATCCCTTAAGGTGGAACCAAGCCTCGTCCGTGAAAAATACTAAATATGGGTCTATTTTGCCATTGTGTACACCACTGAGACTCCACTCACAAAATGTGCGTCTAATTACAGGATCCTCTGGCTGAAGAGAATGTGCTACAGTTATTTTATATGGCTTTAACTTCAGCAATTTGGTAGCTCTTCGCGCAGAGCCATAAGAAATGCCTGGCTGTTGTGAAAGACGCCTAAGTGATTTTGGGGGGAATTCTCCAAACGATGACCGATGTCGTCTAATGTTTCTTCGGTAAGAACCAAACACCGTCTTCTAGATGTCTTAACCTGAACACTTCCTGTGGCTTGAAATTTATTGTAAAGTTGTATTGAATTATTGTATGGCCTGGAACGTTTACACCTGAAAACCTTTCTGCAAATCGTACTTACACTTGGCGAGCTGACTGAGTTAACGCATACAAATCATAAATAAATACACACTCTGCAGTAGAAAACATACACTGAGCCATTATATACTTTGTGACTAACTACAGGACACAGTAATAAATAACATGTAATAACTGAACTACATCTCATCACCTTCAACTCAACACTGCAGAGCAAAACCACGTCAACAGCATGACCTTTTTATAGCAGCAGTGCGTTATCATGTTTCCGCACGTCCAGTGGAAAAAAACACCGCGCAGCCGATTCGTAGTTTCTTGGCTCTCCCGTTATAATATTGCGTCACTGTGATCATTGCCAATCTAAATCAGATGAAATTGAAGGACGCTACTACTAACTCGTTGGAATTTTGTAAATTAAGAGGTCATTAGAATGGCATCGAGCATAAATGCTCCTATTGCATATAGTTACAGCATCTTTTGAAATAGTACCTTAAATTGATATAACTACTAGTTACTTTACCCGGTGTTGCACGGCTGGCTTTTAAACCTCGAAGAACTATTAAGATTATTAATTTCTTTTACTTTCTCCATCCTGCTTATGAGATTTATTCAGTGAACTGAAGATTTTAATGCTAAACCCTAACATTATCTATTATAAGTGCAATTTCGTAAAGCCCTTGCGATATTCGTAGCGGACGAAAAATCCCTTGATATTCAAGGAAATATCGGTGAATGCTTTATTTCTGATTACCTGAACCTCCATCACCACGACAAACTTCCAAAGTGCTCTCTTTGGTACCGTAATTATTTAATAAATTAATAAGGTAACGCTCACGCCACATTAGAAATACCCACATAATCCTGTGACAACAATGAAATGGAGACGAAACTGGGATTTGAAGATCTCGGACCCCCAGCCATTAACTTAAACACTTAGTAAAGGGAATATAAGGTTTGTTCTACACGATTCAGAAACGATTCTGAATTATCTGAGTATGCTAAGTGGCATTTCAACAGGCCATAATAATGAATTTAGAACTAGTTCTGAATTTTCTAATTTGCTGTTCCAACATATTTGGGAACTAGTTCGGAACGAGTGAAATCAGTTCTTGTTCAAGAGTAGGAACTGAAAATTTTGGACATGCGCAAATTGTATAGTCTACTGCCATACTCAGTTAATCCAGAATCGATTCTAATCGCTTGGTAAAAACCTGCCAGAGAGTATAGAGAAAGTGATATACTCTCTGTATTCAGCAAAAAAAAGCCTTATTACCTGGAGGTATGAATTTGAATATGCAATTTATTCCTCCATGGGTGATTACGTCTATAATCGGAATATCAAGGTGTTTGTTATTTTAGCTCTAAGCAAAGCTAGGTTGATCACCTTCTTTCTTTCGTCCTTGCAATTGATATTGTGGAATGAAGAAGGCCATGACAGAACGGTTCATGTAGTGTCCAACCACACACAATTCCGAATTAGTTCTGAGAGCGTGCTCGACTGGCGAATTGCATACGAATGGGTTCGTATATTGGTTCGGAATGTGTTCAGAAGCGAGTGTTGGAACAAACTTATTGTCTATAACCATCGAGAAAGGTAGTTCTCTTGGTGTTTAAGCATTGAGTGGTTTTCGATGAACATAATCCTCCTTTGTTATATGTTTAGTATACTTTGTTCATAAACATGATCAAAACACAGAGTAAATACAACAAAAATTATTTACATAAATGTTATTAAAAGGAACTGGATTTGCTACATACATCTGTAGAGCTAGAATGAGGGTTTTTGGATGTGTTGATATTAAAATTCTGCAACATTCAAGATTTTCTATTTCATTCGTTTTATAACTTTTTTTAAAGTTGCACCGATTTTCAAAAATTTTCCTCGTTTAATGTTTATAACAACATTTTATAGGTACACATTTAGTGGGACAAACTACTTGGTATAGATCAGCCGTAATTGCAATGAAAATGGGATTTGAAATGAAGTAGAAAAAAAAGTCATCAGAAATTTCTGAGCTTCCTCATTAACATCTCGTGCTTATTTTTTTTTTAATATAGAGTCAACTGAAAAATTCAACGCCACGGCCGGGATTTGAACACGGTTCTCCCACTCTCCGTGCGGTTGCACCGAGCGGGAGAACCGTGTTCAAATCCCGGCTTTGGTGTTGAATTTTTCAGTTGACTCTATATTAAAAGAACTTGCCTAAGACCGGGCTAAGGTCTATTAAAAGTATAATTAATTTATATAATAACAACAACAAAAATAATTAAAATCTCGTGCTTACTTCACAGGTTATTTCTCCTTCAATTTAAATCATATATTGGCGACTTTTCAGGTACCTATAAACTTTCTCCTACTAAATTCCTATAAAATAATTTTGTAAACCCTCACTTGAAAAATCAATGCAATTTTAAAAGAAGTATAAAACATCACCAGAACACGTAAACAGTATTATATATTTGGTTTTTCTGCATATTAAAACTGAGATTTTATTTCAGCTACTTTGACTCTTACAATTATTTTTTTAAAAGTCGAGAAAGCACTTTGTGTCACTGTACATATTTAGGATTTCTTACAGTTCATCATATTAGTCTAGTCATTAGAAACTCATGAACACTTATAGACTCCATTATGACGAAGTTAATTTCTTTACGTTATTTTTACCACGCTTTGGGCGTCAATTTGAAGTAGTTTGCATTGAAGGAGTTGTATCGTATTTCAACTGTTGGGGAGCCGAACATGTAGTTGCAACCGCACGTATAGCAAACAGTTTCCGGTAGCCGTCGCCCCAAATGTACTTTCAGGTGGCCTTTGCCCCAAGTTTAAAAATAATAGCTTTATAATTTGAGTGTTTCTTTAGATATTATATATTTATGTTTGCCTCGGCTGCGTCAGTATTATTGTTAGAGACATGGAAGTCTTGGCAGGACGTGATGCGATAAGAATGTAGGCTTACGCATATTTTAACTTTTAATTCACTCCTTTTTATTAATCCTTGACACAAATTAATTAGCACTTCACTGATATAGAGAGCTGTGAGATTCTTTTTTTATTAATTAATTTCACTTTTTACCACGTAAAACTATTTTTCGTCTCACACGAATATATATTAAATCTCTCGAGGAAGCATCTTGCAACCGGTTACTATCACTGTCTGCAGGCAATTGACTAGATTTCAACCGTCTAAACTTGTATATTTCTGTATTTCAAGTCTCTGATTGGCTAATCCTACTCCAATAGAATATCTGCATTTAACTAAAGCTTTTACTGGTCGTTGATTGGCTATTTTTATAAATTGTCACTAAAATTACATTAATGCTTCCAAGAATCACAAATAACATTTAAACTCTCAAACTCATTATTGCCTCAAGGCTACCTCATTGTTACCTCATTGTTAGCAACGTTTAACTTATTCTCACAGCTCCTACATTATTAAACTACGTAATACATTCATATAGCATTATTGAACATGTATACAATAATATAAACATATACAATGACTGATACAGTTTTTAGATATTGTTACATACACATATTGGTTTAAGACGGACTGTTATTCAAATTTATATTTTATTAATTTGACTGAAATCATTTAAATGTTAAGAATACTGCCTCAAATAGTGATGACATCAGCCGTTGCTAGGAGGCTATCTTTCTTTCCAAACAACTGATTGTTATGCAGTTTGTGCTGTATATTTGTCTACTGCTTTGGGAGAATGTTATTTTGAAAAGTCTACATTAATTATTTATCAATCCTAGATAAATACCATTGTTAGGAATACAGTTATACTTACACCGTGTAGAGGTTATTTTACTGTTAACAGTTACTAAATAATTATAGTGGTAAATATAGCCGTCTTAAGCGAGCATTACGTTATAACATGGTTGTGAAACTGAATGAAATAATAGCATATTTTGAAGACGAATTGAGACTGGTAAAGAAAGGTAAAGATGCTGTTGAGTCTAATCACGTCTTAGCCGTGACATATGATGGGGAAATTTCCTATTTGCGAGGCCAGATTCAAGCCAGCATGAAAAATAAATCTTACAATGTAACATAACTATGGAATACTTTTGTATATTTTGTCCTACAAATGAAAATGAGTAGTATTATGCAAATTTTTTAGTACCCATAGACAACATAAAAGCGTAAAGCCCATATCGAACTAACCTCACAGTTGCATATGTTTGGAATAAATATCCATAGGGTAAAACTTTATTTTATGCTCCGGTGAGGAATTTCGCTTAACGTATTTAAATATATTAAAAACATAAGCTGTTTTTTTTGTAGAGTAAATGCCAAATTTCGAGGAAAGCAAAAATAGTTTTCTTGCGTGCATGTGTATTGTTTGCCCAAGCTGTAATGAACAAAACCAAGGGTGTTAGATGACATAATAAAGTATAAAAGTGTAATGTAATACAATAAAGGGTGGTACATAATGTAAAAAAGTAAAAAGAGAGTATCTCTGAAACCAGGTGGTTCAACACAAATGATTATTTTCGTTATATTATTACTAAAGCATACCTAACTTAACCTCAATAACTGAATATAAGTTCAGCAATGCACACTTGCTTAAAAATGTAATTAATGAATAAAAATACTTGTAACTGTAAGCAAATGTGGCGTAATTAAGTTCTATTGGAGGTATAAAGACTTAAGTCAGGTTAAATTATCATCTTATGAAAATAAAAGTGGGATTTATCTAGGCAGTTTTTAGACTGGAGTTCACTACAGTGTTTGCAGGCAGGAACAAAACACATAACCAATGCGAGAGAAACGCTCTTGGTCCTGCTTCAGCTATTGGAAACACCTTGCCTCTGCCCAAAGTAATTGAAAGTAACATATTACAACGCAATTACACTAAATTATTAATAGTTATATGAAAGACTTCCAAAACCTCGCTGTAGGAATCAATGTTGTTTAGAAAGCAAGATGGCGATCTCCACGGCAACGGCTAGCTCTGACGTCAGACTGAGTCTATAGTGGTGTTATCTATATCACATAGATAATGATTACGTAACTATTATATAAGGAAAAGAAAACGTGTCCATATAATATTCTATTAAGAAATAATAACGAAAAAACAACAAGCGAGTAGTTTTTCACCTGAAGTGTCTTCATTTTAATAGTTAATGCACAATTCTTTGAATGATTTATCCGCTGCAATAATTACGTCTATTTTAGGCTAACAAATATGTTCTTATAACAAGAATACATTAGTTGTATCATTTTTTTTATTTGTGGACGCTCTTTATTTACTATGGTCCTTAGCGTCCCATTCTATATTGGGCGTGAAAGACCGGAAATTTTGCTCAAAGGCCTCTTTATCAGGCTCGAGGTTCTTTTACATGCCGTAAATCTACGACACGGGACCACCGGCTTTACTTCCCTTCCGAAGGAAGCCATTCTAAGGATTTTTACCCCCGAAAAAAATCCATCGTCCTCTGCCGGGTTTGAACCCGCGACCTCGGGAATTAGACCATGGTAACCACTACACCACGGAAGACGACATTGTATCATTGCTGATGAATACAACTAAGATATTAGTGCATTATCGTTACTTAAATTGTTAACGCAAGGTAACTTGGCATTTATAACCGTTACAAATAAATAATGTTTGGTCATACGCCTAGTATATTACTATTTTTGTAAGTTGGTTAAACTGTATTAGTTCAAGCTTTTTGAAGAGCATGGAACATATAGAAAAGTCACTAAGGTTTTGTTCTCATAGAATGTAACTAAGTTTCTTTTAAAATTTATTACTTTGAGTATGATTTAAAAGTTGTGCACTTTAAATCGCTTTAATTCACACAGAAACTCTGACGTGGAGAAATCTCATTTGCCGTTGATTCAAAGGGTTTCTCATTAGTCTTCTTATTTGACCTGGATTAGCACATCTTATGTTTTGAAATGAATCTTTGGTGACCGAGTTAGACCAGGAATGCAATATTTTGAACAGTCTGGTAATGTATTGGTATGACCGTTGTGTGAAACCGTAGTGCTGAAGGACGTACATTGCGTTTACATCTCGGGGCAAACCTAAGGCTTATATTACTGGAGCAAGATAGACAAGTTTACGTTTGTGTCATTCTGGAACTGTTTGTTGAGTTGCCGAAGCTTTTACATCCTCGAGAGGGACCCCACCGCTCTGCTGTTTGAAGTTCATCCCTTTTCTCTTTGTTAGACCGACCTGTAGATAACCAAGTTGCAGATAGGTGTATACACTGATAATGTTTTGTTAGATCAAACACCAGATATTAAGTTTTTACGTCCCCAGTTTGACATGCAAATTAACTGGAAAGTTCGTGTAGAGCACATTATTACAAAACTATGTTCGACAATTCTTTGTATTTATATCACTGAATTATGTTTGTTCAAACGTGCATTAAAAGTGGTTTATTATGCTTATTTTAAAGTCAATAATGAAACATGCGGACGTTTGCTCGTATTATCACATTCCGAAGAAAACATAAAGAGTAATGTTCACACTGAATAAAGCAGCACACGAATAGGTGCCATTTACAAACATAAAAAAAGATTACAAAGGTAATGCAATTTAAAGGAAAACAACCTTAAGTGAAAAAATTGTCATTGATGGTGCCATTCTGGAAAACAAAAGTGAAGCTTTTATTAATTAGGCTGTTTTTGATATATGAAAGAACAATAGATCAAGAAAAGTAACTCTTCAGATTCATATAGCTAATTCGAACAATTAATAGAACGGTAATTACAAGAGAGTGGAAACAAAACGTACTAAAGTTCTATAAAACTATGGCCCACCCAACACTTAACATATGGATCAGAGAATTCAACTGAGTAAAAATCAAAGAAAGAAAACAGAAGAAGCTGAAATGAAGTTATTCACAGAGCTGTTTTTTTTTAAAAAAAATTTATGGACGCTCTTTAGCTGCTGTGGCCCTTAGCGTCCCATTCTATTTTGGGCTTGAAAGACGGTAATTTTGCTCAGAGGTCTCTTTATCAGACTTGAGGTTCTTTTACATGCCGTAAATCTACGACACGGGACCACCGGCTTTACTTTCCTTCCGAAGGAAGCATGCTAAGGATTGTTATGCCCGAAAAAATCCATCGTCCTTCGCCGGGTTTGAACGCGTGACCTAGGGAACCATAGGCTAGTATGGTAACCACTACACCACGGAGGACGACACACGTCACATCCCTTAATCCAAACAAACACAAAGAAAGGGTACTGTAATGTTTTGGTGAAATAAGAAGTATAATTGGCAAGGCAACCTATACTAGAACAGTGTAAAATGGAATGAATACCTTCAGTGTCCAATAAGGGCTATCGATGTAATTGTTATGTGTTTACATGCCAGTAAGATGGTTTACATTACAGCAGTAGCAATTGCAAAGCGCATTAAGTTTAACATTGAACGAGCTGATAAAACACACGTCACTCCGAAAGCGAAAGACGTGATGTCCTCCAACTGGTTTTGAAAGTGAAAGTGACACAGCCGCTACCATGGGTCAGCAACCCCAACGTTACCAGCATGTATTTTTTATGTTCTCGAAAAACCTAAATTATCTTTGCAGGAAATGACTACAGAGAAAATGGAAGTTACAAAATGTGTTCCAAATAACGAGATCTATAACTGATTTAAATTAATATAACTTCTCTTTCACCCGGTATATATGTGATATAGGTAATAGTAATAATACTAAACAAAAACCTAAAGAAGAAATAAATAACCTAGAACCCATCAGCATAAAACATTGATAATGAAATTAACGAAACAATTCCTGATTTTCAACGAAAGTTCATACAGTCGACTCGCGGTAGAAACCTAATACTGGTGACTATAGAAAATGTATTTTAACTTGTTCCTCCAAAGAATGTTGTAGCGCTGAAAAGATTTAACGCTTGAAGGAAGGAAAATAAGTAGAAGAGTTCTTTTTCTGAGTATCAGTGACACATCGATAGCTCGTATTTCATGCACCCTAGGTTTTCGTTTTCCAGCTCCTTGCTTCCAGACAGAGATGAAGCACAGATATAAATTAACTTACGCTGTCTCTTTGGCGTTTAACTATGTCCGCAACACTCAGCCTTCATGTGATATATTCCGCTTTATATCTATTTAAACTAAACTTTCTTTGACCTGATGAAGCGTAATATTTTACCAACGTTTCTTGCTAACATTGTCAAGACTGTCACCGCAGAACTGCAAGAGCTGTTAGTCCTAAGATTAAAGTACTATTTACATAGATGAAAATGGGGCAGAGAAATAGAAAAGGAGGGTTACTGCTAAATTCCTAACCTAACATCTATATTTGAAAGTAGATACAGTCCTTCGCAAATATTTTGTCCAATATGAATTGTTTGCCGTTAGGTTGGTATTATACCTCCTCTTGTCGTCATGAAACAGAAAACTCTACAGGCGGTTCCTTCTGCAATGAAAAGGAAGTGTTGCTTTTCTATAATGCTGCAAAATATCGAGGTAAAGATATACGGCGTAAACATATGAGCACAATTCTTTCATTGTTTTAGCTACCTGTGTCGCTGTTGCATAAAAATATTGCTAGTTTGGATTCCAAGTATTATAGCAGGAATGATTAGTCCCAACCTAATCTACATGATAGGTAAAGGATATTTGGTGGGTCCCATTCCTAATGCGATGCTTACATAGGAAGAGTTTAATTGGGCGTCATTTTATCACACACATTTTTTGCAAGGAAGTGTATAGTTTTACATAAAAAAAATCTGATGTGATACATTCACATGACTTTCTCTAACCTCTATTTTTATTAGAGGGCATACAAACTATTCTTACTAAAGCCTATATTTCTATCTACTACGTTTTATGCAAATAAATCTTTGCAGAAATATGTGCATTACACATTTCGTTATAGATACAAATGGAGCAGCGATAGTCAAAGGTTAAAGGACTGGATGCTGTACGTTGACCTTAAAATTCATACTGTTTTTCCATGCAATCGCGAGGAACAACTGAATGTTGAAAGGACTTACGCGGTGAAGTAAAATTATAATCTGTGTAAGCCTACATTCTTCAGTCGCACCACAACCCTGCAAAGACATCCATGTCTCTAACAATAATACTGACGCAGCCGAGGCAAACACAAATATTTAATATTTAAAGAATCAGTCAAAAATGACAAAGTAAATACTCCCACTTCAAATTGGCTTTCCATACGAAACAAACCTTCATCAATGTTGCAAAGTTTCAGACGTTCAAGTCTTGTTTGTGACGATCGTGAAAACAAAGTAGTGTTAACATTTTCTACAAAATGGATGAAACTGAAATAGATCTATGTTAAACTAATTCATTTTGAAGGGTTTAACCGCAACAGAAGTACAAAACATTTGACATTAAAAGGTTTTTCCCTTTCGCTTTCAAGGTTAAAAAAGCGGGTTGTTGAATTTAAGCGTGGTGTACATCCATTCAAGATGAGCGCTCAGGGCGTTGAAGCCGTTGGTGGTTCGACAATTTTGAAGCCCTACCGTTTGCTTCAAATTTTGATCTGCTATCTCCAAGTTGCATCTATTAGATAACGTTTAATGTTTCCTGCTTTGTTAACGAGTTCTACGAAGTCGTCATTTCCCAACTCGTTCTGCGTTGTCTGGTCCGCCAGCTGCTTCAGTGGTATAGCTATGAGTTCTTTGTCTCAGGGTATACGCGAATGCAATGTAAACGGATAACACCAGTTGAGTTAACTGATAAATTTTAATGTTGACTAAAATATTCTGTTTGAAAGGAGTCGCCGACTGTTGAATTAAAGAATGAAATTATTTCTATAATAGTAATAATAACAATATTAATAATAATTATAATAATAATGTTGGGAAGCGTCAGTTGCCTAAGTCGCAGAAATTTTACCTGAAAAGATCCCTCACAACAGCTGCTAAATCCTTCTAACACATAGGTGCTATTCAACTTAAAAATGAAACTAAAAAGCACAAGAGTCGTCACAAGAGTATGTCACAGGATTAATTAAGTAAGTGTGATTTAGAATACATCCTCTTTTCTTAACTTAAGCTCCGCCTACCAATCGCTACCCCTACCAACTTTCCTACGTACGCGGTCCAATCCTAAAACTCTACGTATGCGTATCTGACAGTTTCTATGCGGTAGCTTGCTCGAATTTAAGAATTTCATTACTTTTCTAATTTACAGAATTCCTGTCTACGTGACTTTTCAAACGTACTGAACTCAACCTTAACTGTATTCCAGGAACCTTTATGCTAATGCGTTCGTTACTCGGCTGACACTAATGACTTTCCTTGACATGACACGGTAATGACCTTTTTCTCCGGACAAATGTTTCAACTCAGGCTTACTACATTATTCATTGATTTATCTTGAAGCGAATACTTTGACCCAAGATTACATGGATTGTACAAGGAATAATGGCTCGAAGATATATTCATAAAAATAATTAACAACCGTATTCTTTACTTTAATAACTCAACACGTGAATCTCACACAAATGGTTACAATTATCAACCCTTGTTCATTCACTATTTCATTTTAGTGTTTACAGTTTCCATATTTATTATTCAATTACAATTTTTTACAATTTGCTTCCTGCTCTCACATTTATAGATTAATAGTTAAACGTCAAGAATAATTATATCTATCCGACGATAAATCTTTACCGATACCCATTTACAAAAGAGAATTTTAAATATATTTAGCCGAAAGAGAATTTTGTGTACCGTGGAATGCCTCTATCTGACGTGATCCTGCTTGTTTCCCTCGGTGAAGACAGACTGGTTCGTCCTGCTACCCAGCACGTTGGAGCAGATGTCGAGCAGATCGAGAATGTTTTGCGCGTGCGCAGTCGACGGGTCTCGTGGCGTGACCTACTACGTGAGTCCAAACTTGTGCTGGTTCTTGTAGTGAACTAGTTGCAGAACTACTACGTTGATCATTGCACGTCTTTTTGTCGCATTCGGCAGCGTTCCTTTGATACATGCCCGTCGCGTAGTGTATATTTCTCCTGGGAGGGTGGATTTGGCACAATCTTACTATCATTTCTTTATTTAATTATTTATATCTTTCTGTCAATAAATACGGTATCAGCATCCAAAGACCGCTCAATGATCGCCGATTGAAGGCAGCCACGCCAGTTGGCTGATGTTACAAAGACCTCGATGGGCCGAGTCCACTACATTTTATACGAAGTTTTGGATATGACAAAGCTTTCCACTCGATGGGTGCCGTGTTTGGATAAAAAATGCATTTGAATAAACATTTCTCAGATATGTGTAAATGTGACTCATCATTACACACCAAAGACGAAGGAGCAATCCAAACAGTGAGTGGTAACAGGCGAAAGTGCACCAAGGAAGCAAAAACGGTTCAATCTGCAGGAAAAGTCATGGCTGTTTCTGGGATTCTCATGGAATGAGTTTATAGACTACCTCCAGAAACGCAGAACCATCATTGAGGAGCATTACGTTTCTACTGGATCAATTAAAGGATGCTAATGCGCCTTCACACATATCTGGGACAGTTGCTGCAAAATGGCATGACCATCGCTTCCAAGTGCTTCCACATCCACATATTTGGATTTGGTTCCCGATTACTTTTTGTTCCCAAATCTGAAGAAATAGCTGGGTGGACGAAGATCAACATCAATTGATGTTCTGAAGCTGAGACAGGTGCTTAATTTGTACCATTGGATACATTTTACTGAGGGCACTAACAAATTGGAAAGTCGTTGGACGAATGTATTGTACGTTGAAAAAAGATCTATTAAATGTTATATTTTCTTGTTCTGGCTAGACATTTTAGAACTCCCCTCGTATTGCCCACTCAGAGAAAACTATAAAGCAATGTATATATTCCAATCTTTCGAGGGCGAGAGAAAACCTCACCATGGTAACTTGTTCATGCCAGAACCCGATCGTGAACCCGCATGTTGGAAGGCAGACAGGTTACCGCTTTGCCATCACCATAAACAAACGATAATCAACGGCATCTTACCACTTCTTACAAATTTACTTGTTTGCTACCATTAGTCCATGCTTGCAATATGAACAACATCGTCGTAGAAGTGAAGAGTTACAAATTTGTTCGCAATTGAGTTTATTACACATTGGATGGGATGGGATTGACAACGGAGGGGACTCGGCACCAATTCAGAATGGATATGGCACCTACGTCCCACGAAGAGGCGTCTCCGGGAGGAAGGATGAGACGAGAGGAGACATCAGGGGGCCGAACCAGGAGCGACGGCACAGCAATGACATGGTCCCTAAGTTTCCAGATAGAGATCCCCGGCAGACGGACATGCAGACCAGGGACCCCACCCCAAAAAAGAGAGGCCAATGCCCCTAAGAGGGCTCGGATACCCCGGCAGCCAGCCGAAAGCCGAGAACGGAGAGAGTCACAAAGAGTATCCTTTTCCCCCCTGCCACACTGCACAGAAACACCATCGACGTTTCCGACACTGAAAGAGACCAACGGGATGAAAGATGATGAAATGAAGAATGGAACAACATAGAGGGACAGGAAATTCGGGAGATGGAAGAGACCACTCGTCTGAGACCCGGGAAAACCCCCAAAAACCCATGGATCAGAGTGGACGGTCCCGGGGATCGTACACATTGCATGCTCTTATATTATATCTATTCATTTTAATGCATTTTAATATAATTTGCCATTGTCACCTAATTGTATATCTTTGTTCAGATTTAATATTCGCGAAAATTAGCTATACAAAACGCATGTTTTTCCACTGATAAAGTCTGAAATAACTATTCTACTATGCGATACATTAGAATCCTCAGTCACAGACACTCTGATGAAGATAAGGATGATTTGGATTGTATATTTTAAAGATTTCCGCATCTCAAAACCGGAGGTAATTAAGAATATATAAGGGCCATTCAAATAAAACCCGGTCACTTGTGTAAAGTAACGGTAACGATTTTATTAACTCAAAAATAGTCGCCAAAACTATTAGCATATTTATCCCATTGCGACACTAGCCGGTCGATTCCATCTTTGAAGAAGCTAGTAGGCTGCTGTTGGATCCAGCCTGGACCCATTCACACACTTCGTCGTCCGTTGTGAATCGATGTCCGCAAATAGCTTGTTTTAGAGGTCCATAAACATGAAAGTCACACGGTGAAAGGTCAGGACTGTACGGTGGATGTTCCAGCGTTTCTCATCAAAACTGCTCCAATGTCGTCTTCACCGCATTGGCAGTGTGTGGGCTGGTATTATCATGCAGGAGAATAACGCCATCGAACAACATGCCTGGGCGTTTCGACTTGATGGCTCGTCTGAGGTTCTGTAAAGTGGCTTGATAACGCTGGGCATTGATGGTGGTTCCCCGTTCCAGGAACTCGACAAGCAGTGGGCCCTTGTGGTCAAAAAGGGACATCATGACCTTACCAGAACTGGTGTGCACGGCCTTTGATTTCTTTGGAGGTGGTGAAGTTGCATGTTTCCACTACTTGCTCTGACGCTCCGGTTCAAACTGGTGACACCATGTTTCGTCACCAGTGACAATATGCGACAGAAAGCCGTATTCCTCCTCATGATAACGTTGCAGATGACTCAAAGACAGCGCCATTCGAGTATTCCGCTGTTCGGCGGTCAGTTGGTGGGGAACCCGCTGCACACAAACTTTACGAGATTTCAAGTGTTGATGCATTATGGTGTGAATTGTGCCCACGCTAATACCCAGTAACCAATGGATCTCGTCCATGGTGATTCTGCGGTTGCCCAAGACTAAATCATTCACTTCCGCAATCATTTCAGGTGTGATGACACGATGAGCCTGTCCAGTACGAGCATTGTCTCCCAGTAACTCGCGCTCCCCAAGGAATATTTTGCGCCATTCCACCACTCTTGAACGACACAGACTGTACTCACCATACACAGCCTTCATCCGTCGATACATTTCACGGCTTCCAACTCCCTCCGCGGCTAAACATCGAAACACTCCTCGTTGTTCCTGCTTACTCGCCTTCATGTTCAGTAGTGGACATAACTTGTGTGACCACCTCCTCTTCGGCGTGAAATCACACTGTCGCTATGCAACGTCAAACGTTACGCATGCTGCAGTCGCTCTACCAATAGATGGTGCCACCATACACGCAGTTACATGTGGCACCTTTCGTGTAATGCAAAGTTAGACGTACTGACCAGGTTTCATTTGAATGCCCCTCATATGTTGGTAAAGTAACTAGTGAATTTTCGGGCGCAGGACCGAAGCCTCCCGTAACCAGGTAAGCTTAGCAGGTAACAACCCCCAAGCCTCCCGCGAAACCGGTGTAATTAGCCAGCAGGTGGGGTGGAATGGGTATGCTTAATTTTTTCCTTGATTTCTTTCAGTGCACGGCAAATTAGTTCACAGTTAACATGTTTTCCGACGAGATTGAAATTACGGTGAGTAGGAAAAAACTTCAAGAATGGAATACGTGAAGTCGATTTCTTATAGAACCAAACCTAGAAATACATGGAAATAAAATCTAAAAGGAAAAATACCGCTTATTTTAAAGGCAAAAATACATATTGCTGTATGATATAGGTTTAGAATGTCAAAATAACGAAGCATCTAAATGCGGATCCATTGTGAGTAAATTACAGAAAATAAAGAAATAATGACGAAGCTGATAAATGTGGAATCCTTTGGGGTGCGAGGCAGTTCGCCTCCTCGTGGTGCACCCTGGGTAACGCTAAACGAACTGGAACAACAACCACTAATTCAAATTTAAGCATTAAAGGTTCATTTTCTTTTGGCACTAGAGCCGTGTTTCTTTGTTATTAATCATAAACGCAAAAAATGCAACATCTTCCACCCGTATGTAATGCTTCATCAAATATTATAAACACCAAACTGGAACTGTTACCTGTTTCGACCGGGAGGCTTTGGGCCTATGTAATTAGGGACTGGAACTGCTACCTGCTTTGGGGAGGCTTGGGGGTTATGTAATTAGGGACCTTTAAGGGTCCGGGAGGCTTCGGGGCTATTTTTCTGACCGCGGGAGGCTTCGGTCCCGCACCCGAATTTTCTGTGTTCCACAAGTCGTCGTTCTGCTTTTAATTTTAGCGACTCTTTAAGTATTAATTTAATTAATAGACTATAGTAACTGAGCTAAGATAAGTACGATTGTACTAATAGTTAAATATTAATATATTTCTTTTTTGTTTCTCTCCGGCCTACTTGTATAGGCGATATCAATATCGACTTTCACCATTTTCACATTCATCAATTCATTTTCAGAATTGTTATAAACATGTACATGTGTATGTGTGCGTGAATGAGAAAAAGAGAGACAGAAAGAGAGAGAGAGAGAGAGAGAGAGAGAGAGAGAGAGGGAGAGAAAACAACATCACTCAAAAACGAAAAGTCGGTAAATAAGAAAACTTGGTATTTAAGTTCAGCATCTTCAAGGACGCGACAGAAGATTTTCACGAAATTCTCCATCACATGCAAAGTTCGTTATTTTAAATTTTCTCAAAAATGACTATTGATTTTGATTAAAATATCACACGTTAGTAGGTTATTTAGAAGAGAGCGAGGCCACTTTTTTGCGCATGTATGGGAAAGGATAGGGAAAACGAGGCTAGATGGGAAGGTTCAAGGAGGAAAATGCGTTTATATGGGGAAGATAGGAATACGACGACCAATACTATGCTAGACAGGGTTGAAGGAGGGAAATACGTTTATATGGAAGAGATAGTAGAGAGCTGTTAGGTTAGACAGAGGCTGAGGAGCATGGTTTATATGAAAAGTATAGGAAAAACGAGGAGAGGTATTACACTAGACAGAGTTGAAGGGTAGAGTATGTCTTTTATATGAGAGAGGTAGGGAACAGGAGGAGGGGTGTTAGGCTAGACAGAGGTTGAAGGGTAGAGTATGTATTTTATATGAGAGAGGTAGGGAACAGGAGGAGAGGTGTTAGGCTAGACAGAAGAGCTTATCTTTATATATGAGACAGTTAAGGAACAGGGGGTAGGGATGATTGGCTAGACAGAGGTCAAGAAGTAGAGTATGGTTTATATGAGATATAGGAAAACCAGGAGAGGTATTAGGCTAAGGAGGTTGAGTATGCGTTTATAAGGAGAGACGAGAAAACAGAGAGATCCTATGCTAGGATAGACAGCTGTTAAAGGTAGAATGTGTTTTCTATAGGTTAGATAGGAACCCAAGGAGAGATACTCAGCTAGACAGGAGCAGGCGGGAAATGCGCTTTATGAGAGGCAAGGGATACGGGGAGAGACGCTAGACTAGACAGAGGTTTAGAGTATGCGTTTATATGTATGAGGGATATAGGGACAGGAGGAGAGATATTAGGCTAAGGAGGTTGAGTAGCCGTTTATAAGGAGAGATGAGTAAACGAAGAGATCCAATGCTAGGATAGGCAGGTGCTAAAGGTAGAATGTGTTTTATATATGCTAGATAGGAACCCAAGGAGAGATAGACAGGGGGCAGGAGGGGAATGCGCTTATGAGAGGTAGGGGATACGGGGAGTGGTGTTAGGCTAGACAGAGGTAGAGGAGTAGAGTATGGTTTATATGAGAGGTATAGGGAAACGAGGAGAGTCGGTAGGCTAGACAGATAGTGAAGCAGTAGGAATATGGACTTATATACAGGAGATATAGGGAATAGGAGATGCTAGACCTTGAAAGCGACTTTAGGCGAGAATTTCATGGAAATATGTTTCATGTCAATGTTAGAGCGCTAATTCTAGACATGCTCATCACGTAACCTATTCAGGGAAAAGGTGACTCGCTCAGGGGAAAAAGGTGACCAGCAAAGGGAAAAACGTGACCAGCAAAGGGAAAAAGGTGACCAGCAAAGGGAAAAAGGTGACCAGCAAAGGGAAAAAGGTGACCAGGAAAGGGAAAAAGGTGACCAGCAAAGGGAAAAACCTGACCAGCAAAGGGAAAAACGTGACCAGCAAAGGGAAAAACGTGACCAGCAAAGGGAAAAAGGTGACCAGCAAAGGGAAAAAAGTGATCAGAAAAGGGAAAAAGGTGACCAGCAAAGGGAAAAAGGTGACCAGCAAAGGGAAAAAGGTGACCAGCAAAGGGAAAAACGTGACCAGCAAAGGGAAAAGGTGACCAGCAAAGGGAAAAAGGTGACCAGCAAAGGGAAAAAGGTGACCAGCAAAGGGAAAAAGGTGACCAGCAAAGGGAAAAAGGTGACCAGCAAAGGGAAAAAAGTGACCAGCAAAGGGAAAAACGTGACCAGGGAAGGGAAAAAGGTGACCAGCAAAGGGAAAAAGGTGACCAGCAAAGGGACAAAGGTGACCAGCAAAGGTAAAAAGGTGACCAGCAAAGGGAAAAAGGTGACCAGCAAAGGGAAAAAGGTGATCAGCAAAGGGAAAAACGTGACCAGCAAAGGGAAAAAGGTGACCAGCAAAGGGAAAAAGGTGACCAGAAAAGGGAAAAAGGTGACCAGCAAAGGGAAAAAGGTGACCAGCAAAGGGAAAAAGGACACCAGCAAAGGGAAAAACGTGACCAGCAAAGGGAAAAAGGTGACCAGCAAAGGGAAAAAGGTGACCAGCAAAGGGAAAAAGGTGACCAGCAAAGGGAAAAAGGTGACCAGCAAAGGGAAAAAGGTGACCAGCAAAGGGAAAAAGGTGACCAGCAAAGGGAAAAAGGTGACCAGCAAAGGGAAAAAGGTGACCAGCAAAGGGAAAAAAGTGACCAGCAAAGGGAAAAACGTGACCAGGGAAGGGAAAAAGGTGACCAGCAAAGGGAAAAAGGTGACCAGCAAAGGGACAAAGGTGACCAGCAAAGGTAAAAAGGTGACCAGCAAAGGGAAAAAGGTGACCAGCAAAGGGAAAAAGGTGATCAGCAAAGGGAAAAACGTGACCAGCAAAGGGAAAAAGGTGACCAGCAAAGGGAAAAAGGTGACCAGCAAAGGGAAAAAGGTGACCAGCAAAGGGAAAAACGTGACCAGGGAAGGGAAAAAGGTGACCAGCGAAGGGAAAAAGGTGACCAGCAAAGGGAAAAAGGTGACCAGCAAAGGGACAAAGGTGACCAGCAAAGGGAAAAAGGTGACCAGTAAAGGGAAAAAGGTGACCAGCAAAGGGAAAAAGGTGATCAGCAAAGGGAAAAACGTGACCAGCAAAGGGAAAAAGGTGACCAGCAAAGGGAAAAAGGTGACCAGCAAAGGGAAAAAGGTGACCAGCAAAGGGAAAAAGGTGACCAGCAAAGGGAAAAAGGTGACCAGCAAAGGGAAAAAGGTGACCAGCAAAGGGAAAAAGGTGACCAGCAAAGGGAAAAAGGTGACCAGCAAAGGGAAAAAGGTGACCAGCAAAGGGAAAAAGGTGACCAGTAAAGGGAAAAAGGTGACCAGAAAAGGGAAAAAGGTGACCAGCAAAGGGAAAAAGGTGACCAGCAAAGGGAAAAAGGTGACCAGGAAAGGGAAAAAGGTGACCAGCAAAGGGAAAAAGGTGACCAGCAAAGGGAAAAAGGTGACCAGCAAAGGTAAAAAGGTGACCAGCAAAGGGAAAAAGGTGACCAGCAAAGGGAAAAAGGTGATCAGCAAAGGGAAAAACGTGACCAGCAAAGGGAAAAAGGTGACCAGCAAAGGGAAAAAGGTGACCAGAAAAGGGAAAAAGGTGACCAGCAAAGGGAAAAAGGTGACCAGCAAAGGGAAAAAGGTGACCAGCAAAGGGAAAAAGGTGACCAGGAAAGGGAAAAAGGTGACCAGTAAAGGGAAAAAGGTGACCAGCAAAGGGAAAAAGGTGACCAGGAAAGGGAAAAAGGTGACCAGCAAAGGGAAAAACGTTACCAGCAAAGGGAAAAACGTTACCAGCAAAGGGAAAAACGTTACCAGCAAAGGGAAAAACGTTACCAGCAACGGGAAAAACGTTACCAGCAAAGGGAAAAAGGTGACCAGCAAAGGGAAAAACGTGACCAGCAAAGGGAAAAAGGTGACCAGCAAAGGGAAAAAGGTGACCAGCAAAGGGAAAAGGGCAGGGAAAAGGCGGTCCTCTCACGGGAAAAGCTAACCCACTCACACTAACAGGTAAGTAATTCAGTTAGTATCACAGGGTAGGACAGGTTCCGGGAAGCGGATATAGCATAGTTCCGTATGATGTTACAGGTAATTCAGAGAGTATCGTAGGTATTTAGGATAATTCAAGTAACATAGGTGTTTAAAGTCACTCAGCTAGTATCACAGGTACTCATGGTAATATAGAGAGTAATTAGATCATAAACATTTCTTATCCAACGTTACAACAATTTATATACTTTTTTCTAAATCTTACAAACTTATTGTACGATGCGGAGAGGGATAAACTGCATATTGGTTCACAAATTGAAAAGCTTTGCGTCAACATACGTTTATTTAAGTTTGTTGTAGATGTCTCTCCCCTTTTATCTAGGCTTGAGACTAGCACTAGGATTGCTCCTAATGGCAGGGTTACCACCTTCCCTTCCATCTTCTTCTTTCTTCATCAGGCGTCTGCTAGTTGCATATCAGCACACGGATAAACTTCATTTTTAAGATTGTAGACTCACGAGAAAATCTTCATCTTCGACTTACATTCTCTTAAGCACTGTTTGTAATACTGTAATGTCCATATGCATAGGTAGTTATCCCATCCTCAGCAATAATTCTTTTATCATCAAAGGGATTCAATGCAATTTTATTCACTTGCACTGTGGTAACAGCATGCTTTCGTGATAGGATTAGATTCATGGGCGTTCTGATGATTTCACAGGTTGTACGACAGTCTGTATAGCTGTCAAACGAAATGTACTGCTTAATAGCTTTTATACCTTTAATCTTTTTATCATTGAGCCTTGAATATCTAAGGCATACATCTTAGGCCGTAGTCCAACAAAGCGTAGGATGATTTTGCTATTAGCCTCATCTTTAAATTTTCCCAATACCTTCTTGTTCTGAGTAGAGTGGCATATATGATTGACAGGGTAATCAGCTGTATCCAGATGCTCAAGAAAACGTAGCTTGTCCTGGTACACATCTTCAGTTGTTACACGATGAATGAATGAATCAGTGTCCATATACATAAGCTTCAGGTTTTCAGCTCCATAATAAGGCAACAACACGTCGTAATGGTAGTTATACATTAATGTCTTGGAGATGTCCAACACACTCATTCCAATGTATATAGGCTTGTTGAACACAATCTGACGAGAGGCCATATGTACAGCAGCTAGATTAGCAGCATATATCGTCCTGTCGATAAACGTAGGCTTGGCGATCAACTTTTCTAGAGTCTTCTCATTGGTCACCAGTCGTATATCCACACGGCTACGCAGGTTCTCCATAGTTTTTCCAAACATGGCGTTGTTAAAGAGCTTATAGAGATCCTTCTCGAAGTCATTTGCAGCTTGTTGTCGTAGCCTGTTGTTAAATTCCACATAAGGTTTCAACCACCGAGACTGTCGGAATTGTAGCACACGATGGATTTTTGTTAGTCGTAGTCCATGACTAAGAGCCTGCTTCAAAGCCATGTAATGCACTACATACTTCTTTCGAGGTCCAAGATGAGGTATCAGTTTCTTTGTAGATGCTTCCAATGGCTTCATACACTCAGGCAGAAAAGGTAGATCGTTGTGTAGATCGTGAAGTTCTGCAGGATATTCGATATCAACTTCTCATATGTACCCATGAGGATCATCTTCTTGTAGTGTTTCTAAGTTGATTTCTTCAGGCGAAACCCACTGAAATCCACCAAAAGGAAGGGCGTGACACATTGCCCACCCATATTGGTTATTGGCGTCCTCATATGTGATAAATTGGGTTGGTCTCGACGGATCAAACTTCTCCATATACGCGTTATTAGCTTCTGCATACCGATGGGAAACTTGACATAAACCTCCTCTTATACCTGATTCCACCATGAGTAGTTGATCGTAATCTTGTAACAGCTCCAGCTTAATTCCTGTATACAACAACATGGCGTCCCATGTAAGTCCTGGAGATGTAAAATAATGCGCGGGGTCAACTTTGTGTGTTTTGAGGGTTTGCTCTCTGAACGTCTCAAAGACATCGGCTAGGAGTAGTACATCTGAGGTTAAGTACAGGTCGCTGTACTCGCCCAGGTTTCTCACATTAAACAGCTCCCATACATTTCTAGCATGATCATAGTCAGCATCACTAATTTCTTCTTCATTTAATCTATTGTAGAAGGTGTGCTTAGGAGGCAAGCAGGTTCGTTCAAAACATCCCAGGAAGTGACGTAATCATAGGGAAATACCCCCTTACGGGTCATCAACTTCAATTTGTCTTCTCCAAAGTACTTTAGTGTTTCAGGATATGAGGTTAGATTTTTTACCAACTTATCCAAGCTTGTACTGAGGAAACGGAAGCTGTCCACAAATCGAAGCTTTATATCTCCTACATACTTGGTGAATGAGATATAGCTTTCTTCAGAGTTAGGAATTACCTCCACACGTTCACTTGTACAACCCAGCTCCTTAACAATGAAATGAGAGTCATATCCGCTAAGGTTATGCATGAAGACTGGTATATATTTAGGTGTTTTACAGGCTAAATTACATTCATTATGAAGACTTCCACGATATTCACCGCTGATGTGATCATGGTCGCGTACTTTATAGTTCCCTTCTGTAAAGGGTTTTCCACACAAGTAGCATGTCGTAGAAGACTCAAAATCCTTTTGCTCTTGATCCGTAAGTTTCAGAGGCTTAGCAGATTTGTATATGTCATCAATCATTTTTGCAAGATATGTCAGGTACAGCATAAACTTCTGAGCAGCATCAGCACCACGATACACATAGGGTTGCTTAGGAAGACCAGTTTCGAGATGTTCAACTCTGTATGTAGGCTTCACGTAAACACAGAAGCTCATTGGTGTGTGCTCTTGATAAGGGGTTGTATAGGAAGTTTCAGGATTGGGTGTACATGTATGGCATGGAGTGAGAATACTCTCAAAATCCGCATAAATGACATAAGGTACTTTCAGCATCCTCTCAACATTTTTAAACTGTACAATTGCTTTCTCCTTGGTAGGCATAACTACCCTCGCAACACCATGTTGATTACAGATTGATGTATGTTCTTGTAGTTTTTCCAGTCCACTTCGTCCATATCGATCATCAAAATGTGTAAAGCAGCGCTTACAAGTATAAACCCGTCCATTACATTTAGTTTTCTGACGTCGAACGAGTTTCTCAAAATTCTTTATATATACGTAGTGATGTTTTCCACAACTGTCACTCAATAGTAGCAGGTCACGATGTTCAGGTAGTTCAATATCAGCAACCTTTATTGGATACACCTCATGCTTCTCATCTAGACCGAAAACGTTAATAGATATCTTGTTAAGCTTCTCAAATTTAGGTATTTGAGAAAGTGGAGTAGGATAGGAAACACTGCTGAAGTCGTACTTATCTTGAAGTTGCTTGTATTTGCTGACGCGTTGAGGCTTGGTGCTGACGAATTTGGCCAGTATAGAGTACATGAAACATTTCTCGTCGATAAAGTTCTGAATGTTTATACACGCTTCTTTAGCTCCGACAGATGACGGTAGTGGTATGTAGGTACTTCCTCGCAACGGGTTGTACTTGTTGATACGAAGTCGAACTCCTTCCACAGTAAGCAAAGCCCAGCTGCTACCCTTAAGCTGAGACTCCTCCATTTCAGTCACCAATTTCTTGAATTTCACTTCCATCGTTGAGTCCAGATCAGTTTCCAGGAAAACAGCTTGATTCCGTGTTTTAAATGTTTTGTCACAGGTTTCTCCAATACTGTTAACAAATCGACACTCAACCAGCAGATTAATTTTAACACTCTTATGAACGCTAAGCTCTTTATGCACAGCCTGGATTATGCGTTGTTTTGCTTCATGCAGATACATATTCAGGTCCTTAGGTGATTCACATCGTATAAAATACGATTTCAATCGTCCTTCGAATGAAGTTTCGTATTCTTTCATGTCACAGTCCTCCATTGTTGACAGTAACTGATGTTTAGTGGGCTCCAATCTTCTTTTCTTCTGAGGGATGCTTATTTCACATATATCTTCGTGTCGCTGTCCCTTATAACAATCTTTGAAGGTTACATTACAATGTTTACATTTGAAGAGCTTCTTGCAGCTCATCTCGTGTCTTCTCTTGTCATAACCTCGGAGGAACTTCTTCCCACATTTTCCGCATGCATATCCAGTAGCGCTTGGAATAATATCCTTATACGCTGAGTTATTCATCTTTATTCTTGATGTAATAGCGTATTAATCACTGATCAATGAAATGTAGACCTCTTCACCTTGACACCACTTTAGAAAGCTGATTATTCTTGGAGAGAACACAATGTTAACACCTCAAGACTAATTAGCGCAATGAACTCCAATGCCCTAGATCACCGTATTTATAGAGGGAGCACGAGCCTTTTAGATCAATCATAAACTCGCTCCATAGCTACCTGTATATGTTTGCTCCACACATATTAACCTCACGCCCAGAGTCAGGATGTTTATGACGTCACACCCAGAGACAGGATGTCTGGCAGTATCAAACACGTTTAAACTCGTCTCGTAACTACCTGTATGTGCTGTCACACCAACAAGAGAAGTATTCCCACACGCTCATTCAGTCAAATGTTCCATTCAAAGCCTACCACCACCCATTACACCAAAGCTAGTACAATCTCTATTATCAAAATACTTAAAAGTAAAGGCTTAAAAGGTAACGTAGAAGATTTTCCTCCTTATTTACTTAAATGTGTGTATATACTACATTATTTCATGTTTTCATTCCCTTTTCAATTCTTCCTTTCCATCTTCTTCTAGAAAGACCATTACATTTCACTACAATCATGAGAAAAGCAATTTTTCCAGAGTTTCACAGATTCTAAGCTTCTAGAATCGAACCCGGTAATAGTTTTAATAAATGTATTTTTAGTAATTTAGCTCCCCCGCATCAGCATCTACCATTTAATCTTTACTCGAACCTGATAGGATTCATAGGCTTGATGATATATGAAATCACCCCTTAGGGATTCGATCCGAGTACTTTAAAGTACTTTTTGTCATAATAACGATATTTAGGAACTAGGTACTCTGTTTACGGTTTACTTGACGTGTCTATATAAATTAGATTACGAGTTATTAAATTTGCAAGTAAATTTCATTAAATCGGTATTCGAACCCAGAACACCAGGAACAAAATAATTTATAATATTAGCTTGACATGTTAAACAAAGCTGTGTGCAGTTACGCTATCAATCTAAGTGATATATTCTAGTGTACAGAGGAAAATTAAGGAACTCATTAAAAGATGGGAATCGAACCAAGCACAACTGATTGACAATTATATACAGCATTAATTACCCAGTACAGAACCTATCAAACATGCTTTGGCCCACTCCTCTACCTCATTTAGTTCCAGAGATAATGAAGATTTAAAATTAAGAATCGAACTCAGGACACCAGATCCCCAAATATAGATTCACAAGAAACTACCTATTGATATAAATGTAATAACGTTTATTTGACGTCTCTATCTTAAGTAGTGTAGGAGTTATTAAATTTATAATTAAATTACATTTTATCGGTATTCGAACCCAGAACACCAGAAACAAAATTATTTATAAAATTAGTTTGCTATGTTAAAAAGAGTTGTATACAGTTACACAATCAATCTAAGTGATATATTCTAGTATACAGAGAAAAATTAAGGAAATCATTTAAAAATCGGGATTCGAACTAGGGACAACTGATTGAAAATTATATACAGTATTAATTACACATTATAACAGCTATCAAACATGCTTTGGTTCATCCCTCTACCTCTCTTAGTTTCCGAGATAATGAAGATTTAAAATTAAGGATCGAACCCAGGACACCAGGTATCCAAATGTACATTCAGAAGAAACTACCTAATGATATAAATGTAATAAAATGTATTTGGCGTCTTTATCTTAATTAGTCTCTAAGTTATTAGAAGTTGAATTTGTAATTACTCGTTGGATTCGAACCCAGGCATCCCGGACAACTCGGATTAATATCTCAAGCACGCGGCGCACTCCTAAGAATTGATTACTTTTTATCCCATTGTTCTGTCTCTTTTCATTCAGGAGATATAAGCGATTAATCAGTAGGGGGGAAATGAGAGGGGGGTAATTAGTGGGGGTGGAGGCTAATTAGCATATTAAATGCATTCCATGCATATTAATTGATCTAGAATGCCCATTTCGATTCTTAATTTTAAATCTTCATTATCTCTGGAACTAAATGAGGTAGAGGAGTGGGCCAAAGCATGTTTGATAGGTTCTGTACTGGGTAATTAATGCTGTATATAATTGTCAATCAGTTGTGCTTGGTTCGATTCCCATCTTTTAATGAGTTCCTTAATTTTCCTCTGTACACTAGAATATATCACTTAGATTGATAGCGTAACTGCACACAGCTTTGTTTAACATGTCAAGCTAATATTATAAATTATTTTGTTCCTGGTGTTCTGGGTTCGAATACCGATTTAATGAAATTTACTTGCAAATTTAATAACTCGTAATCTAATTTATATAGACACGTCAAGTAAACCGTAAACAGAGTACCTAGTTCCTAAATATCGTTATTATGACAAAAAGTACTTTAAAGTACTCGGATCGAATCCCTAAGGGGTGATTTCATATATCATCAAGCCTATGAATCCTATCAGGTTCGAGTAAAGATTAAATGGTAGATGCTGATGCGGGGGAGCTAAATTACTAAAAATACATTTATTAAAACTATTACCGGGTTCGATTCTAGAAGCTTAGAATCTGTGAAACTCTGGAAAAATTGCTTTTCTCGTGATTGTAGTGAAATGTAATGGTCTTTCTAGAAGAAGATGGAAAGGAAGAATTGAAAAGGGAATGAAAACATGAAATAATGTAGTATATACACACATTTAAGTAAATAAGGAGGAAAATCTTCTACGTTACCTTTTAAGCCTTTACTTTTAAGTATTTTGATAATAGAGATTGTACTAGCTTTGGTGTAATGGGTGATGGTAGGCTTTGAATGGAACATTTGACTGAATGAGCGTGTGGGAATACTTCTCTTGTTGGTGTGACAGCACATACAGGTAGTTACGAGACGAGTTTAAACGTGTTTGATACTGCCAGACATCCTGTCTCTGGGTGTGACGTCATAAACATCCTGACTCTGGGCGTGAGGTTAATATGTGTGGAGCAAACATATACAGGTAGCTATGGAGCGAGTTTATGATTGATCTAAAAGGCTCGTGCTCCCTCTATAAATACGGTGATCTAGGGCATTGGAGTTCATTGCGCTAATTAGTCTTGAGGTGTTAACATTGTGTTCTCTCCAAGAATAATCAGCTTTCTAAAGTGGTGTCAAGGTGAAGAGGTCTACATTTCATTGATCAGTGATTAATACGTTATTACATCAAGAATAAAGATGAATAACTCAGCGTATAAGGATATTATTCCAAGCGCTACTGGATATGCATGCGGAAAATGTGGGAAGAAGTTCCTCCGAGGTTATGACAAGAGAAGACACGAGATGAGCTGCAAGAAGCTCTTCAAATGTAAACATTGTAATGTAACCTTCAAAGATTGTTATAAGGGACAGCGACACGAAGATATATGTGAAATAAGCATCCCTCAGAAGAAAAGAAGATTGGAGCCCACTAAACATCAGTTACTGTCAACAATGGAGGACTGTGACATGAAAGAATACGAAACTTCATTCGAAGGACGATTGAAATCGTATTTTATACGATGTGAATCACCTAAGGACCTGAATATGTATCTGCATGAAGCAAAACAACGCATAATCCAGGCTGTGCATAAAGAGCTTAGCGTTCATAAGAGTGTTAAAATTAATCTGCTGGTTGAGTGTCGATTTGTTAACAGTATTGGAGAAACCTGTGACAAAACATTTAAAACACGGAATCAAGCTGTTTTCCTGGAAACTGATCTGGACTCAACGATGGAAGTGAAATTCAAGAAATTGGTGACTGAAATGGAGGAGTCTCAGCTTAAGGGTAGCAGCTGGGCTTTGCTTACTGTGGAAGGAGTTCGACTTCGTATCAACAAGTACAACCCGTTGCGAGGAAGTACCTACATACCACTACCGTCATCTGTCGGAGCTAAAGAAGCGTGTATAAACATTCAGAACTTTATCGACGAGAAATGTTTCATGTACTCTATACTGGCCAAATTCGTCAGCACCAAGCCTCAACGCGTCAGCAAATACAAGCAACTTCAAGATAAGTACGACTTCAGCAGTGTTTCCTATCCTACTCCACTTTCTCAAATACCTAAATTTGAGAAGCTTAACAAGATATCTATTAACGTTTTCGGTCTAGATGAGAAGCATGAGGTGTATCCAATAAAGGTTGCTGATATTGAACTACCTGAACATCGTGACCTGCTACTATTGAGTGACAGTTGTGGAAAACATCACTACGTATATATAAAGAATTTTGAGAAACTCGTTCGACGTCAGAAAACTAAATGTAATGGACGGGTTTATACTTGTAAGCGCTGCTTTACACATTTTGATGATCGATATGGACGAAGTGGACTGGAAAAACTACAAGAACATACATCAATCTGTAATCAACATGGTGTTGCGAGGGTAGTTATGCCTACCAAGGAGAAAGCAATTGTACAGTTTAAAAATGTTGAGAGGATGCTGAAAGTACCTTATGTCATTTATGCGGATTTTGAGAGTATTCTCACTCCATGCCATACATGTACACCCAATCCTGAAACTTCCTATACAACCCCTTATCAAGAGCACACACCAATGAGCTTCTGTGTTTACGTGAAGCCTACATACAGAGTTGAACATCTCGAAACTGGTCTTCCTAAGCAACCCTATGTGTATCGTGGTGCTGATGCTGCTCAGAAGTTTATGCTGTACCTGACATATCTTGCAAAAATGATTGATGACATATACAAATCTGCTAAGCCTCTGAAACTTACGGATCAAGAGCAAAAGGATTTTGAGTCTTCTACGACATGCTACTTGTGTGGAAAACCCTTTACAGAAGGGAACTATAAAGTACGCGACCATGATCACATCAGCGGTGAATATCGTGGAAGTCTTCATAATGAATGTAATTTAGCCTGTAAAACACCTAAATATATACCAGTCTTCATGCATAACCTTAGCGGATATGACTCTCATTTCATTGTTAAGGAGCTGGGTTGTACAAGTGAACGTGTGGAGGTAATTCCTAACTCTGAAGAAAGCTATATCTCATTCACCAAGTATGTAGGAGATATAAAGCTTCGATTTGTGGACAGCTTCCGTTTCCTCAGTACAAGCTTGGATAAGTTGGTAAAAAATCTAACCTCATATCCTGAAACACTAAAGTACTTTGGAGAAGACAAATTGAAGTTGATGACCCGTAAGGGGGTATTTCCCTATGATTACGTCACTTCCTGGGATGTTTTGAACGAACCTGCTTGCCTCCTAAGCACACCTTCTACAATAGATTAAATGAAGAAGAAATTAGTGATGCTGACTATGATCATGCTAGAAATGTATGGGAGCTGTTTAATGTGAGAAACCTGGGCGAGTACAGCGACCTGTACTTAACCTCAGATGTACTACTCCTAGCCGATGTCTTTGAGACGTTCAGAGAGCAAACCCTCAAAACACACAAAGTTGACCCCGCGCATTATTTTACATCTCCAGGACTTACATGGGACGCCATGTTGTTGTATACAGGAATTAAGCTGGAGCTGTTACAAGATTACGATCAACTACTCATGGTGGAATCAGGTATAAGAGGAGGTTTATGTCAAGTTTCCCATCGGTATGCAGAAGCTAATAACGCGTATATGGAGAAGTTTGATCCGTCGAGACCAACCCAATTTATCACATATGAGGACGCCAATAACCAATATGGGTGGGCAATGTGTCACGCCCTTCCTTTTGGTGGATTTCAGTGGGTTTCGCCTGAAGAAATCAACTTAGAAACACTACAAGAAGATGATCCTCATGGGTACATATTAGAAGTTGATATCGAATATCCTGCAGAACTTCACGATCTACACAACGATCTACCTTTCCTGCCTGAGTGTATGAAGCCATTGGAAGCATCTACAAAGAAACTGATACCTCATCTTGGACCTCGAAAGAAGTATGTAGTGCATTACATGGCTTTGAAGCAGGCTCTTAGTCATGGACTACGACTAACAAAAATCCATCGTGTGCTACAATTCCGACAGTCTCGGTGGTTGAAACCTTATGTGGAATTTAACAACAGGCTACGACAACAAGCTGCAAATGACTTCGAGAAGGATCTCTATAAGCTCTTTAACAACGCCATGTTTGGAAAAACTATGGAGAACCTGCGTAGCCGTGTGGATATACGACTGGTGACCAATGAGAAGACTCTAGAAACGTTGATCGCCAAGCCTACGTTTATCGACAGGACGATATATGCTGCTAATCTAGCTGCTGTACATATGGCCTCTCGTCAGATTGTGTTCAACAAGCCTATATACATTGGAATGAGTGTGTTGGACATCTCCAAGACATTAATGTATAACTACCATTACGACGTGTTGTTGCCTTATTATGGAGCTGAAAACCTGAAGCTTATGTATATGGACACTGATTCATTCATTCATCGTGTAACAACTGAAGATGTGTACCAGGACAAGCTACGTTTTCTTGAGCATCTGGATACAGCTGATTACCCTGTCAATCATATATGCCACTCTACTCAGAACAAGAAGGTATTGGGAAAATTTAAAGATGAGGCTAATAGCAAAATCATCCTACGCTTTGTTGGACTACGGCCTAAGATGTATGCCTTAGATATTCAAGGCTCAATGATAAAAAGATTAAAGGTATAAAACGTAGCGCTATTAAGCAGTACATTTCGTTTGACAGCTATACAGACTGTCTTACAACCTGTGAAATCATCAGAACGCCCATGAATCTAATCCTATCACGAAAGCATGCTGTTACCACAGTGCAAGTGAATAAAATTGCATTGAATCCCTTTGATGATAAAAGAATTATTGCTGAGGATGGGATAACTACCTATGCATATGGACATTACAGTATTACAAACAGTGCTTAAGAGAATGTAAGTCGAAGATGAAGATTTTCTCGTGAGTCTACAATCTTAAAAATGAAGTTTATCCGTGTGCTGATATGCAACTAGCAGACGCCTGATGAAGAAAGAAGAAGATGGAAGGGAAGGTGGTAACCCTGCCATTAGGAGCAATCCTAGTGCTAGTCTCAAGCCTAGATAAAAGGGGAGAGACATCTACAACAAACTTAAATAAACGTATGTTGACGCAAAGCTTTTCAATTTGTGAACCAATATGCAGTTTATCCCTCTCCGCATCGTACAATAAGTTTGTAAGATTTAGAAAAAAGTATATAAATTGTTGTAACGTTGGATAAGAAATGTTTATGATCTAATTACTCTCTATATTACCATGAGTACCTGTGATACTAGCTGAGTGACTTTAAACACCTATGTTACTTGAATTATCCTAAATACCTACGATACTCTCTGAATTACCTGTAACATCATACGGAACTATGCTATATCCGCTTCCCGGAACCTGTCCTACCTGTGATACTAACTGAATTACTTACCTGTTAGTGTGAGTGGGTTAGCTTTTCCCGTGAGAGGACCGCCTTTTCCCTGCCCTTTTCCCTTTGCTGGTCACCTTTTTCCCTTTGCTGGTCACGTTTTTCCCTTTGCTGGTCACCTTTTTCCCTTTGTTGGTAACGTTTTTCCCGTTGCTGGTAACGTTTTTCCCTTTGCTGGTCACGTTTTTCCCTTTGCTGGTCACCTTTTCCCCTTTGCTGGTCACCTTTTTCCCTTTCCTGGTCACCTTTTTCCCTTTCCTGGTCACCTTTTTCCCTTTGCTGGTCACCTTTTTTCCTTTGCTGGTCACCTTTTTCCCTTTCCTGGTCACCTTTTTCCCTTTGCTGGTCACCTTTTTCCCTTTGCTGGTCACCTTTTTCCCTTTGCTGGTCACCTTTTTCCCTTTTCTGGTCACCTTTTTCCCTTTGCTGGTCACCTTTTTCCCTTTGCTGGTCACGTTTTTCCCTTTGCTGATCACCTTTTTCCCTTTGCTGGTCACCTTTTTCCCTTTGCTGGTCACCTTTTTACCTTTGCTGGTCACCTTTGTCCCTTTGCTGGTCACCTTTTTCCCTTTGCTGGTCACCTTTTTCCCTTTGCTGGTCACCTTTTTCCCTTTGCTGGTCACCTTTTTCCCTTTGCTGGTCACGTTTTTCCCTTTGCTGGTCACCTTTTTCCCCTGAGCGAGTCACCTTTTCCCTGAATAGGTTACGTGATGAGCATGTCTAGAATTAGCGCTCTAACATTGACATGAAACATATTTCCATGAAATTCTCGCCTAAAGTCGCTTTCAAGGTCTAGCATCTCCTATTCCCTATATCTCCTGTATATAAGTCCATATTCCTACTGCTTCACTATCTGTCTAGCCTACCGACTCTCCTCGTTTCCCTATACCTCTCATATAAACCATACTCTACTCCTCTACCTCTGTCTAGCCTAACACCACTCCCCGTATCCCCTACCTCTCATAAGCGCATTCCCCTCCTGCCCCCCTGTCTATCTCTCCTTGGGTTCCTATCTAGCATATATAAAACACATTCTACCTTTAGCACCTGCCTATCCTAGCATTGGATCTCTTCGTTTACTCATCTCTCCTTATAAACGGCTACTCAACCTCCTTAGCCTAATATCTCTCCTCCTGTTCCTATATCCCTCATACATATAAACGCATACTCTAAACCTCTGTCTAGTCTAGCGTCTCTCCCCGTATCCCTTGCCTCTCATAAAGCGCATTTCCCGCCTGCTCCTGTCTAGCTGAGTATCTCTCCTTGGGTTCCTATCTAACCTATAGAAAACACATTCTACCTTTAACAGCTGTCTATCCTAGCATAGGATCTCTCTGTTTTCTCGTCTCTCCTTATAAACGCATACTCAACCTCCTTAGCCTAATACCTCTCCTGGTTTTCCTATATCTCATATAAACCATACTCTACTTCTTGACCTCTGTCTAGCCAATCATCCCTACCCCCTGTTCCTTAACTGTCTCATATATAAAGATAAGCTCTACCCTTCAACTCTGTCTAGCCTAACACCTCTCCTCCTGTTCCCTACCTCTCTCATATAAAATACATACTCTACCCTTCAACCTCTGTCTAGCCTAACACCCCTCCTCCTGTTCCCTACCTCTCTCATATAAAAGACATACTCTACCCTTCAAGCCCTGTCTAGTCTAACACCTCTCATCGTTTTCCTATACCGCTCATATAAACCATGCACTACGTTTCAAGCCCTGTCTAGTCTAACACCTCTCATCGTTTTCCTATACCGCTCATATAAACCATACTCTACTTCTTGACCTCTGTCTAGCCTATCATCCCTACCCCCTGTTCCTTAACTGTCTCATATATAAAGATAAGCTCTACCCTTCAACTCTGTCTAGCCTAACACCTCTCCTCCTGTTCCCTACCTCTCTCATATAAAAGACATACTCTACCCTTCAACCTCTGTCTAGCCTAACACCCCTCCTCCTGTTCCCTACCTCTCTCATATAAAAGACATACTCTACCCTTCAACTCTGTCTAGTGTAATACCTCTCCTCGTTTTTCCTATACTTTTCATATAAACCATGCTCCTCAGCCTCTGTCTAGCCTAACAGCTCTGTACTATCTCTTCCATATAAACGTATTTCCCTCCTTCAACCCTGTCTAGCATAGTATTGGTCGTCGTATTCCTATCTTCCCCATATAAACGCATTTTCCTCCTTGAACCGCCCCATCTAGCCTCGTTTTCCCTATCCTTTCCCATACATGCGCAAAAAAGTGGCCTCGCTCTCTTCTAAATAACCTACTCACGTTAAAGGATTTGTATGATTAATAAGACGTATATCTTAATTTTCTGTAAATATCCTGTGAAGCTTCCTTCATTCTGATTGACTTTTGTATAACTAAGAACTCATCAGAGATGGACAAATCTCACTTGGGGGTGGGTGTAGAGTTTGTAATGGAAACAGAAAGTTGTGGGATTGCACTGCATCTGGTGTTTTTTTTTAATCGTATTAAATAATCTTATTGGAACACTTTGAAACTTGCTGGAACTTATACTCACTGCAGCGAGTGCTACAATTTGCATTTTGCTCTCTTCTAAAGGACACTCAACGAAATATCACTTCAGAAACTGGGGAGAGGGAAATTAGCCTATGAATATGACCTGCTGAATATTTTGAAATATTATATAAGTATCGGTAGCACAGATCACAGAAGTAAAGCGCCACTGGCTTCGAGTTGAAAAACAAATCATCTGATACATTTGCATAACTTTCACTACCCTCTATCGTTTATTAGTGGGTATACAAACTAGTCTTGTCGAAGCTTATTTTTCTATCTGCTTCATTTTAATCCAAATAAACCTTTGCAGAAATAGCTACATTACATTATAGTTACAAAGGGAACAGCGATAGTCAAATGTTTAAGAACTGGACGCTATACGCTGGCCTTAAAATTTCATACTGTTTCCATGCAATCGCGAGAAACAACTGAATGTTGACAGGACTTTAAAAGAATGACGAAGCTTTCAACAAATCGAACATTAATAATGGTTGTCTCAGAAATGGCTCACGTCACAAGAAAAGTTATTTGAAATAAATTATATGTTTTAAAGAGATGCACATTTGTTGTGTAGTACGTTTTCGTCTATAACTTTTATATTAGATTGTACAGAACTACTTGTGAATGAAGGCTTCATAGGCTATTCCCAGAAAATTAAACATGTACAGGTACATTTTAGTTCTCATGAAAATATCTTTAATATATAGTTTTTTAATCAAAATTGATAAAGCCATTTTTAGAAAACCAAAAATTTCGAAAAATTTTCTATACAAAGGATAGTTGGGATAGGGAACTTTTTTTAAATCTTTGTGTTGCATCTTGGAAGATACTGAGCTTAAATAACTTCCAAGTTTCTTATTTATCCGACTTTTCGTTTTTGAGTTATAGTGCTCACACACACACACACACACACACACACACACACATACATATCTGTTTCTAAAAATGCTTTTTTACTTTGTCTATTACGTACATAGTAAGCAGAGAAGTATTGCATTCCACGCAAAAATTCGATACCAAGATTTCATCGAAAATACATGTTTTGAGGTCCCCTGAATCCAAATAAACATTTTTTAATTCAAGGGGTCCAAAACACATTTTTCCAGTAAAGTCTCTACATCGAAGTTTTTGGTGGAATACAATACTTACTATACGTAGTAGAAAGTAAAAAAGTTGAAAGAAGATTTCATTTTGTCTAATATAATTAGAAATTTAGCAACCACTTTCGTAGCAATTTCTCATTTTTAGACATGAGTAACATGTTTTCTTATTAAAAATGTATTCTGGTAGTATCTACATAAAAACTGCAGAGAGATGTAAAGGCAGCAGAGTTTTGTGTGGCGGTGGGAGGTGGGGGCAGCCAGAACAACCCTACAAGATGTGCCTGACGTTGCTCAAGACAGAAACAAGACTTCTGCCGACAGAAAGCCATAAACTGTACGCTAAACAACGAGTGTGAATGTGTTCTTGGAAAGGTTGTTAATTATGGCATTTCATCTGTGCCGACACATGTAAACAGCAGTCAAATTGTTTATCGTTTCGTCGTAAAACTTTACAATAGTCTGACATGGGATATGCCATTTTCAAACTGTAGTATTACGTCCAACCAGTGCAAGAAAGGTTATTCATATTGCTTTATTTCGTATTTTAAAGCCGAGTCAAATACTTTGTGTTAGTTGAACAGTTATCAAAGCCTCAATAGGAGTTTTTGTTGTATAACCTGAAACTTTCCTTGGTTAGTAGAGGCAGTGGCGGCTACTGCATAAAAGCACAAGGACACGTGAACACCCTAACTTTGACACCTTGCAGATTTATTCGTTATTACTTTTTCTGCCACGTACATAGTAGATAGAGAAGGTATCGTTTTACACCCAAAAATTCGGTACCGAGATTACACCAGAAATAGGTACATGTTTTGAGGCACCCTAAATCCAAATTTTGAGAAACATATCCGTGTATGTATCTGTGAACACCATAACTTATAAACGAAAAGTCGGATAAACACCAAACTTGGTATTTAAGTTCAGTATCTTCCAAGGAACCCCTTACATTGAACATTTTTCGAAATTGTTGATTTTCTATAAAACGGCTCTAACGATTTTGATTAAAATGCCATATATTAAATATATTTACATGACAAATAAAATGCACAACTTGAATTTTCTGGGAATATCCTGTGAAATCCTCTTGATTCGGAAGGAGTTAAGTATAATCTTGTATAACTGGTAAACGTTAAGCGATAAACGAAGACATACTACACAAGAAATGTAGATCTCGTTAAAACACACAGTTTTAAAGGCTTGACAGGATAATTTCATCTTCAAAAATTTAATATTCATGCAATTGCTATTAATAAAGCAACGTTATTAATGTTCGAATTGTTCATTACTTGGTCATTCTCTTAAGTCCTGTCAACATTCAGTTGTTTCTTGCAATTGCATGGAAGCAGTATGGAATTTTAAGGCCAGCATATAGTGTCCGGGTCTTAAACATTTGACTTTTGCTGTTCTCCTTGTATCTATAACGAAATGTGTAATGTAGCTATTTTGCAACAAAGGTTTATTTGGATTAAAATGTAGTAGACAGAAAAATAAGCTTTAATAAGAATAATTTGTACACCCACTAATAAACGATAGAGGGTAGAGAAGGTCGTGTAAATGAATCACATCAGAATTTTTACTTTCTCTACTACGTACACTAAGTAGGGGAAGTATTGTATTCCACCCAAAAATTCGATACCGAGATTTCACCGGAAATACATGTTTTGAGACCCCCTGAGTCCAAAAAAAAAACATTTTTGGAAACATGTCCGTGTGAGTGTGTCTGTCTGTCTGTCTGTGAACAGCATAACTCAGAAACGTACAGTCGGATAAACACCAAACTTGGTATTTAGGTTCAGTATCTTCCAGAGATGCGACACGAAGGTTTTCAAGAAAATCTCCCCACCCCAGATTACTCTTTACATGGAAGATTTTTCGAAAATTTTAATTTTCTCAAAAATGGCTCTAACGATTTTGATTAAAATATCATATGTTTAAGATATTTTCATGACAAATAAAATGTATATCTCGAATTTTCTGGAAATGTCTCCAAAACTATTCTTCATTGTGAACGACTTTTGCATAACTGGTAAGCCATAAGAGATAGGTAAAATTTTACTATACAAAAAATGTAAATCGCGTTAAAATACACAATTTACGTCATATACATTTTTTTTGTTGAGGGAACCATTTTCGAGATATTGCGCGTTATTCCCTTAAATTTTCCAATACTTATTTTCTCAAATGGGAATTCGTCATTCATTTTTACTTTCTCTACTACGTATAGTAAGTAGGGGAAGTATTGCATTCCACCCAAAAATTCGATACCGAGATTTCACCGGAAATACATGTTTTGAGACCTCCTGAATCCAAAAAAAGCATTTTTGGAAACATGTCCGTGTGTGTGTCTGTGTGTGTGTCTGTGTGTCTGTGTGTGTGTGTGTCTGTGTGTGTGTCTGTGAACAGCATAACTCAAAAACGAACAGTCGGATAAGCACCAAACTTGGTATTTAGGTTCAGTATCTTCCAGAGATGCGACACGAAGGTTTTCAAGAAAATCCCCCCACCCCAGACTACCCTTTACATGGAAGATTTTTCGAAAATTTTAATTTTCTCAAAAATGGCTCTAACGATTTTGATGAAAATATCATATGTTTAAGATAATGTCATGAGAAATGAAATGTATATCTCGAATTTTCTGGGAATGTCTCCAAAAGTATTCTTCATTGTGAACGACTTTTGCATAACTGGTAAACCATAAGAGATAGACAAAATTTTACTACACAAAAAATGTAGATCGCGTTAAAATACACAACTTATGTCATATACATTTCTTTTGTTGAGTGAACCGTTTTCGAGATATTGCTTGTTATTCCCTTAAATTTTCCAATACTTGTACTTTTTCTCACATTCGTTATTCATTTTTTTTATGTCCTGGACATGCAAAGAGAATGGAATGCGCCACATAGCAACCAGCGTTAAAATATTTGACTATCGCTTAAAAGCTACCATATTTCCCTTGCATCTACAAGAAAATTACCAATAAGATTGACATCTCGATATCTCGATTAACATGAACCATATGGAGAATAAGCGTTTGTAAAATTAGATTGTACAAGAGTAGAGAAAGTCATGTGAGTGTAACACATCAGATTTTTTTGTCTTGGATATGCAAATAGTATTAATCTGTGGCAAAGGGAATGGTGCTGCACCTAACAACCAGCTATTAAGAGATATGTATGTGCTTAAAGGCTACTGTATTTCTATATTGCCCTTGTAAATATATATTCCCCTTACATCTACAAGAAAATTAGCAATAAGATAGAGTCTGTAAATGTTTATCTCGATTAACATGAAGTAGATGGAGAATAAGCGTTTGTAAAAATAGTTTGTACAAGAGTAGAGAAAGTCATGTGACTGTAGCACATCAGATTTTTTTTCTATGAGTGCTATTAAACGTAACGTATATGCGGTAATTTAAAGTATACGGCGTTTAAATCTACCGCGCTACTCCTCTAAACTCGAAAGACATGGCAAAACAGCTATTAACACATCTTGATTTGTGCAGTTTTAAGGAGCTTCTGTTCATGGGCTACTGGTATGATGTAATTACCTTATGGGGCCAAATTCATATGGGTCGTGCACGTTTAAAGAATTGCACTAGTGCGAGGCTTTTCTCGCACTCTTATTTCCATACTATCACTACAACTTTACGTCAATGCCGCTAGGTGGTAGCACACTACGGCGAAAGTTAGTCAGTTACTGTAGCAGAAGTAGGTAACGTACACGAGCTCGGAAACTTCCTCCGGTTCCTCCAAACCATCCATAATCTCAGCTACGACTTAATCTACACATTACTTCGTTCTTGCTCTAACACGGTGCACTTAATTATGTACACAACAAAAATCCACAAAAAAACCCTTTTGTCAGACATTAATTATTATAATTAGGGGCGGCTGAAGTTGTATAAATTTGTTCATAACCATAACTATGTGATACAGGAGATGTTATTTCACATTTTCAGGGTGTCTGACTAAAACTTTGTGAGCAAGAGCCACTAGTAAGTAGAAGTACCGTTGACAGTCCTGATTATAACTTTCAAAGCATGTGAGCATCGTTCTTCTTTCCCAATCACAGAGAATAGAACTAAGCCAAGATTGCACTGGGCGACTTGACTCGCCAGCATATTTGGTAACAGACATGTAATTTCGCTTTTTGTCATTAGATACTGCAAATTTATTTGCTCTATCCTGAAGCAGATATGTGGCTCCAGTAATTAGGCGCCAATCTTGAATGAGTATAGTTGCATCGGTTGCACCACGTATGGGCGTCAAACTTGAAGCTGATTTTTGGACCACACACGTAATTAATGGATGCCAATTTGCGGGAGATGTGTTCCTAGGAGTGTTCGCCCCACGCTTTGGGTACAAACTTTCCGGTGGTCTTCGCCCCACGTTTAGGAACCAACCTTTAGCCACGGTGTCGTGTGTTTATTTTTATGTGTAATAATTATTTTATTACTTATGCCTCAGCTGCGTCAGTAGTATTTTGTAGAACAAGTATCTCTTATTAGGTCTGGTACGGCTGAAGAATATAGTTCACACAAATTATAATTGTATTTTACATTTTTATTAATTCTTCACACGGTTAAATAACACTTCACTGATGTATTTTACTATAGAGTTGTGAGATTATTGTTAATTACACTTTTAACAGGTGAACATATATATATATATATATATATATATATATTTTATCCTCACCGCAATGAATTATCATGTTTCACATAAAATCACTGAACCCAACTGCGTGGGTACGCTATCTCCTACTAGCGTCAACCGTTCGAATTTGTACATTTCTCTATTTCTAGTTTCTGATTGGCTAAGCCTACAACAATAGAATACTTTATTTTTACCTTGGCTTTTCTTTACACATCCACGTGACTATTTATAAACTGTTTTAAATGCTACATTGGTATTGTTACAAGACCTATTATTAGCCTTTTTTAACTTTCTAGTTTATTGTTGTCTCAAGGTTACCTTATTGTTAGCAACTTTCGGCTTTTACTTTGTAATTCTGTTTGCTACGGAAAGCAGCTTGCTTCTATTCTCAAAGCGTAATACATTCACATAACATTTTATACATATATATATAATAAAATAAACAGAATAAAATGACTAATATACATTTTATGTATTACATAATTAGACTCATATCATTTGAAGCGATAAAAATGCTGCCTCAATCCAAACGCGAACGCCCAAAGTTGACCTCCCAACGATTTTATTCGCCCTTTCGGTGAGCATCAGTACTTTGTCACAAGGAAAACTCTTATTCCTATTTCAATCTAGTCTTTCATTACATATCTGTATGTATGTAGTACTCTCGCAAGACTTCCTCTACCTATTACCATTTCACATATCCCATATGTGTTATACTAATAATATGTGATAATTCTATCCTCTTTACATTAATCACGATAAATTATTGCATAGAAATTATCTCATAGTACCTGTATAGTTTTACCGAGTAAAGCTCCATGATAACTTTCGGAATGTTCAGAACTCGACTTCCGTCGTGCCGGTCACTCCGACCTTGAGTTTTTTCGCGGCATTCCCTGGTTGGTAGGCGAATGCTGTGGCTAGTTATATAATGCTGCAAATTTCGCTCTCCCTTTTCCTGTCATTTCATTGCCTTATGTTTCACAGTTCGAAAGATCAGGCGAGTCGGCGAGATGTATGTTAGTGGAGTTTACTTTGTGGAACTGTCTACCCTATAGTGAGGTGTGGGACGGTCCTCGGAGAGCTACCGCTCCATGGGGGATCACGCCGGTGTCAGGTTGTAACATCTGGAGATATTAGGGACCCCGCCTGTGTCCGAGCCTACCACTCCGGATCTGGTCGCCCTCTGTGTCTTTCGCTTCACCATTTCCTCCTGGAGGTTTTCAAAAGTACAATAGGGGACTGTGCGCTTAAGTACCGAAATGCCCCTCCACTTCCAGATAACCAGGCTGAGAGCGAGGTTTACTGTGATCGATTAGGGTGGAGTGAGGTGGCGCATTGGGGTGTTGTTTACCTGTGAGGCCGTGTACATTCCACTTCATGACCAGAGATGCAATACACTTCTGTCTCCCATTCCGATGTATGTGTTGTACTTCATTTTCCACCACCACTAGGCTGTATTGTTTACAGTAGCAAACTAGACAGCGCATTGGCCTCTTTGTTTACATCTAAAGTATTTAAGGGCGTTTATTTTGCCACTCCAATAATGGTAACCACATTTCACTAGTTTGGTGTCCTCATACAAAGGTATTACTGACAAAGAAAACGCAGATAAGGTAACTAAATCTGCTACAGTGTTCCCAAACATTAAATGTTGTATGAATTGTACACTGGAGGATATTAAAACATCGTTCAAATCTGTGGCTTGCATCCACAGTAGTGTGTTTGAGTATAAACAGTATAGTTTGGTTGCACATACCTTGGTTGCTAACTTGTCACCTCCTGATAACCATACGTATAGACTTGTTTATAGTTACGAAGACAATACTCTTTCGGCAATAGTGTTGCCACATATCGAAGGTGAATGCAGCTCTAATAGTTGTTTGTTTTCGACGTCATGAAGACACCTATTTCAGATTTTTATGCCGCAGCAAAGAAACAGTTAAATATTGTCTGTTCAGAGTCTTTTGAGCGGTTAGGCGCAGGTAGAAAACCGGTTAGTCGCGACAAGGCGACTTCGTGTGGCGGGTCTTTGTACGACCTCGCGAATTCCTTATGTCCCCTTTCCACTGTCTCAAAAGCCTCTGAACAGGCAATATGCAACCCGCATATAGTCTTTGAGATTATGGAAGGAACGCATAGATATTGAATGCCTGAACAAACAAATAATACTTGTATTCAATCCGAGAGTAATCTTGATTACTATAACTAATGTACTTCTAGCATTATAAATATAATTAATGTGCAACACAGAATGATAAGAAATTTCAATTGAATACTGCAACTTAATAGTTTCCGCTTTTATATTCTAAACAATTATCGTTGCCAGTCAACCCATATAGCATTATTATAATAAACACATTAATTTTAGGGAATAACCAAAATATTTTGATAACGCTAGAATTGCACAAACCCTGTTTGTTACCTGTTAATAAAGTAATTTACTCTTCTAAATAATAGTATGCGAAAAGACTACAAAACCCAACATAAATAATTAATACTCATTCACTTTTAACGCATTCAGGCTCTCTGCTGTTCATAACCGCTCTTTCTTTGCCTTCTATTATAATAACTTATAAGAACTCGAAAAACGAACACAACACAAACACTTGAAGTCGAATCCAGCGCCGCGATGGCGCCAAGTTTGAAGTCGTATTGCACCACGATGAGGCGCCAATTTTTTAATCCGGGCGATGGTCATCATTTTTTGAAGCCGTACCCGTTGCTTCAGTATCTGCTGCCGGCTGCTACAGTGGTTGGCTATGAGATCTTTCTCTAAAGGTATGCGCGTGAAAGAATAACAACAGTTTAAATTGACTTAGAAATGTAATGTGATCTAGTACTCGAGCTACTGAAGCAAGTTGCCGACCATTTGAAGATAAAGAGTGAAACTGATTATGAATCGTAGCTCTCGAAGCTATAGCAATTGACTTATTATATCTGCTAACTTCTACAGTATCAATTTTGAAATAATTGTTTCCGGAGTAAGGAACTACTGTCCATTCCAAACCAGAGTTCCCTCTGCTGTAAACGGAAGCACGTGCTTCGGCTTGTCACGAACCCAAGAATGTACTCTTACGCCAACGTAAATAGTTCCTTAATACATGTATTGTATTATGAAATATTAGAACAGGAAAGGTATAGAACTGCACATTTTATTGATGTTATCATAAGAACTCATCGTTAAGGTAATGGATATATACTAGCTGTTAAGAGATTACAAAATATGATTTTCGCCTGCTATTGCGCTAACGCCGAGAGCACTTGCTTGTTAATACCAACCGTATGCATTTCTGCCACTCTCTTCATATACAATAAATGCTGCAATGAATTCCCAGAGATGCTATCTGAGTATCGAATAAACACTTTGCGTAACACAGGAAATATGATAAGCGAACAGTCATTCATAATGCGCAGGCACGCATATGCTCAGCTCAGGTCAAATCTTGTGATTTAGTCAGTTGGTATTTGAGCTCACATGGCAGAGGAAGGTGCATGTAGTGCGTATAAACTGTTCAATCACAGAAGCGGGAAACAGTTAAAAAGCGGCTAAAAACAAACAATACTTCATATATTCAACTCACTATTACAAAAATACCCGACACTTGCATTATTGCATATTACGAAACTAATATCGGATTTTACAGGCGTTTCAGTGAGAAGTGTAACGAAAGTGAGCAAAGAATATAAACAGACATAATACAACTTAGAAGAGGAGTACTTTCGCGCGGATAATACAGAGAGTTTGTTTTTAGTGAAAGGCACTCTGGTTTGGAATGGACAGTGGCAGCGTAACCTGCCGGACTCGCTAAAATACTTACCGGCAAAACTCCTCACGGCTACCGCTAAGTAACTGATAATCCAGCGCAGTCTTGCGCTGCGAACTGACGATCACCATAAAAAAACTATAAGCCCCTAAGGCTGTACATGAAGGAATAGAAAGATAAGTCGCTAATTTTAGTAAAACACGCTCTTTTATTACTTAAGCTCCGCCTACCTTAGAACTATCCCAACAATATTACTTCATATGCACTCCAATCTCAGAATTCTGGTATGTTACTAGGCGGTACCTCCCCGGAATCTCAAAATTTTAATCACTTTCTAATTTACAGAATTTCTCATACGTGACTTTGAAAACGTACTGAACCTTAACTGCAGCGCAGGAACTTTCATAACAACGCGTTCACTACTGACGCTGTTGCTAATGACTTGCTAATGACCTTTTCCCGGACAAATTCTTTCAACTCAAGCTTGTTATATATTACATTGATTTACTATATAGAAATTATTTAGCGCAATTATTTCTTTATCTTACTATTATTTCTTTATTTAATTATTTATATATTCCTGTCAATAATTACAGTATCACACTGTCTTTGTAATCCTACAGTACATCAGGATCAAGGCAGCGACGCAATAGTAGACGCGCGAGTAGTTATGGAAAAACTGTACATGTAAGCGAAGGTATAGCAAGCATGGAGGGTTGTTCCAAACTGTGTCGAAAAACTAACGCGTTTCAAGTTGCAAATGCAGCAATATAGAAGGATATTGTTCATTTGTTTCGTCAAGCTAGTATATTTACGTTTCTCTTAGCCTGAAGAAAGGCTTTATAGTCTGATATACAGGATGATGAAAGGACCTCTGCAACAAACTTTGTGGAATTATAGGTCTAATAAAGAGGGTCAATTTTGTCATACAACCGATGTGGGCTGCTGGTTGTTCATTGATTGAGCAGATAAGATCCAGAGGTTACATAAACTCATTTATTGCTGTAAGAACAATGCAAACTAAATGAAAATGTAATTCACAGAAGGCGTTCAAAGTGTTTACCTTCGGCCCCAATGCATTCACAACACCTCGTTCCACTGACATCGACACTCATCAACATGAGATCTGACCTCTGACGAATGCGGTCAAAGGAGGCGTGTGTGCGTACAATCAGTTCTTCCCTGGATTCAACTGGAGTGGCATACACGACACTCTTCACATGCTCCCAAAAGTTAAGTCAAGGGAGGTTAAGTCGGGCGAACGCGCTGGACATGCAACAGGTCCTCCTCTACCGTTCCAGTTCTCCCCGTCGGTATTATTGAGAAGTTGTCTTACAGCATGGCTGAAGCGTGGCGGAACCCCGTCATGCTGAAAAACCACACATGCCTTGAAGTAGCAAGGTGTACATTCTCCACGAGCACGTGGGTTCTGCACAATGCATCAGCAAACATCGGTAATTTGAGAAAGAATTATCTCCTTTGTGAGACCTATCATTCCACAAAGCTTGTTCCAGAGAAGTCATCCTGTATAGCATTTGTGTCGCCTCTGCGTGTTTATGCACACCCGTGGACAAAAGCATGAGTTATCCCCACATTTCATGTGATGATCGGGAGGGCTTCGTGTACCTTCGTAACAGCTGTGTTTACAACGCACATGCAGGAACTGCAAAATGACCTGTGCCTGTGAGGGCAATGATCACCTTATAACGGTATTTCTCAGTAGTATAGCTTATAAACTATTGAAAACAGAACACAGAGCAATGTTTCGTTGGCCGAGAGGTTAAGAAGGCACTGCTTGCGCCCATTAGCTCCTCGGATCAAATCTCGCATTAGTTATCGCTATTTTTATGTTGTTAATTTTATGACTGGATGAGTAGAACATAATATTGCATTAATATAACTTTAGCATTTAGGATATAGGCATATCTATGCACACAAAAACATAATTCTATTAAACCACTCTTTAAATAACCAAAGAAATAAATGCTGATAAACTCTTCTAAAACTAAAACAGATAAAAAAATAAACAAAATTAATATCGGATGTATGAACTCTGAGCACGTATAACTGCCCTCAATTTTCGGGTTATAGATGGCACTAAATCCCTGTAGTAATGTGGACGAGAAGCTCCGACATCCCCTTCTTGAATTTGTGTCCAGAAGCCATGTTTTGTCCTTCGCGCAGCTCTCTTTTCACCTCAGACCACACATTTCCATTAGGGTTCAAATTTGGTGAACAGGGAGACCAGTCTATCGCTGTGATATCTCACCTCTCTAAGAACCAATTTGAAACCTTTCGACATATGTAGATAGGATGATTATCCTGTACGAATTCACAATTCCATCAGGATATCTCATCCTCACAGAGGGAATCTAAATATTCTAGTATCACCGTGTATTGGGCACGGTTCAGTGTATCGTCAAGTTGCCACAACACCGTCTCTTGATATCCAACAGGCTACAGATATGCGACCATGATGAAATTTGAAGCCACGTATTTTGCATCGTGGTAACTATTCTATTATGAACTTTACCAAATGCTGTGAATGAAATGCAGTATATCTAAAATAAGTAGTCACTACGAGTTGATTAAATATTATTAACAGAAAAAAAAGTGTTTGTTTCACGCGAGAAACGAACCTACGCTTTGCCATAGCGCTACAGAGAATTCACATGAAAGGTAGCATGCTTAATAATGCCGTACAACTTGCTGCAGCGGCTACACAACTGTATTGCGTATGGTGTAAACAAGGCGCTGTGCCGTGTAGTAGAAAAATTTGGCGTTCAAGACATGACTAATTCTTTTTGTCCATGGGTGTACATGCATATGTGAACTATTTATTGTCGACGTTGGCTCTGTAGGTGTTTGTCATTCACACACACACACACACACACACACACACACACACACACAAAATCATTGGTAGAAAAAATGTGTAAGCGTTGCACATAATATATGAAGTTGATGGTTTTTACGTTATTATTTGCCCCACGCTTTGGGAGCCAATTTGAAGTAGATTGTATAGAAGGAGTTGTATTATATTTTAACTGTTGGGAGCCGAACTTGAAGTTCGTTGCAACCGCACGTATAGCAGCCGGTTTCCGGTAGCCTTCGCCCCAAATGTACATTCCGGTGACCTTTGCCCCACCCCCCAAAAATGTTTAAAAATATTAACTTTGTAATTTGACTGTTTCTTTAAATATTATATATTTATGTTTGCCTCGACTGCGTCAGTATTATTGTCAGATTATAATTTTTAATTCACTTTTTTTCATTAATTCTTGACACGATTTTAATAAAACTTCACTGGTATAGAGAGCTGCAAGATTCTTTTATTAAATACTTGCACTTTTACACACGTAAACTATTTTCTCACACAAAATACGTATTAAATTTCTCGAGGACACATCTCGTGTCCGGTTAGGAACACTGCCAACAACCAACGCGTCCAGTTATGAGCGCTGTCTACAAGCAACTGACTTGATTTCAACTGCCTAAATTTGTAAATTTCTGTATTTCAAGCCTCTGATTGGCTATTCCTATTCCAATAGAATAATTTTATTTAACTTAAGCTTTTTTCTGGTTATTGATTGGCTATTTTATAAACTGTCACAAACATTACATTGTTGCTGCTCCAAGAATGACTAGTAGCACTATTACACTTTCTTACTCATTATTGCCTCAAGGTTACCTCATTTTTAGCAACTTTTAACCTATTATTCTCACAGCTCCTACATTATTAAATTACATAATACATCAGATAACATTATTAAATGTAAACAATAATATAAACATTTACAAAGACTGTAATATGCACTTTTTATATATTGTTACATACACATATTGCTTTAAGAGGGGCTGTTATTGAATGATATATTATATAATTTGACTAAAATCATTTAAGTGTTAAAAATACTGCCTCATATTTTTATTTAATAAAATTATGAGGTTAGGTGTGGACAACCCTGGTGGCCATGATAGCGCTCTCCTATGATGCCACCACTGTGGGAATCGGGTGACGTCACGCCATGCTGTTCTCTTTCTCGTCATAAGTTGACGTCTAGTGACACAGGAGTGTTTCCAGAACTTCGCGTTTACCTTGTTTTTCATGTTGTCACATTTGTAGCAAGAATTAAGTGCGAAATGGTCAAACAATACATTGAAGTAAACACTTGATGTCTTTCTTCCATTCTCTGGTGAGGAATCAATTGCAGACATGAGCGTTCTGAGGATTTATGTGTTTTCTGAGCTTGGTACTTTATTTGAGCTTTCATTAGTTATTTCATTCATCATCTCTGTATATCGGACATTTTATAAAGATCATTAAACTAAATAAACATGTACACAGTAAAGTGTACAAAATATTTAACGCGAATTATGACTAAAATGTCGAATAAATAATTTCTTTTCTTGCTTTCTTTATAGTTGAATCATTGACTTTCGTTTTTGTTCCTAATTTCGATGTCATAGTGTGATAATGTAAAGGACCACGTAAATATATATTTCAATAATATGCTGAATACTTGATTTTCTCGTGTTTAAGAATTTTAAGACTTTTCAGTATATAAATTGAAAATGTTATCACGACTAAATGGGAGGTAGGTAATTTTGTTGAAACAAATTTTCTCCATTAACTTTTAAAAATGTTATCTCACACAAAGCAGCTACAATATTGCTGCAGAGAAAGAGAGAGAAATAAACTTTGTACGTATCTTAGAGAGGAGAAGGGAAACACGTAATATTTTATACAATAAAGATTTTTAATCTCTGTATTAAAATTTCATGAAACTATGTTTAATTTAAGAGTGGAAAATTTGATCCCTAAACTTTATTCTCAGAATCTTAAAATTTAATTGTGAACTAGCTTTTACCTAGCTTCACACTCATGGACTCATTTTACAAGAGGCACAAACCGATTCCTGTTGCAGAGCTACATTCAGTGCCAAAGTTGACCACCAATCAAATGGCAAAGTTGCCCTCGAATATTAAGAGTACCATACAATTTGAGGCAGTATTTTTAACACTTAAATGATTTCAGTCAAATTATATAATATGTAAATTCAATAACAGCCCGCCTTAAAGCAATATGTGTATGTAATAATTTGTAAAATGTATGTAACTGTCATTGCATATGCTTATATTATTGTAAACATGTTCAATAATGTTATGTGAATGCATTACGTAATTTAATAATGTAGGAACTGTGAGAATAATAAGTTAAAAGTTGCTAAAAATGAGGTAACAATGAGGTAACCTTGAGGCAATAATAAATTTGAAAGTTTAAATGCTACTAGTCATTATTGGAGCAACGATAATGTAAATTTTAGTGTCAGTTTATAAAATAGCCTATCAACAACCAGAAAAAACTTTAGTTAAATGAAGGTATTCTATTGGACTAGGATTAGCCAATCAGAAACTGAAATATAGCAAAATTTTCAAATACAGAGTTCAGTTGCTTCTAGACAGCGCTCATAAATGGACGTGTTGCCTGCAAACAGTGTTCCTAAACAGACGCAAAAAGTGTCCTCAAGAAATATAGTATGTATTCGTGTGAGACGAAAAATAAGTTTACGTGTTAAAAAGTGTAATTAATTAATTAATAAAAAGAATCTTACAACTCTCTATATCAGTGAAGTGTTAATTAAATCGTATCAAGCATTAATAAAAGGAGTGAAGTAAAATTATAATCTGTGTAAGCGTACATTCTTGTCGCACCAAAACCCTGCTAAGAGAAACGTGTCTCTAACAAATACTGACGCAGCCGAGGCAGACATAAATATATAATATTTAAAGAAACAGTCAAATTACAAAGTTAATATTTTGTTTTAAACTTGGGGCAAAGGCCACCTGAAAGTACATTTGGGGCGAAGGCTACCGGAAACTGTTTACCATACGTGCGGTTGCAACTAATTCAAGTGTTCGGCTCCCCAACAGTTGAAATACGATACAACTCCTTCTAAAATACTCCTTTCTCATATTGACGCCCAAAGCGTGGTAAAAGAATAACGTAACAAACCATCTTCTTTAAATTGGTGCAAATAACGTAAAGAAAACAAACAAACATTTCTCAAATTGGCTTCCATACGTGGGGTAAATAACAATACAATACAATACTTCTTCAAATTGGAATCAGATGACGTTATTTCAGATTTGATGACTTGTGTTTTCTAACGCTGATGATAATAGGTGGTCGACTTTGAATTAATCTTTGTGAGGGGAGATTCTAATACTATAATTCGAAGACGTTTACAACTCTTCTGGCTAGTAACTCCACGTTTTGTGTTACATTTGGGGCATGTATTATTCGTAGTGCCGATTTGTACGCGATTCTGATTGACATAATCAACATCTATACTAAACTGAAAGGCTGACCTGTGGCTGCGAAGTGGACTCCTCTTTGGCATCTGCACCAGGCTGTGTTTTCTTTCCTGCAGTGTGATCCTGGTTGCTCGATGGTTCCACAAAAAATCGGGTGTCACGTTTCTGGGGTTCGAATGCTCAATTCAATGTAATTAAACTGCGCTTGCTGGCGAGGCAGTTGCGATTTTATTTTGCTTTTAGCCACCTGATACTTTGTAGCGTTAAAAAAGAAATACTAATAAAGAAATTTATATTCTAATACTATCTAGTTCTTTAAGTCAACTGGTATAGCTTCATTGAAAAAATAAGATATGTTACAATCACATGGCTTTCTTCAAAATTTTCATAAAAAAAACTTATTTTACTTTCTATCTCTAGTTGAGCATTATAAATGTTTGGCCAGACTGGTTTAAATACACATTGTGTTGTAGATATACATATATACAGATAAACAGAGGGCCAGGACGACAGTCAAATATTTATAAAGCAGGCTGCAAGTGATATTGCACTCTCTCTGCATGATCTCACTAGAAACTCCGTTCCACCAGCTGCGCTCCCGTTTAACCACACTACTACATACAACAGTTGCTCCTGTAGACTTCACGTTTAAAAGGAGCTGTGTATCCTGGTGTCCAATCAATAGCACTGCTCATGGAGAATACGCCCTTAATTAATATATGGTTCTAACATGACGGGACTGCGCCACACTCCAGCCATGCTGTAATAGAACTTCTCACAACCCTACGTGGAGAAGCGGATAGGGAGAGAAGGACCTGTTACTGGCCAGCGCGATCGCCCGACTTAAGACCGCTCGACTTCTTTCTTTGGAGGCATGTGACGAGTGTCCTGTGTGCCACTCTAGTTAACACCTGGGATGAATTGATTGTGCCTTTGATCCAATTCGTCAGAGGTCGTACATGATAGAGAGGGTGCAAAAGTCAATGGAATGAATGCATTGAGGCCGAAGATGAAGGCCTTCTCAGAATTCATTTTTCATTTAACTTACATTGTTCTTACAGCAATAAAGGAGCTTATGTAACCTCTGGATCTTATCTGCTCAATCATATGGTTCCTAAACAACGCATCAGTCAACATCGGTTGTTTGATGAAAATTATCCTCTTTGTGTGACCTATCATCCCACTAGTTTGTTGCAGAGATCCTGAATCATGCTATATAATTTCAGAAGAGTGCTGCTTAAAATCATTGGAAAATTCAAATAGTTCGTCAAATTTTAAAATGGATTTTCTTGTACGCTTTCTCAAGTTTTGGCATTTTAAAATTCTCCCCTTTATGCAAACTTGTTCAATTTCTTTCAGATTTTCTTTATAGGATATTTGAGGTAAATGAAGATATATAAATAGCATTGTCTTGATATAAAGTATGGTATTAGATTTATGGTTTTAATACTTTAATACATGTTTGATTTTTAGAAAATGAAAAGTCTTACGTATTATTATTATTATTATTATTATTATTATTACCCAGGAAAAGTTTTAATGTTATGCATAATTTAATATGCGATTATAAAGAACTGTATTCGAGGAATAATATGCAAAATTTAAGTTTTTGAAGCTTACAAATTTTCATCACGTGTGGAATTGCACACGAATCATAATTTTCAATTTTTTAAATTATTTTCTTGAAATTTTGAACACATAGTACAGAGGAAATTTATTTTATGCTACGATTGTGTTGAGAAAATTTCAACCAAATTTCGGCCCAGTAGGCAGAAATTTGTAAAAATTACCAATTTCAGTGCAGAAAACTTTAAGGGCACTTTTGAGAAAATAAAACAAGTAATATTTTTCCGTATAAAGAATTGTTTGGAGTGGGAGAAATTTCGTGATAACCTTTGTGTTGCATTCTTGAAAGATACCAAACTTGCACATGAAGTTTGATATTATCGGTTCGTTTCTAAGTTATGCTATTCACACAAACGAGCGAGCTCAGACACTTTTTTACTTTTTCTACTATTACTCTACTATTCTATACTACCTACCTAAAGTAAATAAAATAATGCATTCCAGCTAAAGAAAATCGATATGGAGAGTTTACTGAAAATACACGTTTAAAAGAAAAGAAAGAAAAAGTTCTGTGTGTGTGTGTGTGTGTGTGTGTGTGTGTGTGTGTGTGTGAGTGAGTGAACAGCATAAGTTGCATAACTCAAAAACGAAAAATTGGTTAAATACAAAGCATCTCCCAAGGATGCGACACGAAGATAGTCAGTAATTTTCCCTTCCCAAACTGCTTAATGGAAAATGTTTCCTTATTTTTTTATTTTCTCAAACCTGGATAACGATTTTGATTAAAAAAAACAATACACTGAAGATGTTTGCATGACAAATGAAACGTATATCTTGAATTTACTGTGAATAGCCTGTGAAGTCCTCTTCATTTGTATAATTGGTCTATCATAAGGATAGACAAAATTTTACTGCACAGAAAAATGTATATCTGGTTAATGCACACAGTTAATGTCAAATAAAAACTTTTGTGGCATTAACCATTGAAGGATTAATATTCTTTGCTATTGGTTTTAATTTTTTAAATACTTTACTTCTCCCAAGTGGTAGGTCGCTGTTCGTCTTTTCGTGTAGTCTAGCAGAGAGCACGAGATTTCAAAGCTGTCACATAGCGACACGCTCTTTAAAAATCTATCGTTTTTCCAAGTGTATCCTACAACGAAATGTGTAACGAAAAATTGAGTTTTATATATGGAAGCTCTTTAACTGCTGTGGTTCTTAGCGTCCCATTCTATATTGGGCGTGAAAGATCGGAAATTTTACACAGAAGCCTCTTTATCAGGCTTGAGGTTCTTTTACATTCCGTAAATCTACGACACCGGCTTTACTTCCCTTCCGAAGGAATCCGGTTTAAGGATTTTTACGCCAGAAAAAATTCGACCTCCGCGATGAACCCGCGAACTCGGGATCCAGAGGTGCCCCTATACAACGGAGGACGTCTTAATGTATAACGAAAGTTTATCTCTATTAACAAGAAGTAGATAGAATAATATGCTTTTGTAGGAATATTTTTAGCAGAGTGGGTAGAGAAAGTCATGTGAATACAGCACATCAGGGTTTTTTTTTCTAATAATGCCTTTTAGGGATCATCAGACATCAAAGGTGTATTTCCGGTGAAATTTCTATACCGAATTTTTTGTTGGAATACTACGTAGATATACTACTTCTGCTTATGATAAGGTATGCGGTAGAGCAGTGATTCCCAAACTGTGGATCGCGACCCTTAAGGGGTCGCGGTATTCTATCTGGGGGGTTATTTGGAATTATTAATAAATCATTTCTATTGTTAATTATTATTATAATAATGAGGAAAATGGAATTAAGTCACCTGTTACATATTACATTTAAACAGAATCATGTTTTGTATTTAAGAAGCATATTAATACTACAATTTGACAGTGAATGCACATGTACACTTTTATGTAAATCATTAATTATTACGCTGCACATCAGGAAGATTAGTGATAAATATGAGCCTGTTTGATATTAATTAATCCTTCAATGTCTGACTGTATATTAGTTCCACACATCATCTATTCCTAGATGTAGTCTTGATGTTCATCATTGACGAAAAGCCAATTTCGCAGAGATAGGAGGTGTAGAATGGAATAAGCACGTTTAGTGCGGCAGACACCAGGGTATTCTGTTCTTCTTGTTAGCCAGAACTGATACACATCTTCCTTAGAAAGTCAGTTTTAAACTTTTGTCTGAAGAAAGCTCAATTAATTTGTCCTTTAAGTTGTTGAACTGTGCGCGAAAACTTGCAAATCAATGATTAAGCAGCGAAGTGAATGGAGGGTCGCCAACAATTTCATTATCGCTAAGGGGGTCGTGTGTGCAAGAAGTTTGGGAACCGCTGCGGTAGAGAAAGTACAAAAATGAAAGGTTTTGCTATACAGATACTTTGTGATAATTGTTGGAATTTTTGTATGGGCTGCATTTATAAAACCTTGTCTGAACTTCATTTCTGTGCAAACTGCACATCGATAGCACCGCTCGCGCCAAAAACATTCGCGGTGCGATCATACAAACAGACAAAGCGACGGTAATGTAGGCTTCGCCAGTATCAAAACGCATCCAGAAGAAAAACGGATGGATCAAAGAAAGATGGGGAGTCTGAGAAAGCAGAGAAGTATCTTAAACATGTATCGTTATGGTTAATGACAAAGATAGCAAACCGAGCAGATATTGACAAAGATGTAAGTTAATTGTGGCAGCTGATCATAGCATCCCTGAGGACCGACCGACGCACACCTGCCCCACCCTTTCAAGATGACGAGGGTGGGAAGCCGCAAGAGAACCGCAGAAAGCGTGTCTGTCTGTCGACGGTGCTTCCTGTGCTAGAACTGCAGCTGTCTGTGGGGAGGGGGCGTCTAGCGCCGGCTACACGAAAATTATCATCCTCATCTCCGTGTGCATTCATAATGCAGCACAGGCGTCGTTTTCGGGAATACCGAGAGCCAGTCCACTCACATATTCACAGATGCCAGAGCTCGTTTATAAATTATATTAACGTTATTGGCAATTCCATAGAATAAAGTTAACCACAACGATAACATAAGAAACCTACCTATTTAAAGTGTGAGAAATATCTCTACGTGCAACATTCTCACGAGTTTCTCTGCCCATAAGTTCACATGTACCCTTATTTTATATATATTATTCTATCCACGTAATGCTTTTCACAATAAGTATTCGTCTAGAAATGATTTCGAATTAAGCAATCTGCAAGCACGATTCGAAAACGAAATACAGTTGTTTATAACTCAGATTTTGTTAGGAATAAGTCCTTGCGGAGAAAATATCCCACCTTTTCAATGGTGTTTCACAGCTGTTTAACCTGCAAAACGAAAACATGTAACGATGATTAACTCAGAAATGGCTAATGCTACGAAAAAGTCGCTTAGGACAAATTATAATTGTATTTTAGCGAGTTGTGTCTACTCTAAATTATACAAGGGTTTCTCTGCGTGGGATTCTCCTGTCCTCAGAAGACAAATTTGGTTACTATAGACCCGGTCTGATGTGAGTGTTTCGTCTATTTCATAATTCACCGTTGAGTATGACCAACCCGGTTCAAAGACGTTAAGCTTAGAAGAGAAAGAAAAATATGTACATTTTGTTCGTCGTATGCAAGTATCTCAAACGTGTCGTATTTTAATCAAAAACATAAAGCCATTTTGGAGAAAATAAAACAAAGTGCCCATGCTTGGGATGGAGGAACTTTCTTGAATACTTTCATCTGTATTCTTCAATGATGTCCCTCTCAAGTATAATTTCGTATTTATCAGATTTCTCAGTTATGAATTACGCTGTTCTCTCCTCCCTCCTCTCTCTCACACAACAGGTTTACACATCTAGAAGGCCTTTTAAGCGAGTATTCCGGTGGTATCATAGATACATCAACAGATAAAAGAACGGGCCAACCGAACATTGGTGGATTCCAGCTGTCCTCCTGTTGAAGTCTGATAACGTCGATGGAACCATTGTTGAGGTTATTAACTTGCCCAAGTAATTTGTAGCCCAAAAATGTCACGAGTGTTAGCATGATCCCCATTCAACAACAAACCGCGTTCAGGTATGTCTATCCTAAACATGTAGACAAGAGAAAGGTAAGCGGTCACTCAGGTATGATTTATCGACACCTTTAAGATGGGTTTTTCCGGAGGAAATGAGCAACTTCCTTCTGGAAAACGGTGCTTTCGCTTCTGTCCAGGTGTAAAATTTTCGGTCATTACTCCCTCAAGTAGGTAAGAAGTTCATCCTGTTGGAATTAGTTGAGCGAAACGACGTGTAACCTGTCAGAAGAAATGGAACATTGCTGAATTGTCTCAAAACTGATTTTATGTAACACGCACAGACATACTATCACAGAAGTATTCCCTGTATACTGTAGTTTTGATATTTAAAGCGTTTTTTTCTCTTAGGGCTATCATGAAATAAAACTAAAAAGTCGGGGAGTTTTGTCTTTCTGATAAAGGTTTGTACCATATATCTCTGTGATACTATACACCCTTCGAACTTTGTGGACACGTAGTGTGAAACCAAACAATATTCCCTTTGTGTATTATTTCTCTTTCGTTTAATGTGTAGGTGGAACTTGGAACGTGATAGTGAATTGCCAAAGGTGTTCATCTAACAACGAAACATCTCTACCAGGTGGGCTGGTACACACGATTTGAACCTGGTGTCTCTCGTATGCGATTAACAGACGCTATCGCATGTCATCAATCTGGGTATTCGCTAATGACCTCAGCAGTTGTGCGTCTTAAAATCCACTATTGCTACTCTCGATGTTACTTTTTCTTGTCGTGTTGTACACAACAGTAATAAAATACCGTACCTTCTCTTTCATAAAGAAATGGTTCTCAGCTCAAGAAACGTGTTCCAAATTTTTCATTTTATTGGTTTTCTATTTTTTTTTAAATTTCACCGATTTTTCAAGTGTTTCACGTCTGGTGTTCACAAATTATTTTGTGTGCATTTAATGGAGCTACTGTTTTATATACTATCTGACATTTATTATTTAAACTGATGGAGAAATAAATTTGTGATGTAAACGCTGACATCTATGAAGCTCATTCAAAACGTTGATAATTCCTGGCCGACTGCCTCAGGTCAGCGTTTTAGTTTCTTCTTTTCTTTCTTTATATGTTTATTGTGAAAAATAATATGGTATACAGCCTAATGTAATCCGATGAAGGCAAAATAAATGCAAATGAAATATTTACATTGTATCAACAGTTCAAATGGATTCCAAAAAACAACTTTAACATTCACGGCTTCACCTGTTAGTACAATTCACACTGTCCATCCAACACTTCTTTTTATGACTGTGCATAAGTGAAGAATAGTTAGTGGATAGAGCAATAACAGGAGAATATCAATATCCACCCTAAAGTCCCTTGTACACGATCAAACTATTTTCTAATTCAAGAGTTTACAAGAAAAGTTGTCAAATATTTTTACTTTCTGTACTACGTATAGTAAGTGGGGGAAGTATTGTATTCCACCCAAAAATTCGATACCGAGATTTCATAGGAAATACATGTTTTGAGGCGACTGAATAAAACAAAAACATTTTCAGAAAAAGGTCCGTGCTTTGTCTGTGAGCAGCATAACTCAAAAACGAAAAGTCGGATAAACATTAAACTTGGTATTTAGGTTCAGTATCTATCAAAGATGCGACACGAAGATTTTCAAGAAAATTCTCCCAAACTAGACTACCCTTTACATGAAATATTCTGGTTTTCTCAAAATGGCTGTAACGATTTTTATTAATATATTCAAGATATTTTCATTACAAATGAAATGTATATCTTAAATTTCCTGGGAATGTCCCCAAAAGTCCTCTTCATTCTGAATGACTTTTGTATAACTGCTAAACCGTAAGTAATAGCAAGTTGTGTTGTGTTTAAAACACAAACAAATGTAGAGCTTGTTAAAACACACAACTTATATCATGTACATTTTTTGTGGAGTGAATCATTTCCGAGATATTGCTTGTTATTTGTTTGAATTTTCCAATACCTATACTTTTTCTTAAATGGAATTCGTTATTCTTTCTTCTTTTTTTATGTCCTGGGACATGCAAAGAGAATGGAATACACCACATAGCAACCAGTTCTTAAAATATTTGATTATCGCTTAAAGCCTGCCAATTCCCCTTGCATCTGCAAGAAAATTAGCAATAAGATTAACATCTCGATTAACATGAAGTAGTGGAGAATAAGTGTTTGTAAAAATAGTTTGTAAAAGAGTAAGGAAAATCATGTACAACACATCAGAATTGTTAGTTATGCTGTTCACACACAGACAGACACACGGACACGGTCCTTTTTCTATATTTTTTTTTACTCAGGGTGGCTCAAAACATGCATTCCGGGGAAGTCTCGGTATTGAATTTTTGGGTGGAATGCAATAGGTATCTTTTCTGCTTACTATAGGCAAGAAGTAGAAAAAGTAAAAGACAGCGAACATTGCAGTCGATTGCTCATTGTACTCATAATACTGCTATCATCTCATCCACATTGACACGTCCAGATGAACATGTCATGCTTTCTTGGCATTAGCATTATTGCAGCATAGGCTTATAGGAGGCTTGCATTCTTCTTATATTAGAATGCTTTGACAAGGGCATATTCAAAAAAGATTTTCGTGTCCGTTATAGATTACATAGGTTAAATAACGGAGGGGGGATACCTCGCGCGGTGTGACCTACGTAGATTTACTCTGGCTACCACCTCCAGGAGGAAGGAATGAGGTGAAGGAACCACAGGTTGCAAGCTTCAGGCAGTCAGGCCACAGAGATGCGCGTAAGTCCCTAAAAGATCCAGGCTCGAACACCGGTCTCATTGCTGGAGTTGCCTAGAGAGGTGATGCAAAGCAGCCCTCTAGTCTCCGAAGAGTACTCTTTCCTCTAAACAAGCATCCGCACCATCTGTTCGGCTCTGTCATATGCCGCGGAACCTAGAAGTACCTACCGACGAGGGCAAACCACGAAAAACCCAATTCAGAGTTGGAGCTGCCAATGCGAGCCTCACACGTTACAGTGGCGCCATCTCGATTAGTTTTAGAGAAAATGTCATACCTTTTTACCTTCTCTACCACGTGCATAGTAAACAGAGAAGGTATTGCATTCACCCAAAAATTTTACCCCGGGACTTTTTCCAGCACCAACCATTCATATGGAACATTTTTCGAAATTTTTTACTTTATAAAAATGGCTCCAACGATTTTGAATAAAATACCATACATTAAAGATATTTACATTGCAAATAAAATGTATATGTTAGATTTTCTGCAAATAACCGGCGAAGTCCACTTCATTCGGAAGGAATTTTGTATAATCTTGTATAACTGGTAAACCTTAACGATAAACGAAAACGTATTACACAAAAAACTATCTCTTTAAAACGCACGATTTATTTCAAATTACCTTTCTGAGGTATCAGCCATTTCCAAGATAGCCGATATTAATGGTTCGAATTCTTCAATATTTTGGAATTTTTTTTCAGGTCCTTTCGATATTCGGTTGTTTATCGCGATTGCATGCAAAACATGGAATTTTGAGGCCAGTACATAGCGTCCAGTTCTTAAGCATTTGACTGTCGCTATTTCCTTTGTATCTATAAACGAAGTGTTTAGTGCAGATATTTCCGGAAAGATTTATCTGGATTAAAATGAAGATAAGCTTTCGAAAGAATAATTTGAATACCCACTGATAAGCGATAGAGCGTAGTATCACATCATATTTTTCAATAGGTGACAAGATTGGACAAGACTTGACAAAACCTAGCAAGAGATGACCATATCATAAATTTTTATTTACAAGTTGTGTCTTTGCCAAACTGAAACCCTTCGGAACACATTGATAATTTATCACGCGCAAAGCAATTTACTATTTCCGTCACAGTACAATTTGCAATGATCGTGTACAAGGAGCTTAAAACATGAGGGGTTGCGTTTGCCCTAAAGAAACTCTGGAGGCCAGCTGTAGACGGGTGTTGGGTAGCCAGCAGGTAGTGAGATACTGTTTTTCATAATAACAGTATTCACGTGTTAGAAATTTAATTGTTACAAACTGAAACCGAGTTATTGGGATAGCCATAATGTCGCGACTAGTGCTTGTCGGCAAATGTTTCCCGAATGTCTGCAAAGAGAATAAGTGTGGTCAAAAACAGCAAGATTCGTTATGCAGGGCCAGTGATTATTAATGAAATAAGTATAAACAATTACTGTACATACACTGCTCAATGGATCTAATTCTCGAGTCTGACAAAGAGACACCGTCGATAAATAGAAGTAGAACTGTGATTTGTAGGAGGAATTGCAGGATACAGAAGGTTTGAACATACAAAAAAACTGTCATTGGAGATGAAATAAAGTCTTAATATCCTAGATAAAATTTGATTGGTCTAAAAAGACCAATTCCTGAATTTGAAGAAGTATAAACAACTAAAATGTTATAAATCCCAAACAATTAGTTTACTCCGGGTCCTTGACATTTTCTTACAGTTGAGGGATGGAACCTGGACGGATGGCAACCCTGCCGGTCACTCTAGCCATCTCAGCAGCGCTACAAGCCTCTGGTTTATTTATAAGATACAGATTTCACATCAATAATGGAACATTGGGGCAGCGGTCGTTATCAAGACAGATGTCGCTTGAAAATTAGATGTTGCTGTCAAAGACTGACGATAATTTGAATTTGTCTGCACAACAGTGACGTAAGAGTGATGCAAAAGCCGAAGCAGCCGCCTCCAGTTTCCCACGCTGCTTCACATGACATCACAAAACCTTCTCCTCACATCCTTCTCAGTTTGACAAGGATAAGAGGCTGCATGTTGGATGCACTGTTGCTACACCAAGAAGTCTGCACCTCATACACTTATTGGTCTAACTTTCCTAAACAGTACTGCCAGACTGGGTAACATTTCGCCCTTTGGGTTACATCAACACCCTTTGCTACTGGAACATCTATTCTTTCAGCATTCAATTCTAAAAGAGTATAGAGTCTAACATTCTAATTTTATTTTTCCTTCTCTATCACTCACCTACAGCAGGTATACAAAGTATTGTATTCCACCTAAAACATTGGTATCCAGATTTCACAGGAAATAAACGTTTTGAGGTTCCCTGAATAGCGCAATGGTTTCATTTCCGGCTCTCGTACCGAGGGTACGGGGTTCGATTCCTGGCTCTGAGGTGGCAATTTTAAGTCGGTCCTATCCACGCCTTCACCTTTGACTTGCTCATGCGAGGTATCCCCAAGGCCCAACGTGGTTCTGAGTCCACAATAAAAGCTGTAGGTCCTCTCATTCCACCGCCAACCTCATCATCGCAGGCAACGTTTCCGCCCGCTGAGTGTCTCCACCTCAAAAATGGGTCCAGTCAACGCTTGGTGAAATGAGGTATCCCCAAAGGGAAAAATTAAACATTTTTAGAAAAAAGACCAGTGATTGCGTATATTTAATACCAAACTTAGTATTATATCTCATCTTTGAAGAATACAACACAAAGATTTTAAGAAGATCCCCCCCCACACAATTACCTTAAATAGAAAAAATTTAATCTTATTTCTATTTCCTCAAAATTCTATTAAAATAGTGCCTATTTACGTGACTAACAAAATTCCTATGTGGCGCCGTGGTAACTTGCGCGACTCGCATTCGGGAAGTCCCGAGTTCAAACCTCCGGAGCTGACCAACCTGGCCAAAGGTTTTTTCACGGTTTTTATCAGTCGCTTGGCGAATGCTGGGTTGGATAATTTGATCCGGAAATTTTCCTATCGTCCATTTCAATATATATATATATATATTTCCTTCTTCACTATCATACCAGGCATTGGACTGATAACCCATCCTCGATGTGCTATGATCCAGAATTTGCTTGCTCCTCGACAGTCTACTGACCAAAGGCATTGGGTCATAAGTCCCTGGGGGTGAAAGTCCTCTAAAGAGAAGGTTAATCAGAAGAAGAATTTTTTGCGAATAGTCTGTGAAATATAATTTTATGTAACTGGTAAACCGTAAGAGATACACAAAAATGCAGATTCCTTAAAACACACAATTTACATCAAACGTTTTTGTGGCATTAGCTTTTTCTGTAACATTAAAATACATTTTCACACACTTTATACTTATTTGAAGTGCTTAGTCTCCATTCGTTTGTTTCTCAGAGACATGCAAGGAGTGGAATTTCAAGGCAAGACGGAGCAACCAGCTTTTTAAATATTTAACTACCCCTTAACTTTCCTGTATTCCCTTATGTCCACAACGAAACGTGTAATTAAACTATTTATGCAGATGTTTACCAAATTAAGGATATCACCAGAAATACATGTTTTGAGATCCCTGAATATAAAAAGTTCTTTTACAAAAAGTATCGGCATTTAAGTTTAGCACCTTCCTAGGATGCGACTCGAACATTTTCGAGAAAATCTCCCAACCCAAGCTAGTCGTTACGTGGCAAAATGTTAATTATTTTTGTATCTTCTCAAGAATAGTTCCGACGATTTTGATTAAAATAACATGTTTTGTGACATCTGCATTCCAAATAAAACGCATTTTTTTAATTTTCTTGTAACAACCTGTCTCATAGTCCTCATAATGAATTAATTATGAATAATTTTGTGTAACCGTAAACCATATGAGATAGAAAAACGTTTGGGGATCTATGACAGCTCAGTGGCTCTTGCACCTTGACCTAAGATCTTTTGTGCATCCATTTACTTTCATAGGAATTTGAGTTCCTCAGGGCTTATTAGCTCCAGGACGCCCTCTCCAGAGATAGGATCTTAAAATCCTCCAATGTTGAGGCTCCAAAGACTGCATGTCTTCCTCTCCCTAAGGCCTAGCAATCTAATAGTAACACTCTTTTTAAATGCTAAGTCGTCATTCGTTTGTTTCTCGTGGACATTCAGAGAGGAAATTTTAAACTCAGCATGTAATGACCCGATTTTTAAACATTTGACTATAGCTTCAACCTCCTGTATCCCTCTTGTACCCAAAATGAAATGTTTAATGAAAGCCTTGCTGCTGTATCTTTATCTAGAAGATGATGTAGATAGAAGAATAAAAAATTAGGGTTTTCTATAAGTTCAGGGCTCTGAAGTCAAGGGAAGTGCAGGGAATTCAGAATGGTCTTGCGCTGCTCGAAAGTCAAGCCTGTCTGTCAGTTTGTGTCTAACCCGAGAACGGAAACCAGAACGAGAACGGGAAGCAAAACAGTATAAAACATTTTGATACCCAGGAAACGAGTACGGGAATGCATATAGATGTCCATATCTATAGCAAAATGTAAAGTCGATTGGAAATGTTATTTGTTTGTAATGGACCAATGCTATTTTTCACCAGCTTCCAGTTTAGTCAATAAAATGTAGGTTAGTCGATGTCAAAATTCTATAGTGTAACCATTTTCTAAACGCAGATACATTACTATTTCCGATTGCTCTAGTCGTACCGAGCTTTATTCCTCTATTAATAGGTGCAAAAAGTTTTTTATTAAAATTTCTGTTACTTTTGCAGTGGTCACTTTTGAGTTGCACATAAATAAACTACAGATGACAGTTTCTCTAGAAGTACCAACGCTCAATGCAACTTAGGGAGTCGGAAACTGTGGTCAGGACGCATATTTGCTAGAATTTCTTCATGTTTCATCTTCCCAGTTTGCGAATAGAGAGAGCTCTGGCGGCTGTTTTATGTCACGGTCGTCTTGATTAATTTCTACAGTGAAAAGTCTAATATGCACAATAGGGATCTAGTATATCATGCCCGGGAACGAGACTTAAAGTCTTGTTTCCCATTCCCATGGGAAAGCTTCCCGCTTATTGTTTACGCTCACGTGTACTTTAACTTTGTCGTTCTTCTTTGGTTTTATCGTCCTCTGTGATCTAGGGGTACTATGCTAACCTCCACCTCCCGAGGTCAGGGGTTCAAACCCGGCGGAGGGCGATGGATTTTTTCGGGCGTAAAAGTCCTTAGCGTGACTTCCTTCGGAAGGGAAATAAAGCCGGTGGTCCCGTGTCGTGGATTTATGACACGTAAAAAAACCTCAAGCGTGATACAGAGATCTGAGCAAAATTACCGGTCTTTCACGCCCAATATACCTACAGAGAGCCAAAAAAAAACACGAACCGGCTGCGCGGTGTTTTTCCTGTCCGCGTCCTCGGGCTCGTAGCCGTCTGCCGTATCATAGAAAGGCGCGGATGAAACCATACAACATTTTTAAAACTACTTTTAAAGGCTTTACTTACCAACTTTATGAAAGAAGATGCTGAAACTGGCCACCGTCGTTGTCCATACATTTTTAGCACCTCTTTAGGAAACTATCCATCACTCGCCGTAGTTCACGTTGAGAAATGCTGGCAGTTTCCTGGCAGATATTTTGTTTTAATTCTTCCAGGCTGTGTGGGTTTGTCTTGTACACTTTGTTTTAAGTTACCGCAGAGATAGAAATCACAGGGAGTTTGGTCGGGGGACTTAAGGGGGGGGGGCCCACAAATCTCTACTAATAATTTTGTCCTCAAACACACTTTCATAAAGTTGGTAAGTAAAGCCTTTAAAAGTAGTTTTAAAAATGTTGTATGGTTTCATCCGCGCCTTTCTTTGATAGCGGCATACGGAAACGAGCGCCGAGGAAAAACACCGCGCAGCCGGTTCGTAGTCTTTTGGCTCTCCCTGTAGAATGGGATGCTAAGGAGTAAAGTAGCTAAAGAGGGCGCATAATTGAAAAACTCAATTTCCATCTGGTTTCCGTTCTCCGTCATTGAGAATCAGCCTTTATGCTTTCCACAACTGTTCAACTATGACACTCTAATGCTTGTAAGTATTGGTGCCATATGTAGAATTAAGTATTGTTAGCATAGGCGTGTATTTATAATTTTTTGGATTCCTTTGTATATTCTAGGTATCTCGCTGTTCACTTACAGTGCTAAAGGGAAAAGCATAGAAGGATACGAGCCTGCGATTCGTTCCGAAACGAAACTAAATACGCAGGAGAGTACAGAAGTTCTGATTTAAACTGTAGACATCATTAAGGAGAAGTTGTTAGTACATTTATTTCACAGTCTCATTTTATACGCTCATTAATTTTAGTTTACAGTATAGGACGGAAATATCAGAGGAAGATTTAAAATAGACCTGCTGCATTTCGTGCATATTCTTGCTCTTGCAACACTCAGGTTATACTACAACCCAGTTGAGAGATGCGTCACTTTGTATAAGGGGACATCTGTACCTATAGAGTTTTACATTTTTGTCAAATGTGTGTATATTTCAAAGAAATATTCTACAATTCGATTGTAATATGAATTTGAAGTGAATCAAATTAAGATTAAAAATGTTGTTTATTCAGTAATGCTACAGCTTAAGTTACATTCTGTGACATATACATGTAAGTAAACTCACACAATTTTTACTTTCTCTACTACGTATAGTAAGTAGGGGAAGTATTGTATTCGACCCAAAAATTCGATAACTAGATTTCACCGGAAATACATGTTTGGAAACCCATTGAATCCAAAAAAAAAAACATTTTTGGAAACATGTCTGTGTGTATGTGTGTCTGTGAACAGCATAACTCAGAAACAATCAGTCGGATAAACACCAAACTTGGTATTTAGATTCAGTATCTTCCAGAGATGCGACACGAGGTTTTCAAGGAAATCCCCCTACCACAGACTACCCTTTATAGGGAACATTTTTCGATAATTTTAATTTTCTCAAAAATAGCTCTAACGATTCTGATTAATATATCATATGTTTAAGATATTTTCATGACAAATGAAATGTATATCTCGAATTTTCTGGGAATGTCTCCAAAAGTGTTCTTCATTGTGACCGACTTTTGCATAACTGGTAAACCATAAGAGATAGACAAAATTTTACTACACAAAAAATGTAGATCGCATTAAAATACAAAATTTATGCTATATACATTTTTGTTGTTGAGTGAAGCATTTTCGAGATATTGCTTGTTATTCCCTTAAATTTACCAATACTTCTACTTTTTCTGAAATGGGAATTCGTTATTCATTGTTTTTATGTACTGGACATGCAAAGAGAATGGAATGCTCCACATAGCAACCAGCTCTTAATATATTTGACTATCGCTTAAAGCCTACCATATTCCCCTTGCATCTACAAGAAAATTAGCAATAAGTTTAACATCTCGATATCTCGATTAACATGAAGCATATGGAGAATAAGCGTTTGTAAAAATAGTTTGTACAAGAGTAGGGAAAGTCATGTGAGTGTAACACATAAGATTTTTCCGCATATTATTACTATTATCATTGTTACAAACCAGTAGTGAGTCATGGCCCACAATAGTGAATCGAAATTATTGATATATATATAGAATTAATAAAAATTGTCATATTGTATGCTCTAAAATAAGCAACAAAATAACTTCTGCTTTATAATTTTATTTCTTTTTGAATATTCTAAAACAGTTTTATAAAATGTGTCTCTAAAATCAACAGGGGAGAAAGTATCTGAAAGAAAAAACGATTTCCCATGTTAAATCCTTGTGTCCAATGATTTGATTTCCACTCTATAGAAAATGCTCCTTGGAATGAAATTTTGCAAGTAGGTAGTGCAAACAAAGATGATAAAGAATTATTCTGGGTTTTGCTAACTGTTGAATAAATTTATTTCTACAATATTTTAAGCTAAGTGTTTTATGTTAGCACACCAAGCTTCAGAGCAATTTCTTCTGCGTGCAGACATGTGAAAATAATTTCAAATCTTGTGTATGACCAAAGTTTATTGAAGGAGGATTCTATAAACTTGGAAAGGCCAGGAGCCAAGGAAGCAGAGCACTACAGAATGTCCACAAGAGTTTATCCTGATAATACATTGTAACGTTAACGTTCACTGCACACTTATAATTTAAATAAAGCTTTCTGTATTTATGAAACCAATAGAGTTTTAAGGGGGAAGTGTGATGAAGTTAAAGTATGTTATTTGCATTGTCAAAAATGCTACAGCCAATTTGAATCAGGGCAATCATTTGTGATCTTATCGTATTTTGATCTAACAATAGTCCTGCTAAATAAATCATCTTTTCTTTCTCTTAATTCTTTTGTCAATTGATATTTTCAGCAATTTATTCTTTCTTCCGCTCTGTTTTGCACGCTTCTGTCATTTTTCACTCAATACAACACAGATCTAGGTATATGAGGTTGAGGAAAGGGAGAATGTCATAGCTGGTATTATAAAAATGACGGCTGTTGGTTATAGGTCAAAATATAGGTAAAAATTAACGATATAGCATGGAAACATTTTTGAAGTGTTCCTTACATTAGGTCTTACATTTGAGACATGACGTTTCCGGCACACTGGATTGGAAGAGAATGGCCAATTGTCTGGCCTCCTAGATCCCTTAGATATTAGATAGTCGTGTTTGAGGGGTAGTTTCCAGGACTAGAGGTCCACTTTACAAATGATAAATAGACCACCGTTAAATTTTAACAATATATAAACATGATTATTACGTTGCGAAGATGGTGCTTGGTTACAAGCAGTGTCTAAAGTCGATACTTTAGAGCAGATGTTTAAATAACTTCGAGAACACTGTTTAATCTCATATCCAAGTCATTTCACTTTCTGGGTGGATTTTTAGGAACACTAATTGGACAACTGAATACGAAAGTGAAACATGTAACATATCACAACAACGCCGTCTCCATCAGTTAATTAAATAAAATAAACGCATGCAAAAATACAGACTGTAAGATTTATTGTTGAAACACACGTTTACCGCCATATTGTGATTAACCAGAAGCTCAGAATTGAAGGTACCTGCAACATTGCAAGTCGCCTTTAAGGTAGTTTGGAGGATACATGAATCAGATGAGAAAGTTTAATGCGTGCTCCGATATCTCGCCATGACAGTTCAAGGATAGAACATGCAGTGGTGTCCAGGTCACTTAGAGGTGATAAATTGCTGGACCTCCATTATTCTCATCGTAGAATAATTAATTGCCACTTTATCTGGATGATTGTATCTTCTCCTGTATCTCAGCTATTTACGGCGTGGCGGAAGATTCTCTTGTAGATTCTGTAGCCGTCGTCGTTGTCGTCTTCTTTGGGTTGCCTCGGCTGTCAGCGGGTTCAAGGATGAGATGGGTCGAAGACCTCATAGGTGAGGTACGTGAGAATATAGTTATTCAAATGGAAGACACGAGAAGTCAATTGTAACAACAGTATTTATTTCCTTTAGTTAATCTCTATAGCACTGATAGTGAAATATTGTAATGAATACAAAGTACGTTACATTCGACGTAAAAAGTTTCCACTACTCGCAAGTTAATTTTCACGAAGCTAATAGTGAATTACTTTACTATGTCTCTCACTAATTATATCACTTACACAACTTCTATAAACACGAAGAATTAAGCTCGCGAATTTTAAAATAATTAACAAAGGCTGCATTATGCTTTTGACGCGGAATTACTTACTCGACAAACGTGGATTTTGTCTAACAGCTTAAGACATACTAGTGGGGATTGAGTATTTATACACCCTACTTATATACAAAAACACCTTGGCGCTTTTAGAATTACTTCAAATTCTTCCCACTGGTTACCGTAACCGGGCTCTTCGAAATTTGTAGAGATCAGAAGCTTTCTCCTCACTCCTGATTCGTTCCTATTTAGTGACATGGTTATATACAATAGAAAAATCCCCTGCTTATCTCTGACTCCGAGATTCGTGGAGCGTCGTGTATTTGAGTGTTTTTTTACTCGTAACATATACAAAGAGTTTTTGTTTGGTGCGGGGTGTAACAGACTTTCACTTCTTGGCTCTATGTTGCTAAAATCTAATAGCGGAAGCTTTCCTTTCCTACATTTTACATGAGAGTTCCAAAAATCTAAAATAACATTAAATAAAAAACATGATAGCTATAGATATGGTAGAACCTGACAGTTGTTATTATAATAATTAAACTGATATATGCATACTAATGAAATACGGGTAAATACCGTCTCAGATATTGGCATGGAAAGTCCAAGTTCTGTATTTTGAGTTCTAGCTATGGCATCGAATGTTTCAAATTTGATTCCACTATTAAGCTTAATTCATGCGCTCAATGTGAAGGAACAGTTATCAAAACATAATTACGCCTAAGAGCGTGGTTAGCCAACAAGTCCGGTAATAAAAAATACTTGCATCATTGCATGACGAATTTAAGCTATGATACCTCTGAATAATGGAGACTGCCTTAGAGGTATTACGTGAATATACGATTCAGATAAAAGAGTTGAGGTATACTGCGCATGTTAGCTAAGAGGTAGAGCATCGGATGGAAAGCTTAATTTCCTTGGTTCAAGACCGGGAAATAGATTTTTCAAATTTCATTCAACTTTCCAACTTCAGCGTATACGTGAAAAGTGGGTGTAGCAACAAAAGCAAAGACTGATATGCTGTATTTTGGATGTTTCCAAAGCAATGATATGAAATGAAATTGGGTTTTATTTATGGTCGCTCTTTAACTACTACGGTTCTTAGGGTCCCATTCTATATTGGCTCAGAGGCCTCTTATCAGGCTTGATGTTCTTTTACGTGCCGTAAATCTACGACACGGGACCACCGGCTTTACTTCCCTTCCGGAGGAAGCCATGCTAAGGATTTTTACGCCCGAAAAAGTCCATCGCCCTCCGCCGGATTTGAACCCGAACCTCGGAAACTTGAAGCTAGCACGGTACCACTAGTCCACGGAGGACGACGTTTCCAAAGCATTCGATATAGTTGTCATAAACACAATCGGCGCATATTAACACTATTTTGCCCCTTATCAACATAAAACCTTAATCCTTTAGCTTGTAACAAAGAATTACGTAAATATTTAGATGCCTCTAAAACTATGTATGTTAAAAACAAAAAAGAGTACCTCAAGGTTCACCTCCTTCACCAACATGGCTATCATCTTACTCAATTTGGCTACCGACTTCATTCTTAAGCACAAAAATTATATACAAATCACTCAATGTGGCTATATTCTTGTAAAAAAATTAAAAAATATATTACCTAAGCCTTGATACACAGACACTGTTTTTAGACACAACACACTTAATTTTCCAGCCACCTTTTTTAGATGGTGAAGGGAAAACATCACAGAGTCGCCAGTATGCTTCAGCCGGTACACCGCAACTCCCGCGGCATCCGTCGAGGGTAAGGGGACCCAGCCGTCCCCACCCGAAGCTACCTTCTCCTCAGCCGCAGCTTCGCCTCTAGCCAGCGCAGCACCGCAGCGACTGCCGTCGCAGTTGCAAGACAGTAGCCGACCTCCGCCGCAGCTGCCATCGAACCACAGCCACCTCAACCAGCGCCATCTATGCCTCCACGGAGGTATAGCGCAGTCATCACAGGGGTAACTCGGAACCTCCCAGCAAGGTACGCTCTCGCTGCAGCCCAGCAGCAGTAACACTCAGCTCTCAGTTCAGCCCGGATTCACACTGCCAGGGGACCGTCGCCGCTCGGCCGGCTGGAGCCCGCAGACCCCAGCGACTATGAAGCGGTCTTGGCGGCGGGCCTTCCTTGTTAGGGCGGTGCTTATGCATCGAGGCCTGATGAATGGGTCACCAGGTACCCTGCCAACGTTGTTGTGCTTTCGGGCACGAAGCGTCAAACTGCGCGCTGAGATTAGGTGCCACTATTGTGGCGCGTCCTACTACACCGCCGAGTGCACGGCGCACTCGCCGAGGATCCACCGCCGGTACTGTGCCACCTGTGACGGCTTTGGCCATTCCATGGGCCAGGCGCAGGTTCATTGTACCGGTGCAGTCGCCGCCAGACTACAACGCCCTCAGCGAGTACACCACAGCCAGAATCAGCTCCAGTCCGGACCGCCACGGCGTCACCAGCACCTTTCGACTAGAGCGGCGACACGGAAAGCCATTCAGGTCCTCCTTGCGGAGTTACTGAATTTCGCTGCTCGTTTAGCCGCTCTAGAAGAGAGCATCACCGGCATTATCAACCAGAGCTTTAGGACCTACAGACAAGCATCTCAGCCGCCAACCTTCATCACCATACCGTCACAACTGAGCTGTCAATTCGTCTGGACAGCATCGCCAGCCGCCTGTAGACCCTGGAGCACAACACCGTTCAACCAGCACTTCAACAACAGATACCATATACCAGAACACCAGCGAATAATAGACAAGTGCCACTTTAGCGAGTAATTGAGAAGACGACGCCAATAACAGCCTTCCTATCTTTCCTTAATTACCACCTTTCAACCTGTAGGCTGCATTCAAGTCAATTCTGTCATGGCTGCAGCTTGAGACCTTACCTTAAAGGTAAGGCCAAATTGTCGTTGCTTTGACCAACGCTGGTTCTATGCGGGACCCCGCTACCTTCTCCATGTATTCCTTCGTCCATTCCGGTGGGGGAGCTTTTGCAAATACTGCACTGATAAATCCCACACTCCCAGTTTCCGACTCCCATCGGGGCTGAGGTAAGTGCCCAACAGAATTTTTTCCTCCACTAAAAAAAAAGCCTTGATATAAATAATGTATACTATCTGCTGATAACGTAGCCTCGAAATCAAAAAAATGGGGGACCAGTTGTTGCATTTATAATTAGATAACGATATTTATTTGGCATTCTACCCACTACGCAAAGCGGCACGTACAGCTTCTATCCTAATTTCAGTTTTATTCAACAAATTTGGCTGTAGTTCTTGTTATTATGGCAATCAACATCGACCACGGCATTCTCTATAGAATCTGAATGACACAATTCCGCAAAAAGAAATTCAGGGATATAAGAAGCCAAACAATTTATGCGCGACACGGAAAGCCATTCAGGACCTCCTTGCAGAGTTACTGAATTTCGCTGCTCGTTTTGCCGTTCTAGAAGAGTGCAAAGTGCTGGAAACACATTGTGCGGGGCGGTTTTCACGTGAAAGACAAAATGTGGTGGTGCACCATCTTGCTGAAAAAGCCTCATAGTTTACGGTTAACGAATGACAGTATCAAGATTTCATCTGAAATACACAGGTCAATTAAAACTTGTTCACGACAACCGAGAACGGTAACCAGAACGAGAACGACCAAGTTGAAACACGTGTATTTTAATGAGAGTGTTCGCAATTTACGGGAATCTTTCCCGCACCCCGGGAGTAGGAAAAAAGATTTGGCCAAGCTTTAACTTTCTCGTTCTTGAGGATGGTATATTAGATCCATATGATGCATATTAGACTCTTCATTGTAAATATTATTCTGACTGTCGTGACATGAAACAACCGCTAGTGCTCTCTCTAGTCCAAGCAGGAAACATGAAACTGGAAGACCTGGCACCTCAAATCCTGACACCTGGTCATCTGTATTTATTCTAGGCGGCCGTGAAATGAAACAGTCGCTAATGCTCTCTCTAGTCGCAAGCTGGTAAATGAAACTGGAAGAAATTCTAGCACGTGTGCGTCCGAACTTCATTTCATGACACCCACAAATCCCTTGGTCGTTGGTTCTTCTAGCGAAAGGGTCATCTGTAGTTTGTTTACATGCAACTCAGAACTGGCTATTGCCTAAGCAACAATAGCAAAAACTACAAAGAACAGTAAAACCGGTTGAAATTAACAAAGAACAACAAACAGCTTTAATGTACGCTATTAAATAAAGGAATGAAAGCTTGGTAGAAATAAAGGAATCGGAAATGTAATGGATATGCATTTAGATAATTTTTACTCTATCGAATCTTGACGTTGGCTAACACACATTATGTTGTTGAATTGGAAGCAGTGAAAAAAAGGTCATTTGTCAGTTAAATCAAACGTAATCCCAAGCGCAAAATCGACTTTCCACTTGTAATCGATATGATCATCTATATGCATTCCCGTTCTCGTTTCCGTTACCGTTCTCGGGCCATTGTGAATCAGCCTTATTCAATTTCTGAAGAGAAAGGGGGAGGAGAGAGAGAGAGAGAGAGTGGAGAACTTAGCTGGAAAACGTTAGGAATCGTTTTATTTTTCTTCTATGTCAAAGTTAAATCAGGTCACTTCTTTAAAGGTGGTCCTCGTGGTCTAGGGGTACCATGCTAGCCTCTAGTTCCCAAGGTCGAGGGTTCAAACCCGGCGGAGGACGATGAATTTCTTCGGGCGTAAAAATCCTTAACATTACTTCCTTCGGAAGGGAAGTAAAGCCGATGGTCCCATGTTGTAGATTTACGGCACGTAAAAGAACCTCAAGCCTGGTAAGAGGTAAAGAGGCCGTTTTTCACGCCTACTATAGAATGAGACGCTAAGGACCATAGCGTTTAAAGAGCGTCCACAAATAAAACTCAATTTTACTTGTTTAAATTTGGAATAGGTGTTCATTAAGCGTGCAAAATGCAATTTAAGTATAATTTGTAAAGATTGACCAATATTTTAAATTTATTCAGTAGCGTCCCTCCAGGCCGTCGATTCAAGCCCAGGGAAGAGAGGCGGCGTATGCTTTGTTAATAACACATTTTTCAGGGGGCATCAAGAACTTTGGAGAACGCTGTTCCAAATGTACTGAAAAACGAGGGGGACTGTATTGGAAGAATGCTCCTACAATATGATATTTTAAAATAAATTACAAAACTCGTTGTCTCACCTTCGTACGTGAAGCCAGCAGTATGGCTGATTATGAATCTAAAACACTTCGATGGAAAAGTTTTGGCTGCGTTCTCAAAATGGAAAAACCAAAGGTTGGAGCGAGAGACACGGGGTTTTCCAGACGTGACAGAAAATAAAGCACGGTGCTGAAGGAGGCTCATAAAGAGTCGCTTTATAGCCTTGTTTGCGCTAGCAGTGACAGTTACGGGGTCGCCACTGTGACAACCTTCGTGTTTCCCTTACAGTTGCTTCCAAAAACATGCGATCATTCCGCTAATACTACATGCTAGGCTTGTTATTATAAAAGTTGAACAGAAATTCACAGCCTTGCTTTCATATTGTTCCAAATTTATACTGACTCCCACTGAAGCCAAAAACGACCGCATTACTATAAAGCAAATTGAGATGACTGTGAAAACTTCTTTCAGAATATTTTTTAAACAGTGCTTTCCAAACTGGGGATCGTTAAGGCTTTCCAGGGTGGGAAGAGACATCTTACTTAGAACATGGTCTGATGATGATGAAGATGACAAATAAATAAATAAAAAATAGTAATAATAATTATAATAATGTACAAGATTTTAATAGTTTAGTTCATAAAATTAAAACCAGCACTAGCTAATAATAATAATAATAATAATAATAGTTATTATTGTATAAAAACTCGAATATTAATCTGGTCTATTCAAAAAGTTAGTGTCTTTCATTATTTTAATAGCACTACAAAAGATGTTTGAAAAACAAGGAAAGAAAGGATCCAGTATTAAAATGTTATAAAGTAATATCAGTGCCAAAATTACTGTATGGGAGTGAAGCATGTATTATGACAGAAATATATAACCTGAATGAAAAACAAAATTACAGAATATAAAACTTAGTGGATAAGTCGTCTTTAAAGAATGAATATAGAGAGACTACCATTCCATTTAAGAATTATAAATCAACAGACCAAATAAAAGGTGGCACGAACACGATATGTAGATTGCTTCAGACAGAAATGTCTGGTGCATGAGGGAAGAAGAATACGATATAAAAGCTCGGAAATTCGTTTTCCCTGCCTTCAAGAGAGATGATTATTGAGGCATAATTTCCAATATTTGCCTGACCAAAAACAGTAGGGAAAAAGAGAGGACAAAGACGCCCTCTAGACTTTATAGGCACATATACGAGAACATATTCTTCCAAATTTACCTAAATAGGCAAAATTCTCTTGGTTATTATTGACCTGCAATATTGACGTTTAAGTATAAATCCGTCCTCCGTGGACTAGTGGAACCGTGCTAGCCTCTAGTTCCCAAGGTCGCGGGTTCAAACCCGATGGATTTTTTCGGGCGTAAAAATCCTTAGCATGGCTTCCTTCGGAAGGGAAGTAAAGCCGGTGGTCCCGTGTCGTAGATTTACGACACGTAAAAGAACCTCAAGCCAAGTAAAGAGGCCTCTGAGCAAAATTACCGGTCTTTCACTCCCAATATGGAGCGCCCACAAATAAAAAATCTGATGTGTTACACTCACATGACTTTCTCTACTCTTGTACAAACTATTTTTACAAACGCTTATTCTCCATCTATTTCATGTTAATCGAGATAAACATTTGCAGAGTCCATCTTATTGCTAATTTTCTTGTAGATGTAAGGGGAATGCATATTTACAAGGGCAATTTGGAAATACAGTAGCCTTTAAGCACATACATATCTCTTAACTGATTGCTAGGTGCAGCACCATTCCCTTTCCCACAGATTAATACTCTTTGCATATCCAAGACAAAAAAATGAATAACGAATTCCCATTTGAGAAAATAAGTATTGAAAAATTTAAGGGAATAACAAGCAATATCTCGAAAATGGTTCACTCAACAAAAAAAATGTATATGACATAAATTGTGTATTTTAACGCGATCTACATTTTGTGTGTAGTAAAATTTTGTCTATCTCTTATGGTTTACCAGTTATGCAAAAGTCGTTCACAATGAAGAATACTTTTGGAGACATTCCCAGAAAATTCAAGATATACATTTTATTTGTCATGAAAATATCTGAAACATATATTTTAATCAAAACCGTTAGAGCCATTTTTGAGAAAATTAAAATTTTTGAAAAATGTTCCATGTAAAAGGTAATCTGGGATGGGGGGATTTTCTCGAAAACCTTCGTGTCGCATCCTTGGAAGATACTGAACCTAAATACCAAGTTTGGTGTTTATCCGACTGTTCGTTTCTGAGTTATGCTGTTCACAGACAGACAGACAGACAGACACACAGATAGACACAGACAGACACACAGACACACACACGGACATGTTTCCAAAAATGCTTTTTTTGGATTCAGGGGATCTCAAAACATGTATTTCCGGTGAAATCTCGGTATCGAATTTTTGGGTGGAATACAATACTTCCCCTACTTACTATACGTAGTAGAGAAAGTAAAAATCTCAAAAACTCATTGACATGGAGCTAAACGTAAGCCACGCACGCAAGGATATGAGATGACGCGGCAGTTTTGCGTGTGTTATTAGTGCTATAGCAATTTAATGAAATCGAACATCCTACTGAAACTTCATTTTCAAATACCGAGCTCAATATGTTTTCTTTAGCATTTTAAATAATTTGACATATTTAGGTCACAGTGGTAATAATAACTACAATTCGAAGAATAGATTCCAAATCCTCTATTAATTAATATTTTACCTATATAAATATTACTACCATTGTTATCTTCCAGAATATTCATAGTTTTTAAACTGTTAATATATAAATAATACAAACCTAAATTACCAATAAATAAAAGTTTAATTACTACAAAATCATTTTTGGAATATACGGAATTTTTCAATACATTTTATTTTTCTCTTAAAACGTTCCTTTGTTTGGATTCAATATCTTCTAGTGATTTAACGAAACAGTAACAAAAGTTGGAATCTGTTAATTGACTTGGTACGGTATCAATGTCTACTCTGATGTTATGAGTATCAATTACATTATTAGTTTTGCTTACGTTACAGATACTTGATAAGTGAATATTTCGACATATAATCTCCTGTTTCATAAAATTATTAAAATGGATACTAAATGTGAAACAGACTGTGGAATTCAAGCTCTTTTTAACGTTCAGGTATGATGAGAGTAATTAAATTAATTGCAGGTTTATTTAAACTTCTCTTCAGGTCAACACTCTGAATTTGAAACACTTTTAATTATTTTTATATACTTTATTGCATATTTTTGGTTCAGGCAATATCGCGTGGGTATTTTTGCTAAAATGAATAATTATATTTTGGAATCATAATGAATAATGTATTCTGCTTCATCTAATATTTTGCTTTATTTATTACAATGTCACTTGTCATCACGAGGTCGCAGTAAATATGAATTTTGCCTTTTAAATTGTTTTGAGGAAGATTTTCATTATCTAATGAATAAAAGTAGTTTTAACATGGAAGACTTCGTCCTTAAAAGCCTAAGCTGTTATTGAATAACAAGCTGGCTTACTCTGCGTTTAAAGAGGTAGCTCTTTAAATCAAGAATAACAATTTAATTAATTTCTTTAACCCTCTCCCCCACTGAGTGGGTTAGCTCAGACGGTAACGTCTGTGGCCCGCATTCGGGAGGTCCTAAATTCGATCTCGGGGACCGCCCACTCTGGTTTTTGTCGGGGTTTCACCTTTTTTCAGGTGAATGCTGGAGTGATTTCTTTCATCCCCCAAGTTTCCTGTCCATCCATTTCGTTCCATTAATCATTTCAGGGTTGAAAGTGTAGGCGATGGCGTTTCATTGCAGCATGGCAGGGAAAAAGGATGCCCTTTGTGCACTTCCGTCCCTTGGCTTCGTCTGGTTTCCGGGGTATAAGGACCTTGAGGGCGTTGGACCTGTGTGGGACGGGATCCCGGGTCTACCTGTCCGACTATCCGGGCATCTATATCTGGAAATTGAAGGGAACCTGTCATTGCATGCGGTCACTCCTGGTTCCTGCCGCCCGGTGCCTCCCTTCTTACATACACCCCTCCATCCCTCTCGGAGGAGGGGCTCGGTACAACATCCGGATTAACTGGATCGGTGCCGAATCCCCACCGATGAAATTATTGTAAAATAGTCTAGAATATATTTTATCCTGAATCCCCTCATTTGTACCTTTCTAAACCTCAAGATTCACATAATAATGAATTTAAATTTTCTCTGTTATTCATGCAAATGAAAATAACATGTTGGCGGATGTGTTTCACCTCCTTAACCTCACCCGACGATTTTTCAAATTCTGGAAATGTTTTACTATAGCCTGCAATTATCTTTTAGCTGTGAAAGAATTCTCCAATTGGTGCAGAAACTTTATACAGTTTTTAGTAGCCTCTCTTTCCATAATTATTTAATGGCATATAGACTCCACAATATTCACATTAATAGAAACATCATCCTCTGATGTTAACGTTCAACGAAAGTGGAACGAAAATGGTGGTATCTGTCATCTCTCAAATCAGAAATCTGAAAATGATGGTCTCGGGAAATAGTCTAAATCCAGAGAAAATTATATTCCCAGCTGTTAATTATGAATGTGGGTTGAGTAGTCGATGTTACGCTGGATATAATTTTGCCTCTTTTTATAGATGTGCTCCAGCAACAGTCCTTGATAGTGTGAGCACACATATTAAGAATATCTGACTGCCAACAATCTCCGATTCAGTCAGGCGTTCAAACAACTTCTGACCACATCAGGCTAAACGGTGCGAAACCAACGCATGCGCCTTAGGTAACCACAGACCTATAAATGAACTGATCAGAGACTGTGTTGGAACCCACTACCAGCGCAGTAAGCTGGCAGTTATTCTACCAAACTAACGGGGATGCAAAGGCGGAACCCCAACACCTATCCATACTTCTCCTCTTTACTCCTTTCCTGAACTTCTAACTCCAATTCCCGAACACTCCCCCCCCCCCCAAAAAAAAGAATGTGTTGGAGCTAATCTTGTGTATTTAGCACATGCTGATCATGAAGTTGTTTACAAAATTTATAAAAAAAATCTGATGTGTTACACTCACATGACTTTCTCTACTCTTGTACAAACTATTTTTACAAACGCTTATTCTCCATCTACTTCATGTTAATCGAGATAAACATTTGCAGACTCTATCTTATTGCTAGTTTTCTTGTAGATGTAAGGGGAAAATATATTTACAAGGCCAATGTAGAAAAACAGTAGCCTTTAAGCACATACATATTTCTTAATAGCTGGTTGCTAGGTGCAGCACCATTCCCTTTGCCACAGATTAATACTATTTGCATATCCAAGACAAAAAAATGAATAACGAATTCCCATTTGAGAAAATGTATTGAAAAATTTAAGGGAATAACAAACAATATCTCGCAAATCGTTCACTCAACACAAAAAAAGTATATGACATAAATTGTGTATTTTAACGCGATCTACATTTTTTGTGTAGTAAACTTTTGTCTATCTCTTATGGTTTACCAGTTATGCAAAAGTTGTTCAGAATGAAGAATACTTTCGGAGACATTCCCAGAAAATTCAAGATATACATATTATTTGTCATAAAAATATCTTAAACATATGATATTTTAATCAAAATCGTTAGAGCCATTTTTGAGAAAATTAAAATTTTCGAAAAATGTTCCATGTAATGGGTAATCTGGGATGGGGGGATTTTCTTGAAAACCTTCGTGTCGCATCTCTGGAAGATGCTGAACCTAAATACCAAGTTTGGTGTTTATCCGACTGTTCGTTTCTGAGTTATGCTGTTCACAGACAGACACACAGACACACACGGACATGTTTCCAAAAATGCTTTTTTTAGGGATCTCAAAACATGTATTTCCGGTGAAATCTCGGTATCGAATTTTTAGGTGGAATACAATACTTCCCCTACTTACTATACGTAGTAGAGAAAGTAAAAATACAGCAATACGCACACAAATTTTATTAACAGATTTTGGCATCCCTAAAATTAATTACCTTCTTCTGTGGAGTCAGAATAAAAGTTAGTCAGAGAATGTGGTGATGTTACACTACTCACTGCTGCAGTATTTTATTAAATTTCGTACATCATACCGTTATTCTGTTTGCTTAACATTCCTCAATGACTTAACTGTTACGTCGTGGTCATCTGTAGATATTGCTTGTTATAAAATCAGCTTTTGTTTTTACACGCATTCTCTGTGGAGTAACAACGTTTTAAATACGAAAGCCATCCTAGCAATTACCTTCTATTACGACTCCAATACGTTATTCTAACATGCAGGTCTTGTAAATATTTCGTCTTCCAGTCATTTAGAAGTTGAAGTTAGGCGTATTATAGCCAATGTCCTTCTGAAAGAGTAAGGATTTTCAATAGTGAAACACACATACACACAGAGAGAAATAGTTTTTCTTTCTTTATAGTATTACTATAAAATGTTGATAATTTTCCTACTATTATTTAAACAATTGGAAGTCTAAATGAATACTATTCGTTTTCACAACTACTAGTGCGTATCCTTTCACCAGAACTCGTCAAGCGGGCTTTGCTTAACACTGCACGAGATGTATTGCGTACCATACGACGATATCACTGCACAGTTACGAATTCCGTCATCTACGAGCGTCGTCCAATAAGTAAGCTTCTCTAGTTTATAAAAAAAAAAACATTGCACGCAATTGATCATGTTGAATTAATTTTATTTATATCGTACAATCCTTCTGTTACTTTTCTACATAGTTAACATGTTTTTTCAAGCATTTTTGGGGCCGTGACACAAGTTTTTCCAAGCCAGTGTTATACCAGGTCGGGTCCTGTGCTCGCAACCAGCTGTTCACTGATTTGACTTCATAAACGGTGTTAAAAATGCTTATCTTTGTGCTGGAGCAAGATCTGGTGAATATGGAGGATGCGAGAAAACTTCCAAGTTGAATCTTGACCCAGGCGGAGTCAAGTGAACAGCCAGTTGCGAGCACAGGACCCGACCTGGTATAACACTGACTTGGAAAAACTTGGTCACGTCCCCAAAAATGTTTGAAAAAACACGTTGACTATGTAGGAACGTAACGGAAGAATTGTACAATATAAATAAAATTAATTCAACATGATCAATTGTGTGTAATGTTTTTTTTATAAAGTACATAGGGAAACTTACTTATTGAACGCCCCTCGTAATAATGCCGGTAGTCCTGCGCCGTACCGCTGGGGTAGAGGTGGAGCAATGGCTCCCGGCAACGGATTGCGCCCGGGTCTGTTCCCACCCATGGGGATGCGTATTTTAAGTCCCGGATATAGAACCTGTCCCACTCAGCATCGTGAAGAAAGCGAGAGCTGCGATAGACAACGTCCCGGCCACGGAGGCCAACATTCTGCCTGGGGGATGCGCGATGCTGGCTATATCACCTCCCCGTATCAGTTGGAAGATCGCCCACGTTTGCTTTACGTGTACATAGATGTGAGGCCGCCAGTTGGATTGGCAGGTCTGGGCATTTCATGGGCTGTAGCGCCATAGGATTATTATTAACAATGCCTGGCTCTCTTCTCCTAAATTATAGACAACCATGTCTGCGTATTCACTCGCGTTATGCCTAATCTACTAGTTTCGCTGAGATGCTGCTACATTTCAGTCAGTATGCCATAGAATCAGTAATTGCACTTCAGTACCATCGAGCATCCGGAAGTTTCAAACAAACAAACAAACAAACAAAATATAGATATACTACCAGTATTCTGGTCATACATTCTTCTTGTCAAAGAAACTGTGTATGACTGTATGCATATTCCTCAACAATGATTGCCTACGTTATTCAACACGTAGTAAATCTGTACCGGCTGGAAGGGAAGTCATTACCGTAATTTAAACCAGTTACAGATCTCATTTTTTGAACATGTTTTGTAGTTTTCAGTTTTTTGTATGACCATTTTCTGCGGGGATATTTTAGGGTTTACGAGAATATAAAACGCACACGCTGGCAACGTCGCAGCGTGTATTAGTAGCAGCGACTGGTAGCTGGTAGCGGGGGTGAGACTCTCACTTTCAAAACCAGAAACAGTCAGCACGTTCTTCTGGTATTAACGATAACAGAGGAATTTTCAAGTGATACATTTAATGTTACCAAAATTACATATTTGTACGAGATAAACTTCTTTTTTTCTTTTAAATTGAAGCCACGAAATGTGTTTAGTTTCCGAACCCTATTTTTAAAACGTGAAATGTAGCGAAATTCTGCATATAATGTCAAGTTTTTGTTGTTTAATTGTTTATTTGTGTATTCTTTTGTTAAAGAAGCCTTCAAGAATACCAGAGGAAGCACCAGAATACAACCTTTTTGAAACAAACATGTTGGTGTTAAAGAAGCAAAGTTGTTTCCGATTTCTATGTTACCTCGGCGGGAATCGTGGATAAAATGTGTTCTGTGTGTTGGTGAATACTTCAACGATCTCATCGAGTACTTTAAGCAACTGCCTAATCCAACAGTCAGCTACTTTACAGAGTTTTCAACTGATGACAGAAACTGCGCTTGTTTTGAGGCTGCTTTTTCGAAAGAGCATTCCTGCACTATTTCTGAGATTACTCAATTTTTAGAGGGGTATCAATATCCTACAGCGCTCAAGCTTGTGCCAAGAGTGACTATTTTGCTTGGTGAAGTGCAGCTCATAAAAAACAAGGTGTCTGGAGAGGAAACATCCTTAGCCCTGTGTAAGCTGAAGGATGAAACCAAGCAGAGGGAAGACGCTGGAGTGATGAAATTAGCCATAATGCAGCATCGAAAAGCTGGAGAAGCTGTTGGCAGAAGATTCTACAGGAAAAATCTTTCGCTCAACTGCCCAGCTTTTTCATTTACCTAATTTACTGGTAGCACCAGTATACAATGAGCTCATGTCACACGTGAGTCAGATTCCACTTCTGAAGTGACTCTCTGAAGATGCATTTCTGAAATGATACCTAGCATTGCAGCATTAGGTAAAGACAGTTGATATGAAGCAGGACGTGGAACCTAAATTACTGAAGGGGTCGATGCAGGAATATCCTGATTTTTCTAGCCGCTGCTTGAAAGCAATATGGTTTCTAACTACAAATGTGGATAGCACATGCAAACTTATTGTCAGACAGGCGAACAAATATACGCCCAGCAAATATAGAACAATGCTATGTTTACTTCAGTGACACTTTCAGCTAAATTGTATTGTGCTGCTATCCATTTCTATGATTTTTTAAGATTATTGTAATTATGATTATTTCAATAGAAAAACAATACTTATTCCACTTGAATTGTCATTCCTTGATTTCTTATTTCATCGCTTTGAGCATTTTATTCCAACACGTTTGTTCATTTTATTTCACCACGTATCATGGTCTCTATTCATGAGTGTAGATAAACGTTATCGAGGTACTTACGATTTGAAAAGGCTGGCCATGTGTTGTACATAGGATTATACACTAAGCACGCCTCGAGTTCTTTTGTTACTAAACCTGTTAGTTGATACGTAATACGATGTTACCCTAATAATGATTCAACTTCCAGTGAAGCTGACATAAACATGGTGTGCCTTTCAATCAGCGACCGCGAAACGCTTATTGAACGATGAAGACAGTTACTTCATACGGTTAGTGTAGGTCAATAGCTACCAAGTTGTACTTGGTCATTTCGCCAAAATATTACACCACTCTTTCGTCGTGTTTGTTTCGATTAAGGGTCGTGAGGAAACAAACCGCTAGTCCTCCCATCTCTCAGTTCAGGTATGCTGTTTCGTGTACCTTCTGGAGTCGGTTCTCACACTGACCTCCCTTGACCTAGCAACGTTACCAATGTCTTCGAATCACATTACATATGCAAAACGGTATTCGGAAAATGATTAATTACTTGAAAAACCAGTATGATGTCCATACTACCGAAACTAGGACAAGAATAGGTTAATCTACACATCTTACAGGTAACATTCTCGTGGAATAAACCATATAATTTGGAAAAACAACTATTTTTAACGGCTAAATATGGAACAAAATATTATTATACCTTTTTGTTTGCAATGCTTCTATGAAATACACATTAAGAGGAATGTAATACGTTCCCATCCATCCTGTACATACAACACTGTGAAGAAACGTTTATTAGTAGTTTTCTACATTAGATAAGCAAGTGATGTTAACGTCTATAACGGGCTACCCTGAAGCAAAAAATCACCCTTGTATTCTTTTCCTTACTTGATATGTCTGAAGGCGTATGCGTGCATGTTACCCTTTCACACAAGACTGATATACCAAAATAGATCCCACCTGAAGTTTGAGCTATTTGGTACCATAACTACCTTTCCCAGGGAGGAGATATATAAGAGGACATAAAGATAAAGTATCTTTCTCTACCAATGACATATTCACATATGTCTTTATGTATTCTACTATTCGTGTAAAAAGCTATTCTTCTATCCAAGTTATGTTATTCATGATGTATTTGATCTAGGAATGGTTTAAAACAAACAATACGTGCTTAGTTATAACATGCGGAAACAGCATTCAAATGTTTCTTCATGGCAACAAGCTCTTGCGATGGAAACAAAGGAAGAAAAAGATAAAAGAATAGCAAACTTTCAAGTAGATATATGCTTTAGGCGTTTAGAAAAGTTCTAAAACCGCAAATAAATAAAAATAAAAATAATAATAATAATAATAATAATAATAATAACAATAACAACAATAATAATAATAATCTGCGTTATTCTTGCAATAAGTTTTTGCATAACTTTCAAGGTTTCCTAGTTACACAAAATTATATAAAATTCAATCAAATAAATAGAACTTCGTAGGCTATTTACAGAGAATTCAAGATATACGTTTATTGGTCATGAATATCTTATGTTATTTTAATCAAAATCATTAACCATTTTTGAGAAAATAAAACAATAGGTTTTCCATGTAAATGGTAGTTTCGCATGGAGGAATTGTCTTAGAATATTTCAGTAGTGCATCCTTGGAAGATACTTAACTTAAAATATCAAATATCATCTCTGACAAGTTTTGTTGTTTAAAACAATTTTAGAATGATAAATACTTCTGGAGTTACACCTAACTTTCTTTCGTGCTTATAAACGAGAGAATGTTTGAAAATTCAGTAACCTTTTAACAAATCGGTGCAATTAAAATATATATAAAATCAATCAAATATAGAGAAAAAAAGCTCCAGAATACGTTAATTATAATTAGGTTTGTTGTTTCTGCATATTACAAATGATACTTTTTTCTATAATTATTTACCTGTTAGAATGTGTTAAAAGTGGAGATGAATATTTTTTGGAGTCGAAAGAATCTCTCTAAAAGTTAATGTGAACTATTCTCGTATTTCACAACATTTCTTCTCTTATTTATCTTTAACGAGTGTTAGACATTTTAAGCCCCTATACTAACTGAATGGTGTCACAGAAAACTGAACATTGTGAAATATAGTTTAACAGATGGGTTACAAAACCGTAGCACTGAACCGTAGCTCAGTCAGTGGAACACTAGGGGTCCCGAGTTCGATTCCCGGCTGGGATGTGTGGGAATTTTTCTCTAGCCAAAATTATTCCTTATCCTCCCCAGAGTCTGGAGGTATAAGTGGAACTAAAAAAAATACATAAATACAGACAGAAACAACAGGAAGAAAGACACCAAACAATTGGAGCAGAATAACTGAGGTTATGGGGCATTTCAGTGTATAGAGACGAATAGATACATCACTACACCGTCTTGTCAACGATCCAGAAGTCATAAGACTCTGGACTCTGGCTCTGAACCGTGATGGTTGAAGGCTACTCCCAAAAATGAGGCCCCTTTGAAGACACAATAGATGGGCTGACTCATCTGCCTGTTGTCAGGATTTACCTGCTGACCTATTCTGTGCAGGTGTCCTGTAAAAACGTTTCTTTGCACAAGGTGGAAAAAATTGAGAAAAATTAAAACAAATTTTTTGTAATAAAATAATATGAATTCTAAAGTAAGAAAATATGTAGTTTTTCCACTAATTTTAAACCTTTTTTTCTCGCAAACATTTTTTCAGCATTCTTTCATGCTCTTACGCTTCACACCATGCAATTTTTTGTAAACTTATTTCAGAATTTTTGTACTGCCTCTCAAGAACACATTAAAGAAAATGATCATATACTTACCTTTAAAAGTAATTCTCCAATTTTTAGAAATAAATTATTATTTTTGAAAAATCAACAATAAAGTAATAACTTTTTCTGTAATAATTAAGGGTCAGTATAAAAACCTGATATGATAGATCTTTTTATAAATCCATAAACCTTTTATAAACCTGAACTTTTTATGTGAATATTTTTAAAAATGTATCATGTAGAGCTGGTTTATTAGAACAGTGGATTTACACAATACAAAACTAATATTAAACAATCATGCATTTCAACAAGATACACACACTGTGGATATTGCAAATTTCACAGGTTTATTTACCTTTTGTTTAGCAGTTCTCGCGGCCTGCTTCTGTCCAAACTCTGTATTGGGAGCTTTGGAGTGCCTTAACCTACTCGTAATTCGATATCTAAATAATGAGCTAACTGCTTTCGCTGAAAATTCAGTAACTGAAAAACAGTCCACCTATTGGCGATATTTAAGAAATTCCTCACTTTAGTATACCTATCTCTAGTACACAATTCGAAAACTAGAAAGGAAGACAGAAAGACTATCTCTAGGATCGAGTGTTCAGCAAGATGATTTATGATTGCAAAAGCCCAGGCTTGAACCCGTATGGAGAGAATACCTTTTTTATTTTATCTACCACGCACATAGTAGGTAGAGAAGGTTACACCCAAAAATTGGAAATCGAGATTTCACCGGAAATACATGTTTTGGGGCCCTCTGAATAAGAAAAAGCAGTTTGTGTGCGCGTGTGTCTGTCTGTCTGATAGCTCAAAAATGAAATGTCGGATAAATACCAAATTTGGTATTTAAGTTCCTAAGATGCACCTCAGAAATATTTGCACACATCGTGTGATTTTTAAGAAAATCTTCCCACCCCAAACTACCCTTTACATGGAACATTCCTGAATTTTTTTTATTTTCTCAAAAATGAACTAAATAACGATTTTGATAAAATATCACGCATTAAAGACACAGATGCAAAGGAAATAGTGATAGTCAAATGTTTAAGAACTGGACAATATATGATGGCTTAAAATGTCATACTCTTTCCATGAAACCGCGAGAAACAGCTGAAAATCGATAGGACTTGAAAAGAATGGTTAACAATCCGAACCATTAATAAGGAAACCTTTGGCTGATGCCACAAAAAAAGATATTCCAAATAAATTGTGCGTTTTAAAGATCATGTGTAATGCAGCTATTTCCGGGAAGGTTTATCTCAATTAAAATGAAGTAGATAGGATAATAAATTTTCGTAAGAATAATTTGTATACCCACTAATACGCGATAGAGGGTAGAGAAAGTCATTTGTATGTAAAACATTTAGATATTTATAATCGAAATCGTTCCCTATATTCCACAGAGTCTAGAGTTGTGGATGGGAGAGTGAATGAAATGCGTTTTGCTTTATTAAAAACGCTAATCTAAACAGGTTTATGCCAAGAGATTACTTCTGAAGTCAAAGATGCCAATATGACTGCAGCAGTTAAGGGCAGATACGTAAGTAAAGAAAATACTTATGTTTTGTACCAGTTCAAACCATCATTTATATAGGTAGAAATATTTACGTAAAATAATTATTCTATGCATTTTACGTTAATAATTAAGCGTTTCTTTAGAAATGATCACACGTCGATTCTTCATAAGAAGCAAAATTAAAAAAATTTCAGATGTTTTCCAGATGATGCACTTCTACTTGGGAAAAATTTAAACACATACGCAAGGCATACTTCTGAATCAACTAACGCTATGAAGAACAATGATTTTACACAAGCTGTATATTTTAATAGCTCTACATTTTTACTACAGTAAGTTGTCAATTTTTTTATGATTTTAATTTACTACATACAATTCAATTTGAATAAACAGGACTTCACAAGCTATTAGCAAAACCTTCAAGACGTGCATTTATTTTTCACTTCAAGATCGCAAATATCGAATCTCTTATCTAAATTTATGATGAAAATTAGCAATCTTTTAGAAAACGATACCTTTCTTTGCGCAGAGGTTGTTTGTGGTGGATAGAATTTCGAGAAAATTTGACGTTGTGTCCTTCAAAGATGTTGGACTTACATGCAAAGTTTGGTATTAATCGGATATTTTATTTTGTTCTCTCTCTTTCGTATTTTTTTCGGACACAAGTTACCTCAAAACAGTATTTCCTGTGAAATCTCAAATGTCACATTTCTGAGTGGTATACGGTACTTCCTATATCCACTGCATTATATAAACGGCAAAGGAGGTAAAAACGAAGTTAGAATATTTAAGTTTAATTACATATTAAGACTCAAAATGTTTTATTTCATTGGATTAAATGGTGAAGAACGTTTAGATAATATTCTTACCTTAGCTGCAGTAACAGCCATGAATCTGTACTGATATGAGGCCGATTTTTATATTCTTTCACCATTGAAAAGCACTGTTCTTCCGGACGGATATAGACTATTTCCAAAAGCTTTAAACCTGGGGAAGGGGGCTTCGAATACTCATGTCACAAAATTTCTATCCCATGTCGTTAAATATGAATATTCCTGGATATTCCTGGCACTTTATTGCGAACATGGCAGATTTTTGGTGATTTTCAGGCCAAAGATATAAACGAGAAGTCTTAAAATCTTCAAAATTGAGTTATTCGAGGGGGTTACATATCATGCTTATATCACCAAACTTCTCTCTGGTTTCGCTGAACGTTGTTATCAAGGAGTATTTTTGGATTTAAGAATCTGGCAAAAAATATGATACGCTGCAACTTCCAAAAGCTTCCAGGCTTCCACTACCTTATTCTAACATTTAAATTAACACTCTTTGGCCTGTTTAGAGAAAACTTTGTACTCATACTATGGGTCCATAGGACCAAACAAAAACTGTAGACTACCACCTTCTTCAACGGATGCCCTCCCTTTTGTAGCATTTCCACCCCCAATGCCTTGGGCCAGTAGTTTGTCGGAGCAAGCAAACTCTGATTCATAGCAAACCCAGGATTGGTGATCAGCCCAATGCCTGATATGGCGCTGAAGAAGAAGAAGAAAATGAAATGTAGCGTTGAAAGGGATAGGTAATAGGAACATTCGCGGATCAAATTATGCAACCTGGCATTCGCCTAGCGACCTAGGAAAATCCTTCGGTCAGATTGGTCGGCCCCGGGGGTTTGAACCCTGGACCTCCCAAATGCAAGTCACACATGTTACCTCGGCTTCACCTCTTTACAATCTACCCCTGACATACTTTCAATCACTTATGTAGAAATCTGATTAAAATACTGCACAAAAAGCTATATTATAGGACCTGACAAAAGGCATTGATCATAACTTCCAAAAACTGCTCAACTCTTATTTTCTATCATATAGTACATATACATTTTTAAAAACTACCCCTACTCCTTATAGCCAAAACTATGCTACTGGGCCATACAGAGAACATATCTGTGCATTTGAGCCACAAGATGAAAATTATAGGGTATTACAACTTCAATACACTACGTAAATAATCCTGTGGCGCTACAGCCCGCGATGGGCCTGAGGCTGCCGACTCGACTTCCGGCCACATACACGGCAGAGGTGAGAGATTATCCAAAAATACGGGAAGCTGATGTAGCCAGTATCACGCATCCCCCAGGCGGAACGTTGGCTCACGAGGCCAGAACCGCTGCCTATCGTAGATCCTCACTTTCCTGAAGATGCTTAGTAGGCACCGGTCTTATACTCAGGACCTAAAATGAGCACTCCCTTGGGTGGGCTCGAACCTGGGCGCGCTCCGTGGCCGGAAACCAGAGCAACGCTTCAGTTTATTACAATAAATAATAATAACGGGGTTTGGTTTAGCACAACCGCAAGGAATTTCTGGAATTTTGCCACGAAAAGCCGCAATTCAAAATTGATTTTGTTAATCTAATTCTTATTCCGTTTAAAAGCTTTAAGCCTCGGTGGATCTTGTTAGGTACTTTCTCTACTACGTACATATTGGGTAGAGAAGGTATTGCACTCCACCCAAAGCTTCGATACTGAGATTTCATCAGAAATACATGTTTTGAAGCCCTCTGAATCCAAAAAATTTTTTTTAAAAAAAGTCCTTGTGTGTGTTTATGTGTCTGAACAGCATACCTGGAAATCGAAGAGTCGGATAAATACCATATTTGGTGTTTAAGTTCGTATCTTCCAAACAGCGATACGAGGTTTTTCAAGAAAATCCCTTACACCAATTATCCTTTACATGCAACATGTTTCGAAATATTTTTTTTCTCAAAACTGCCTCTAACGATTTAGATTAAAATAGTGTTCATTAAAGATATTTACACAACATATAAGATGTATATCTTGGATTTTCTGGGAATGGCCCGTGAAATCCGTTTCATTCGTAAGGAATTTTGCACAATTTTGTATAACTGGCAAACATTAAGCAATAGACGAAAGCGCCTGCAAAAAATATGTAGACCATGTAAACACACAATTATTTTTCTAATAACTTTTTTGTGACATCAGCTATTTCCGAGATATCGTTAACAATGTTTTGAATTGTTAAATTCTTTGTCATTCTTTTAAAGTCAGTTGTTACTCTCGATTGCACGGAAAGAGTATGAAATTTTAAGGCCAACATATAGCGTCCAGTTCTTATGCATTTGACTATCGCTATTCCCTTTGTAATATGTAAATTAGCTATTTTTGCAAAGGTTTGTCTATTAAAATAAAGTAGATAGAACAATAAGCTTTCGTAAGAATAGTTCTTATACCCATTAATAAATGATACACAGTAGAGAAAGTTATGTGAATGTAACACATCAGATTTTGTACTTTGGAATAGCCCATCGTAAATATTTCAGTGACTTGTGAAAACAAATCAAAGCATCGAACCCGCAGAGTTTGTACGGGGCGAATGCCAAATGCACATGATTAATTGGACACACTTAGCATTGCTGATAAGAAGGGCCAGGCGTTACCTTGTCGTGTCGTTTGAAGTCCTTTTTCTTTCCGTTTTTCCCCCTCGTGAGACCGAAGCTGAAAGAACGTGCATTAAGGCTCATATTCGTGAAGCACGTCAATATTTGTGAATGGTGAGAGAGGCACTGTTGAATAACCAGCGGGGGGTGGGGAGTTTTGGGAGGAACTACTCTGTTGAAATGCCCCATTCCGACCAATGAGAGGCCGAGGAAAGCGATTCAGTGTCCCAGCATCTCCCGAACACTTTTTTTTATCCAGTCAGTCCGCCAAGCCCCGACGAAAGGGATCAGCAAGCCTACGTGTACAAATTCCTATAGTAGACGTGAACAGACTGCTAATGACATGAACGCATCACTTCTCTAAGGTGTTAACCCGAGATTATAAATTAAATCGTGCCTTTGTAGTTGTTAGTTTTATGAGGATATAAGTAAGGAACAAAGTGCCAGGTTGCACACTGATGCATATAAAGACGGAGGACGACGGCGAGTGCAGTCCTCGCCAAAGTTACCCAGGAGTCCCGTTGCCACCGACCATGAAGACCGATCACAGTGACTCTCCTTCACCGTCTTTCTACCCCGACTTACAGAACCCTCACCTCCACAACGACCTAGCCACATCCTCTGCATCCTCGTCTCCAACTCGATACCCAGACTTCTCAATGTCCCCGAACACAGCGGCTTCGTCGCGTCTCATCGACCTTAGTCGCTCCCACAGCCTCCAACAAGGGCCCAAAAACAACACACCATTCCATTACGGCAGCCATTACCCTTATCAGATTCCTAACTACCTGGTGACACACGCCTCGTCGCCATACCACGAACACAACTTGACCAAGTCTTGTAACGCAAACCAACACCATCACTTCCAGCAAGAGAATCAACAACCAACATCCTCAAGAGAGGCCTCAGTCCAGGACGAATTCTCCGACGAGGACATGGGGGACGACTTTAGGTCCGGGGCGATGAATGCAATCACGACTGCTTCGGCAACCTCTACGACGTCCAAAATGGTTACATCGTCACTGGGAGCGATAAGAAAGAGGAAACAGTATGGGGAAGGGACAAACCAGGAGAACGGCGAGGGTGGTGTTTCGGGCACATCGGTAACGATGGCGGTCGGCGGCGGCAAGGTGCGGCGCAAATCCCAGTCTTTCGAGGAGCTGCAGACGCAGAGGGTGATGGCCAACGTTCGAGAAAGACAACGCACCCAGAGTCTGAACGAGGCCTTTGCATCGCTTCGAAAGATCATCCCTACGTTACCCTCGGACAAGCTTTCCAAGATCCAAACACTCAAGTTGGCCGCGCGGTATATAGACTTTCTGTATCAGGTGCTTCACTGTGGTGCAACAGAGGAGTCCACGGGCAACGGGGGCGGCGCCGAGGCGGCTGACGGCGATGAAAACTCAGGTAAGTTGTAACAGTTTACAAAAACACACACAAAACTGTCTAAAGAACACCGCATTCAAAAGCATGGCGTAATCAGCTGCTTTTGTTTCAAATACGTAGTTTACGATTTCAGGGATTGTAAACATTTCTACACAATTTAAATTATACAGAGTGGACCATTTAAGTTTAGAGTATACAAAATCTCCAAAACTAAGCGTTATTGAAAGAAATGTCTTTAATAAAAGCTGCTTGATATTATGGGGGAAGACAAATGCCATTAGTCGTCTTTTATTTGGAGGACGATGGTCATCATAGGGTCAATTTGTTTTTCTAAAATGGGAACCTACCCTTTTTATGTTGTTTTTCAATCATAAAAATTAAACAACATTTGCATAAAACACTTTTCAATTGTTCTTACCCCAACGTAAATAATAACGAAAATTCTCAATGGCTGTGTACGAAGAGCGCAATGAATGAGGGAGTTGCTTGATTTTATGGGGACATCTCAAGTTATGCTTCGTAATTGGGATCCAACATTTTTTATTTTGTTTTCCTTATTCTTCATCACAAAATAAACTGTTTTTTATAAATCATTTTCTAATTAGAAAACAACGTACAAAGTGTAGGTTCCCATTTAAAAAAAATTAAATTAACCCATCATAACGTCATCCAAACAAAACACAATAATGGCATTTACTCTTTCCCCATAATATCAAACAACTTTTATTCAAGACACTTCTTTCCACAACGCTTAGTTTGAAGATATTTACAGTCTCAACTTAAATGGGCCAACCTGTATAATTGAGCATTCGTCATAATCAATTAACGTTTCTAGACATTCTGCACGATTTCGATAACTATTCAATTTCCAGATAAACCTGACTTGAGTATTTTGGGTGTAACGACAAATATAAATATGTTTCAAATGCAGAGGTCCCAAGTTCGATTCACGCTGAGGGTTCGGAATTTTTCTTTAGCCAGGATCTTCCTAGCGTCTGGAAGTATGAACTGAAATATGTGCGTTATTCTCTTCGTGAGTTTTCATAACATGATTCGACAGAATCGTCGTTTATATTTTTGTTTGTTTGTTTTTTATTTGTATAATTTACTATTTGCTTTACCCACGTTACAGCACATTACTTTTAAATATATATCTACATAAACAATTAATAAATCTATTTAAATTCGTTTTCAGGTTTGATATTTTGTTGTATTTATTAGGCTATTTGTGAAATTAGAAAAACTGCAACCAAAATATAAAACTACGGTTAAAACACTTGAAAAACATGTTTTAGTTTATTTTTATAATTTTTTCTGGGTTCTGAAGCGTTAAATTCCAAAAAGTTTCTAGATCAGTGAACAGTTTACACGCAAGTTGTTAAAAAATCTAATGTGATATATTCACATGGCTCTCTCTACCCTCTATCTTTATTAGTGGGTATACAATGTATTCGTACTGAAGCTTATTTTTCTATGTACTACATTTTAATCCAAATAAACCTTTGCAAAAATAGCTTCAATATACATTTCCTTATAGATACAAAAGGAACAGCGATGGTCAAATGTTTAAGTACTGAAAGCTATATGCGCGCCTTAAAATTCCATACTGTCTCCACGCAATCGCAAAAAAAAAAATTGAAAATCGATGGAACTTGAAAAGAATGACAAGTATTGAACAATTCGAACCTTTAATAACGAATATCTCAGAAACGGCTTATGCTACAAAAAACTTATTTCAAATAAATTGTGTGTTTTAAAGAGATCTACATTTTTTTGTGTGGTACATTTTCGTCTGTCGTTTAACGTTTACCAGTTATACAAGATTATACAAAATTCCTTCTGAATAATGACTTTCAGAAATTTGAAGATGTACGTTTTATTTGTCATGTAATATCTTTCATGTATGGTATTTTAATCAAAATTATATCATTTTTTTAGAAAACAAATTTCCGAAAAAAGCTCCATGTAAATGGTAGTTAGGATGGTTGGAAGATACTGAACTCAAGTACCGACTCAAGTATTTATCCGACTTTTCGTTTTTAAGCACACACACACACTGACATGTTTCCAAATACACCTTTCTTTTTTGGATTCGGGGGGCCTCAGTGCATGTATTTCCGGTGTAATCTTGGCATCGAATTTTTGGGTGGAATGCAACACCTTCTCTGGTAGAGAAAGTAAAAATGGGGAAGGATAATGCTCAGGTGGGTAACAGGAAAGCCAGCTTGACCCAATAGACCTATTCTTACCCTCAGGTGTCATCATACGTATGATTATATAAAGTTTATCCCCATGGGTGGAGATTTTTAAATAAGGAACTGAAAATTTGCATTGCAGGAATAGTTTGTAAGTAGATAGCCTGTAATATCCACCGTGTATTACGATAGGTATAAGGATCCAAAACTTCTTCCAGATCGGACAAATACTTTAGTACATACGTGGTTGATAAAAAGATAGGGTAGCTCGCACCTAGTAGATAGAGAAGGTATTGCATTCCACCCAAAAATTAGATACGAAGATTTCACCGGAAATACAGTTTTGAGGACGCCTGAACCGAAATAAAGCATTTTCGAAAAATGTCCCTGTGTGTGTTTATGAACAGTATAAATAAAAAACGAAAAGCCAGATAAGTGCCGAACTTGGTATTTAAGTTCAGTATCTTCCAAGAATAAAGTAATATTTTCAAGAAAATTTCCCCACGTAAACTGCCCTTTACATGGAACATTTTTCAAAAATTTTGTTTTATCAAAAATGGCTCTAACGATTTTGATTAAAATACCACATGTTAAAGATATTTACATTGCAAATAAAATGTATATCTTGAATTTTCTGGGAAAGCCTGTGAAGTCCTCTTCATTCGAAAGGAATTTTGTATAATCTTGTATATCTACATATTCATGTGACCAAATTTCAATATTGAAATTTCATAATTCAATATGGATATTAGAGGCTATCTTTGGCACTTGATTGCAAATATGAGGGATTTTGAATGGTTTTGAGCCCAAAGGGGGTAAATAGGGAGGCTTAAATAAGTTAAAACTGAGTTATTTTAGAGGGGTTGTATAACATTCATATCACTACATTTCCCTTGTATTTCACTAAATAGTAATTTTTTGGTATGATTTTGACACATTCAGATACGTTTGAATTATTCTAAAAACTCACAAAAATTATAAGTTACCCTTACTTTGAATCGCTATTTTCAACCGCTAACATAGAAATCAATACTGTTTGGCCTATCCAGATGAAATCTCGTATGTTTATACTGTAGGACTCGACGAAAATTATAAGCTAGCTTACAACTCTAAAAAGCTACAGCCACCATATTTCAATCCCTTATGTAGAAATCTACACTGTTTAAACCATACGATCAAAATATTCACAATTATATAATAAGAATTGGCAAAAATCATTTATCACGTTGCATCTTCCAAAAACCACCTAATCCTTATTTTAAAGTATATAGAACCTACTCGAAATTTTTGGAAGTACTCTTAATTTATTTTTAACCCCTTATAGATAAAACTATACTACTTAATCAACCAGAGCACAAATTTGTGCACTTGGGCTATAGAACTTGTCAAAAATTATAGGATACTCTACAACTTCAAAAAGCTACTCATACTCGTATTTTTCCAACTCCTTATGTACAAATTGTCCCTATTTGACCAATCTGGACAAAACTATGGACACTTACGCTTCGGTAAAAGAAGTACAAATTACAAACTACTTACGATTTTAAAAAATCTCCCCTATACTTACTTTCAAGCCTGTACTTATAGAGTGTACCAATGTAGGCATAGAAATTATAAGGCACAAAGGGGAGGATTCAGCTTAAAATCTTATAGACAATTGTAAAATAATTAAATTAATTATTAATTATACATTCGAGTTTAAAAAGTACCATTGTAACGTTCGGCAGCTAGCTAATCATGTAATAACAGTTAATCTTAAACTTAACTAACACAAAATAACTTCATAATATAATCGTATGTTTTTGTATGGATGTAACACAGGATTTATTTTTTCTTTAGAGCATAACGAAACCACAATTATCAGTTCATTTCAATTCGGTCACAGTCAATCTCGTAGCGTGTTTGAGAACGTGTGATTCATCTTCTATGCACGAGCTCACTAGTAAAAAAAACTGCCTCGAGATAAAAACAACTCCATTCTCTTCATTATTAATTCATTTTATACAACTGGAAAACCAAGAGAGATAGGCCAGAGTCCACTATTGGAAAAATGTAGAGCTTATTAAAATATACATTTTTTCGCAACACTGATTATTTCTGAAATATTTATTGTTTTGTTTACGGTTTCTAGGGCTGAGACCTAGAATAGTTGTTGCCATCCGTGAAAGTTTGAAAATGAGCGGTTCTCTCTTTTTGTAATTAAGGTCGTATAGCTTGGTTTGAAATCACTTTTAACAAACATTAAATTGTGATTAAGTTAAAGTGGATAGAGGGATTTTTTTACTTTCTATACTACTTACCTGTAGTAAATAGAACTATTATAGCACACAAACATCCGACAGTGCTATTTCACCGTAAATACTGGTTTTGGGATTCCCTGAATCCCCCCAAACATATTTAGCAAAGGTCCGAGTGTGTGTGTGTGTGTGTGAACATCATCAAAAATGAAAATTTGGTTAACTCTTTATAGCCTGGTATAACATATTGTTACAAAGCTTTTTTGTTTGTTTAAGATTTTTAATGTGCTTTTTTTATAAAAGTATTAATGATTTTGCAATAAAACTGTAATATTTTTTAATATAAAACAGCAAAATCCATGCAGCTGCAGTCAGATGTAACCCCGTTAGCATCCAGCGTGTCATTACACCGATTACTTTACTTGGGCCCTCCCCTCTCTTTACTGCAGGCACATTTGATGCAGTCGCTGGGACTCAAACTCCCGACGTTTGAATGGATGGACATTCCACTTCGCATCGAACTAACAATCACGGCTATTCGAGTCACTTAAGTTGTCGGTGAAACGGATATAAAAGACGGTTTGGGAATTAGAGGCATATGTAGCAAAGTAATTCCGACAACAGAGGGTTAAATATGTCAAATATGTTGGAAAGGAGAAAAGGCTACAAAAGAAGTCTGCAATTTTCCTGCAATAAATGTTTATGTACTCCTTGTGGTCATATTGGGTAGAATTAAAAGAGGAGAAAGACTTCTTTGGGTGTATTCAGAAATTCCAAGATTTGTGTGCTATTTATCTAACCTGTGTTTCAAACTTAATATTGAAATGAAAATCATAATGGTCATTCTTTGAGAAAATAAAACACAAAACGTTCTTCCATCTGAAGAGTTGTTTGCTTTACTTTGAATCTTGTAGCGGGAAAACGTTGTGCATCATTTGTAGCGGGAAAGCGTTGTTCCTTCGGTTGATGCCTTCAAGTTCCTTGCTCATTAGCTTGGTGAAAGGTGGGCCCTACCTAGAATTAGCTAGCTCGCCCGTCCCTTACTTATCTAAGTTACAATCTGCTTTTGTGCAATTCTTGGTTGTTAAATATTCTAACATCTTTCTTGGTAAATTATATTATTATGTACAATTATTGTTTGACATTAGTTTATATGTATATATATGTGTGTGTGGTATATCCCCTTTCAACCGTTATACATTATCCGATTTAAATATAGAAAATACATTTTTAAGAGGCTTTTCATTGTTAAATTTTGCTCTTTCCCTCTTTCACACTTTAAGGCAAATATTAGATTTTGGGATTTTCAGCTCTTAAACAAAACGCTCTAAGTGGATGATTGTGAAGTATGAAGTTTTAAAGTTAACTAGTATCAGCAGGCAGATGCCTTCCTCAAACTTGAAAATCAAACATCCCCCTCAGTTTGAGCTTGAATCCTTACACAGCAGCTTGACAAAGCTGAGCTATATTTGTGCATAAGGAAATATTTGGTGTGTGAATTAATTTTGTGCGTGTATGTTTCTGGATATTTTGTTTGAAACAGACATTAAAGAGAGCTGTTACATTGTGGCATGTGGTTTAGAAATCACAACCACCAACTTTCAGGGTTTGGCCATGTGCCACCTTTCTTCTCCAGAATACAAATCTGCTCCTTCCAACCTTTCATGAATATTTCAAATTTCATTTTCCAATTGGCTCGTAGTTAAAAACTTTACAAGAATTCCATCGTTCTATATTCGTAATAGACACTAGTACCACTGTTGTCCATATAAATCTATCATTTCAATTAAACTTTCAGTTTTTAATTTGGAACCCATATCTGCGCTTCTTCCTTGTACTTGCAGTCTACATCCTGCCAATGTTTTTAAGAGTTTCATTCAACTGCCTTTATTTTCTTTCTTTGATTTTTAGTCAAGAGTCCAATTTTCTGGTTCCTGTGTTAATCTTGGGATGGCCATAGTTTTGTAGAATTTTAGCTTGTTTTCTTCGCACTTGTCTTATTGGTGTTCTATTAATTATTCCAATTAGCTATACAAAACTGAAGAGCTTTTTCTTGATCTATTGGTCTTTCATATGTTAAATACTCTTAATAGCCTAAGTAACTGAAACTTGAAACTGTTCTAGAATGACACCATTAAATGCCATTTTTGTTTGTTATCCTTTCACTCCATTAATTATTTTTTATTTTCTCCACTATTTACGTATAACAAGCAGAGGAAGTATTGCATTCCAACTAAAAGTTCCATCCCGAGATTTCATGGATGTACAGTTTTTAAACTTTCTGTATATAAAAAGGCATTTAGAAAAATTCCAAGTATGTGAGTGACCGAGTGTCTTGTCTGTCTGTGAACAGCATAACTAAAAAATCTGATGTTTTACATTCACATGACTTTCTCTACTCTTGTACAAATTATTTTTACAAACACTTATTCTCCGTATGCTTCATATTAATCCAGATATCGAGATGTTATTCTTATTGCTTATTTTCTTGTAGATGCAAGGGGAATTGTTAGGCTTTAAGCGATAGTAAAGTATTTTAAGAGCTGGTTTCTATATGGAGTATTCCATTCTCTATGCATTACCAGGACAAAATAAATGAATAATGCATTTGAGAAAAAGTATAAGTATTGGAAAATTTAAGGGAATAACAAGCAATATTTCGAAAACGGTTCACTCAACATAAAAAAAAACGTATATGACCTAAATTGTGTATTTTAATGCGCTCTACATTTTTTTTGTGTAGTAAACGTTTGTCTATTTCTTATGGTTTACCAGTTATGCAAAAGTCGTTCACAATGAAGAATACTTTTGGAGACATTCCCAGAAAATTCGAGATGTACATTTCATTTGTCATGAAAATATCTTAAACATATGATATTTTAATCAAAATCCTTAGAGCCATTTTTGAGAAAATTAAAATTTTCGAAAAATGTTCCATGTAAAGGGTAATCTGGGGTGAGGGGATTTTCTTGAAAACCTTTGTGTCGCATCTCTGGAAGATACTGAATGTAAATACCAAGTTTGGTGTTTATCCGACTGTTCGTTTCCGAGTTATGCTGTTCACACACACACACACACACACATGGAGATGTTTCCAAAAATGCATTTTTTGGATTCAGGGGGTCTCAAAACATATATTTCCGGTGAAATCTCGGTATCGAATTTTTGGGTGGAATACAATACTTCCCCTACTTACTATACGCAGTAAAGAAAGTAAAAACGAAGTATGTTAAATAACAAACTTGACATTTCAGTTCAGCATCTTCCAAAGATGCAACATGAAGACTTTCAAGAAAATCCCCCACTAACACACTACTTTTATTGAGAAATTAATTGAGTTTTATTGATGGACGCTCTTTAACTACTATGGCCCTTAGCGTTCCATTTTATATTGGGCGTGAAAGATCGGTTAATTTTGCTCAGAGGCCTCTTTATCAGGCTTGAGGTTCTTTTACGTCCGTAAATCTACAACACGGGACCACCGGCTTTACTTCCCTTTCGAAGGAAGGCATGCTGTCGATTTTTACGCCCGAAAAAATCCATCGCCATCCGCCGGGTTTGAACCCGCGACCTTGGGAACTAGAGGCTAGCACGGTACCACTAGTCCACGACTAGTAGAGAGAAATTTATGTTTTGACTCTCTCAAAAATGCATAGCGATTTTGATTAAAATACCACATGTTTAAGATATTCGTATGACACAAAATTTATATCTTGAATTTTCTAGGAATAGCTTATGAAGTCATCTTCATTCATCGTCATCATCCTGCTAGATAGGCCTGTTTCGGCTCTGAAGGGATCTTCCCAGGGTCTTCCAAAATCTCTAGTACTAACTGGTTTGTACTGCAAGGCATGTTTTGTCAGTCTTTCCGCAAGCATTCAAGTTATATTCCCTGATTTTGTCATTTAAATTCAATATTCTTTGCTGTTCTCATATTGTTTTACTTTTAATGTGATCTGTAAGCCTGCAGTCAAGTACGTACTTCAAAATTTCCATTTCGGCCGCTTCAATTATTCTTTTATCATTCCTATTCACGGTCCAAGTCTCGGCTCCATTAAATATAATGGGCACTGCCATAGTTTTATAAACCTTTAATATCGTATCTCTTGTTTTATTTTACAATGTTTGATTTATAGTGCCACATAAGTATTGAAATTTATGTACAGTTTGTTTTAAATGTCTTTCATATTAATTCTAAATGACTTTTGTATTTATTGGTAAACGGCAAGAGATAGGCAAAATATTGCTGCACAAAAATGAACTTCTCGTTAAAGCACACAATTTATGTCAAATAAAATCGTTTGTGGTATTAATCCAATAAAAGCATTTTTAGAAAAATGTCCCTGTGTGTATGTATGTCTGTTTGCTGTCTGTGTGTGTGTGTCTGAGGACAGCATAATTTAAAAACGAAAAGTTGGATAAATACCAAACTTGGTATTTAGGTTCAGTATCTTTCAAAGGTGCGACACGAAGATTTTAAAGAAACTCCCTCACCTCAGACTACCCTTTACATGGGACTTTCTTTTGAAAATTTTGATTTTCTCAAAACAGGCTCTACAATTTTGATTAAAATATCATGTTTAAGATATTTTATGGTAAATAAAATGATTTTCTCAAAACAGGCTCTACAATTTTGATTAAAATATCATGTTTAAGATATTTTATGGCAAATAAAACGCATATCTCGAATTTTCTTGGAATATTCCAAAAGCCCCCTTCATTCTGAATGAATTTTGCATAAATTGTAAACCACAAGGGACAGGCAAAATGTTACTACACAAAAACGTAGATCTCGTTAAAACACACAATTTATGTCATGCACACTTTTTTTTGTTGTGTGAGCAATATCCGAGATATTTCTTGTTAGATGTTTGAATTTTCCAATACTTATAATTTTTCTCAAATAGGAATTCGTTATTCGTTTTGTTTATGTCCTGGACATGCAAAGAGAATGGAATGCTCCACATAGCAACCAGCGCTTAAAAGATTTGACTATCGCTTAAAGCCTACCATATTCCCTTTGCCTACAAGAAAATTAATAATAAGAAGCAGATGGGGAGTAAGTGTTGGAAAAATTAGTTTTATAAGAGTAGAGAAAGTCACGCGACTGCAACACATCGGATTCTTTTTTGTTCATTTAAAGAGAACGGAATTTCAAAGCCATCACACAGCGACTGATTTTGAAACGATACGCCTATCGCTTTAGCTTACTGCATCCTTTTTATACCTACAACAAAATATACCTTTCCTTTCATTCATTTCACCGTCATTTCATATCATCTCCTTCCTCGCTCTCATACCAGGCTTCGGGCTGATCACTCATCCTGGCTGTTTCTCTGATCCAAAGTCTGTGCTCCCCGACAACCGTCTGACCCCAGGCATCCGCTTGTAAATCCTGGGGGGTGGGGTAAGCCCCTAACGGGGAGGATAATGAGACAAATAAGCAGAAGAATACTTTGTAGAATGAGTAAAGAAAAATATGTAAATGCAACATGTACTTCTTTTTTTTCATTCTCTACTCCTTACCTATAGAAAGAAGGGGAAGTATTCCACCCAAAAATTCGATATGGAGATTTCACTGGAAATACACGTTTTGAGATCTCCGCATAAAATACCTTTAAAAAGAGCTCCTATGCGTGTATGAATAGTATAGCTTAAAAACGAAAAGTCTGTCAAATTCAAGCTTAGTATTTAACAAAGTTCAGCATCCTCCAAGGATGCAACCCGAAGATTTACAAAGAAATCCCCTCCGCTCCCAAAACTAGCCCTTAAGGCTGGTTCACAGCCGCCTGAGAACGATAACCAGAACGGAAACGAGAACGGGAAGCAATCACCATGCAATATATTGGCTCACAACAGCCCGGTAACGAGAACGGGAATGCATATCGATCACAAAGTGAAAGTCGATTTTGCGCATTGGGATTTCATTTGTTTTTAACTGACCAATGATATTTTTTCACCTACTTCCAATTTAGTCAAGCCAACGTCAAAATTCGATAGAATAAACATTATCTAAATGCATATCCATTACATTTCCGATCCCCCCCACTTATGCCAACCTTCATTCCTTTATTTAATGGCATACATTAAAATTGCTTATTGTTCTTTTTTCATTTCCACCGGTTTTCGCTGTTCTTTGTAGCTTTTGCCATTGTTTTTTTAGGTAATAGCCAGTTTTGAGTTGCATATAAACAAGCTATAAATGACCCCTTCACCAGAGGAACCAACGCTGATTAGATTTGCGATGAGGTTAGGAAGCACATTTACTACTAATTCCATGTTTCCAGCCTGCGACTATAGAGAGCACTAGTAGCTGTTTCATGTCACGGCCGCCCAGAATAACCTCTAGAGTGAAGAGTCTAATATGCACAATATGAATCTAATATGCCGTGCCGGGAACGAGAACGAGAAAGTTAAAAGCTGGGCAACTCTTCCTTCCCGTTCCCGGAGCCCGGGAAGGCTTCCTGTTAATTGTGAACATTCCCATTTGAATACATGTATTTCAACTTTCTCGTTCTCGTTCTGGTTATCGTTCTCGTTGGTTGTGAACCAGCCTTTACATGGAAAACGGTTCATTAGTTCTTAACTTCTTAAAATGAGTATAACGGTTTTGATTACAACACCGTACGTTTATCATATTTGCGTGACAAATAAAATGTACATCTTAAACATTCTGGGAATATCTTGTAAAGTACTCTTCATTCTGAATAACTTTTGCATAACTGGTAAAATAGTAAGAGATTAGACAAAATCCTGCAACGCAAAAAATCACACACTTTCATCGACATGTGACTTATGCTGGTGGAGAAATAAATTTGTGAAGTCGTAAAAAGGGAGACGAAAATGAGAATTAAGGCAAAAACGTTGAAAATATCCAGTTTTGATATTTTATTCCTATGTCAAATAAAATCATATTTTCATCGCAAAATCAAGTAATACGCACAAAAAATTGGTCTATTCAATGCAAATAAGAATTTGAAAACACCACGTACAAGAGAGTTGCAATTTTGGCATATTTTTCAGAAATTTATAAAACTGATAAAGTGCAAAAACCGCCAAAACGCGTAAACTGTATTGCCATTTGATCTTTACGTCCAAAAATAGTAGATTTTCCCTCCATTAATTTGGCTGCTAGAATTTTTTAAAGTGCAGACAAATACTTTTTTGAGGGAGTGCATACTTGTCGACCACGGGTAACTCTAAATAGTGCATCCTAATTACACTTGCTCTGATTTCCGTGCTCGCCCCCTAGGGATAGTAACGAACTGACCACTACCCAACATAAGGTCAACACACACATTATGCCAGTCAAAATCCGACATGTATCGCATTAAATGTGCATTTGGAACATGAGATGTGATGAGTAGAGGGGGCGGTTCGACTGTCTTTTGTCATTTTACTTACCGCTCTGTCTCTTGGCTTGCACACAAACACATACATTATGGCAGCAACAAAAAACTGAACATCACATGACGTCACAATTTATGATGACCTATAAATACAAAATGCCATCTGTCGTTTGGCGGGCAGCAAGCCTAGAGATGAGATGTTTATATACTCTGGCGAGGAATCAATGTACATAGGTACCTTTGTTTCATTCTTGTCATAAATGTAATGCTGACTTTAATAACGAACAAGGATTCCTGTGACGACAGCAGTGTCATAATATATTCTACTTTTATACAGTAAAGGATATTTGCAAAACCCTTTGTGACGGGAGAATATGAGCATATATTTTGACCCTAAAATAATGTGCTAAACGTCGTAAACCAGACAGTGAGAATAACATAAATATTAAGGATTATTACGTTTGGCGGAAGGATATAGCAACGTAAATACACATCAAGAGCATAAAATCTATTTCTGAAATAAATGGTTAAATACAGGTAGTTACTTCTGATGATCAAGCGAGAATAATCTTCACGGAAATCTTTCTCCAACAAATATTTCCTCTCCACTTAAAAAGAAATGCAGCAAGTAAATTAAGAGCAAATTTGCAATTTACAATTTTATTTACGTCTTCGTTATTTTCTAGGCTTTTCATTTTATAAGTTTAATAATTTTTTACTTTCTCTACTACATATAGTAAGTAGGGGAAGTATTGCATTCCACCCAAAAATTCGATACCGAGATTTCACCGGAAATACATGTTTTGAGACCTCCTGAATCCAAAAAAAGCATTTTTGGAAACATGTCCGTGTGTGTGTCTGTGTGTCTGTGTGTGTGTGTGTCTGTGTGTGTGTGTGTCTGTGTGTGTGTGAACAGCATAACTCAAAAACGAACAGTCGGATAAACACCAAACTTGGTATTTAGGTTCAGTATCTTCCAGAGATGCGACACGAAGGTTTTCAAGAAAATCCCCCCACCCCAGACTACCCTTTACATGGAACATTTTTCGAAAATTTTAATTTTCTCAAAAATGGCTCTAACGATTTTGTTTAAAATATCATATGTTTAAGATAATGCCATGAGAAATGAAATGTATATCTCGAATTTTCTGGGAATGTCTCCAAAAGTATTCTTCATTGTGAACGACTTTTGCATAACTGGTAAACCATAAGAGATAGACAAAATTTTACTACACAAAAAATGTTGATCTCGTTAAAATACACAACTTATGTTATATACATTTCTTTTGTTGAGTGAACCGTTTTCGAGATATTGCTTGTTATTCCCTTAAATTTTCCAATACTTATACTTTTTCTCAAATTCGTTATTCATTTTTTTATGTCCTGGACTTGCAAAGAGAATGGAATTCGACACATAGCAACCAGCGTTAAAATATTTGACCATCGCTTAAAAGCTACCATATTCCCCTTGCATCTACAAGAAAATTAGCAATAAGATTGACATCTCGATATCTCGATTAACATAAAGCATATGGAGAATAGGCGTTTGTAAAAATAGATTGTACAAGAGTAGAGAAAGTCATGTGAGTGTAACACATCAGATTTTTTTATATTGTACCGATTTTTTCTTTAAATTATTTAACACGCATTTAGTATGCTATCTGATAACGTCATCGACATGTGATTTAAGCTGATGGAGAAATAAGTCCTGCTGCATCTCACATGTGTATGATAGATGTCGACGGTATAGGCAGGGAGGGTTATACCTCTCATGGCCTACACCTAAATTCTAGAGGTAAAGAGAAGCTTTCTCTTCTTATTGCTGACAGAATTATGGGTAAAATTCCTGTTGTCACTAGTAGGAGGTCTTTTTTAGGTTACGTATGTCCCATAGTCAACATAATCATCGACACTTAAAGCAAATTGAGATAACCATCCCAAATACCTCTGTATCCACAAGTAACTATAGAAATAATGCTTCTGACATCAATAGTAATGATGATAATAATAAAAATAAAAACTGCCTGTCTGTATTTCATCAGAATATAAGAGGCTTAAGAAACAAAGTAGATGAACTTACTATTAGTCTTAATACTGAAAACCCACTGCCACACATTTTATGTTTATCCGAACACCACTTGACACAACAGGAATTTCAGCCAATTTTACTGCATTTTAGCAGCAGAGTTTTCAAGAAAAATCTTACATAAAGGTGGGGTTTGTATATATGTCAGAAATGATATGACTTATAAAGTTTTGGATTTATCCAAGTTTTGTAGTGATCAAAACATTGAAGTTCAGCTAAATGAAGGTAAATTGAATTTAACTATAGTAGCCCTTTATCGATCTCCCTTAGGCAATTTTGAAATATTCAGAAAGCAACTTGAACATCTTCTAAATTTTTTATTCAACCCAAAAAGAGAATTAATCATATGTGGTGATATAAATGTTGATTATTTGAAACCTAGTCCTCAAAGGGAACAACTCAACACTTTACTTACAACATACCACATGACACATACAGTAAACTTTCCAACAAGAATCCAAAACCGCTCCTCTACAGCTAGATAATATATTTGTAAACTCAGATAGCATTAATTTTTGCAATGTCTTATCAAAATCTAATGGCCTGTCGGATCACGATGCACAAGTTCTAAACATTAAAAAGTTAAATTTAAAATCCAAACCTAAATATACTTATCAGAAATCTAGGGAAATAAATGAAAATACTCTGAGTGAGTTTAGCAAAATACTTGAACTTGAATCATGGAATCAAACTTACCAAACGAATGGAACCAATAATAAATATAACATCTTTCTTCAGTGTTTCAAAACCCACTTTGACGCTTGCTTCCCGGTCAAGTTAAACAAAATATCTAACTTCAAAAGAGAGAATGCCTGGATCACTTTAGGAATTAGGACGTCATGTAGACGTAAAAGAGAATTAAATGAGCAAGTAAGAATTAGTAATAATATAGATTTAAAACACTACTTCAAAAAATATTGTAAGCTTCTAAAGAAGGTAATAAAAGCGGCTAGAATATTGCATTACAATAAACAGATTCAACTCTCTGACAATAAAATAAAAACTACTTGGAATATAATAAAAAGAGAAGCGGGTAAATCCTCATTACAAAATGACTTAATAACATTAAACATTGATAATCAAGAAATTAGTAAACCTCATGAAGTTGCAGAAATATTTAACAAATTGTTTTTGGATGTAACAAACAAAATGAGTATTAATTTTGGAAGTAAAGAGGCAGCTTTGGAATTTCTAAGATCAAATTTCACTAATGAAGTGCCTGAATTTAAAGTTAACCTGACAACGCCTTCTGAAATAAACAAAATTATTAACTCCTTCAAAACAAAAAAACTCTTCTGGTTATGATGAAATAACAATAAAAGTCTTAAAATCATGCTCATCCCAAATTTCCACTCCCCTTAGTTATTTGTGCAATGAGTCACTAAGGACAGGAATTTTCCCTGACAGAATGAAATGTTCCATTGTTAAACCACTTTTCAAAAAAGGCGAACGCAATAATGTTTCAAATTATAGACCAATATCTCCCTTGCCAATTTTCTCAAAAGTTCTTGAAAAGGTGATGTTTAATAGACTTTATAAATACCTTGAATGTAACAACATACTTGCCAGGGATCAGTTCGGGTTCAGAAAAGGAATGTCGATCAATAATGCAACTTATAAACTTACTCATGAAGTGTTAACTACATTAAACAAAAAAATGCATGTAGGTGTGATTTTTTGTGACTTAGCAAAGGCATTTGACTGTGTTAATCATGATATTCTGATAGCAAAATTGAAATTCTATGGACTAAAAATGAAAGTCTAAGTTGGTTCGTATCATATCTAAATGAAAGAAAACAAAGTGTTGAAGTTGTCAATGACATTGAATTTGGAAAACATACATCAAAATGGAAAACAGTAACACATGGAGTGCCCCAAGGTTCAGTCCTAAAACCTTTACTATTCTTGATCTATATAAATGACCTATCATTTTATATAAAGGATATTGCAAGTATAATTCTGTTTGCTGATGACACGAGTGTTCTGGTGACAAGTAAAAACTTGAATGAGTGTGTAATTAAATTGAATTATGTTTTGAGCTGTATGTCACACTGGTTTAAAGCTAATAAATTATCTGTAAATCTAGACAAAACAAAAGTTGTTAAATTTATAACCCATCGATCACTACACACTCCAATAGAAATTGGGATTAATGACATGTCACTAGAACAAATAGACAACATTAAATTTCTGGGCCTCCAAGTAGACAGATATTTAGATTGGAAAGTTCACATTACGTATATCATACCCAAAATCAGTTCTGCATGTTATGCTATCCAAGCATTGGTAAATATCAGTTCTATAGATACACTTAAATTAGTATACTATGCATATTTTAACTCTATCATTGAATATGGAGTATTATTTTGGGGAAATTCGGTAGAAAGTAAACGAATATTCCTCATGCAAAAGAAGGTTATAAGAATCATTTCCAGCACTCATAGCAGACACTCTTGCAAACATCTTTTTAGAAGACTAAAGTTATTAACCCTACCTTGCATGTATATATTTTCAATCTTAAAATTCTATGTATGCAATCGAGCCACATTTATTACAAACATGGAAATTCATGAGATAAACACTAGACAAAAGGGTAACATCCATCATCCCAGTGCAAAGCTTTCTTGCTTCCAGAAAGGTGTGTATTACGAGACCATAAAAATATTTAATACTCTCCCTAATGATCTTAAGAGAAAATATGACAATTTCAATGTCTTTAAAACTGCTGTTAAACAGTACCTATGCTCAAAAGCATATTATTCTGTACAAGATTATCTGAATGACAAATTATCCTGATGATAATACTTGTATAGCTCTGTAAGTAGTATTAGTAAATATTAATGACAATTGCCAGTCATATTAGATGCCTGCTCTAGAATTAATGAAGCTATTTAAATGTATGTATATTAAGAACTGACAGTAAATGCTATGCATTACAAATCAAATAGAACAAAATGATCAGACGAACAAAGGTAAAATCCTAGTGAATGTTAAAATAACTGTTCTTGCCTATACGTATGTTAACCTTATAACAGTAAGGAGGTATTCAACTCTACAAAATTACGCTTGTTTTGCTTCATTTTGTATATAATATGTCTTTATTTTATTTTAAATGTTCTGTATACTATGTAATATTTATGTATATATGTAACTTTATTGTACCTTTCCTTGACACACATATAGTATGTGTATTTTATTTCAAATGTTCCATATTCTGTGTAATATTTATGTTTATATGTAATTTTTGTACATTTCCTTGACATGATCTATGTTCACAAGCCTTTATGGCTGCTAGGGAACTCACAGAATACAATCTAATCTAATCTAATCTAATCTACATTTCAAAAGTCATAAAAACTGAGGCGTTAAGGAAATCTGATGTGACACATTCACATGACTTTCTCTACTCTGTCGTTTATCACTGGGTATACAAACTATTCTTACTAAAGCTTATTTTCCTGCATACTACATTTTAATCCAGCTAAACCTTTGCAGAAATAGCTACGCTACACATTTCGTTAGGATATAAAGAGAACAGCGATAGTCAAATGTTTACGACTGGACGCTATACACTGGCCTTAAAATTCCATACTATTTCCATGCAATCGCGAGAAACAATTGAATGTTGACAGGAATTTAAAAGAATGAAGTGGTGAACAATCCGATTCTTTAATAATGGATATCTCAGAAATGGCTTATACCACACTCACACACTCACACACTCACTCACACACTCACACACACACACACACACACACCAGAAAAAATTATTAACAATAAATTGTGAATTTTAAATAGATCTACACATTTTGTGTGGTTTGTTTTCGTCTTTCGCTTAAAGTTTACCAGTTAGATATATAAGTTTATACAAAATTCCCTCCGAATGAAGAGGACTTCACAGGCTATTTCAGAAAATTCAAGATAAAAATTTTATCTGTCATGTAAATATCTTTAATATATGTATTCTAATCAAAATCGTTACAACCATGTTTTAGAAAAATAAAAAATTTCGAAAACATTTTCTATGTAAAGGGTAGTTTAGGGTGGAGGGATTTTCTTGAAAATTTTTGTGTTGCATCTTTAAAAGGATGTGAACCTAAATACCACGTTTGGTATTTATCCAACTTTTCGTTTTTGAGTTATGCCTCAAAATTGACACCTTTCCAGATTTCCGTTGAAATCTGGTTATCGAATTTTTGGGTGGAATGCAATACCTTCTCTCTTTACTATTGTACGTGGTAGAGAAAGTAATAACGTCGAATTTTGTCTTTTACATTTTTCTTCAGATCAAAACCCATTTTAAACACACTTTTAGGTATTATACCAACAGATAATCTCTAATAAATGGATCTAAATAATTTTGTAAACACCACACACGATAAAGTTGAAAAATAGGCGCGATTTTCAAAAACTTATAATACCAGTAACATGAAAAATCTTTGAAAACTTCCATAACATGTAAAGTATAATATTCTTTGTTCTTTCTGGATATTAAAAAGCCGATGTGTTGCTTTCACATGACATCCTCTACTCACTCTTCTAGAAAACATTCTTACCAAAGCTTACTCTATGTAGTTCTTGTTAATCGAAATAAACCTTCATTACACATTTACATGTTTTGTTGTAGGTATAAGTAGGATAGAACAGATTAAAGCCATAATCAGATTTTTAAAAAGCGGGTCGCTATGTGATGACTCTTTGCATGACCACAAGGAAAAATGAATAGCAACTTACCACTTGAACAAAGTAGGTATAAATATTAGAAAATTCAAACCATAACAAATAATATCTCGGAAATAAATAACACTACAAAAATTTTATTTGCGCTGTATACCTCTTAAGGTATACAAATTATACAAAGGACATTGAGAATAAACAGTATCTACTTCTCGGACTCTCCCAGAAAAATAAAAATATAAATATATTTTATTTATTATGGTATTTTAATCAAATAGTTGGAGAAATTTTTGCGAAAATAGAAGAAATTGAAATAATTTTCATATAAAGGATAGTTTGGGATGCCATTATTTTCTTTAAAGTCTTCGTGTCGCATCTCTGGACGGTCCCGAATTTAAATACCAAGTTATTTAACCGAGTTTTCGTTTTTGAGCTGTGTTGTTCACACACACACACACACACACATTCATGCGAACCTTTTTCTAAAAATACTCTTTTTATTCAGGGTCCTCAAAACGGGTTATTTTCGTTGAAATATCACATCCAAATTTTGTGTGGAATGCAATACTACTACTTAAATGTAGATAAGTAGTAGAGAAAGTAAAAATGGGAATTTTGTGTCCTCAAGTTTGGTTGCTCGAAGTTTTACTTTCTCTACCACCTACCTAGTAGGTAGAGGATGTATTGCATTTCACCCAAAAATTCAATACCGAACTTTCACCTGAAATACATATTTTGAGGTCCCCTGAATAAATAAAAAAAACCTTTTTAGAAACATGTACGTGTGTATGTTGGATAAATACAACACTTGGTATGTAAGTTTAGTATCTTCCTGAGACAGGAAGATTTTCAAGAAAATCCCTCATCCTAACTACCTGTTACATGGAACATTTTTCGAAATTTTTTATTTTCTAAAAATGCTATAACGATTCTGATTGAAGTACCATATATTAGACATATTCGCATAAAAAATAAACTGCAGATAATGAATTTTCTGGGAATAGCCTGTGAAGTCTTCATTCAGAAGGAATTTTGTATAATCCTAACTGCTAAACTTTAAGGGATAAACGAAAACATACTACACGAAAAATATAGTTCTCTTTAAAATATGTAATACATTCGAAACAAGCTTTTCTGTGGCATGAGCCATTTCTGAGATATCCGTTAATAATGGTTCGAATTGTTCATTACTTGATCTTTCTGTTTAAGTCAACATTCAGTTGTTTCTCACGATTGCATGGAAACAGTATGAAATTTTAACGCCAGCGTATAGCATTAGTTCTTAAATATTTGACTATCGCTGTTCTCTTTGTATCTATAACGAAATGTGTAATGTAGCTATTTCTGCAAACGTTTATTTGGATTAAAATATTGCAGATAGAAAAGTAAGCTTTAATAAGAATAGTTTGTATGCCCACTAATAAAGATAAAGATAGAGAAAGTCATGTGAATATATCATATCAGATATTTTACTTCTCTACTACGTAATTCGATATTGAGATTTCACCGGAAATACATGTTTTGAGGTGCCCTGAATCCAAGTAAAGCATTTTTGTAAACATGTCCTTGTGTCTGTTTGTTAACAGCAAACTCAAAAACGAAAAGTCGGATAAATACCTAACTTGGTATTTGAGTTTAGTATCTTCCAAAGATGCGACCCAAAGATTTTCAAGAAAATCCCCCTATCCTCAACTATCCTTAACATGGAACATTTTTCAAAAATTTTGATTTTATAAAAATGGTTTGAAATGATTTTGATTAAAGTATCGTATATGAAAGATATTTACACGATTTTTCGAAACTTTAAGATGTCTTTCATTAGTGCAAATTAAAGGGAAGTACTCGCATGTTCAATTATGCCAATGCCTACTACGTAGGGTTTAAAACGCTATTTTTTATTTTAAATGTTACCCTTGAGAAGTAAAGTTGAAGACCCATGTGGCCATGCTCTAAGTAAACCCTCAATGATACTGTATTGCATTCTCAGTAAGAACTGATTTTATTGATGGATGTGCGATCAACGAACACATAGTCTCTAGAAATGTTTTCCGTATGTTATTAAAGGTAACTTGGCGGACGCACTATTAAAAATCTATGTCTTACATTCACATCACTTTCTTCACCCTCTGTCCTTCTCTACCCTTTAGTGGGTATACAAATCATTCTTACAAGTTTATTTTCCTATCTACTTTCATTTTAATCGAGACAAACCTTTTCGAAAATAGCTGCATTATAAATTTCATTATAGATACAAATGGAAGAGCGATAGTCAAATGTTTAAGAACTGGACGCTATATGCTAGCCTTAAAATTCCATACTGTTTCCATGTAATCGCGAGAAACAACTGAAAATCGACAGGACTTTAAAAGAATGAATTATTGAACAATTCGAACTATTAATAATGGATATCTTGGAAAGGTTATTTGGAATAAATTGTGTGTTTTAAAGAGATTTATACGTTTTGTGTAGTGTGTTTTCGACTATCGTTTAACGTTTGCCAGTTATACAAGATTACACAAAATAGCTTAGATACTAATGTAGAGGACTTCACAGACTATTCCCAGAAAATTCAATATATATTTTTCCATGTAAAATCTTTAATGTATGGTAGGTATTTTAATCAAAATCGTTAAAACCACTGAAAATAGAAAATTTCGAAAAACGTTCCATGTAAACGGTAGTTTGGGGTGGAGGATTTTCTTGAAAATAGTGACGCATCTTTGGAAGGTATTGAACCTAAATACCAAACAAGTGTTTCTCGTGATGTCATGTCAATGGCTGCGGGATTTCAAAGATAGTATACGTATAGTGACTCGACTTTTGAATATTTTACTATTGCTTCAGCTCGTGTTTCACTACAACATCTATAACAAAATGTGTAATGGAACAATTTCTGCGAAAGTTTATCTTGATCAACAACAAGTAGATAGAAACAAATTTTGTTAAGAATAGGATCAGGCTGAAAATCCAGTGCCAAAGTCGAGATTTGAACCACGCATCTTCGGTTTATCGTGCCGCTACTCTAACCATCTGAGCTACCATGGCAACATGTCGGTACGAAACCAAAATCTCACTGTTTCGCATTTTTCCCTGTAAACCACAAGGCGTTCTTAAGTTTATTTTGAGATAACATATCTCCAATGGCGAATTATCTCGTAAGTACTTTAAGTCTCGCTTTTCATAGTTAACTACTATCATTGATTATTCTTTCACAACTGCCACTTGTTCGTTAAAGCTGGAAAGGTAGAATCAGGCTGAAAAATCAAATGTGGTTGGTAAAAAGTTCTAAAAACGGGTGCACTTAGTCTTCTTTTACCTTGAGAAAATCTTGTAGCAGTAGGCACCGAAAGATTTTGGACTCACTCTTGCTGGCAGCAATACTAAATTTACTTTTCTGACACTTCATAAACGGAAATTACAAGATGAAAGAGAGACTAGACTCCTCGGCAAACGGAAGTGCGTATCTATCAACGCTGTGCTCATAATGCGGAAAATATTGCAACATTATGCATGCAATGTGTCTAGTGCGAAACAGGGTAGTCGAACCTATGACACGTAGGTACATCATCAGGTTCTATACAAACGTCATTGCTATGAGACATTACCTGTAATAATAATAAGTTAAAAGTAACTCTAATTACGGTACTCTGAATGATATTTCTGATACACCGAATTCTGCCCTTCGGAGGTGTTAGAATGACCTCGGTTTGTTTACATGCCAGTCAATCCGTACCGCAAGCGGGCAGGTAAGGCAAGAAAATTGGGGAGAAGCCTGTTGTCTTTACACTCTCAGAGCGGGTGTGCACATCCCTGTCCTACGTTAGCTCTTAAAGAAATATAAACTAGAATTACTTGTTTCAGGAAGTGAATCCCGGACCTGCGGTTCCTGCAGCCCCAGCACTCGACTGGCCCTCATGTCCGCATCAGCTGTGACGTCGTCCTGTTCCTACATGGCCCACGAAAGACTTAGTTACGCCTTCAGCGTTTGGAGAATGGAAGGCGACTGGAATGGTGGAGGTCATGTATAGGGTAAGTAGACTTCTGGTTTCAGAATCGAAATAAAGAGTGAGGAGCGAATTCTTACAAGCGCAGTTAAGATACATTATGAAAGTTTGAGTAAAGAATATTTAAGCTTTTGCAAATTCTATGGACTTTTAATGAAACTTTTAAAAATATAAAACTTTATGGAGCATGTCAGTGCCTTCGGTTGCTTTTGAAGCTAGCAGGAGCAAACAACTCATTTTTAAGCAAATTGCACACAGTACCTACCATGATCATCCACTAGGGAAATGGTATGTCTTGTAGCACGCCAAGGTGGTATCGCCCGTGCTATTTACACCAGTAAAAAGCCTCACATACCCGTTTTGTTTTCCTTTCCCAAATCAGATGTTAATAACATACACATTACTGTGATAAGTTTACCATAAATATCTACGCTGATGTGCAAAATCTAAGCATGAAAGTAATCTTCTCGACGAAACTTGAATCATACAGAGATAACTGCTACGGTATGCTAAAGTAGGCAACTAAACGAAATATGCAATGAAACGAACAGAAATGCCACTTTTATTCATAGACCATAAGCTACACTAAAGTCAATACAACATAAGATGGCTCTCTAGATTTACAGAAGCAGATACATGGTGCTTAAAAGGTGTATGATCACCACGAACAGCAATGCATGCTCTGCATCGTGCTCCCATGCTGGCCACAAGATTGGTAAGCAGTTCTTGTGGTAGGGCGCTCCTTTCCTCCACCAGCGCTGTTGACAACTGCTGGATGGTCGTTGGTGCATGTGGATGTGCTGCAATGTGTCTCCCCAAAACTTCCCACACGTATTCGATGGGATTTAAATCGGGGGAACGAGCAGGCCATTTCATTTTCCGAATATCCTCTCGTTCCAAGAGATCCTCCACCTGTGCTGTTCGATGAGATCGCGCATTGTCATCCATAAAAATGAAGTCAGGGCCGACTGCACCCCTGAAAAGACACACATGGGGAAGGAGTACAGTATCACAATAACGTTGACCAGTGAGCGTACCGTGTTCAAAGATTTGGAGGTCGGTGCACCCATGCAACATTATCCCTCCCCAAACCATAACACCCGGACCACCATAACGATCATGTTCAAGGATGTTCCTGGGTTCATTACGTGTTCCCACCTCTCGCCAGATGAGGATACATCGAGTATCACTACTTAGACTGAATCTGCTCTCATCCGAGAAGAGCACGCGACCCCATTTCTCGTTGGTCCAATTTTGATGCTCTTGGGACCATCGCAAACGGTGCCGCCGATGTGCAGATGTCAATGGAACACAACGTACTAGCCGTCGGGCAAAGAGACCACCTCTGTGTAGTCACCGTGCCACTGTGTAACGTGAGATTGCGTGCCTAGCCATCCTTTTAAATGTGGTTGCAATTGCACCCGCTATTTGGCGTGGATCCCTTCTTGCCTGTTGCACAATGTAGCGACCATCTGCTGCTGTAGTTGAGCGTGGACGATCACCACCTCCCCTTGGGACAGCAATGCCTGTGGTTTGGAAGGTTCCCCATGCACGTGAAACAATGCTGCGAACAATTCCAAACTCCGTCCTTCTTCCAGTTTCCCGATGATTCTTCCTCGTGTGAAGTCATCCAAATGGTGTCTACGGATCATGTTGTAATGAAGAACACCACTACAGTGCACCGTAACAGCTCGCTAATTGCCACACACCTCTTGTCCTATTTCGTCAACTGCCCTGTGTTGCGGGACCAGACACATTTGGCACTATAGGCTCGCTACACTCACGCCATGTGAGGTCCAGCTTTCTGTGTACGTGTGAGAGACCTCTGGCAACATGCTCCCGCACCTTCATCTACTTCCACCAAGTAGTTCATTTGTTATGTTACTTTACCCATTTCATCCTTAGGTTTTGCACACTGGTGTATGTACTTGTATCACTTTGCTCCTGATTCACTGATAGAATAAACTATAATCAGGGATGATAACTTTTCGCAAATCCATACAGTGCGAAATGCTAACAAAGGCTTGTACTCTTGTATTTTCAATTTTCACCTCCTGCACCTCATATATTTTGAAGTTACGATAAACCGACCGGTATGGCTCAACGGTAATGACTGTGGTCCGCATTTGGGAGATCCTGGATTCAAACTTCCGGACCGTCCAACTTGATCGAAGGTTTTTTAGCGGTTTTCCTCGGTCGCTGGGGCGAAATATTTGATCCGCGAATTTTCTTTTATAGGACACACTCCCTTAAGCACAGTGTTATGTGCCGATGATCAGGCAGTTTTGGCAGACTCAGAAGCTAATATACAAAGAGCAGCTTATACACTATGTGATTAAAAGTATCCGGACACCCCCACAAACATACGTTTTTCATCTTAGGTGCATTATGCTGCCACCTACTGCCTGGTACTCATTATCCACGACGATGTACGAGTTACAAGGGCGCGTTCTCTCACTACTAAATGTTACATACTTGGCTAAACTTGCATATGCTTGACTCTCTGTAATGAGTTCAATAATTATTAATATGCTTTGCGTTCCATTTGACCCACTTAAATGTGAACTGGTCTTGAATTCTCTTTTCGTTGTTTGATATTGAACTATGTTGCAATGCATACATGGAAGGATAGGTATATTGAAACTAATAACACGCCTTACTAGCTGGCTTACTCGTCATTTCACGGGTAGTCTTTTAAATTCGAATGACGAATTAACTGGTTTCATTTACCTCACCTCGTTCTTTATATTATTGTACAAAGATCAAGACAATTTTTATGGTTAATCCGTCCCTTTACCCCTTATAATTGTTAATTCGTACAGTCCCGCACTATTCCTATAACTGGTCAAAAATTCCCTGGTTCACGCATCAAACATCGGCGGAATGTCTGCTTTCTTGACGTCCACCATCAAAACTTCTGGAAATGCTGCATAGCCTATAAGTACCCTTTGGCGGTGGAACAATCATCGTTCGGAACGGTCCAGTAATTTTTACTATCTCTACCACATACCCACACAGTAGGTAGAGAAGGTATTGCATTCAACCCAAAAATTTGATACCGAGATTTCACCGGGAATGCAAGCTTCCAGGTCCCTAGAACTCTTACCAGCAAAAAAAAAAAAAAAAAAAAAAAAAAAAAAAATAGAAGGTGGTCCGTGTTTGTCTGTCTGTGTGTCTGAACAGCATAATTAAAAAACGAAAAGTCGGATAAATACCAATATTGGTATTCATGTTCACTATCTTCCAAAGATACAAGAACATCCCCACACCGCAAACTGCCCTTTACATAGAAGATTTTTCGAAATTTTTTATTCTCTAAACAAATGACTAGCGATTTTGATTAAAGAATCATATATTAAGATATTTACATAAAATATGAAATGTTTAGCATGAATTTTTGGAAATAACCTGTGAAGTCCAGTTCATTCGGAAGGAATTTTTTATAATCTCGTATAAATGGTAAACATTAAGCGATAGACGAAAGCGTACTACACAAAACATGTAATCTCCTTAAAACACACAATTTATTTCAAATAACTTTCTTATTAATGGTTCGAATTGTTCAATACCTAGCCATTGGTTGAAAGACCTGTCGATTTTCAGTTGTTTCTCGCGATGTCATGGAAAGAATATGAAATTATAAGTCCAGCGTGTAGCGTCCAGTTCTTAAACATTTGACTATCGCTGTTTCCTTTGTATCTATAATGAAATGTGTAATGCAGCTATTTCCGGAAAGGTTTATCTAGATTAAAATTAAGTAGACAGGAAAATGCATGTTCGTAAGGATAATTTTTATATTCACTAATACAGGATTGAGATAGTCATGAAAATCACTGATATCAGATTTAAGATAAATGCAGGCTGAAAGATTCTAATATTTGCACCTTTTCATTGGTCAATTATTTATTTAATAACATAAAAGCTATATAGCTTGCACGTAATGCAGAAAGACTTAACATACACAACAAAATAAGAGGTGAAGCTGATGAATATGAAGATTACGTACTTTCAAGACACTAAAGTTTACCGCTTTGGTTACCGCCTGCAACCATCGAGAAAAATAATTGAGTTGTTAGGTAATACGGTATCGGTTCACTGATTTCTAATGTTAACAGTTCTCTCCCTTTATACGATTATTTAGGATGTTCTACTAATCAACTTGTTTAGAACATAAGTACAAAGTAAACAAAACTTTCTTACATGAGGGTTATTAAAATGTTTTGGTATGGATATCGCATGCGTATCGTAGCGTTATAAAGCACATAATAAAGCAGATACGATTCTCCTTTGTTTTGCTGCGTCTTCTGATATTACTTTCTCTACTACATATAGTAAGTATTCCACCCAAAAGTTCGATACTGAGATTTCACCGGAAATACATGCTTTGAGACCCCCTGAATCCTAAAAAAAGCATTTTCGGAAACAAGTCCGTGTGTGTGTCTGTGAACAGCATAACTCCGGAACAAACAGTCGAATAAACACCAAACTTGGTAATTAGGTTCAGTATCTTCCAGAGATACGACACGAAAGTTTCCAAGAAAATCCCCCCACCCCAGACTACCCTTTACATGGAACATTTTTCGAAAATTTTAATATTCTCAAAATGGCTCTAACGATTTTGATTAAAATATCATATGTTTAAGATATTTTCATGACAAATGAAATGTATATCTCGAATTTTCTGGGATGTCTATTCTTCATTGTGAACGACTTTTGCATAACTGGTAAACCATAAGAGATAGACAACATTTTACTACACAAACAATTTAGATCGCGTTAAAATACACAATTTATGTCATATACATTTTTTCTGTTAAATGGACCATTTTCGAGATATTGCTTGTTATTCCCTTAAATTTTCCAATACTTATACTTTTTCTCAAATTCGTTATTCGTTTTTATTGTCCTGGTAATGCAAAGAGAATGGAATACTCCACATAGCAACCAACTCTTAAAATATTTGACTATAACTTAAAGCCTACCAATTCCCCTTGCATCCACAAGAAAATTAGCAATGAGATTAACATCTCGATATCTCGATTAACATGAAGCATATGGAGAGTAAGCGTTTGTAAAAATAATTTGTACAGAGTAGAGAAAGTCATGTGAGTGTAACACATCAGATATTTTTTTTTATTTATTTATTCATTTATTTAATTTTTTGGCTAAATTGTGACTGTATAATTTATTTGGAATGATATATGGCGGTATTTGTCTTAGTTTACATGCATTTTCTGTGGAGTCACAAGAACTGTTTTCTACTCCATGGCAATCTCAACGGAAAGTCAAAGCCTTTTTTGCAAGTATGTATGTTTTTTATACCTCCAATGTGTTCATATTCTAGTACATAAGCTTATTTTCTTTTTAGTGTTTTAATAACGTATGACTATTGGACATATACATATATAAATAAGTTATTCAGGCATGGCAATTGCTAATCCTTAATATGTTTAAATTAAGACCAAATAAATCAATATGATCATCAGATACTGCTGGCCGACTCAGAAGATGATCTGCAAGAAAATGTCGCAAAATTAAATAAAGCTCTGGAGATCTTCAATAAGAAAATCTCAATTAGTAAAACCAAAGCGATAGCTATGGAAGATAAACATAACAGAAGAGCTAAAAGTGTGATAAAAGGTCAAAGTAGGAAAAGCTAACAACTTTAAATATTTCAGGAATGACATATCAATTTATAATTTAAATCAATATGTAAATAACAAATAATAAAATATAATTCAATAAATGGAGTATTAATAAATACTAGGAAAAATCAACGATGAAGCAGGTCAAACTCAGACTACACAATATTATATCGAAACCAATGCTACTCTACGGAAGTGAAACTTTGATAATGAGGAAAAAATACAAAAATAAAACTGAAAGCACAGAAATGAGATTCTGATAAGGTTACTAGGGTTATCTACGGGGTGGAACCATTTAAGTTGATACTGTTCAATATCTCCAAAACTAATCGTTGCAGAAAGAAATGTCTTTAATAAAAGTTGCTTGATATTATGGGGGAAAGTAAATGCCATTAGTCATATTTTATTTGGAGGTCGGTCAATTTATTTGACCCTAATTGTAGGTTCCCAATTAAAATAATAAATTGACCCTAAAATGACTATCATAACACCTCCAAACAAAGCACGACTAATGGCATTTACTTTCCCATATAATAATCAGGCAAATTTTATTCAAGACATTTATTTCTACAACGCTTAGTTTTGGAGATATTGTACAGTCTCAACATAAATGGTCCACCCTGTATAAGAGATAGAATTAGAAGTGAAGATATAAGAAGGAACCAGACATAAAAAGTAGTTTAGACAAGAGATAGTCCATTATCAAAAGAAGCAAGAGTATGTCAATGGAATGCCTTCTGACAGACTACCGAAACAAGCTTTTAGGGATAATAATCCAACGAGGTATAGGGCGGCCAGGACCAGATAGAAAGATCAACTTAAATACTCCTTTCGTGTAGAACAGGATTAAATTACCAATCTTTAGAAAGGTGGAAGAAGTAATTTATGAATTAAAACTAGGTGTTTTTAATCCCTTAACTTTAGAAAGAACAGGGCTGGTGAAATAATTATGAAAATCGGTTTAGTGGTTTTTGAGATTCTCCTACATACACACACATTCATACAAATTTTCTCTTTATAACATTAGAACCGTTAACGCATTTTGTGTCTACATGTCCCCTTGCTTTTCGGAGCCGAGTTTTACACCTGTTGGAAATACCGCCAATGTCCTTCATCAAATTATCATGTAAACTGGTGTACTGCTGTAAGAAAATCTCGTGACATTATTCCCCGAGTGTTCGGGGGCACGGTATCGCTCGGGCCCACATAAAGGCTGTCACCACAGAGATTCAGTAAAAATTAAAGTGGGAGTGTAGTTTGCATCTTGTGCCAAGAGATTTACACTTTTTATTCGTTACCTTGGAAAACACGTGGTATAGTGCGACGGCCATGACTTTCGAGGGCAGAAGCAGTGCCTAGAATTAATGTGTAGAAATAAGGCAGAAGGTGAAAAGTATTACATTCTTTAATCAAGTATTTATTACTTTCTCTACTACGTATAGTAAGTAGGAGAAGTATTGTATTCCACTCAAAAATTCGATACCGAGATTTCACCGGAAATAAATGTTTTGAGACTCCCTGAATCCAAAAAAAGCATTTTTAGAAACATGTCCGTGTGTCTGTGTGTGTGTGTGTGTGAACAGCATAACTCAGAAACGAACAGTTGGATAAACACCAAATTTGATATTTAGGTTCAGTATCTTTCAGAGATGCGACATGAAGGTTTTCAAGAAAATCCCCCCACCCCAGATCACCCTTTACATGGAATATTTTTTGAAAATTTTAATTTTCTCAAAAATGGCTCTAACGATTTTGATTAAAGTATCATATGTTTAAGATATTTTCATGACAAATAAAATGTATATCCGAAATTTTCTGGGAATGTCTCCAAAAGTATTCTTCATTGTGAACGACTTTTGCATAACTGGTAAACCATAAGAGATAGACAAAATTTTACTACACAAAAAAATGTAGATCGCGTTAAAATACACAATTTATGTCATATACATTTTTTTTTGGTTGAGTGAACCATTTTCGAGATATTGCTTGTTATTCCCTTAAATTTTCCAATACTTTTTCTCAAATGGGAATTCGTTATTCATTTTTTTATGTCCTGGACATACAAAGAAAATGGAATGCGCCACATAGCAACCAGCTCTTAAAAGATCTAACTATCGCTTAAAGCCTACCAATTCCCCTTCCATCTACAAGAAAATTAGCAATAAGATTAACATCTCGATTAACATGAAGCATATGGAGAATAAGCGTTTGTAAAAATAGTTTGTACAAGAGTAGAGAAAGTCATGTGAGTTTAACACATCAGATTTTTACAATAAAGACAAGGTCTTAGATTTTAAAAGGAGCACAGAGGGTTTTAAGCTTTAGATTAACTGTTGTTAGCCAAGCGATTGCTAATTGCCGTATGTAGGTTTTCTCTCGAACTCTGAGGGTGAAATCCCCGATGGAGAGCGATATCTCTTCCAGCTGAAACGGTGCAATGCCATTACTAGTTGGACTTGTTTAACGGAACTCGTGTGTTTGAAGACCACTTTGCACCCAAAAGTTCGGTATCGGAAATTTATCTGAAACAATTTCGAGGACCTCTAAACATAAACAAATATAAAATGTATAGTATCTTTTAATAACGCAAGGCGAAGATTTTGAGGAAGATTTTCACTAAACAAAAATTAATCATATTGAAAACATTTCTTTGTTATACAATACTTTAAACATCTTTTCAAATATATTAATTTAAATACGCTGATTTGACCAATAAAATGCATCTATCTATATCTTGACTTTTTTTTAGGAAATAGCTAGTGAAGTCCCCGTTATAAAACTATGAAACCACAAAAGATAAACAGAAACTTCAGCACGAAAAATACAGAGCTCAATAAAGTACACAATTTACGATATACTTCCCCCCTTTCCTTGGCGATAAACAATTCACGGATTGAAGTTAGCTTTGGTGCGTCATCTATGTAAGGATTTGAAAATGATTTTCTTTCCTTCTTTTTTTACTTCCTCACTACGTATAGTAAGTAAGGGAGGTATTGCATTCCATCCAAAATTCGATATCAAGATTTCACCGGAAATAAATTTTTCGAGGCCCACTGAATCCAAAAAAAGCACTTTTAGAAAACGTTCCGTGTGTGTCTGTGTATCTGTGAACAGCATAACTCAAAAACGAAATGTCGGATAACTACCAAACTTGGTATTTAGATTCAGTATCTTTCAAAGATGCGACACAAGAAAATCTCCCCACCCCGGACTACCGTTTACGTGGAATATTTTTATTTTCTGAAAATGGCTCTAACCATTTTGATTAAAACATTACATATTAAGGTACTTTCATCACAAATAAAATGTATATGTTGAATTTTCTGGGAATGCCCCTAAAGTCCTCTTCTTTCTGAATGGCTTTTTCATAACTGATAAACCGTAATAGATAAAATTTTTCTGCACAAAAATTGTAGCGCTCGTTAAAACACACAATTCATGCCATATACTCTTTTTGTGGAGTGAACCATTTCCGAAATATTCTTCGTTTTGTTTGAATTTTCCAATACTTATACTTTTTCTCAAATGGAAATTCGTTCGTGGACATGCAAAGAGAATGAGCTCCACATAGCAACCAGCTGTTAAAATATTTGACTATCCCTTAAAGCCTACCATATTCCCCTTGCACCTACAAGAAAATTAGCAATACGATTATACAAATGTTTATCTCGATTAACATGAAGCAGATGGAGAATTTGTATAAATAGTTTGTACACGAGTAGAGAAAGTCATGTGAGCGTAACACATCAGATTTTGTCCTTTTTACTTTCTCTGCTAGTACAGTAAGAAGGGAGGCCCCTTGAAACAAAACAAAAATTAGAAAATGGTCCGCGCGCGCGCGTGCGCGCGCGTGTGTGTGTGTGTGTGTGTGTGTGTGTGTGTGTGAACAGCATAACTCAAACCAAAAGTCTAATAAATACCAGACGTGATATTTAGATTAAGTATCTTCCAAAGATGCGACACGAATAGCTTTTTCAAGAAAACCCTCCACCCCAAAGCACCCTTTATAAGTAACATCTTTCGAAAATTTTTAATTTCTAAAAATGGCTCTAACGATTTTGACTAAAATACCATGTATTAAAGATATTTACTTGGCAGTATATCTTGAATTTTCTGAGAATAGCCTCTGAAGTGCTGTTCATTCCAAAGGAATTTTGTATTATCTTGTATAACTAGTAAACGTTAAACGATAGACGAAAATGTACTACACAAAAAGTGTATCTCTCTTTAAAGCACACATTTTATTTCAAATAAGCCTTATTGTAGCATAAGCCATTTCTGAGATATCCCTTATTAAAGGTTCGAATTGTTCATTTCTTGGTCATTCTTTAAAGTCCTTTCAACTTTCCGTTGTTTCTCGGGGTTGCACTAAAACAGTATGGAATTTTAAGGCCTGCGTATAGCGTCCAGTTGTTAAACAATTGACTATCGTTGTTCGCTTTGTATCTATAACGAAATGTGTAATGTAGCTATTTCTGCAAAGGTTCATTTGGATTAAATGTAGGAGATAGACGAATAAGCTTTAGTAAGAATAGTTTGTATACCCCCTAATAAAGATAGAGGGTAGATAAAGTCATGTGAATGTATCACATCAGATTTTTAAAAATGTATTTCTGTTTCTTGTTTAGAAGTGGAATACTATGTTTTTAATTTTTATGGAAAATGATAAAGAATAGAAAAAATATTCCTGTTTTGAAGAAGAGCTATTAAAATCATTCCTTATACCTATCTTAAAACATTAAAACGAAATTAAAATTAATATTTCGAAAAGTTTAAAACTTATTGAACTGACTTTTAAGAACATGTTTTATATATAAGGCAACAAAAAAAGTTCAAGTAAATGAATTAAAAATCATGGAATTTAGCATTTCTCTGACCCAAGTATGAGATTTAGTATTTATCCTGCTTTTTGTTTTTGAGTCAGTAGACCTCAAAATGTGTATTTGCGGTGATAATCATTTATCGATTTTTTTATCGAATAAAACAGTTCCTCTACCTTAGGTCCTAAACAGTAGCACAGCAATGCTCATAGTAGAAAAGCATGATAATCGGTAGTAGAGGTTCTCGAGACTGTACATATTGGATTTTTGAGATGATTAAGATGTTATTCCCACATCGATATGGTCCGTTAGCAATAATCAATCAGTATTTCAAATCTTCACAAAGTAATAACGATAGCAGACAACAACAATAAGCTGTGGCTATTAAGAAGTCACTAACGGTCATGCTCTGCATCTCATAAAATACAAGCAGGAAGTTTAAGATTGATGTTTGTTTAACCTCAAGAGCGTGGCTTATTCAGACCGCCCACGAGTCACCAAAGTACCGATGATATCGCTTTAAATGGTGCGGCGTGACAACGTTGCGTTACATCCGACAACACCGTTCTGCTAAATCAAAAAATACTTGCTTTTCTGAAACAAAGCGGGGTCTTGTTCCCCATGAAACTGGACAGCTTGTCCTAGATATGTATCGTCTCTTAACTGGACCAACCCATTTCCTATTCGCTCGCTCGTCTGGTCAGCGTGTCACATCTCAAGAAAAAGCATACGACATACCGAAGTTGTGTTTGTGCATACGTTTGTGTATTAATTTATGGCTGTTTCTTTTCGTTTTTATTTGGTGCATACTCTACTACGGAGCACGTACTAGCGTCGCTTTGTCTGTCTGTATGCATGAAACAATTCGGCAACCGCTTCAAGTATGGAATTCTATACACCAAGTTTAAACAAAATTAATCAACACATTTCAGATTTGAATTAAATCGGAAAACTTCTGATTCTAGAGCTGCATTCCAAGCTTTTGGTTCTGCTACTCAGCCCAAAATGAAGATTACAGAAATACACTGTATGATCAAACAAATACAGAAGCAAAATAAAAGTATAGTCTTAGAGTGGATTCCCGCACACTGCGGTGTTTTTAGAAATGAAATGACAGATAGTTTAGCAAAGAAGGGAACTAAAATCAACTTCCTGATACAACAAAATGTTTCCTTCTTCTTCTTCTTCTTCTCCTCCAAGCATTAAACCATTCCAAGGCTTGTTGCGTGTTCCAAATGTTTAATTTATTGATTTCCTGGGTCTTCCGACATTTCGTTTTCCTTTAGGTATGTAATAGAGTATTTTCCTTGGGTAGCGTTCCTCTTTCATTCTCTCTATGTGTTCTAGCCACTTTTGTCTGTTCTGCTCTATTTCTTATGTCCTCATTCTTTATTCTATCTCTTCTAGTGACTCCTAATACTGTTCTTAAAAATCTCATTTCCGCTGCCTGTAATCTGCTTTTATCTCTATTTGTCATTGTCCAGGTTTCGCTACTATATAGACCAACTGGAACTGCCATGGTTTTATAAAACTTCATCATCGTATCTTTTCTCACTTTATTTTTTAAAGTTCTTTTAATTGTTCCATATATTTTTGAAAAAAATTCTATTTTAGTTCCAATATCTGCTTCTTTAATATCTAATATTGAAGATCCTAAAAATTTAAATGTGTTAACTTGTTCAATTATATTATTATCTAATGCAAGTTTACATCATAACGGATGGGTTCCGTGAAAAGCCATGGATTTGTCTTGAAGACAAAATTTTTCCATATGAATCAATTAAACTATTCATAAAAAGAAACATAATTTCTGATTATAGCCAACAGATAACACTTCAAAGTGAACAGTCAAAATGGAAGAAGATTTTAAATTATCCATCAATAATTCATGAGTTACCACCAAAATTTTCTGTTACTGCAATCCTACTTATCACAGGACATGATTGTTCGAATAAACATCTTTACAATTGGTATAGTAACCTTTCCAAATTATTTATTGTGTTCCAAGGAAGAAGAAATGGACATGGAACATCTAAAAAATTGTGACTCTCTTGTGGCTTTTGAAAACTTAACACCAAAATATTGGGAAGCAAGAAGAAGAATAATTTCACCATCAACTCCTGAATATTAGATACACACATTAAGGGTAATTTAGATGGAGAGCTTCCAACACATTTTCAATATTTAGGGGAACCACTGCACTATGGAGATGACATTTTATGCACAAGTATTTGAATAACATTTTTCAGCACAGTTCAAATTTGGCTGAAAGTGGTAAAAAGCTAAGGGTAATTAACTGCAATTGAATATGTTCGAACTGAGGCCAAAGGCTTTGAATCTTCGCTATCTAAGAGAAATAATAAAATTAAATATATACGTTAAATCACTGCAGATTTGATGAGTTAAATAAACACGCCGTTTTTACTTATTGTTTATTACCATTAGAAGCGAAGTTACTGAAACAAAGCGTTTATAGACTCCTATTCCAAACAGTACCTGTGTGGTGTAATGTTTTGTGCTTATCCCGTAGGAGACCGGATTTGATTCTACGCCGGACGTTAAAGGTAGATTTACCATATGTTTTAAAATTTGTAATTATCTGAAGCTCAACTTAACGACACAACTGCGCTTTTTATTTTAAGTTTATTGCCATGAATTGACCCTGAAACTTGAAGTTGTTATGTTTGTTGTATTGTTATTTTTTTATTTTTACGTTGTTATTTTCCCCTCGTTTTGGGAGCCAATTTGAAGTAGATTGTATTGAAGGAGTTGTATTATATTTTAACTATTCGGAGCCGAACTTGAAGTTCGTTGCAACCGCACGTATAGTACCCGGTTTCCGGTAGCCTTCGCTCCAAATGTACTTTCCGGTGATCCTTGCCCCAAATGTTTAACAAATATTAACTTTGTAATTTGACTGTTTCTTTAAATATTAAATATTTATATTTGCCTCGGCTGCGTCAGTATTTTTGTTAGAGACATGGATTTCTTAGCATGGCGCGGTGCGACTGAAGAATGTAGGCTTACACAGATTATAATTTTAATTCACTCCGTTTTATTAATTCTTGGCACAATTTAAATAATACTTCACTGAGAGAGCTGTAAGATTCTTTTATTAATTAATTACTTGCACTTTTTAACACGTAAAACTATTTTCGTCTCACACGAATACGTATTAAATTTCTCGAGGACGTGTCTCGCGTCCGATTAGGAACACTGTCAACAACCAACGCGTCCAGTTATGAGCGCGGTCTATAAGCAACACGTCTAGTTATGAGTGCTGTCTACAAGCAACTGACTTTATTTCAACCGCCTAAATTTGTAAATTTCTGTATCTCAAGTCTCTGATTGGTTATTCCTAATCCAATAGAATGCTTTTATTTAACTTTAGCTTTTTTCTGGTTGTTGAATGGCTATTTTATAAACTGTCACAAAAATTAAATTATTGTTGCCCCAATAATGACTAATAGCATTATTACACTTTCTTACTCATTATTGCCTCAAGGTTACCTCATTGTTAGCAACATTTAACCTATTATTCTCAAAGTTCCTACATTATTAAACTACGTAATATATTCACATAACATTATTACACATGGATACAATAATATAAACATATACAATAATTGTAATATACACTTTTTATATATTATTACATACACATATTGCTTTAAGGCTGTTATTGAATTTACATATTATATAATTAGACTGAAGTTATTTAAGTGTTATAAATACTGCCTCAAACTCTCAGGTACACCGGCATGAGCCAGGAAATGCCAGGTTTGCCTTAGCACCTCTCAAGATATCTTCACAAATTAAAATAATACAAAAACTGTCGTTAAAACTAAATAAGACCTTCGAGGCTGCCTCCGTGGGTAAGTGGCCAGTAAGCTGACTTCTCACCCGGAGAGGGTGGGAATTTGTTTTTAATTTGGATTATTCTCTAATTAAATATGAGAATGAATGCATGTGTGAAAATAAGTTTTAAAAAACGACGAAAACCTACAGTTAGTTAACCTATAAGCTCAAAACTACCCTAAAATGTTTCAGTAAAAGTCCCTGATGTGATTATAGCAGTTAAAGGGGACATAGAAAAATGAAAGAAGAAAAAAAGACCTTGGTAAATCTCATAGGTATGCATATATTTTATAAGTTAGGTTATGATGCAGGGAGGCTGGCAAAAGCAAAATACATATTGAATATACAACGAAACATTATATTGCATATAGATATTATTTAAATCATGAGAAAACAAGTCTATGTGTTGAATACGGAATGTTAAATTCTAAGCGAATACATATGTATATAATTTGTTTGAAATAAATAGAAATTTGATGCAGTTTACATGAGAAATCTACTAAAACATGTAAGACTTTTAAGATTTTTTTAATAATTATTAGAACGCAAATTACAATTTTTTTAAGTATTTAAGGATTATATAAATAATAACTCAGTAGAAGAAGAAATGAGAGAGAGAGAGAGAGAGGTACTCAGAGAGATAAAGCATACTTCGTATACAATGATAATATCAGCAGCAAGTGTAAAATGAAGAATTTATAACACAATTATAAAACCAATAGTACCTTATGGTTGCGAGACCTATATGTTTAACGAAACTCAAATTGAAGATCTTAATATTTGAAAGAAAGAACTTGAGAAGAATTTATGGGCCAATTAAAGACAATGGAGAATCCAGAGAAATTAGGAACTATGTAACAAAATAAAAGAACGAACAATCATAAATTTTATAAAAGCGCAGAGCCTAACATGTTTCGGGCGTATAATGTCGGATGAGAGAATAACCGAAAGAATATATAAATGGAAACCTCTCGAATCTAGAACAAGAAGCAAACCTAAAAATAGATGGGAAGACGAGATAATCACAGATCTCACAACTATGCCAATAAAAAGTTGGAGTGAACTGATCAGAGCTCGTAGAGAGAAGAAGGCTGTTACAAGAACGCCAAAGCTTTCAGCCAATAAAGTTGTAGAACCTATTAAGAATAAATCATAGAATGTATCTAAGATACAACGCTATATGTACATTTACCTTGATAATGCTTAAAACGTACGACTAGAGCATTAACTGAATAAACAGCAAAACTGTCCCACTCTTGCAGCTAATTGTTACCTCCCACAGAGAGAGGAGGCATTTTCAGCAGGGATTCTATTATAATAGTTAAACACTGCTGTAGCTGTTCTTGCTCAGGTTGTTGGTCCACTTCATCAGCCAATTGCTCAGCGACTTGACGTTTAAAACAAATCTCCTTGGTCCCAAAGGTGGCCTCTTGTTTGTTTTTACAACATATGTAAAAGCAATTAAGAAAGAAGTGTTGGGTTACCAGGAGCCCAGGACCACATGAGGCAGACAGTGACTTCTGATGCAGTTAAATAAACCTTTCAGTATCAGACACTGAACTTCACTAGTGCTTCCTTAGTCTAGCCTCTTCTTCATCACTGCCTGAAAAACCATTTCTGAATGTTGTAATTTACAAGATCTGACCAAATCTCTGAGATGCTGCATATTTTCAAACCAAAAAGTGATAAAATTAACCCTTTTCTTAAAGAATCTCAACTATATCAAGGTCCTTTTTGTTAATGGAAGCAATGTTAACATATCTAATTGAATTTTAATGTCAGAATTGAAACCATAATATGCTAGACGCCAAGAGGACGCCATGAGAATAGGAGAATGATAATTACTATTTCATGTTAAGAGAGAGAATGTGTGTGTGTGTTAAAAACTCAATTTTTATAACAGTTATGCGACAGGAAGCTTGCTATTTTTCACACGTGGTTGTTGTCTTTTAAATAATAACTTCTGTGCTGATTCTAATCAACTAATTTTATAAACAGTAGAATTTGTCAAAAACATTAGTCTACAACTTTACTATGTAAAATAGTTCCAAAAATTTCATAATAAACGATACTTCTATCTTTCGACTCTGTGCCCGCATTCCTCTCCACGTTGGGGAAATTAATAAAATTGGTTCAACAATTCTTGAGCAACAAAAAGGAAAAAGAAGTTATGGAAACACACGTCATTTTCTCCACCAATGACAAATTCACATACATCCGTTACATCTTATAACATTTATATAAAAAATGATTCTTCTGTCCACGTTACCATATGATGCTGTGTTTTTGCTTGCAATGATTTCAAATTAAGCAATAAGTGCTTAGTTATATACATCAATGACCCACTTATGAACATGCAATACCTTAACAACTTTTAATAAGTGATGTGACTTTTGGGTTAGTAGATCTCAAAATGTGTATTTCCGGATAAATTTGGATATCGCAATTTTTGGTGGGATGCAATACTTTCTCTTCTTACTTTAAGTAGGTGATAGAGAAAGTTATTTTAAAAGGCGTAGAAGCAAAAACATTTTAAAATTGACTTTTAACTTCAGGTTTGTCATTTACGTTAGCGTAGTTGTTTATTAAAATTACCAGAAAATACTCACTTATTTTATTTATTCAGTCAAATTGATTTTTTTTGAGCTTCTGTGTTTACGTAATTTAGGACTTGGCAAAGTGAGTGGCTTTAAGGAAAGTTTTGAGCAGGGCATATCCCATTGTAAGAATAGCAGGAGACAATTCATACTTTGCTGAAAACCAGGAAGCAATTATTGGAGGAAAACTCTGATTAATGGAAAATTGCCTAAAACGAGGATCTAATTATTATTAGAAAATGTTTTCAAGGATTATAACCACATTACATAATTAGATGAGCTATCTTATTTTCGGGAATATTTCTTATCACAGATAATGCCATAATTTATCTAGAAGTTTTGGAAATCAAGGGTAGCATTTTTAGTCTATTTTGTGAATAAAGTGCTTTATCAAAAAAAATTATGCTTATTAAAATACAGTCATGAAATAATTGTATTTGTCTGTAATGTAATCGGTGTTTTTTCTTTCTCTACTACGTATAGTAAGTAGGGGAAGTATTGTATTCCACCCAAAATTTTGATAGCAAGATTTCACCGGAATACATGTTTTGAGATCCCTGAATCCAAAAAAAAGCATTTTTGGAAACATATCCGTGTGTGTGTCTGTGTGTGTGTGTGTGTGTGTGTGTGTGTGTCTGTGAACAGCATAACTCAGAAACGAACAGTTGGATAAACACCAAACTTGGTATTTAGGATCAGTATCTTCCAGAGATGCGACACGAAGGTTTTCAAGAAAATCCCTCCACTCTAGATTACCCTTTACATGGTACATTTTTCGAAAATTTTAATTTTCTCAAAAATGGCTCTAACGATTTTGATTAAAATAGCATAGTTTAAGATATTTTCATGACAAATAAAATGTATATCTTAAATTTTCTGGGAATGTCTCCAAAAGTATTCTTCATTGTGAACGACTTTTGCATAACTGGTAAACCATAAGAGATAGACAACATTTTACTACACAAAAAAATGTAGATCGTGTTAAAATACACAGTTTATGTCATATAGATACATTTTTTGGTTGAGTAAACCATTTTCGAGATATCGCTTGTTATTTTCTTAAATTTTTCAATACTTATTTTCTCAAATGGGAATTCGTTATTCATTTTTTTTCTGGTCTTGGATATGCAAAGAGTATTAATCTGTGGCAAAGAGAATGGTGCTGCACCTAGCAACCAGCTATTAAGAGATATGTCTATGCTTTCTATATTGCCCTTGCAAATACAAAACAAGGGGAACATAGTACGCCTTAAGCGACAGTCAAATATTCTTAGAACTGGTCGCTATGTGTAAAATGTAATTCTCTTTGCATGTCAAAAGATCGTTTCTGCAAATGTTTATCTCGATTAATATGAAAAAGATGGAGAATAAGAGTTTGTAAAAATAGTTTGTACAAGAGTAGAGAAAGTCATATGAGTGTAACACATCAGATTTTTTGAAAAGAAATCACCCATGTGGTCGTACTTCGTTGTTTGATCAGTGCAATTTGATAATTTAATACCTGGCGTGGGAAGCTCGGCATGCAATAGTGCGAGGGTGCAATAACCAACATTATAGGTTATGATGTTCTTTACTGCAATCAAAGTTACTTAAAAGCACAATTATTGAATACATAATTATCGGAGCTGTAGGAATTGGAAGGGATTTGTTCATTGTCCGTTATGCTTAATGTAGATGACCAAGAGTAGGCATAATCTTGTTCCTTGATTTGTGTACAATTATTTAGTTGTAGAGCAAAATAATTCTCTCAACTCAGAAAATTAAAACAGGAGGGGTTGTGTTTATCACATAAGGAGGGGGTAGTAAAGAGATTTCGATAAAGTCTGAACCAGTACCGTGATTGATTGAAAAAAAACATTCTTTCAAGTATGATTGCCCATTGTCTTCCAAAGTGTTCATGTCATAGTTGGTGGAATGTTAAAACTGTGGTATGACAAGAGAATTCACGAGGCGTTTCCAAACAACTACTAGCAGATAAGAGTTTTCAAAGTTTTCAAAAGAGCTACTAGCAGGTAACAAGAGAATTCATGAGAGAGTTTCCAAACTTGTGTGTGTTCTTAAAGACTATATGTGTTTAACATGGTCACATTTAATCGAAAGTCAGAGAAATAAAAAAAGGTCAGGGAAAGTCAGGGAAACTACTAGTTTTCATAAAAAATTTCCGGGAAATTATCTAGTAGCAGATAAGAGAATTTATAAGTTTTCAAAACAACTATTAGCAGTTAACAAGAGAATTGACGAGAGTTTGTACAAAAAACAACTAGCAAATAAGAGTATTCAAAGTTTTCAAAAGAGCTACTAGCAGATAACAAGAGAATTCAGAGAGTGTTTCCAAACAACTTCTAAGAAATAAGAGAATTCAAAGTTAAGTTTTCAAAACAGCTTCTATCGGATAACAAGAGAATTCACAAGAAAATTTCGAAAACATCTATTTACTAAGCTGACAAGAGAATTTATGAGCGCGTTCCCAAAACACCTAACACCGCTGCTAATTAACTGGATTAATTGGCATTTCCAAGTCCGTAAATATTTTAAATTCTGGTAAGTTTTGTGTGGCAGGTATGATATAGCTATACGGCAAGCTAACATATTTCCTGTATGAACTGTTAATATGTATAAACGGAACTGTTAGCTGTAGACTCTGGGAAATGTTCTCAGATCCTGGACTGCTCTGTTTTCTAAACACTGTGAACATGAAGACAAAAACAGCGTCCTCCACCATTAAGAAAGCCTAGGGAACCACATGGAGGATAAAATTTCCTTACAAAATAAAGCAAAAGAATATTGTATATAAAAAATAGAAGGTTGATGGGGGACCAACAGCTTGTCTCCGAGATGTAAATAAACATAGGGCAGTAGCTCTTTCTGCCTTCCCTGGCGCTGTTTTTATTTTAATGCTTTATAACAATAGCTTGGGCTACTCTTGCGTTTCGGCTTTTCCCGTGGCCATCAGTATACTTTTAGCGCTAGTTGGTTATGTAAACACGCCATAAAGTCTTGTTCCACAACACGGCGTTACCGTCAAGAACTTTAGGAAGTATTTCTCTATCAAGTAGGGATTTTTGCTTCATTTTATTCTTAAATTTAAAGAACCACAAAGGACTTCTAAATTTGCTTTTAATAAGACTGCTTAACTTTATAGGTAAAAGATTTCATTTTTAGTTTAAAAAGTAGTGTTTTAACTGATGTTGTTGAAAACATCTCGGCTCAGAAAATGAGGAAAAACTTTTCTTTTCGAGTATCCGAAGATGAGGCCCAACATAATATATGTTCATTTTGGATTACTGCAGACAAGCGCGTGTTTTACTTGTCCTTTTTTACCTTTTTTCCAAACGATATTTTTGCTTATTGGTCTTTTTGTTTAAGTCTTTGTTGCTTCTTTTTTTTCAACTTAAGCTTCTTTCGAGTACATTTCTACTACTTCTTTTTCAATTCGAACAAACAACAATGCTAGCACTACAATCTAAAAGAACATAACTGAAAGCAGAAGCGTTTATTCATAAAGTTTTTCGCATTGTATGTTTCATACCACAACCATTTTGTATTTTTACTTTCACCACTACGTATATTAAGTAGGGGAAGATTGTATTCCACCCAAAAATTCGATATCGAGATTTCACCGGAAATATATGTTTTGAGGCCCCCTGAATCCAAAAGAAGCATTTTTGGAAACATGTCTGTGTGTCTGACTGTGAACAGCATATCTCAAAAACGAACAGTCGGATAAACACCAAACTTGGTATTTAGGTTCAGTATCTTCCAGAGTTGCGACACGAAGGTTTACAAGAAAATCCCCCGCCACAGATTACCCTTTTCATGGAACATTTTCTCAAAAATGGCTCTAAGGATTTTGATTTAGTATCATATGTTTAAGACATTTTATGGCAATAAAATGTATATCTTGAATTTTCCGGGAATGTCTCCAAAAGTATTCTTCATTGTGAACGACTTTTGCATAACTGGTAAACCATAAGAGATAGACAAAATATTACTATACAAAAAATGTAGATCGTGTTAAAGTACACAATTTATGTCATATACATTTTTTGTTGAGTGAACCATTCTCGAGATAATGCTTGTTATTCCCCTCTTTTTTGTCCAGGTATTGCAAAGAGAATGGAATACTCGACATAGCAACCAGCTCTTAAAATATTTGACTTTTGCTTAAAGCCTACCAATTCCCCTTGCATCTAAAAGAAAATTAGCAATAAGATTAACACCTCGATATCTCGATTAACATGAAGCATATGGAGAATAAGTGTTTGTAAAAATAGTTTGTACAAGAGTAGAGAAAGGCATGTGAGTGTAACACATCAGATTTTTTAAGTAAGAATACTTAACTCTATTTCAAAGAATAACATTAGGATGTTATATGACAATTTAAGTGTACCAATCTCTCACTGCAATATGTGTGTATTAATGTATATAAAGAATCCATAAATAACACAATTCGGCGGGAAATGATACATGTTCCCTTCTAACAATGGGCGATATAATGTTGCTGATTCTAATGCCAAGCATTATATTCACTATTTAAATACCTATGTAATTAAAACTAAAATTATTAAAAATATGAATTAATTAGATTCAATTTTTTGCGTTGTTTTTTTCCAGTTATTTGGGTCTTTTCTAGGAGATTTATAGTTCAACTACGGAACCCTACTGGTGACTCGTTAATGCATGCCAGTTGGAAAAAGGTAATCGTTTCAGAATCCTGTTCAGTGAGATGTTAACGGTAGAAAAAGAGAAATAAAGTGACTATACCATTTTTATTTATTATCCGAATACGATGGGTACTTTTTGACTGAACATTTTGAACGTTATTCTGATTGTTTATAGAGTTTAGGCAGGTTCCAGGTATTGCATTTTGGCTCGTTGTCGTCATGACATTATTGTAGGCATGTTCCAGTTGTTTCCAGCATTTACAGAGTCTACCATCTGGATTAATCCGGTTTTGCGTTTTATCTCCATACTTTAGTGGTAATCTAGCGTGTTCTATACGTTGCAAACGATCAAACCCATTATTTCTTCTCTATTTATTATATCGTTAGTAATTTAATACGTAGCTTTTCTCGTAGATAATTCGTTTTTTTAATCGGTAACTTTCAATAACGACATCTATTGGTCTTGAGAAGATCATTTCTGTTTCAATACCTTTAAACATTTTAAATGGTTTTTTTCATGGTCCGGTTTCTTACTTTTATTTTAATAGCCTTGTTTAAATTAAGTTATTTTGCTGCCTACATTTTTTTCCTTTAAAAGTGACTATGCATAACAATTATGCATACTTTGATATCTGTTCTATTACACCTTCGCTTATGATATTTTTGTTCTAATTAGATTTTTCTTTGAAGATACATGTGTTTCTTTTTTAATTCTTTTAGCTAGTAAAATTCAAAAGAATTGATGGATTCATTTGCATCTTCCAGATAATGTTGCTATAAACATGAAACAAAGCTCAATGAACCCTTAACAAGTAAACTATTTACAAGCAATTTAAACAATAGTTAAGCAGCCCACCTAAGTGATGCGCCTGTAGTGTATCTGTCTCACATTCAAAATGTTCCGAGTTTGAAACTAGGTTAGGGCGAGATACGGTTCTTTTTTTCGCGAGTTTTTCTGAGAATACGAATGTTGGGTAACTTTAAGCTCTCTGGACCCCGCGCTCATTTGAGCATCATTTCATTCATTCATCGTCCGATATGACCTAATAGGTTTTAAAGGATGTTGAGCTACTAAAGGCCACGGGAGAAAAAAGACTAGTTGAGTATATTTAGAAAAAAAAATTACATTTTCGTATCCTTTAGCAGTGTTCAAAACAGTTGATGAATGTATTACATTATTCCAAACAAGAAAAAAAGGTGACAACAATGAAAAGCGAAATCACGTTCAATATTTTAATAGCTGTATTATTCCCAAGTACTTCAAAAAGTACCTACATAGGTAAGTATTTTTGGTATAATCGAAGTAATGAAATTCAGACCTCTGCTTATCTGCTCTAAAGTATGTATATGAAACTACAAAACTCTTAGCATACACTAATTGGTGGTTGCCAGTATTTTAATTTATATTATGCACTAAAGTTACTTTATTAATACATAACCCAATTTTATAATGTTAATCAGTTTACTGTGTAAACAAGCAACATATCGCGATAAAGTGGATAAGAGAAAAAAAACCTGATTTAACGAACTCGCTGCTTTATCTACGCATTAAAGAAATCCATAGCACATAGTAGGTAGAGAAGGTAGGAGGATTCCACCCAAAAATTCGATACCGAGATTTCACAGGAAATATATGTTTTGAGGTTACCTAAATAAAAAAAAACATTTTTAGAAAAAGGTTTGTGTGTTTGACTTCCGAGGATACGACACGAGGATTTTCAAGAATACACCCTCACCTCATCTAGTGTTTACATGAACATTTTTTCAAAAATTTTTATTTTCTAAAAGTAACTTATGGTTTTGATTAAAATACACTATATTAAAGATATTTACATGACAAATAAAATGTCTATTCTAGACTTTTTGGGAATAGACTGTGAAGTCCTCATCATTCGTAAGTAGTTTTGTATAATCTTATACCTATAGCTGGTAAAGTTAAGCGATAGACGAAAATGCACTACACAAAAAATGTAAGGTCTCTTATAATAACTATAACATAATGTTATAGATACAAAGGTTTATCTGGGTTAAAATGAAGTAGATAGAAAGAATATAAGCTTTAGTAAGAATAGTTTTATGCCCACTAATAAATGATAGAGAGTAGAGAAAGTCATGTGAATGTATCATTACATTTTTCTTCTCTTCTTCCAGTTGCTGTCCTGTTTGTCATCGTTTTTCTTTCAGTGCTTGTGTTTTACTTCATGAACAACTATGCTTTTCTTGTTATTACTAATTTATATGACGATTCTCACTCCTTTTCGTAGACTTTTCCGGCGGCGCATTTGCTTTCTTTTCTACAAGTTTCAATGTCTTTCTGTTTTGTTGTTTAGATGGAAATCGTAGGGTTGAAGACGCGGAGGATATTTATTTGGTGACCGGCATCTTTTGATGTCAAGTTGTTGTGACGCCCAGCGCCACGACGCCCGTCGAGTGACTTAAGGCAGAGCGAAGGAAAGAGAAATGAACTTCCAAAATATACACCAGCTTCCCTCCTTTTATTTTAAAGTGTTTTTTAAATCATTTTGATTGGCACGAATGAAAAAGGCTCAAAGAGGCGGACATCAAAGTCGGCAGGATGTTCTAATGTTTGGATGGGGTCGACTTTTCAACTTGTTCCCTTCAGTAATAACTGATTTTTCAGCCGCTTTGCCTCATTCCTTCTTCATTTCGAGCTAATTTTAGGTGCAAAGCTTTCCGATTCTCCTGGGAGCCCGCTAATTTTTACTTGCGTCGACAACATTTGGATCGTATTCTTTTAGTTTAATGCAGAGTGAACGGAAGAAAAATACATAATTATTGAATGCCTCTGTGGTCAGCGTTCTGGAGAATGCAGAACTCAAAGTTTGTCAAATAACGCTTTTCTTTTTCTTGGAATGAACAAATTTCCCAGATTTATGCTACTGCTTGTTTGAACTCTCCAATTTTTAAGCAGCATATTTTAGAATGTCAAGTAACCATTCTTTTGTTTCTTATGAAACCATGCAAATAGTATGTAATTCAAGATTGCATGTAATTTTGATTTGCTTCTTTGATAAATGGGTGCCGTCCCAGCCTCCTCTATGTAAATGTGTATCTAGTACATTTGTATTAAAATAGAGGTCCCGGGTTCGAATACCGATTGTTACGTGGAATTTTTTAAGGGAACAGTGTACTCTAAGAATGTATCAGTTTTTCATCATTTAACAAAGCTTACAATTCCCAATATATTAGAATGGAAATGATTCACATTTTTACTACACAATAAAAAATGTATAAAATACAAAAACAAATATTTTTAAAAACATATACAACTTAAATATCTTTTCCTTGGAAGCTATTTCCAACACAGAACTCCAAAAAAATTCATGCATATTCCGAACATGCTTAATTGCTCTAGGAACCAGAATTATTGAAATATATTAAATTGGTTTAGTCTTGAAAACATTACTGACTGGAAAAAATATGTACCATTTTTATGCAATTTTACAACAGATTTACAGCTACTAATGTTTCACAAGTATTGAACTTCAAAAAGTCTGCTTCACAGAGCACATTAATATGTGAAAAAAAAGTGTACAAAATGTCATGCTTCTGTGAGGAGTAGTTCCTGAGAAAAAGATGTCTTTACATGTAAAATGTACATATTTGAGAAAAATGAGCTTGAAATTGATGTTCTGCAGGCATATGCTATGTCTGAATAATCTAAAGGATAGCACTTAAAATCCCTTTCAAATTGATAATTATATATAACTTTCTTCAGGAACTATTAGGGAGTTTTTTAGAAAAAAAAAACAAAAAAATGTGCTTTTTACTATTTCAGAATACCTACACTTTTCCCTTAGAATCATTCGCTACCCTGCGGAGTGAATGTGTGCGCATTTTCTAATAAAAGTGAATAAAATAAAAAGTTAAATACCTACAATCCAATGTGTTAGTAAGGCCATCATTGTATTCAAAGTTGAAGTACCCGATATGACCAAATAAGTTAAGAGGCTATACAAATTAAAAATAACACAATTACTATAAGGAAAAACTATTCTATAAATATTCCAAAAAATATACTAAAAACAAACATGACTGATGCCGCATTTCAGGACGGTCAACGTTCTAACTTGAGTCACTAGATATACAAGCAGAGAAATCACCATACATCATATTTACACACTATTTCTGTCTTCTACTAATATTATGAGTCATTGTCTGTAACATCTTTTCTTGTGCAAAGGTATGATCTCACTTCCTTCTCCGCCATAATCCCTGATTACGTATAACCTAGATGCACCTTAAGTGTTAAATTAAGCACTGAACCATGCTATAGATTTAATTTATATAACATGTCATTAAACCTTTAAAATTACTGTACTTGATACTATGAAAAGCATTTTATAAGTTACGTTTTAATATGATTTCGGCGTACTTAACATAAACCAAACAAATTTCTTGGTTCTTTTCTATCACCCCACACAAACAGAAAAAGCTTATCTAAATAAAATTGCGAAAACAATTCAAATTTCTATTTAACTAATAATAACTAATAACTAAATGCTCGTATAATTGACCTAATTAATACAACTATAATCTAATTTAAATAGTAATATTCATATAATAGGGTTAACATTACAATCAGTGCATCAGTTGCTGACTAAATGTTCGGCGTGAAATTTTGAACACCTGTGAACATAAAAACAAGGCGCAACGTAATAGAAACGATACCTATAATTAACGTTCCCAACACACGTAACAGTGTATACTTGCGGAGGAGCTGCCGGTTATAAATGGAACTTAAGAACCCGAATATCACCAGAATCACCATAATGGTCGAAAAATGTCAAAGCTGCATTTTAGTAATCTCTCACGTGTTGTAACCTCTATATACGCGAGGTTTAAACACGCCAATGAAGCTCTTCTAACATTATAAGTTGGTGATACAACTGAGAATAAATTACAAAAGTTATTGGATAAAATTCGATATACATAACACTCATGGAATCGATTCATAATAGGATTCAATACGTCAGCATGGATCATTCGCGTTTTAGACGGGCAAATCCTACGGCTACGCTTTGCGGCTTAGGGCCCTCAATAACATCTCTAAAGATCCATTCAAAAGATCTGACTCATTCAAAAGATCCTTGAAATATACGGAATAGTGGTGAAACGGAAAGTTATTTTATACAAGCGATACTGAAAATCAGGCATAATTCACTCTTTGTGGCATAAGTTTGACTAGAAGCAATGATAAATTTATTGAAACGAAAACATTCCTTTCCGTTCTACTTTCCTGTTGACCAGCAAAAGCCTTTTGCCCCAAGCCTTCTGTGATTCCTTCTGATTTGGGTGTGGAATGAATATGAGATCTCAGTAATGCACCACGCACCAAAAATTGACCATAAGGGGCATAAAGGTATGTAATATAAGTACGAATTTGTAGCTTACCAACACGATACAAGGCGTGGAATAGCCCATCTGTAATATAAGACGTTACCAGACAATATGAAACTCTCCTGGGATGCATTAAGGCATCCGGGGGATAATGTAAGGGCAGATTGATGGCTTTGGGTCATCTCTAGCAAGAAAGCTTTCTTTTCCCACAGTCCTGATACTCAATATTCCAGTAGGTGGAGTAGATCGTAGCAAAAATGCTTAACGAGCCAACAAAGCGTATAAATGACCGGCTAGTGGGTAAAGCATGGAAAATATTTTTTTCTCAAATACCCTATCTCCTGTTGATTTTGAAGTACGTTTTATAGGAATATCTTTAAGAACATTAAAAACATGTTAAATCCTTACGTCTAGTGATCTGATTTCCAGCCTATAAATGTTTACAATAACGGCATAACGGACAATTTTTACTTTCTCTACCACATGTCCATGGTAGGTAGAGAAGGTATTGCATTCCATCCAAAAATTAGATACTGAGATTTCACCTGAAACATGTTTGTATGTGTATGTGTGTTTGTGGACAGCATTACCCAAAAACGAAAAGTCGAATAAATACCAAACTTGGTACTTAGCTCAGTATCTTCTAACGTTGCGACACAAAAGATTTTTTAAGAAAATCTACCGCCTGCAACTACCCTTTAATGGACTATTTTTATGAATCTTTTATTTTTTCAAAATGGCTCTAACGATTTTGATTAAAATACCTTGGAATGGAATGAAAAGCGGAAGCGATTTCGGCACTGATCCAGGGAGTCTGGACATTGTACCGTATGCCCCCACAAGGGGGCGCCCCCGGGAGGAAGGGATGAAGTGAAGAGAGACACCGGGCGGCCGGAACCAGGAGCGACAGCAGACATTTTCCAGGTATAAACGCTCCGGCAGACATACAGGCAGACCGAGGACTCCGCCCCACACATGGAGTCCACCGCCCCCGTCGAGGACGGTCCTTATATCCCGGTAACCAGCTGAAGACCGAGGGACGGAGAAGGTTCACAGAGAGCATCCTTTTTCCCTGCCATGCTGCACCAAAACTCCATCGTCAACCCTGAAACAGACCAAACGGGGTGAAGGACGAATGAAATTATTAATGGAAGGAAATGGAAATTCAGAGATGTAATGATCCTTCCCTGGCGACCTGGGGAAATCCCCGAAAAAACCCATAGGACAGGAAGGTCGGCCACGGGAATCGAACCCCGACCTCCTGAATACGGCCCAAAGACGCATCCGCCTGAGCCATCCCGTCGAGTTAAAATACCATATATTAAAGATATTTACGTAATAAATAAAATGTATTATCTTCAATTTTCTGGGAATAGCCTGTAAAGTTGTCTTCATTCCGAAGGAGTTTTGTATAACTGGCAAATTTTAAGTGATAGACGAAAACGCACTGCACAAAAAATGTAGAGCCCTTTTAAAACACACAGTTTTATTTCAAATAAATTTTTTGTGGCATCTGCCATTTTCAAGATATCTGTTATGATGGTTTGAATTGCTCACTTCTTTGTCATTCTTTCAATCCTGTCGACATTCAGTGGTTTCTTGCAGTTGCATGGAAACTGTATGGAATTCAAGACCAGTATATATACCTTGACTATCACTACTTCCTTTGCATTTATAACGAAATGTGCAATGTAGCTACTTCTGCAAAGGTTATCTCGATTAAAATGAAGGAGATAACAACATTAATCTTTCGTAAGAAAAGTTGTTGTACTCATTAATAAATGATAACGGCTAGAGAAACTCATGTGAATGGAAGACATCAGCTTTTTTTAAATTTATCAATGAGTTTTACCGATTGGCTTCTCTGATATTGAATTGAAGAAAGGTTCGATGGTTCGGCAGATGATTTAATAAGATGGTCAGTATTATGTGAATGAAATTGATTTATAGCGTTGGATATATTATTTATATGGTTTAGATGATGTTATAAGCTTATATATTAAAATATTTAAATGTATGTCTTGCTTCCTATAAGCTCTGCTTATCACGAAGTGCTGCATCGATTTACCATATCCTTCGGAATAAATGTTAAAACTCATTACATGGCTCTTTCGTTCACTATTGATGAACCTCAACATCCCTTTACAGATATGAAGAATAAAAGATAAATGTTACACTGTGGCGGAGCAGGTTAAAAGGCGTTCTCACTTTTAATAGTATATTATGCAACGAGAGTGTAATGGTAGCACTTAAGATGCGAGTATGCTTATGAAACGAAAATGTTAATTACCATTATACTCAAGTTTCATACGACTTTATGCTCGACCATGTGTCTAAGTTTAAAATATTTATAAATTATTTTTAGTATTCTACGCTTACCTCAGTCAATAAGTGCATTGACCTTACCTTACGCAGTGAAACAGCTGGCAGGGTTGTGGTATGTATGCAGACGCGATAATATTGATTTTATTGATTTTCTGCGCTCCATGAATTGTGCATTGAATTTTTCGACCTGTTTCTTGATTTTTGTGGCAGTAAGTTATTAGTTACGTCCTATGCACTTACAGAAATTTCCGGTGGTGTGAGTTGCATCTCACTGTCACTCGTGTCCGTCATTTTACTTTCTCTAATGTTACATGTGGATCTTCTGATTCGTAGAAAACTGCACTTTAATGAAGGTACACTTTAATGACTTAAATTAAAATGCAGTTACGAGACTTATAATCACTACATTTAAGCATGGCAGGGCTAAAATAGGTTAAAATGCACCCCACTGTTAAAAAATTGTTAAAACATTAAAAAAACTGCATATAGGAGGAATGAAATGCCCCACGGATTGTGCAAGCGTCATATTTTGTTTTATTTCTGCGAGGTGGTGTGTGGTATGCTATCTATAAGACTTACCCAGCTACAATGAAAACTGTATAAATACATTCTTGGAAAAAAGCCAAAGTGCATTTTGTTTTTCTGCGCGCAGAAATCAGTGGTTGTAACCTATTACGCCTTGTACTTTTACGCTTATGTGGAAGGTTTGCGCACATAGAGGGCGCACATAGGGCTAAAAGACCGATGAATGATCTAGATCTGATGGTAATTGGGGAAAAACATCGAGACTCATCAGAGAGAATAATAATACAAACAGATGGGACATCAATAGATTGCTCTGGTCGAAGACTGATGACCAGGCACAGGAATTCTTAAGCAGTTGACTTCAAGTTATCTGCACTCAAACCATTACCACTACAAATAATGCAAAACAACAGCGGCCAAGGTTCACTGACAGCCAGGTAAAAATCATACCAAGTACTGTCTGCAAACGCCAAAAAATGTACGAGGGATGGAAGTGCTTTGTTATTTACGACGTCCTTGCCTATAGTCCAGTGACAATCCAACCTCATTTCCTTCCATCCTGACTTTAATGCTTACAAAATTCCTATGCTTACTAATGAAATTTATGGATCCATCGTTATTCTCTACTGTTGTTTGTTGTTTTAGGTTTTATTTTTCCAAGCTTGCGGTTAGAGAGTTCTAGGAGCAGTTCTAGCTAGCACGGCCTCCTTGAATACCTATGAAGAGAACTACTGACAATGCGAATACAGTATGCTGTGAACGGAAATGAAAAAAGTTGAAGGTTAACCAGGTCTACCGTTCTCGTACCCAAGCACCGGTAATTAATTTTCCAATAGCGAGCCTTTCTGGGTGTTCTATCTTCAAGAATTAGCAACTACCGTCCGGTTCACCTCAATGAAAATATGAGGAGGAGCTAAAGCGCTCTTTATCTTATACTTTACTAGCTTCGTTAAGGAGTTTCATTAGAGATTTCAACTGTACTAAACGGCAAGAATTCCTGGCGAAAGTACATTTTCGGTTACGAGATGGGACATCAATAGATTGTAGTAGTACTTTTAGAACGCTCTGGTCGAAGACTGATGACCAGGCACAGGAATTCTTAAGCAGTTGGCTTCAAGTTATCTGCACTCAAACCATTATCACTACAAATAATGCAAAACAACAGCGGCCAAGGTTCACTGACAGCCAGGTAAAAATCAATCCAAGTGCTGTCTGCAAACGCCAAAAAATGTACGAGGGATGGATGTGCTTTGTTATTTGCGACGTCCTTGCCTATAGTCCAGTGACAATCCAACCTCATTTCCTTCCATCCTGACTTTAATGCTTACAAATTCCTGTGCCTACTAATGAAATTTATGGTTCCATCGTTATTCTCTACTGCTGTTTGTTGTAAGTTTGTTGCTAAGTAATGATTCTCTCAGAATTCTTGTTGTTGTTGCAGTGGACGGGGCAGCAGCCAAAACTATAGACATTGAGGATATCATAGAGGACTTCGCATCCTCTCTTCGCGGATTAAAATATTTCACTGAGGCAAGTTTTTAATTCCTTGTCTTATATACAGGCTTGAGCAAAAGTATAGAAATATGTACACCCTTATGCATGTTTATGGGTGGGCAACAAAATTACTCGTATAAGGATTTCTATTTTCAGCAAGATGAGCTCCTGTTCACTATGCATGAATTGTGCGAGACTTTTTAGCCGAAGGATTTCCAAATAAATGAATAGGACGAAGGGAATCAATTGACCAACTGAATGAAAAACTGATTTCCAGATCTTACCATATGTATTTCTTTCTTAGGGATGTTATTGAAAATAAGGTTGATGACAAAATTCAGTTCATTAGAGAGGCACGCCAAGAAATTGATATAAAGAACGGAGTCTCCTAGTAAAATGTCATTGGGTGTCAAATCTGGATTACAGCAGTGTGTAAACTCTGAATACAAAACAGTCTGAATACTCACAAGAGTGAATTAATGTTACTTTGTAAAGCTACATCACGTTTTATTGGGGTTTCTTTGCTTGCGTTATATTTCATTACCATATACTAATTGTCCTCACCCCTCTTGTTCAAGAAGGGTGGGATTAAGCGTGAACTAGATAAAGTCATTCATAAAATCTGCACTATAATACAGTGAGGCACATATAAATGCACCAGCTACACTCGGTAAATTTAAAACTGGCCGGCGTCTGAGAGATAAATTCGAATCGGGCATATCCGTGACAGCCACGCTTTGTTCCAAGATCGCGTATATACTCTTGTAATAGCTATAATGGAGAACAACTATGGTCACAAAAGTCTTCCGAGAAAATAACTCATATATGGGATTTCAAACAGGCAGATGTTTCAGTGTTTCAACACTGAATATTTGTAACCAAAACACACTTTATTAATTTATGGTTCTCAAGTGGGGAGTCCATAAAGCTCGTTACAATGCTACGCTTACTGCAGTACTCTTAGCTCGGCGATAAGGAGTTTGCTTACAATTCCTGAGGTTGCAAGTTCAAATCTCCGTGGAGTTACTCAGCTTCTTTTCCCTTTCATTTTAAATGCATTAACTACAGGTTTTCTTCATTTTTATGTAGTAATTAGTATGTATGTAATTAGTAGTCAATCATACCGGCAGATAGCAATTATTTTATCGATCGGGCGGAGATTTCATACCCTGTCAATTTAATTTTATAACCACAACTGGTCTTCCTAGGGAACGAAGACCAGTTGGACGACCCCGAAAAAGATGGCTTCAACAAATGAGATCGGAATAGGTAAATGCCCAAACCGTGAAGGAAGAAGAAGAATTCACCATTGTTGTAAACACATTTGTAACTAAAATGAAGTAACATAAGCCATATTATTTAAATATACTACGTAAAACGAGTTGTAAAAAATAAAGATATCAATCCACTATGGAGAATCCAACTCGAGCTGCTTACGTAGAAGTAAGTAGCATAACCACTGCTAGGTAACCCATATCAGTGCCTAGTGGCTTGTATTATAGTTAGGCAAAGCGGTGCACAGAAGTTGATGGTAGTGATCCGCGAACTCACTCGAAGGGACTTTGAAAAATTTAACTGCTAGAGAGAGCAGCCACTTTTAATTTGATTGAGTATACTATTTTTGAACAAAAGCTCTCAGTACTACAAAAAACGGAAAGTAATATACGCGATATTATGATACGGTCTTTGTGCGAATATCAATATTAAGACCCAGAAATTTTATTCTTTACTGAAAGTCCTGGAATAGTTAGAAATATAAAGAAAACACACGGAATTCATAGTACTTTAGTTTTGTTTTAGTAGATTTAGTTTTTCTTTGTCCCAATGGTGAAAATTTTACCAGTTATAAAGGGTCTTTGCTCGAGATATCAAAACGATTTATCTACAATAAAGACAGTCATCTTCTTTTGAAGAAATGGCGTAATTAGAGTATAGAGTTAACCGCTCTGTAACCAGAAATAAGGAGCAACTGTATTTCCTGGAATAGGGAAGAGATTTGTAATGGGACGTAACCCACTTATTATGTATTAGCAGGTATTTTGTATAATTGAAGTATAAGTGACATTTATTGAATGTTCTGTTATCTACAATATTGTGGTTTGACTAATGTTTGGGGGACTAGTTAAGGGGTACTAGGATTGAGTTTCTGGATGAAAATGACAAAATTTTCGATTTTTGAATCGCATTATAAATGTTCTATTGTGAACCTGTGAATTATTTTGGCCAAACATTTTTCACAACCCGTCATTTTTGAAAGAAAAGCGACATGTTTAAATCATCCATGCGCTCCCTTTTAATCCCAATGAGCTCGTCCACTTCTCTTTTCTAAGGTTTTTTTTAAACTATTCTGGGCATGAAATTTATTTTATCCCTTACATTTTAGTTTTGCTCTGATTTGTATGTAAATTTGTATACATATTCTCAAAAGCGCTATCTAGAACTTCAAGTATGCATTTTATGATTTCTTTATTCATTGGCACAGAAAAAATTAATTTTCAGTGTTGAACAAAGAACATTTTTACCTCAACTTCATAAAAACAAAAATTTATATCTCTACGACAGTAACTTCAATTCAATCAAATCCTTACATTAATTTTCACTGTACTAAAATATTAAAAATGCCACTATCATGCCTCTGTAATAAATATGAATACGCAAAGCAGCTTAAGAAAATCTGCATTTTTTCGCTAATTAAAGAAAACTAATGTTAGAAACTATTTGAGTTAGAGATTTGGACTTTTGCACAATCATTTCTTTATTTACTCATTAGATATGCCAATTTTTAAGTTAATAGCTTTAAAATAAAAAGGTTAGAAAATTCAGTCCTAATGTTCCTTAAACTAAACTTTAGTTATACTTCTGGAACTTCTATTGTCACATGATAAACAAAGTTCTGAATACAACATGAGGGAAAAGTTAATTTCAAACAAATTAAAAATTGTATTCCTACTTGTTTTCCTTTCAGCATACGATTGTCACAGAGTAATTCAATAAGACTGGTTAAGAACTTGCCGACTTTAAGTTAGAAAAAAAGAATTCTGGTGTCACATTCACACGACTTTCTCTCCACTTTTGTTCCTGTTTATCTCTCTTCTGCAAATTATTCTTACCACTTCATGCAAATCGACTTAGTCGTTAGCATTACATATTTCATTGCAGGCACCAGAAGTGATATAAGATTTTTGTAAAGCGAATCGCTGCATACTGGCTTTGAAATCCCATATTTTTTGCATTGCATCACGAGAAACAAATGAATGGTGCCCTAGCAGTTCAAAAAGTAGACAAACCAATTTATACGAATATTTCAGAAATTGTTGATGTTACAAAACAACTTCGACAAATTGGGTGTTTTAACAGATCTATATTTTCTGTGTGGTAAATTTTTATCCCTCTCTTATGGTTTACCAGTAATACCAAATTATACAAAATTCTTCCTAAATGACCGGACTATTTGCAAAATCTCAAGATGTAGATTTTGTTATGCAAACATCTTAAACGCATGGTGTTTTAATCAAAATAGTTGCAGCCATTTTTGATAGAATAAAAAATAAGGAATAATCTTCCATGTAAAGGATACGTTTGGATGGGGCGATTACTTGAAAATCCCGTTTCGCATATTTGGAAGACTCTGAACTTAAATACCAAGATTGGTATTTGTCCGATGTTTCGTTTTGGGGTTATGCTGCTCTCTCCCTCTCCCTGTCACATAGACACGGGCATTTTTCTAGCTGTACGTTTTTTATTCAGGGAGCTTCAAAACGCGTATTTTCGGTGAAACCTCTATATTCCATATAGGGCGAAACACAATTCTTCCTCCACCTTCTATAGGTAGACGGAGAGGAAGCGAAAAGCTGCTTGTACAGTATTAAATAAAGTAAATGGTATAGTTATGGACTACTTATATGTCCTATCCAGAGATACGCTTTAAGCTATGAGCAAGGAGGGAGGGAAGCGAAGAGATAAGAAAGAAAGGACGTAATTCGAATTCATCGAGCGAGATTACCACGATAGCATGCGAGATTCGCATTCGGGAAGTCTGCGGTTCAAATCCCGCCAAGACTGTCCTCCCTGACTGAGGTTTCTTCAGGTTTTCCTTAGTCCTCATAACTGGCAAATGCCGGAGAGGTAACTTAAACTTACACCTAGAACGTTTTCTTCCCAGAAGTCATTTCATGTATCATTACATTGAGGCAGTATTTTTAACACTTAAATAATATATGTTTATATTATTGTATACATGTTCAATATTGGTTATCTGAATGTATTGCGTAATTTAATAATATAGGAGCTGTGAGAATAATAGGTTAAAAGTTGCTAACAAAGAGGTAACCTTGAGGTAATAATGAGTAAGGAAGTGTAATAATGCTGCTAGTCATTCTTGGAGCAGCAATATTGTATTTTTTTTAGATAGTTTATAAAATAGCCAATCAACAACCAGAAAAAAGCTTAAGTTAAACAAAAGTATTCCATTGGACTAGGATTAGCCAATCAGAGACTTGAAATACAGATATTTACAAATTTAGGCGGTAGAAATCAAGTCAGTTGCTTGCAGACAGTGTTCCTAACTGGACGAGAGATGTGTCTTCGAGAAATTTAATACGTATTTTGTGTGAGAAAATAGTTTACGTGTTTAAAAAGTGCAAGTATTTAATAAAAGAATCTTACAGCTCTCTATATCAGTGAAGTGTTATTTAAATTGTGTCAAGAATTAATAAAAAGGAGTGAAAAAAAATTAAAATCTGTGTAAGTCTACATTCTTCAGTCGCACCACCCTCCTGCTAAGACATTGATGTCTCTAAAAATATATATAAATACTGACGCAGCCGAGGCAAACATAAATATATAATATTTAAAGAAATAGTAAAATTACAAAGCTAATATTTTTAAATTTTTGGGACGAAGTCTACCGGGTACCATACGTGCGGTTGCAACTACTTCAAGTTCGGCTCCCCAACAGTTGAACTACAATAAAAAATAACTTCAACATCAGTGTCCGCCTGTGGTCGCGCATGTAGCAAAAACGGACGTTAAACACTACAAATATTTATATTTATATTATTATTACTATTATTATTATTATTATTATTACTTGAATACGCTGGCGAGGCTGCGGACTGCCTGTATCATTTCACCACATACTTATGATATATATATATATATGTATATATATATATATATTCCATAATAAAATCCCAAATTTTCAGATGAATTCTTTAGATATTTCTTCAGAAATGCTATCTTGTTTTTAATGATCCGCAGAAAATTTTCCTTCTGGCATTAAAATTTTGATTCAAATTTAAACTTTTGTTTTCCAAAATGTATCTTATAACCTTATCATATGATTTAGAAATGAAGCATGAATTACATTAGAAAAGAAATTCAAAATACCAAGTTTTCTTGCTTTTATACTTTTTCATTAATAAACATTATTTCTAAACGCGTGTATTTCGTTTTGATTACTTAGAAAACTTCCAGAGTCCTTAGTAAAATATTCAAAGTAATTAGTAAACGTTTATAATGATAACTAATGAGCACTAAGAAAGATAATGAAGAAAGGAAATTTAAGTGCAGGAAGGTAATTTTAGGCTTCCAAACTGCACTCCTGCGTTGGCTGGCACTTCAATGGTTATAACTGCCTACACCCTTATATGCCCATCTCTTTGAATATTTATAAAATGTATTACTAAACAAAATATGTATTTTTGAGACTTTTTTTACAGTTTGCAAGTTTATCAACAAAACATAATACAAAATTAACACAGTGAAAATTAATAAAATAACAATTCATTTGGAAACTCGAACTCTGTGGGGTTCTAGTTAAGAGCCCATATACTCTGCTAGCATTGAACCCCCACATTTATTTTTCCTGCGACCATCTCAAGTCCCTCCAGGTTAGAAGCTATGACGTCCTTACTGCTAGCTTAATTGCGAACATTGTAATTAAGTATTTTAACTTTGTTGTGCTCCTTCTGGCTCTAGTTAGCGGTTGTTATACAACTTTACTCAAAAGACGTGCAGTTCTAATTGATACCACGAATGCTCCAATAATATTACTAGCCAGTCGGCCACTGGGACGTCATGAATCTTGTGAAGCGGAAAGACGACTTCTCTGCTTTCCCAGCTCATCTCGCTCGCCGTCAGAGAAGAAGAAATGAATGACATTAGCAGCTGTACCCTGAAGAGCATCCTTCTCATCTCCGTCGTGACGCATTTCGACTTCCTGACCATTGTCGCAGTCTGCCACAAAAAACAAGAGATACTCGGAAATTCCCAGCAAATATATTAGGTCTGTAGATCGAGTCACACACGAATTCGCAAAACATGTTGATATGCGGAGTAAACTCATCCACGACATTACACTAAGGTTGTACCTTACAGGTAAACTCTGTAATAACTAGCGCAAACATTGCAGACACCTGAAAAGAAGGTCTTTAGCCGACACATCAAAACATTTACGGACAAGGCGCAGTCGCAATGCACTTAGGTGGATCGCTGAAATGCTAAATGGATACTGTCATTTTTTGCTTCCCTAATATAAAATTTAAAAAAATTCCTCGTCATACATTCACATGACTTTCTCTACTCTCATCGTTTATTAGTGGGTATACAAACTATTCTTAATCAAGCTTATTACTTTCTCTACTACGTATAGTAAGTAGGGTAAGTATTGTATTGCACCCAAAAATTCGATACCGAGATTTCACCGGAAATACATGTTTTGAGACCCCCTGAATTCAAAAAGAGCATTTTTGGAAACATGTCCGTGTGTGTGTCTGTGAAGATCATAACTCAGAAACGAACAGTCGGATAAACACCAAACTTGGTATTTAGGCTCAGTATCCTCCAGAGATGCGACACGAAGGTTTTCAAGAAAATCCCCCCACCCCAGATTACCGTTCACATGGAACTTTTTCGAAAATTTTAATTCTCTCAAAAATGGCTATAACGATTTTGATTAAAATATCATATGTTTAAGATATTTTCATGACAAATGAAATGTATATCTCGAATTTTCTGGGAATGTCTCCAAAAGTGTTCTTCATTGTGATCGACTTTTGCATAACTGGTAAACCAGAAGAGATAAGACAAAATTTTACAACACAAAAAATGTAGATCACGTTAAAATACACAATTTATGTCATATACATTATTTTTGTTGAGTGAACCATTTTCGAGATATTGCTTGTTATTTCCTTAAATTTTTCAATACTTATTTTCTCAAATGGGAATTCGTTATTCATTTTTTGTCTTGGATATGCAAAGAACATTAATCCGTGGCAAAGAGAATGGTGCTGCACCTAGCAACCAGCTATTAAGATATATGTCTATGCTTAAAGGCTACTGCATTTCTATATTGCCCTTGCAATTGCAAAACAAGGGGACATAGTACGCCTTAAGCGATAGTCAAATATTTTTAGAACTGGTCGCTATGTGTAAAATGTAATTCTCTTTGCATGTCAAAAGATCGTTTCTGCAAATGTTTATCTAGATTAATATGAAATAGATGGAGAATAAGAGTTTGTAAAAATAGTTTGTACAAGAGTAGAGAAAGTCATGTGAGTGTAACACATCAGATTTTTTGTGTAGTACATCTATCGCTTAGCGTTTACCAGATATACAAGATTATACAAAATTCCCTCCCAGGAAATTCAAGATATAAATTTTATTTTTCATGTAAATATCTTTCATATATGGTATTTTGATCAAAATCGTTAGAGCCATTTCTTATATAAATAAAACTTTTAAAGGGGGTTGGGAGAATTTTCTTGAAAAATCTTTGTGTCGAATCTTTGGAAGGTACTGAACTTTAATACTAAGTTCGTATTTATCCGACTTTTCGTTTTTGAGCTATGGTGTTCTCACTCTCTCAGACACACACACACACACACACAATATTTTTATAAAAAATTATTTTTTGGGGTTTAGGGGGCCTCAAAACGTATATTTCAAGTGAAATCTCGGTATAGAACTTTTGGATGGGATGCAATACCTACCTCTCTACCTACTGTACGTGGTAGAGAAAGCAATAAACGCACACGAATTTGAGAATGTTTACTTTTGGATCAACAAACTGAATGAGGTACCGGTCAAGCACCAAACTCAAACATCAAAAGCAAATTAGAAGGTTCTAAACAATAATTGATATGGTTTACATATGTTCAGACATTTGATGTGATCTTCTTTGATTCATCAATCACCGGAAAAAACTCTTGTGCGCCGGATGATGAAATTGTAATAGAACTTAAGCAATCGGGGAAATTTGGTATATGCATCATCCTCGAATGGGATGGCACAGGTGGCATTTGGAGCGTCCCGGGTTCGATCCCCGGCGACCTTCCACTCTGGCCCATGGGTTTTTCGTGGTTTTCTCGGGTCGACGTACGAATGCTGGGTCGGTTTACCTTCTACCACGACTCTCCCCTCTCTCATTTCCTGCACACATCATTTTCCTTGTCATCTGTTTCAGAATTATAGGATCAAGCGACGGTGTTCTGCCGGTTGCGGCTGGGCGTAAGCTGTGTGTTCTGTAGCGGTTTCTTCCCTGGCGTCGATGCGGGGACTGCTCAGTTAGGTCTCTCCTCCGAGTGGGCTCCAAGCCCGGGGGAACTGCAGGACCGGGCGCGTCGGATACGTTCGATCTGTAAACATAAGAGACCCCGTCTGTGCTTGCGCCCGTCGTCATACAGATCTGGTCGCCCTTCGGGTCTCTCCCTTCATCCCTCCCTTCCGGGGGTTACTGGTAGAAGCACAAGGGACCGACTGGTCTGCGTGCTGTGCTCTGTCCCAGTTTCGGGTATCCCTACTCTGAAATAGTAAAAAATAACATTTTTATGTTTTAAGCACTAATAAAAGTTCTATTATTTCCAGTTTCGGAAAATATATACTTTTTGGGGGTTTTAAGACATTAAAATACCATTTAAATGCTAGTCTGCATTCCCTTAAAACTGGCATACAACGCCCCTTTTTAGAACATTTTGTATCTTTCAACAACGAACGACTACCAGCGAGCAGTTCAGGAATCAACAAGATGCGCCAGGACCAAGAGAAGGCAATCAGAAAAGCTGATGCAATCCAGGATGATTATGACCCTGGAATGTACTGAAGTGTGTCAAAATTTTAATTTTCAAAGTTTAAATTCAGTTTTTTCAAAACAACTTTTTGGATACTTATGTACCCTTTTCTCAGAAAGAATGAGAGTTAGAGAGCTGAAATTTTCAGTACATGTATACAACACACAGTTAAACTTTCTGAACCACAATCATAATTTTATAATGTATATTAGTGATATTAAGAAAGCAACAACATTGCAAATTCTCCACATTTTTACTGTTTTTACTTTGTATTTTTTTTTTTCAATTTCTGGTGAACTGATATACATACCTAAATAATTGAGGTTAAGAAGATAGCTGATTATACTAAGAACAAGCATGCAAAAGTGTGATTCAGTATTGCAAAGTAAAAAAATAAAGGGTACGTGAATTCACGTGCTTTAAGAGTAAATATTTCTGCTGCATGAAATAATTTTTATGGGCTCGACGACATAACCTAACAATGCAGGAAAGCTCTTTAAATAATTATCATGATTTATAGAGTAATTCATAAAAATTTCAGGAAAAACCATTGAGAACTTTAAGAGCAGTAGCAATTTAACACACTTAATGTGTAATTTCCTTGTGCTCAGACTACCTTGTCCCCTTAAGTTAGTATCTTTGTTTACCTTTATCCTCGGGAAAGCATGACTGTCACAGCAGCTGCTCTTTCTTCATGTGTTGAAGATCATTCAAGGAATGCGGTAAAACGTTCGGGGAATTCCTTTGTGTCTGCCTTTGCGATCTATTGATCACCTTGGTGTCTTCTAGAAATCAAGAGGCCACAGTCTCGATTCTTGGCTGAAGAAATAAGTTCTCCTTTCCGAAGCCTGGAATGTGTTACATCTTTTGGGTCCTTTCTGCAGAGGGTTAATATTGGACGAAGAATGAAATTATGAAAAATCGGTTGTGTTATACTGACAGGAATGTTAATCGAAATAAATGTTTGCAGAAATAGTTTCTTTACACATTTCTGTATATTCAAAAGAAATATAGGAGACTGAAGTGATGATTAAGTGTTTAGAAAGCGGGTCGCTACATACCGGCTTTGAAATTCTAATGTTTGCGTGGCATCAAATAAACAAACGAATGTCGACTTAGCATTTAAAAAAAACTACAGCATCTGAAAAGTCAAACCAATAATAACGAATATCTCTGGAGTGGTTAGTGCCACAGAAATTTACATAAATTGTGTATTTTAACAAAATCTACATTTTTGTGTAGTAAGTTTTTGGCTGTCTCTTATGGTTTACCGGTTATACAAAATCATATAAAATTAATTCTGAGTGAAACTGACTTAAGAGGCTATTCCAGAAAATTCAATATAAATATGTTATTATTAATGCAAGCATCTAAACATATCTATGATATTTTAATCAAAAGGATTAGAACCAGTGTTGAGTGAATAAAAACAAAGGAAAAATTATGCATTTAAAAGGTGGTTTGCGGTGGAGGAATTTTCTTGAAAATTTTCCCATCACATTGAACATAGTAAGATTAATATTTATCCGACATTTCGCTTTTAAGTTATGCTGTTCTCTCTTTTTCCTTCTCTCTCTCTCTCTCTCTCACCATATTTTCTAGAAATACTTCTTTTTGATTGGGGGATCTCAAAATATGTATTTCCGGTGAAATCTCGATATTGAGTTTTTGGGTGGAGTACAACACCTGCTCTAACTATAGGTAAGTGGTAGAGAAAGTAAATAAAGCTCAGGAACTTGAAGCCATAGAAGTTATTCGTCCTTAGGACCGTTAAAAAGAGAAAACATGTCAGTCATGCAACTTAACTCAATTAGGATTGGAAACAGGGCCCACAGCTTAAGGGCCGAGAATTACGCCGCATGTTGGCTTTCTTAATTGTAATAAAAGACGTATGCGTACTGCAGATTACGTGCTCATTACTGTGTTTCTCTCACGAGAATGTATCTATAAGGAATGTGTTGACATCAACAATTCAATCGCTATCTGAGAAAGAAGACATCATATCAACATACGCTCTTCTGCTAGTAATGCTGAATAACCAGTTGCTTTTGTTTGCTTTCTCGTCATAGTTTTTAACAATGTTAGCAACTATATCTCGGATTTGACTGTGCTGAGTTCTTCCTTTCTGACTGCGCATTGTAAATAACTTTATAATCATTAGAAAACACACTGCTGGAATACTAAAGTTGCGCGTTGGTTTTAATGTAGATAGTAGATCTATTTAAGACATCATCGTGAGCTACCACGTGGTACTATTCCCCTCACACGCTCACCCCGGAGAGCACAACACCCCGCAAAAGTTTTCTCGTCAGAGGCCTACAGTACTTTCTCGTTATATCTTTGCTACCGCTTATCTATGGCAAGTGGAGAAAGTATGGTATTCTACCCAAAAATTCGGCACTGAGATATTTAACTTCAGAATCTTTCAAGGAAGCAATATGATTTTGAAGAAATTCCCCCACCCCAAACAGCGGGAGAACAATTCCTTATTTTGTGTCAGCTCAAAAATGTCTCTGATTAAAGTATCGTATGTTTAAGGCACTGACATGGTATATATACTTCATAGAATAATAGTAAATATATGATATATTTGTGAAAGAATCTTCATTCTTATCGAATTTTATTCAATTTGTAAACCATAAGAGATAGAGACCTTACTGTAGGAAAAATATAAATGTGACATTTTACTTAGTTGTTTTCGAAATATTCCATACTGTATGTTATATATTTTCCTTAGAATCCGATGGAAAGTTTTTGAAAATTTTAAGATTCTTCGTTGGTTTCCTGCCTCTGCATAACCCCTACAATTTATTATATAAATTTTTGGATTTTTTTTCCGCATCTGATATGCAACAAAATTCCTAATCCTAAATAACTTCTAGGTAGAGAACAATGTAGCGTGGTTAGACAAATCACATTTTATATGAATAAGTGATAAATATGAACTGGTATGAAAAACGAAATTTGTGAGAGTGCCTCGCTTCAATTATTTTTCTATTGCACGTCTATACCTACATTTGTACAACTTCCATTTCATTATGGATTTCACTCTTGTCTTCTGGCCATAATTACCTAATCCATTCGGTTTTCGTTTTATGAGGTAACACTTAGACAACAGAAAGTTGAATGGAAAAGTGATGATGCATTTGAACACATCAGACAGTTACAAAAGAGGATAATGTAAGAATTTGAATCTATACATTTGTCAGAGCGGCTGGCCAGCAATCTAGCCAAGAAGGCGCTTGAAAAATGAAATAGACGTGTTTGTATGATACAGTGTTTTCTAGCTCTTCCTGATTATACACTATATAATCAAAAGTATCCGGACACCCCACAAACATAAGTTTTTCATCTTAGGTGCATTGTGCTGCCACCTACTGCCTGGTACTCATTATCCGCGACCTCAGTAGTCATTAGACATCATGAAACAGCAGAATGGGACGCTCCGTGGAACTCACGGACTTCGAACGTGGTCAGGTGATTGCGTGTCACTTGTGTTAGAAGTCTGTACGCGAGATTTCCACACTCCTAAACATCCCTAGGTCCACTGTTTCTGATGTGATAGTGAAGTGGAAACGTGAAGGGACATGTACAGCACAAAAGCGTACAGGCCGACCTCGTCTGTTGACTGACAGAGACCGCCAACATTTGAAGAGGGCCGTAAAGAGTAATAGACAGACATCTATCCAGACCATTATACAAGAATCCCAAACTGCATCATGATCCACTCCAAGTACCATGACAGTTAGGCGTGAGGTGAGAAACCTTGGATTCTATGGTCGAGCGCCTGCTCATAAGCAACACATCACGCAAGAAAAGCCAAATAGCGCCTCGCTTGGTGTAAGGAGCGTCAACATTACACGATTGAACAGTGGCAAAACGTTGTGTGGTGTGACGAATCACAGGCCCTAATTCGGGAGGTCCCGGGATCGAATTCCGGCGACTACCCACTGACTCGTAGATTTTTTCGGGGTTTCCCCAGGTCGTCAAGCGAATGCTGAAACTGTTTCTTTCAACCCCCGAATTTCCTGCCCATCCAATTCGTTCCATTAATCATTTCATTCATCCCTCACCCTGTTTGGTTTATTTCAGGGTTGGAAGTGTCGGTGTAGGAGTTTCGGTGCAGAGTAGCAGGAGAAAAGGATGCTCTCTGTGAGTTTTCTCCGTTCCTCGACCGTTTGCTGGGGTATAAGGACCACCCCGGCGGGGACGTTGGACCCTATAGGAGCGGGGTCCCGGATCTGCCGAGGCATTTATATCTGGAAACTGTAGGGGTCCTGTCATTGCTATACCGTTACTCCTGGTTCCGGCCGCCCGGTGTCGACTTTCACCTCATCACTTCCTCCCGGGGGCGCCCAATCCAAAATACAACCCAATTTTCTGTGCCTCTTCAATTGTGTTAATTCACTTCTCTAACTTCAAATTCTTTTGAAATGCTGAATATATATTATTGTGCATATCTTTATTTAAAAAACTATCCGCTTTAAGTCACGGCATCAACCATCAAACAGTTGACCCAAAGTCTTCTAAATTATAGTAGGTATCTTACTAAGACATCAATTACTTTTAGTTGTCGAGTTGGCAGCGTTGGGTTACTGGAAATCTGAGCTGACGATAGGCGAGTTCATTAGAAATTGTTTTATTAAAAAAATTATAAAACATACGATCCTGTAAAAAAAATAGTGTACAGTACATGTCTGTAAGTCCAACAATGAGGAGGGTAATCAGTTAAAGAAAATGATGATGATGATGATGATGATGATGGATCTCTTCCGAGCTCCACAGAATAACAGACGACTTGGTGGGAGAGATACTACGAGACTGAACGAATGGATACTGTACATGCGCTTCATGCGAGCAGTATTAAATGCAAACTGTAACCACTAAGCCCGAGTTCCACCCCTCTTGATTCTGTGAATGGTAAGCTATCAGAGCTACATTAAGATTTCTGTTTACACGCTCACTTAAGGATGGCTTTGAATAGTATGAATGAATGATTTATTGTCTATTTTGAACTTACATGCAATTTATACATTACAATGTATACAATGGTTTTGGTTATTAATTCTCTTCCCCTTATATTTAACATTCTGTTGTATATATAATGGGGAAGTATAATTTTCCACCATTTAATTTTTTGCCTTGTTACCGTTTTTCTGTATCTTCTCCAACTTGCTTCTTGTCTCTTTTAACCACTTTAACCTATTTTCTGGAATTGTACATATAAGCAAGAGCACTTTCAACTGTTTCCGTGAATCGTTTTTTTTTTTTTTTTTTTACTCTCTCTACTACGTATAGTGAGTAGAGGAAGTATTGCATTCCAGCCAAAAATTCGATACCGAGATTTCACCAAAAATACATGTTTTGAGGCCCCCTGAATCCAAAAAGAGTATTTTTGGAAACATGTCCGTGTGTCTGTCTGTGAACAACATAACTCGAAACGAAGTCGGATAAACACCAAACTTGGTATTTAGGTTCAGTATCTTCCAGAGAAGGTTATAAAGAAAATCCCCCACCCCAGATTACCCTTTACCTGGAACATTTTTCGAAAATTTTAATTTTCCCAAAAATGGCTCTAACGATTTTGATTAAAATATCGTTTATTTAAGATACCTTCATGACGAATAAAACGTATATCTTGAATTTTCTGGGAATGTCTCCAAAAGTATTCTTCATTGTGAACGACTTTTGCATAACTGGTAAACCATAAGAGATAGACAAAATTTTACTACACTCAAAATGTAGATCGCTTTAAAATATACGATTTATGTCATATATCTAAACTTTTTTTGTTGAGTGAACCATTTTCGAGATATTGCTTGTTATTCCCTTACATTTTTCAATACTTATACTTTTTCTCAAATGGGAATCCGTTATTCATTTTTTTTGTCCTGGACATGCAAAGAGAATGGAATACTCCACATAGCAACCACCTCTTAAAATATTTGACTATCGCTTAAAGCTTACCAATTCCCCTTGCATCTACAAGAAAATTAGTAATAAGATTAACATCTCGATATCTCGATTAACATGAAGCATATGGAGAATAAGCGTTTGTAAATATAGTTTGTACAAGAGTAGAGAAAGTCAAATAAGTGTAACACATCAGATTTTTTAACCTCCTTTCTCGGAGTGTAGCAGACAGCCTTCTAGGTCTCATACCTCTAGCATACCGTCTTGCTTCGCCACGTCTTCATAAAGGTCTTAGTGCTAGGCAACGTACCTCTGCTTCTATACGTGACAGGCAGATGGCAGCTTCGACACGTACATACAGACACCTTAGTGCTAGACAATTTTATCTTCTCACGTGCCGAACGGATGGCATTAGAGTTGGTCCAATATTCTAGTCTACCTGCTTTCACTCTCTGTGGATACATGGCAGAGCATTCGCTTTGACTAACTATTTTTATTTTTACTATTGTTTTAGACTTAGGTGGAACTTTGCGTCGTGGTATTACATATCCAAACTACGAGAAACCCCAGTCAGATTGGTCGGCCTACGGATTTGAACCGGGACCTCCGAAAGCGGGCCACATACGTTACCACCAGAGCCAATCCTCTCGGTAGTTTTCTTTTGCTGCCATAAGAAACTCATCGTAAAATTATGATACGTCTGCTTACTTCAGAACACTTTTAGTGAACGAAAGTGTTTCATCATTAACAGAATCTGATAGACTCCTAGTCTTTTGTTGTCTTAGTCACGAAGTACATTGCTTGGAATTAAATACCTGCATCTTTTATCTTACGTCTATACACATCTTCTGTGGAGCAATAAAAACTGTTTTCTATTCCAGGCATTCTAAAGGAAGGTCAAAGTCACCTTCACAAATGTATTTTTTTATGACTCCAACATGTCCAAAGGTCTTGTAAATCAGTTTTTAGTATTTTAGTCAATTGGAAATTGAAATTCGGAACTGACCTAATATTCGATGTCCGTCTGCAAGAACGGGGTTTTTTAATGTTTTTTTTAGAATTACTAAAATCAGTTGAGAAGTTTTTGACATTACTTTACTACCCAGGGTATCATTCACATTTGTGAAGACAAATGATGGCGTGTAGCTACTGTAGTTTTTTTTTAATTGTTTCATTAACCTCTTCGGTCACATCAGTGGCTGTGACATGAGAAATAACTGATTGCGTTATTGCTCGCTGAACTGTAGGGTTACTTCACGTTGAGTTCATCAGTTTTTTTACTCCCAGTGAGGGATAGGGAATCCAGGCGGGAATCGAACCGAGACGTCTGGGTTGAGAAGATAGAGCGCTAACCACGCGACCACAGAGGTAGTCTGAAATACTGTTGTTAAACCGCTGAATGACTTTCAATAGGATCTAAACTTGCGGGCCCTTGCACAGATCTTGTATTTACACCTCATGTTTGAATCCAGTTCCCTTCCCCGGTAAACTTGCAGCCACATCGATTTAAAATCTAAGGAGGGGAGGATGGCAGGTTGGCTACAGGGGCAAGTTGGCTCATGCCTCTTTAGTCAACAGACTGCAACCAAATGCAGACATACTGTTCCTTGTCTCCAAATACACGTCCCAAGGAAATGACAATCTTTTGTGTCAAGTTGTAGTGGAAGGAAATCATAAAGTTGTTTTTCCCGCGAGGTTAGTAAAGATTCACTTCAGGGGGAATTTGTTTTCCTGGGTACATATCAGATATTAAATGGCTTCTAAAAATTTTGTTTGAAAGTGCTTTTAAATGAATTTATTCCTTGGTATTTTAAGTATTTTAATTCCTTATTCTTGATCGTTATATCGAGCTTCCATTAAAACAAGTAGACCAGGGGCAAGTTGGCACAGTGACAGCAACAGGCAGTTTGTATGTTTAAATTCTTTTTCGGACATTTCCGATTAATTTGTGTAAAGTGTTACATTTTATTATTGCCATTTAAGTACTTAATTAACTTTGGACGTTATATCATACTTTAAGAACCTGTTGATGTGTTTTAAAAGCGTTACTTTGTGTTAGGTGTTTTTACTATGATGAATCTGTAATTATATATCTGAAGTGTTCTTAAAAACTTGACCATGATATTTGTTTTTAATAAATTATTTAAAACGCACATTTTCCATTTAAGTAACGTGTAGCCAATTTACCCCACTGCCTGTACCAACCTGCCTCCTAGGTGTGGCAATTGACTCACTGCACAATGGTTTGACAAATTTTAAAAATTTACTTTAAGTGGCCCTAAAATAATTACGCAATTATTAATAGATACTGCTAAAGAAATTTATAGAACAGTACCATGTCTGGATTAGCTGAAATGTTGCTGTAATAAAAATAAAAAATTAAAGTTAAAATTAGTGCCAACTTGCCCCCTCCTCTCTCCCCTACTATAGATAATTGCCATTACCAATATTTGAATTGGACAGCGTGATCAATATATTTTTGATTCGCTTTTCTGATGTATAATACGCCATATAATATGTAACTCTCAATATTTTTATTTGGTTTTCCTAACATACTTCAAGAAAGTTACTTTTTTTCGACGATAGTGTTCTTTTATACACTCCCCGCTCATGCTATCATGCGTAGGAAATTGAAATTCCTGCACTACATGCCTTTTGTACTTTTACCGCAGTCGTTAATAAAATATGTTTAATCCTAACTATTGATGCGTATATTGTTGCCACATGCAACATGGTAGATAATTGAATTTTACCGTAGAAATCCTACCTTCTTTACTTCCGGTTATTTGTGAATATTTACTTACGCTTCAATTCAAGCAGCATTTAAATTTGCATAACTCTTTCGGCGCAAGCAGTCGTGTCACCTGCAGTTTTTCACTGGCTGATCAACACTATCAGGCGTGACTAATCGATAAACAGTTTGCAGAAACTAACACATTAGACCTTGATACTGCTTTTGAAAAAGCTTTATCTGAAAAAGCTTTAATTTTATTTTCGTGCAAGCATTTTTATCATTCACTATCGTTGAAAAAATAGTATGCAATACACATGCGTCGAGTGCTCTGCAGAAACTCGGAAGTGAAAATATTAGACGAAGTCAAATTAAATCGAGTTTTATTTATGGACGATCCCTAACTACTATGGTTCTTAGCGTCCCATTCCATATTGTGCGTGAAATATCGGAAAATTTGCTCAGAGGTGTCTTTATCAGGCTTGAGGTTCTTTTGCGTGTCGTAAATCTACGACGCGGGACCACCGGCTTTACTTCCCTTCCGAAGGAAGCCATGCTAAGGATTTTTACGTCCGGAAAAATCCATCGCCTTCCGCCGGGTTTGAACCCGCGACTTCGGGAACTAAAGGTACCCCCTAGACCACGGAGGACGACCAGAGGAAATCGAGTGCTCATTCTGCAAAGATCGCTTACCGCACTTGTATCACAATATATATTTACTCCATTTATATTCCACCTTTTAACATCTTAGGTCAGGGACTCTGGGGTAGCGCAGTGGTTTCGTTTCTGGCTGTCGTAATGAAGGTCCGGGGTTCGATTCCCGGCTCTGAGGTGGCGGCCCTACACATGCCTTTACCTCTGACTTCCTCATATGAAGTATCCCCAAGACCCAACGTGGTTGAGAGTCCACGGTAAAGGCTGTAGGTCCTCTCATTCGGATGTCTCCACCTAAGAAGTGTCCCGTCATCGCTTGATGGAATGAGTAACCCCCAAAGGTCATAAGCCATATGGGGAGCGTTAGAAACGTGACGTCTAAGGTCATAGCGGCTTTTGGAGCAATTGCACATAGGCAATGATGTTCATTTGTTAACTATTGCGTTAATCTTCGGAGCTTTTACTTTGGGTTTTCTTTATAATTCATTAAATTTACACACACACACACACACACACACACATTTATAACCTCACTCACACTTCCAGACTGTAGGGAGGATGAGGAATAACCCTGGCTGACGTAAAGTTCTCAACGCTCCAGCCGGGAATCGAACCCGGACCTATGGATTTGGGAGATAGGAACTAACCACCAGGCCACAGAGGCAGTCTCTATAGACTTACATATAATGGTTCACATTACTGTGCAATGGCAGCGCACAAGAAGTCGTTTCGTTACTGCTGAGCCGTGGCTAGTTACGCGATTCTTGGATGAGTTATTTTTTGCTTTCTTTGGGTCATTTCTCGGCTAAACAGCGCGGTAAAGTGGCCTCGTAATTCTTCTCTCCCACCTAGCTTTTAATTTGCGTTATTTATGTTGTGTACATTCAGCTATCACGATATCTACAAATTCCATAATTTTCCCGCTTTCATAGTGGTGGTTGCATGACATGTTAGTTCAGATCAAGAAATATGAATTTTTCTTTCTCTAAAATATATTACCAGACAGCGCCGTCTTTTACTTTTACGATTTCCGAGCAAAATTAGCTGTGAACCGCAACTTTCCTACTAACAAAAATAGTCTCCGTTTACTATCTTAATCTTTCCTCCCCATAAATAATTAGGGAAACAAATGAGGGCTACGATACTTGAGTTTTGGTAGCACGTGTGTGTGTCAGATTTTTACTTTCTCTACTGCGTATAGTAAGTAGGGGAAGTATTGTATTCCACCCAAAAATTCTATACCGGGATTTCACCGGAAATATATGTTTTGAGGCCCCCTGAATCCAAAAAAAGCATTTTTGGAAACATGGCCGTGTGTGTGTGTGTGTCTGTGAACAGCATAACTCAGAAACGAACAGTTGGATAAACACCAAACTTGGTATTTAGGTTCAGTATCTACCAGAGATGCGACACGAAGGTTTTCAAGAAAATCCCCCCACCTCAGATTACCCTTTACATGGAACATTTTCGAAAATTTTTATTTTCTCAGAAACGGCTCTAACGATTTGGATTAAAGTATCAGATGTTTAAGACATTTTTATTGGCAAATAAAATGTATATCTTGAATTTTCTGGGAATGTCTCCAAAAGTATTCTTCATTGTGAACGACTTTTGCATAATGGTAAACCATAAAAGATAAGACAAAATTTTACTACACAAAAAATGTAGATTACACAATTTATGTTCTATACATTTTGTTGTTGAGTGAACCATTTTCGAGATATTGCTGTTATTCCCTTAAATTTCCCAATACTTATACTTTTTCTCAAATGGGAATTCGTTTTTTTTCCCCTGGTAATGCAAAGAGAATGGAATGCGCCACATAGTAACCATCGCTTAAAATATTTGACTATCGGTTAAAGCCTACCAACTCCCCTTGGATCTACAAGAAAATTAGCAATAAGATTAACACCTCGATATCTCGATTAACATGAAGCATATGGAGAACAATCTTTGTAAAAATAGTTTGTACAAGAGTAGAGAAAGTCATGTGAGTGTAACACATCAGATTTTTTCCATTTATATTTCTGATATTATTTCCCCATCCATAGTGACACACAATATTTTAATCTAATACTGTTACGAAAGCGCACGATTAGTTAATCGTGTCCGGGCCACCAAAGCTAATAGGAATTTCTAAACATTAAAGCAGGACAAAAGAAAATAACGTTAAACCGTTAGTGGACTTTACGCAGAATGTCGCAGATAACAAAAAACCCTTCCCCGTCTCTCATAGTCTTTTGGCATTTCCAGACAGCACTCACCAGATCGTGTTTACCTGCCGTCAGTGACCCTTGGCTGCTGCTGTTTACATTCATTGTAACTTTTTTCTCCTTCTTTTCTCTGCACTTTCGTTTCTCTACAATTCCGAGTATCGCAATTTAATTCATAATAAATTTATTTCCTGAATTTTGAAAAATATTTCTTGAAATATTCCGAATGTGGATAGAACATTGTAGTTTTGTTAACAATGTTTAACACACGTTCTTACTATCTACATACGGCACCACAGGCGGTGGACACTGATGATACATAATATGAAATGATGATTGGGAAAGGAAATTTGGGAAGGAAACTTCCAGGCCTAGGTTTCGGGTAATTCCCCGGCATTTGCCAGTTATAAGGACAGAGGAAAAGCTGGAGAAACCCTCAGTCAGGAAGGATGGTCCTTGTGGATTTGGAATAGCGGACCTCCGTTCACGAGTCCATGCCTTAACGACCTCGGCCACCCATATCGGTAAAATATTGTACATAACACTTAACAACAGTAGCTTTAGCAACTCCCGGGTTTTAGAAGACTCCCTCTGGACATGCTTTAACTTGACCCACTCTATTTCTGTAATTAGTTGTCTAATTTACTATAATTAAAATTAATCTAGATAACACTAAACATTTTCTGCTCCTATTTGCCTCGATTTGTTTCGCAAAACGCATCCCTGTTTTTTTATGTTGTTATTTCATAGTATGTTCCAAAATAAAAGTATCTAATTTGTTATTTTCACATGACTGTGCAACGTTCATGCAAGTTTCTCTCTCCGCTTTCATGTTTATATGTTTTCTAACTATTCGTACAAAAGCTTAATTTTCTATCTACTTCATGTTTTGTAGAAATATATTTCGTTCTAGGTACAAGGGGGACACACGAGATTAAAGCCACAGTAATTTTTAGCAAGCACGTCGCGATATATTGATTTTGAAATTACATACCTCGGTATATCATGAGAAACAAAAGAATGGTGACCTATTACATTAAAATATATCATAACGCATTGAAAAATTCAAATATATAGTAATTAATATCTCGGAAAGGTTAATGTCAAAGCACTTTTATTTTGCATAAACGTGCATTTCAACAAGATCTGCATTTTTCCTGTAGTATTTGTTTGTCTGCCCCTTATGGCTTACCAGTTATATAAAATACGAAACAAACCTCACTGGTTTTTTTTTGCAGAAATTCAAGATATATTCATCATACCAATAGCTTAATCAAAATATAGCAATTTTTGAGAAAATAAAAATAAAGAAAAATTTTCCATGTAAAGGCCAGTTTGAAATGAGAAAATTCCTCGCCTGCCATGCTTCGAGTCTGGCTAGTATAAATTTGGTATTTTCCCGAATTTTCATTAAGTTGTTCTCTCTGGATCTCTCTCTCTCTCTCTCTCGCACACACACAAACGCCGGTGCGGACATTTTTTTTAAATATATATACAAAACATGTATTTCCGCTGAACTCTGGATATGAATCTTTGGGTAGAATGCAATTTCCTCTTCCTGCTAAAGTAGCTGCTAAAGCGCAGGTGCCTATAATATGCTGTCTTTGAAATTCCATGCCCTTTCCATTCAATCGTGAGTACAACTGAATGGTGACAATTCAAAACGAAACATTTAAAACAATAAGAAATATCGCGGAAAATTGTTGATGACACAAAAATAAATTATTTTAAATAAATTGAATCTCCTTTTCTTTTGAAGTAAATATTTTTTTTTACTTTTGTCTCTTATAGTTTACCGGTAATACAATCTTTTAAAAATTCATTCCAAATGAAGAATTCGCTGCCATTTTGTAGAACTCAAGATGTTCATTTTATTAGTCATGTAAATATATTATATTTTAATTGAAATCCTTAAAGCAGATTTTTTAGAAAATAAATAATATGAAAAAATACTCCATGTCAAGGATAGTTTAGTGTGCTGAATTGCATCGTTGGATGATACTGAGCTTAAATACGACCTTTTGTTTATCTGCCTTCTGGTTTTTGAGTTCTGCTTTTTACAACACAAACGTATGAACGCGGACCTTTTTCTAAAAATGCATTTCCCTGTTTCACATCATTTCAAAACGTGTATTTCCGGTAAAATCCCAATGTCGAGTTTTTGAGCAAAAATACCATGCTTGCCTCTGAGTTTAGAGGTTGTACGATAACCAATAGAATGCAGAGTAGTAGTAGTAGTTTGGTTTGAGGGCGCACAATTGATGAGCTCATTAGCGCCCTGTTAGAACGCAGAGGTAATCTGTTGAACGTTGCTCCAACTTAAATATATTTTTTACCATAGTATTACCTCTGTTTCCACCAAGAGGAAGTAGAGAGGGAAATAGGTTCTTGTAGTATCTTGTAGAATGTCTATGAAAATAAATAATGGATAGAGAAGGTCGTGGTTGTTACACAGCGGTATATTATTTGGGTTATAATGTCGAATGTCGAATGAATCAAAGGGCAAAATGGCATTAGTGCCTATGTCTTTTTAGTCTCGTGCAGATTTGTCCTAAAGCTGAAATAATTAACTTTTAAGTTCTCTGTACAAGGCCCTAAGCAGATTTACACGTTGGCTATAACATATACATGAGCAAAGTTTCATAAAATGTACCAGTTTTTCTTCTTATTCTACACATGGATTAGGCCTTATGACCTGTTCCAGCCTCATTCATCCCCACGTCGGGTTCCAAAAGATCCCAATCTAGGATTTTTGTAGCATTAACTGCAAGCGTAGTTCAACTTTTCCTGAAATTTTCCATAACATGCATTGAATTTAAAATAAATATCAAGACCTAGATAGTTAAACCTTGCACTTGATTTTATCATCGCTTTGTAATATTATTTTCCCTATAACTTGCTTTTTTTCCATGAAAAGAGAGAAAATGTTGATTAACTTTTTTATTATTTGTTTTCAGATCTCTGCAAGATGTGCAGTCTGCCCATCCTGATGAAGAATCAAGCTGGTTTTATCACCTGGATCGCCAGTAGCAACCAGTGCTTCACAAAATCTTTGTTTATAGTCTTGAAACCTTTGCAACTTGGCATGAAACACTTTAGGACATTGTAAACATTGAGACACTAAGTGCAAAGTGTGTTATTGATTCATAGTATTATGTTATTTAGTTCCTTTTATCTACCACAGAGCGGTCAGATTACGTTTCGACCGGGAGTGCACGGAAGTGCTATGGAGAGTGGTTGAACCTGGCTGGCGAACGTTGCATTCCGATACGTTCTGTTCTTTTTTCTTTCTTTTTTTACAATATGTAAACAATGTTTGGACTTTTAGCAGTTTAGTTGCCGATACGTCTTGATACGTCTACGACGGATTTTTTTTTGGAGAGTATTCCTAAGCTACCCCAATTTCATCCAGTTTTTCTTCCGTTAAGGCCATTCTTTGGGTTATTCTAGCGTTATTTTAACATTTTTATCCCAATCTAAAAACAAGTCACCTGACTATGTCTATTTGGAACTTCAACGCTAAGAAGTTTCTGCAAAAATTGCCTACAGATCTCTCGTGATATATGCGTCGTGCATGAATATCCTCTTTTCTAATGTGCGCTTTTCTGCCCACATTTCATTGCGGTAATAATCCGCATACACAAATGTACCGAAATTACACTGAAAAAAACTGAAATTATATAGAAATATCACTGACAGTAATGTCTACTCTTTGTTAAACAAACCACACGATAGGAACAATCGAACCGAACTAGTTCTTTATAAAGACATACAGTAACATTTACAATTCACTGAGTCAGACCCCGCGTCAGGTATCACTCTCTACCGGCCGAAACATAACCTGAACGCTCTGTACTTTGCATTGCAAAAGTATTATTAATGCAATTTTGAGCATTAAATAATCAATTTTCCTTTTCTATTTCCTTCACTACTGTCTTCATAAAGCTTTGAACAAATGCCCGTTCAAGTTGTTATAACGATTCATTGTTATGGCCTACTTTTAAAAACTAGGACATTTTTCAGTATTTAAATAATGTTTATTATTATTATTATTATTATTATTATAGTTCTTAAAGTACATTTAAAGTTTAGTTTATGCTATTCAAACTCGAGTAAGGTGTTTAATTTATTATTTTTTAACTTAAATATTCTATAGGAGGCTATCTGGAAATCCCTCAAAACAAAGTAAGATAAAAGAAATAGGTTGTTCAAATTCTAAGGGCTTTTTGGATAGCTTTTGTTAAATTCACTGCATTTGTTTCAACAATGGTTCAGGCTAATAGTTCATAAAGATATGCAATTACCTCTTTCCAGTGTACTTTTCATAATTTATCGTAAATCTACGCCTAAAACGCTCTTGGAGCGTGCATTTTATCTGTTTTTGTAATAAAATGTCAAAAACCGATGCAGCGAAGTTACAAATTAATTTATACCAATATAATGGGACCTTCAACATGTATCCTGGATGAACCTGATGCTCGAGTTTTATTTGTTTTGGATATTCCAGAATAATATCATAAAAATTAAATAATGTAACATCTATTTATATAAAAATAATTATAAACACAGACTTGCGTTATAAGCATCCAGTCTAGCGACACTAAGGAAAAAACAATTGAATGTCGCTCGGAAAAATGAGCTAACCATCAATATTTAAAAATAATAAATTACATGCTTCGATCTACTGTAGAAACTGCAATACATCCTCTGTGAATTCAGCTACCTTAAGGAATCTGTGGGGGGAGATATAAAGTTTATTGAAAAGATGCCATTTTGTTATACTAAAATTGGGCTCACAAGGCACTTCAGACAGCAGGCAGCGCAGATGAGGTACTGAGTAGGTGTTTGTATTGCTAGTCCTACGTATACTATTGTCTGTTCAGAGTCTTTTGAGCCAGTGGAGAGAGAAAGGTAAAAGCTGCTGACACGCGGTTAGTTCGGCTTCGCGTGCCTGTTCTTTGTTCTAGCTACTGTGCCGACCGCGCGAATTCCTTATTTCCCCCTCCCACTGGCTCAAAAGACTCTGAACAGATTATAGAATTGGGCGATTTGTTTTATTGCCTTTTGCAAAGATAGACTTTTTTGTGCTCTGATAAAATGATGTAACACCTGTTTTTGCGAACACCCATTCAATTGTGCGTCGAGGTGATAAATATATCATGTTACTTAAATCAGATTCAATAACCGTGATATTTGGTTTAAGACTAATCCAATAAATCTACTCCAAAATAAGTAAATAAGCTGAAGCTCTCGAATATTTACCAAGAAATTAATTTTTTAATTTGCCAATCAAATAACTTGTAGGTTTCATTACTATTGACTTTCATACAGCTTATACTTCCAGCAGACTTTTCTGCAGATTAAAACTCAGGAAGTATAATAGTGAACTGACACATTTGGAATTTGAACTTCAGCGAAGAGAAATAAATAAATCTTGTTGGCTTAAGAAACAATTTTAATGACAATATTTTATTTACACCCATAACAAAAACCGCAGCATAACTAGTCTCCAGTGCGTGAAGTACAGATTTTTCAAATTCAGTGTCTTAAACAGAAATTTTCTCTTTAAACATGCTGTGTATGCCATTCAATTATTTGTGCTCATTCTCACAATATACCTTCATTTCGATTTCGCAAAACTGTTATTGTGAATTTTCGTTAAGGGTTGTAAAGAAAGTCATATATACCACTCGTGGAACGTGGAAAAGTTTTTATATCGTGGAATTTTTATCAAGGGCTCTTCAGCCACCAGTTGCATAAATTACTACAGTGCTTTTCTTTAACACTGTGGCCATCGCACGGCTGCAGGCGCGCCGGCCGCCGCAGTTGGGGTCGCCGCCGAAACGTTATCTCCTGACAATCACCTCATGTTCTCATATTTACACCTACAATTACAATTAAATAAGTACATGGCTAATCAAGAGATGTTTGAAATTTTACCTTTTTCTATCCTCACGTTTCTGGCATCTTCTCAGGAAATTCTCGTTCATACAATTCAATATCCATAAATGAGTGAACTTATCGCCTGTTTTCTTTTAGCTCTTACAATGTATGGGGTTTGTTGCATATACATTATTTTTTACCAGAATTGGATACATTTCTGTAATTGGATTTTGCGAAATAATAGAGTAATTGACCGACACTTAATATTCTTCTCTGACGAAGTATAGTTGCATTTATGTTTCTTCGCAAAATAACATATTGTAGTACGAGAAACCCGATTTTATACACGAGATTCCCTTGCATGGCGCAAAAATTGATATGCACTAAGTGCATACAGAATAACAGTGCCTATAGGTATATTTTGAACAAACAATAAATGCTGAAAGGTACAGGAATAGCTTACTCACATCATTTTTGAACAGCTAACCGGCGTAGAATGATAGTCTGGATTTTTCAACAAGCCTTCGCTACTGCGCCTGCAGCTGATGAGCGATTAAATTTAATTCTGGAAAGCTTTGAAGATGGGGTAATTAGTAAAGAATTATGATCCTCACGATCCCCTAATTTAACTGTATGTAATTTTTAACAATGGGGGAATTTGGAAAATAAGATGCGAATACCAACCTCACACATTGTAATAACTTAATGAAAACACCAGGCTAGAAATTCACTCAATTTCAAATATTGAATTCTCCAGCGTGAATGAAATTTCTTGAAGATGCCAGAAATAATGCGGATAGAGAAGGACAACATTTCCAACATCTCCTATAATAAGATATGTGCTTATTATCATGGTAATTGTAACTGTAAATATGAGAAAGTGAGGCAGTTGCGGGGATATTAAAACTGATTCGACAGGAGTCCCAGCTGCAGCGGCCGGCGCTCGAGTAGCCGTGCGTTGGCCACAATGTAAAGGAAATGCACTGTTTTATTACATTGTACTTAGGTTCATTTTGATAATTCTTATCTGATACTCATGGAAGATTTTCATCTATCAGTTTGTAAACGTCAATAAAATATTAAGTGAGGTAAAGAAAAATGTGCAACGGAAAGACTAAATGCAATTTGAAGAAAACAGTGTGACGTGCTATGTATATTTTTATAAATCAACTAGTTAAGCTTGTACAGTGAAAGTTAAACTTTAAGATTAATTAGAAATGTGTACTTAAATTCTTGAATACTTAATTTTAAATAAAAATGTATTTCATTTCAATAAATTAATTTATTCATCAAGGACATATAGTTTTGTTTTCAATTTTTATATCTATGCACCAAAAATTCCATTACGCTCCCATAATCCTTATCATATATTTTTGAGGTAATATTGATTATTTAAAACTATGACTAACAAGACTTTAAACACTACAAGTCCATCACAATAACAAATCCGAAAGTTGCGAAACTACAAAACAAATTAGAAAAACCAAGGGAAATAATAAATAAACCCGAAACTAATATGCCAAATGACTTAAAATAAACATTATAAATAAGTACCCTACCCAGCTTCTGAAATTTGTTTTTATAATACGAAATTAATCACAACCCGGGGTTAATATCATTCTCCTGGGCTCCGATTTATACAACTGAATTAATTTCTTTTGGCAAACGTTTGGTTTGCTTGTTGGCAACAAGAAATATGTTTTCTGGGAGGTCCACGGTTAGCGAGGCTCCTACAGACGGTAATAAACAGCTGTAAACGATACCGATGTTTAGGCAGAGGTCATTGATTTATATTTCTTTGCTCATTTGCCAATCTCATCAGAATTTCGCCTTTACATCAATGTCCAATACTATCTGACTCAGCAGTTATTCAAATTCTGGTGCACGGGTTACACATATTGCAACAAATGAGAACACCAGTTACTGCCAAACACACTTTATTTATCACTAACTGATATACCGGACGTTGTACAGGTAGCTTTTTAAACTGGAATGCCGATATAATTATCTAATTCCATTTACCTTCCTTCCCGTTCTATATGAAACACACTTAAACAAAGAGTTGATTAAAACTCTCAAGAACTATAAACAACAAAATAAAAATACTGAGAAAACACTATGCAAAATACTGTTCAACAGTCACAAATACTACAGTTTGTAATGATGATTTCTCGTAAATACAGCTGAGCGACTTCAACGTTGTCACATTCAGGTTGGCCTCGTCGCTAATAGTAACCGCTAATTAAATAACCTTGGAATTAATTGTTCTTTCACACAAGCCGTGTGTTGGACAAGGTTGGAAAGGTAGAATCAGATGACTGAAAAATTCAATGCCATCGCCGACATTTGAACCACGGATCTCCAAGTTTCCGTCCGGTTGCTCTAACCACTGAGCTACCATTCCGGTACGACATTAAATTCCCCAACTGCTTCGCATTTTTCCGGTAAACCTCAGGGGGATCTAAAATTGTATTGAGATGACATAGCCCAATGGCGACTTACAATGCTGTAAGTACTTTAAGTCCCGGGCTTCATAGCTTCGACCACTATTAGGTCAATTAATTCCATTAATTTCATCCATTAATTGTACCTTTTCAATATAACCTTGCTTATTCTCAGTAACCAACATGTATAATAGTAGATTATGATACAAGGAGTAAAAGTAAGATTTTATTTTGCGAGTAGGAATGTTTGCAAAAAGAAGGCGGTGGACCGAGTTTCGCAACCCTACGAGCAAAATAAAACCATTAACATGTGTGGTATATACATTTTTTTAGACAGCGCTCGAATTTGTAAAATATTAATAATATTATATTAATTCTTGAAACTAACAGATAGGACGTTTAGAACGCGTTCTTGAAACAAGAGAAATTACGTTAAAAAGGGAATGTCAATGTTTTGATGTTTTGTTGATTCGTTAGCAGTCATTTTCAGTGAAATTATTGTCAACATGTTTTGCCTTACACCAGGCAATGAAGCGATTAAATGCCATGTCATATTGCTTTCTGGACTTTTTGGGTAAGTACTTCTAGTGTTATTGTTTCTGCTACTTTTGTAATTTCACTTCCATTTCAGTTTCATCAGAATTCATAATTTCTGTCATTTAATCTTTATGTAGGTTAGATAAAAGAATAGCGTTTTAGATAAAAGAAAGCTGCCAATATAAAGCATAGGTTAACCGTACAACCAAATGCGATAAATTGAAGTATGACGATTTGCATTGTGAACAGATAATGCCAGCGCCATGAAAAATTAATCATGTAAACGGACATAATGAAAAGTAAAACCTAATCAAACCAAGTCGAGTTATTAAACATGTGTAAATACAAAGGGTAATTACCATGTGATTGGCTTGAAACCAAAGTTGTTCACATTGAAAATTATCGCACTAGTACAATAATCTAAAGCGTTTAGCTCGTGTGCTCTGTGTTAAAAGTTCTACTTTTAGGCCATGCTGTCTAAAAAAAAAATCTGATGTGTTACACTTACATGACTTTCTCTACTCTTGTACAAACTATTTTTACAAACGCTTATTCTCCATATGCTTCATGTTAATCGAGATATCGAGATGTTAATCTTATTGCTAATTGGTAGGCTTTAAGCGATAGTCAAATATTTTAAGAGCTAGTTGCTATGTGGAGTATTCCATTCTCTTTGCATTACCAGGACAAACAAAAAAATGAACAACGAATTCCCATTTGAGAAAAAGTATAAGTATTGGAAAATTTAAGGGAATAACAAGCAATATCTCGAAAATGGTTCACTCAAAAAAATGTATGTGACACAAATTGTGTATTTTAACGCGATCTACATTTTTTGTGTAGTAAACTTTTGTCTATCTCTTATGGTTTACTAGTTATGCAAAAGTCCTTCACAATGAAGAATACTTTCGGAGACATTTCCAGAAAATTCGAGATATACATTTCATTTATCATAAAAATATCTTACACATATGCTATTTTAATCAAAATCTTTAGAGCCATTTTGAGAAAATTAAAATTTTCAAAAAATGTTCCATGTAAAGGGTAATCTGGGGTGGGGGATTTTCTTGAAAACCTTCGTGTCGCATCTCTGGAAGATACTGAGCCTAAATACCCAGTTTGGTGTTTATCCAACTGTTCGTTTCTGAGTTATGCTGTTCACAGACACACAGGCAGACACACACGAACATGTTTCAAAAAATGTTTTTTCTTTTTGGATTCAGGGGGTCTCAAAACATATTTTCCGGTGAAATCTCGGTATCGAATTTTTGGGTGGAATGCAATACTTCCCCTACTTACTCTACGAAAGTAGAAAACTATTAAGTAAACACAAGAAAGAAAAAACAAAGGAAATGCCGAAAATTAACATTCTAACACAACTAATATAACACAGTTCGAAATTTTGTTAACTTTCCAACCAAACGAGTACCGCTTTATATTTGTGCAGGTAGCGTTTCTGTCGTAATTATTTATTTGGCTGTGTTATAAATTATGATCGATTTCAGAGAGGAGATCAACGAATAATATATGAACTCGCCGTTCCTTTGTTTTTTTTTGCGAGGCCGTGCAAATGAAGTAATTATAATGTTGGCAACGTTTTCAAGCTACTACACGTGGTCTTGTGAGGTTTTGTAGCCATTGCATAAAATTAAATAATTAATCCTATGAAATGGAGCGGAATTTTGAATTCTAAGTTGGACAGCAATGTTTGCCTTGTGTTAGATTAGATTAGATTAGATTAGATTGGATTGTATTGTATTCTGTGGGTTCACTAGCAGCCATAGAGGCTTGTGAACATAAAACATGTCAAGGAAATCTACAAAAATTACATATAAACATAAATATTATACAGAATATAGAACGTTTAAAATAAGATAAGGACATACCATATGCGTGTTAAGGAAATGTACAATATAGTTACATGTATACATATTACATAAAATACAGAACATTTAAAATAAAATAAAGACATATTATACACAAAATGAAACAAATGTTAAAAGCTGTTAAAGGTTATCAGTGTCAAGTTTGGACGAAATCGGTGCTACAGTGTAGAAACCTATAAGGAACATACACTGACTTTTATATATTAAGATCAGGTACTCAGCGTAGCACAAACCTTACACTTTAGACCCTGTTGACACACTCGAAACAGAACACAATTGATCCGTCGAATCGAATCACAACTGACCTGCACTCAGCACTGTCCACTTTTCACTTCGTAATTTCTTAGCTAACTGAATTGTCCAACCGGCGCTTTGAGCAGTAAAGACTGCGGGAAGCGGCACCTAGTGGGTTCATTGCACAGCTATTATTCTGAACGCCGGTCGAGGACCCCACCCAGGTGTCGGGCCAGGATATCTTGCCGGCGGCCCACAGGTAGCTTCGCTATTAAAGGATTCTAATACAGTAAACTTTTATTTACACACCCTGGTAACTTCAATTTTTCTTTCTTTCTTCTGCGCTGCTTTATACCTTATTTGCATAATGCATTCTCACTGACATTTCCTGAAATAACGACTATTTGAAAATAGTTTTTTTCTCTTTTTGAGCACCCTATATTTTTATTCCCATTTTTTCAGCAAATTTGAATCTGCGGTGCAGCATACTCAGTTAAGTAACTCCTATTTACTTCACTGGTGGACATAAACTTTTAAATACTTTTCAAAATGCATAATTAAAATGTCTTAAAACCTGACGCTATAAAAAACTATTATGGTTGTAAACAGTTATGAAAAATCTAGTCTTGATACAGGACATGTACTTACATATCATAATGGTTTGAAAATGTTAGCTCTAAACTGTAGGTGCAGAAACAGAAGTTTCTTTATGGAATAAAAAGAAATATTTTCCTACGATGTAATTTCAGTCCTTGTCCCTGTATTATACTGTTATGGGTTGGAGGTCATAAAAATAATGCTGTTAAGACAAATTGCAAACCGCCTGTTTGACACGACAGGTGCCTTTTGTATATATGTGTATTTCAGAATTTTAAGAAAAAATGCCTGTATACCGATCTACAACACCTACAGAGGTAACCCTGAAAGTAGGATATATAGGAGAGAGCTGGCGCAGTTTTTTGCGTTTATATGGGAAAGGATAGGGAAAACGAGGCTAGATGCGACGGTTCAAGGAGGAAAATGCGTTTATATGGGAGAGATAGGGAATACGAGGACTGACGCTAGGCTAGACAGTGGTAGGAGGGGGAGTGCGCTTTATATGAGACAGATAGGGAATACGTGGAGAGGTGCTAGGCTAGACAGAGGCTGAGTAATGTATGGTTTATATGAGCGGTATAGGAAAACGATGAGAGGTGTTAGACTAGACAGGGCTTGAAACGTAGTGCATGGTTTATATGAGAGATATAGGAAAACGATGAGAGGTGTTAGACTAGACAGGGCTTGAAACGTAGTGCATGGTTTATATGAGAGATATAGGAAAACGAGGAAAGGTGTTAGGCTAGACAGAAGTCGAGGAGTAGAGTATGGTTTATATGAGAAGTATAGGAAACCGAGGAGAGGTATTAGGTTAGGAGAATTGAGTTTGTGTTTATAAGGAGAGACGAGAAAACGGAGAGAGATCCTATGCTAGGATAGACAGGTGTTAAAGTTAGGTTAGATAGGAAACCAAGGAGTGATACTCAGCTAGAGGGGGGGCAGGAGGGAATGAGCTTTTGAGAGGTAGGGGATACGGGGAGTGGTGTTAGACTAGACAGGGCTTGAAACGTAGGGCATGGTTTATATGTATGAGAAGTATAGGAACAGGAAGAGGGGTGCTAGGCTAGACAGAGGTTGAGGAGTAGAGTATAGTTTATATGAGAGGTATAGGAAAACGAGGAGAGGAGTTAAGACTAGACAGAGGTCGAGGAGCAGAGTATGGTTTATGTGAGAGTCATAGGTAAACGAGAGAGGCGTTAGGCTAGACAGAGCTAGAGGAGTAGAGTATGGTTTATATGAGAGGTATAGGAACAGGAGGAGAGGTGTTCGGCTAGACAGGTAATGTAGCAGTAGGAATATGGACTTATATACAGGAGAGATAGGGAATAGGAGGTGCTAGACTTGAAAGCGACTTTAGACGTGAACTTAGTGGAAAACTGTTTCATGTCAATGTTCTAGACATGCCCATCACGTAACCTATTCAGGGAAAAGGTGACTCGTTCAGGGGAAAAGGTGACTGCTCATGGAAAAAGGAGGCCCACAAAGGGAAAAAGTTGACTAGCAAAGGGAAAAACGTGACCAGCAAAGGGAAAAAGGCGACCAGCAAAGGGAAAAAGGTGACCAGCAAAGGGAAAAAGGTGACCAGCAAAGGGAAAAAGGCGACATGCAACGGGAAAAAGGTGACCAGTAAAGGGAAAAATGTAGCCAGCAAAGGGAAAAAGGTGACCACCAAAGGGAAAAAGGTGAGCCATAAAGGGAAAAACGTGACCTGCAACGGGAAAAGCTAACCCACTCATAATAACAGGTAAGTAATTCAGCTAGTATTGCAAGAGGTTGACTGCATCATAGCAGTGTATGATTTCACAGGTAATTCAGCTAGTATCGCATGTATTTAGGCTAATTCATCCAGTAACACAGAATAGATTCCAGAGGCTAACTGCATCATGGCTCTGCATAATTTCACAGGTAATTCAGCTAGTATCGTAGGTATTTAGGCTAATTCAGCTAGTATCACAAGAGGATAGATTCTAGGGTTGGGTATAGCTTAGTGTCGTATTTCACAGGTAATTCAGAGAGTATCGTAGGTATTTAGGTTAATTCAAGTATCACAGACGTTTAGAGTAATTCAGCTAGCATTACAGGAGGGTAGGTTCCAGGGGTTGGTTATAACATAGCTTCGTATTTCACAGATAGTTCGGGTAATATCGTAAGTATTTGAGGTAATCGACATAGCTTATATCTCCTGAATGAAAAGAGATAGAACAATGGGATAAAAACTAATCAATTCTTTGGAATGCGCCGCGTCATTAGGACATTGTTCCAAGTTGACCGGGATGCCTGGGTTCGAATCCTAGGAGTGATTACAAATTTATCTTCTAATAACTCAGAGACTAATTAAGATAAAGACGTCGAATAAACTTCATTAGATTAATGTCATTAGGTAGGTTCTTTTCAATGTATATCTTGGTACCTGGTGTCCTGGGTTCGATCCTTAATTTTTAAATATCCATTATCTCGGAAACTAAGAAAGCTAGAGGAATGGACCAAAGCATGTTTGATAGCTGTTATAATGTGTAATTAATATTGTATATAATTTTTAATCAGTTGTCTCTAGTTCGAATCCCGATTTTTTAATGACTTCCTTAATTTTTCTCTATACTCTAGAATATATCACTTACATTGATGCTGTAACTACATACAGCTCTTTTAAACATATCAAACTAACATTGTAAATAATTTTGTTTCTGGTGTTCTGGATTCGAATACTGATAAAATGTAATTTAATTATAAATTTAATAACTCCTAAACTAATTACAATAAAGACACCAAATAAACTTTATTGCATTTATGTTATTAGGTAGTATCTTGTAGATGTGTAATTAGATACCTGACGTCCTGGGGTCGATCCTTAATTTTGAAATTTTCATTATCTCGAAAACTAAGTGAGGTAGAGGAGTGCACCAAAGCATGATTGATAGGTTCTGTACTGGGTGATTAATTCTGTATATAATTGTCAATCAGTTGTGCTTGGTTCGATTCCCCATCTTTTAATGACTTCCTTAATTTTCCTCTGTACACTAGAATATATCACTTAGATCGAAGATGTAACTGCATACAGCTTTGTTTAACATGTCAGACTAATATTATAAATTATTTTGTTCCTGGTGTTCTGGGTTCGAATACCGATTCAATGAAATTTACTTGCAAAAATTTAATAACTGGTAATTTAATTTAGATATACATGTCAAGGTAAACGTAAACAGAGTATCTAGTCCTTAAATATCGTTATCATGACAAATATTACTTTAAAGTACTCAGATCGAATCCCGAAGGGGTGATTTCATATATCTTCAAGCTTATGAATCATATCAGGTTCGAGTAAAGATTAAATGCTTGATGCTGATATTGGGGAGCTAAAATACATTTATTAAAAGTATTACCCGGTTCGATTTAGAAGCTTAGAATCTGTGTAACTATGAAAAAATTGCTTTTCTCGTGATTGTAGTTAAATGTAATGGCCTTTCTGTGAGAAGATGGAAAGGAAGAATTGAAAAGGGAATGAAAACATGAGATAATTAAGTAAATAAGGGGGACATCTTTTCCTTACCTTTTAAGCTTTTACTTTAAGTATTGTGATAATACAGCTGGAATTAACCTTGATACAATAGGTGGTGATGGTGGTGGTAGGCTTTGAATTTGAAATATATGTCTGAATGAGCGTGGGAGAATGCTTCTCTTGCTGGTGTGACAGCATAAGCAGGTAGTTATTAGACGAGTTTAAACGTGTTTGATGCTGTCAGACATTCTGTCTCTGGGTGTGACGTCATAAACATCCTGTCTCTAGACTTGAGGTTATATGGCTGGGGGGGGGTTAATACACGTTGAGCGATCATATACATCTGGTTATGAAACGAGTTTATGATTGATCTAAAAGGTTCGTGCTCCCTCTATAAACATGGTGATCTAGGGCATTGGACTTCATTGTGCTAATTAGTCTTGAGGTGTTAACATCGTGTTCTCTCCAAGAATAATCAGCTTTCTAAAGTGGTATCAAGGTGAAGAGGTCTACATTTCATTGATCAGTGATTAATACGTTATTACATCAAGAATAAAGATGAATAACTCAGCGTATAAGGATATTATTCCAAGCGCTACTGGATATGCATGCGAAAAATGTGGGAAGAAGTTCCTCCGAGGTTATGACAAGAGAAGACACGAGATGAGCTGCAAGAAGCTCTTCAAATGTAAACATTGTAATGTAACCTTCAAAGATGGTTATAAGGGGCAGCGTCACGAAGATATATGTGAAATAAGCAGCCCTCAGAAGAAAAGAAGATTGGAGCCAACTAAACATCAGTTGCTGTCAACAACGGAGGACTGTGATATGAAAGAATACGAAACTTCATTCGAAGGACGATTGAAATCGTATTTTATACGATGCGAGTCACCTAAGGACCTGAATATGTATCTGCAAGAGGCAAAACAACGGATAATCCAGGCTGTGCATAAAGAGCTTAGCATTCATAAGAGTGTAAAAATTAATCTGCTGGCTGAGTGTCGATTTGTTAACAGTATTGGTGAAACCTGTGACAAAACATTTAAAACACGGAATCAAGCTGTTTTCCTGGAAACTGATCTGGAGTCAGCGATGGAAGTGAAATTCAAGAAATTGGTGACTGAAATGGAGGAGTCTCAGCTTAAGGGTAGCAGCTGGGCTTTGCTTGCTGTGGAAGGAGTTCGACTTCGTATCAACAAGTATATTCCGTTGCGAGGAAGTAGCTACATACCACTACCGTCAGCTGTTGAAGCAAGGAAAGCATGTATAAACATTCAGAACTTTTCCGACGAGAAATGTTTCATGTACTCTATATTAGCTAAATTCATAGGGAAGGATGCACAGCGTGTGAACAAATACAAACAACTTCAAGATAAGTACGACTTCAGCTGTGTTTCCTATCCTACTCCACTTTCTCAAATACCAAAATTTGAGAAGTTTAACAAGATATCTATTAACGTTTTCGGGCTGGATGAGAAGCATGAAGTGTATCCGATAAAGGTTGTTGATATTGAACTACCTGAACATCGGGACCTGCTACTATTGAATGATAGTAGTGGAAAACATCACTACGTATATATAAAGAATTTTGAGAAACTCGTTCGACGCCAGAAAACTAGCCATAATGGACGGGTTTATACTTGTAAGCGCTGCTTTACACATTTTGATGATCGATATGGACTAAGTGGACAGGAAATACTGCAAGAACATGTAGCCGTCTGTATTCAACATGGTGTAGCGAGGGTAGTTATGCCTACCAAGGAGAAATCAATTGTTCAGTTTAAAAATGTTGAGAGGATGCTGAAAGTACCTTATGCCATCTATGCTGATTTTGAGAGTATTCTCACTCCATGCCATACGTGTATACCCAATCCTGAAACTTCCTATACAACCCCTTATCAAGAGCACACACCAATGAGCTTCTGCGTTTACGTGAAGCCTACATCCAGTGTTGAACATCTCGAAACTGGTCTTCCTAAGCAACCCTATGTGTATCGTGGTGCTGATGCTGCTCAGAAGTTTATGCTGTACCTGACATCTCTTGCAAAAATGATTGATGACATATACAAATCTACTAAGCCTCTGAAACTTACGGAACAACAGCAAAAGGATTTTGAGTCTTCTACGGCATGCTACTTGTGTGCAAAAGGCTTTACAGGAGAAAACTACAAAGTACGCGACCATGATCACATCAGCGGTGAATATCGTGGAAGTCTTCATAATGAATGTAATTTAGCCTGTAAAACACCTAAATATATACCAGTCTTCATGCATAACCTTAGCAGATATGACTCTCATTTCATTGTTAAGGAGCTGGGTTGTACAAGTGAACGTGTGGAGGTAATTCCTAACTCTGAAGAAAGCTATATCTCATTCACCAAGTATGTAGGAGATATAAAGCTTCGATTTGTGGATAGCTTCCGATTCCTCAGTACAAGCTTGGATAAGTTAGTAAAAAATCTAACCTCGTATCCTGAAACGCTAAAGTACTTTGGAGAAGACAAATTGAAGTTGATGACCCGTAAGGGTGTATTTCCCTATGATTTTGTTACGTCATGGGATGTCCTGAACGAGACCTGCTTGCCTCCTAAGGACTACTTCTACAATAGATTAAATGAAGAAGAAATTACTGATACTGACTACGATCATGCTAGAAATGTATGGGAGCTGTTTAATGTGAGAAATCTGGGAGAGTACAGCGATATCTACTTAACTTCGGATGTACTTCTCCTAGCTGATGTCTTTGAGACGTTCAGAGAGCAAACCCTTAAAACACACAAAGTTGATCCTGCCCATTATTTTACCTCTCCAGGTCTTACATGGGACGCCATGTTACTGTATACTGGAATTAAGCTGGAGCTGTTACAAGATTATGATCAACTACTCATGGTGGAATCAGGTATAAGAGGAGGTTTATGCCAAGTTTCCCATCGGTATGCTGAGGCTAATAACACTTATATGGATAAGTTTGATCCGTCGAGACCAACCCAATTTATCACATACGAGGACGCTAATAACCAATATGGGTGGGCAATGTGTCACGCCCTTCCTTTTGGTGGATTTCAGTGGGTGTCACCTGAAGAAATCAACTTAGAAACACTACAAGAAGATGATCCTCATGGGTACATATTAGAAGTCGACATCGAGTATCCTGCTGAACTTCACGATCTACACAACGATCTACCTTTCCTGCCAGAGTGTATGAAACCATTGGAATCATCTACAAAGAAACTGATACCTCATCTTGGACCTCGAAAGAAGTATGTAGTGCATTACATGGCTTTGAAGCAAGCTCTTAGTCATGGACTACTACTAACAAAAATCTATCGTGTGCTACAATTCCGACAGTCTCAGTGGTTGAAACCTTATGTGGAATTTAACAACAGGCTACGACAACAAGCTGCAAATGATTTCGAGAAGGATCTCTACAAGCTCTTTAACAACGCTATGTTTGGAAAAACTATGGAGAACCTGCGTAACCGTATGGATATACGACTGGTGACCAATGAAAAAACTCTAGAGAAGCTGATCGCCAAGCCTACGTTTATCGACAGGACGATATATGCTGATAATCTAGCTGCTGTACATATGGCCTCTCGTCAGATTGTATTCAACAAGTCTATATACATTGGTATGAGTGTGTTGGACATCTCCAAGACATTAATGTATAACTATCATTACGACGTTTTGTTGCCTTATTATGGAGCTGAAAATCTGAAGCTTATGTATATGGACACTGATTCGTTCATTCATCGTGTAACAACTGAAGATGTGTACCAGGATAAGCTACGTTTTCTTGAGCATCTCGATACAGCTGATTACCCTGTCAACCATATATGTTACTCTACTCAGAACAAGAAGGTATTGGGAAAATTTAAAGATGAGGCTAATAGCAAAATCATCCTACGCTTTGTTGGACTACGTCCTAAGATGTATGCCTTAGATATTCAAGGGTCAATGATAAAAAAGATTAAAGGTATAAAACGTAGCGCTATTAAGCAGTACATTTCGTTTGACAGCTATACAGACTGTCTTAAAACCAGTGAAATCATCAGAACACCTATGAATCTGATCCTATCACGAAAGCATGCTCTTGCTACAGTGCAAGTGAATAAAATTGCATTGACTCCGTTTGATGATAAAAGAATTATTGCTGAGGACGGGATAACGACATATGCGTATGGACATTACGCCATTACAAACAGTGCTTAAAAGAATGTAAGTTAAAGATAAAGATTTTCTCGTGAGTCTACAATCTTAAAAAAGAAAGTTATCTGTGTGCTGTATATGCTGATAGCTGACGCCTGATGAAGAAAGAAGAAGATGGAAGGGAAGGTGGTAACCCTGCCATTAGGAGCAATCCTAGTGCTAGTCTCAAGCCTAGATAAAAGGGGAGAGACATCTACAACGAACTAAAATAAAGGTATGTTGACGTAAAGCTTTTCAATTTGTGAACCAATATGCAGTTTATCCCTCTCCGCATCGTACAATAACTGTTTAACATATAATAAGTTTGTAAGATTTAGAAAAAAAGTATATAAATTGTTGTAACGATGGATGCGAAATGTTTATAATCTAATTACTCTCTATATTACCATGAGTACCTGTGATACTAGTTGAATTGCCTGTTAAAATGACTTAAATACCTGTGATACTACTCGAATCAAGTGAAATTATATTAACTAGCTCAGATACGAATTCCTGCTCTAAATTAGTACGAGCACCTGTAATACTATCAGAATTATCTGTTAAAATGACTCAAATACCATTGATACAACCTGAATCACCTGCATTTACCTTAAATAGCTGTGATACAAATCTCTGATCGAAATTATCAATAATACCTGTGAAGCTATGTCGATTACCTCAAATACTTACGATATTACCCGAACTATCTGTGAAATACGAAGCTATGTTATAACCAACCCCTGGAACCTACCCTCCTGTAATGCTAGCTGAATTACTCTAAACGTCTGTGATACTTGAATTAACCTAAATACCTACGATACTCTCTGAATTACCTGTGAAATACGAAACTATACTATACCCAACCCTGGAATCTAGCCTCCTGTGATACTAGCTGAATTAGCCTAAATACCTACGATACTAGCTGAATTACCTGTGAAATCATGCATAGCTATGATGCATTTAGCCTCTGGAATCTAGTCTCCTGTGATACTAGATGAATTAGCCTAAATACCTACGATACTAACTGAATTTCCTGTGAAAATGACTTAAATACCTGTGATACTACCCGAATCATGTGAAATTACGTTAACTAGCTCTGATACGAATTCCTGCTCTAAATTAGCACGAGCACCTGTGATACTATCTGGTTTGCCTTAGATACCAATGATACTAGATGAATTACCTGTTAAAATGGCTCAAATACCATTGATACAACCTGAATCACCTGCATTTACCTTAAATAGCTGTGATACAAATCTCTGATCGAAATTATCAATAATACCTGTGAAGCTATGTCGATTACCTCAAATACTTACGATATTACCCGAACTATCTGTGAAATACGAAGCTATGTTATAACCAACCCCTGGAACCTACCCTCCTGTAATGCTAGCTGAATTACTCTAAACGTCTGTGTTACTTGAATTAACCTAAATACCTACGATACTCTCTGAATTACCTGTGAAATACGACACTAAGCTATACCCAACCCTAGAATCTATCCTCTTGTGATACTAGCTGAATTAGCCTAAATACCTACGATACTAGCTGAATTACCTGTGAAATTATGCAGAGCCATGATGCAGTTAGCCTCTGGAATCTATTCTGTGTTACTGGATGAATTAGCCTAAATACATGCGATACTAGCTGAATTACCTGTGAAATCATACACTGCTATGATGCAGTCAACCTCTTGCAATACTAGCTGAATTACTTACCTGTTATTATGAGTGGGTTAGCTTTTCCCGTTGCAGGTCACGTTTTTCCCTTTATGGCTCACCTTTTTCCCTTTGGTGGTCACCTTTTTCCCTTTGCTGGCTACATTTTTCCCTTTACTGGTCACCTTTTTCCCGTTGCATGTCGCCTTTTTCCCTTTGCTGGTCACCTTTTTCCCTTTGCTGATCACATTTTTCCCTTTGCTGGTCGCCTTTTTCCCTTTGCTGGTCACGTTTTTCCCTTTGCTAGTCAACTTTTTCCCTTTGTGGGCCTCCTTTTTCCATGAGCAGTCACCTTTTCCCCTGAACGAGTCACCTTTTCCCTGAATAGGTTACGTGATGGGCATGTCTAGAACATTGACATGAAACAGTTTTCCACTAAGTTCACGTCTAAAGTCGCTTTCAAGTCTAGCACCTCCTATTCCCTATCTCTCCTGTATATAAGTCCATATTCCTACTGCTACATTACCTGTCTAGCCGAACACCTCTCCTCCTGTTCCTATACCTCTCATATAAACCATACTCTACTCCTCTAGCTCTGTCTAGCCTAACGCCTCTCTCGTTTACCTATGACTCTCACATAAACCATACTCTGCTCCTCGACCTCTGTCTAGTCTTAACTCCTCTCCTCGTTTTCCTATACCTCTCATATAAACTATACTCTACTCCTCAACCTCTGTCTAGCCTAGCACCCCTCTTCCTGTTCCTATACTTCTCATACATATAAACCATGCCCTACGTTTCAAACCCTGTCTAGTCTAACACCACTCCCCGTATCCCCTACCTCTCAAAAGCTCATTCCCTCCTGCCCCCCCTCTAGCTGAGTATCACTCCTTGGTTTCCTATCTAACCTAACTTTAACACCTGTCTATCCTAGCATAGGATCTCTCTCCGTTTTCTCGTCTCTCCTTATAAACACAAACTCAATTCTCCTAACCTAATACCTCTCCTCGGTTTCCTATACTTCTCATATAAACCATACTCTACTCCTCGACTTCTGTCTAGCCTAACACCTTTCCTCGTTTTCCTATATCTCTCATATAAACCATGCACTACGTTTCAAGCCCTGTCTAGTGTAACACCTCTCATCGTTTTCCTATACCGCTCATATAAACCATACATTACTCAGCCTCTGTCTAGCCTAGCACCTCTAAGGTTATCTAAGGATTCCACTATTTTATGAAACAGATCCATATGTAATATTACATGTTGTTGACATACTCACAATTTACGAGCGAGATGGCTCCGCGGTAACGTGTGAGGTGCGCATTCTGGAGGTCAGGGGTTCGATTCCCGGTGGCCGCCCACTTTGTCCATGGGTTTTTCGTGTTTTACCCTAACAAAGGCGAATGCTGGATTTCCTCTCCCCCATTTCCTCTCATTTCATTTCCCTTTTAGGTTGACTACTCCGGGGTTGTGGTTCGGTCGAGTCGGGCAGATGGCGCAGAGGCTTGCGATCTGGGCGTTCTTCTCGGCCCTGCTAGAGGAAAGCCTGTCGAGCCTCCACTGCTGGGTCGTGTTTCCCTGGTCCCACTAGAGGGAGCCTCCGGGTGGTCAAGCCTGGAACTGTTAAGGAACTCTGCACGTCTCTGTCGACTTGCACCGGTCTCGCTCCTCAACCCATACGTCTCCTGCGGTTTTACCTCACCTCATCTGTTTCTCCAGGAATGTACGCACAAAAGATCCATTGGTAGTCGAGGCTGTGTCTCCTCCGTTGAGTAGTCCTATCCTATCCTGTCCTACTCACAAATATGAGATTATTACTCGATTGATAAATATTAATTTGTAAGTTGGTTTCAATTATGTATGGATATACAGCTAACTAATAACTTTATAGAAGTATACTTCTATAATTATTGCATTGTGAATTGAATAACTAATAGCATTAATGTAGCGGTAGTAGTGCAGCATCTGAGGTGTTAGATTCACATAACTTTCTCTACCCACTCTTCTACAAGCCATTGCTATAAAAGGTTAGGTATTCTTTCTAAGCGTGTAGCTATACGTTGACTTTTAAATTCTGCTGTTTGCAGGGCCATGAGAAACAAACTGAACCTCGGTATCGAATTTTTGGGCAGAATACAATGCTTCCTCTACTTACTTCAGTTAACTGGCAGAGAAAGTAAACATGAGAGCACACCGGGTTTTGTTGAATGGATTAATCAGACTGCCTCTGGAGTCGAGTGGTCAACCTGCACGCTTCTCATCCTTTTAACTAGAATCATTGCCTATCCTCCGAGGAGTCCGGAAAAACGAACGCGGAAGTGAGTGCATGTTTGAGCAGCAAAGGGAGATAATGGGTTCAGATTTGAAGAGGGTTTTCTTTTTTCATCTTCTTCTTTCTTTTCTTTCAAACTAATGTCCATGTCCGTCCTAATCAAGGCTCTTAGCTTTGGTTTTCCCAAGAGAAGAGGGCCTAGGACGTGGGAACTTGTGTGCGTAAATTTGTGTGATATAGTTGTGTGTAAAGCTTAATAAATATCTCTGTATACAAACAATAAAGCAGCATTCAACCAAAAAAAAGCAAAATAATCAGAAAGGACCGAAACGTGTAGGGCCTGTGTGCATGGTTTTGGAAGCTCGCTAGTGTGAATTAAAGTATCAACAATAACTTTGTCTTAAAAATGTTTAAACCATTAGTGATTTACAACGAATCCGCCAAATTACATAGCGTGTTGTGCGTTACAAAAATATTTTCCGCGGTGAATTGATGACGATAAAACAGTCAACTTAAAAAAATCTGTGTTACACTCACATGACTTTCTCTACTCTTGTACAAACTATTTTTACAAACACTTATTCTCCACATGCTTCATGTTAATCGGGATGTTAATCTTATTGCTAATTTTCTTGTAGATGCAAGGGGAATTGGTAAGTTATAAGCGATAGTCAAATATTTTAAGAGCTGGTTGCTATGTGCAGTATTCCATTCTCTTTGCAATACCAGGACCAAAAACTGAATAACGTATTTCCATTTGAGAAAAAGTATAAGTATTGGAAAATTTAAGGGAATAACGAGCAATATCTCGAAAATGGTTCACTCAACAAAAAAAAATGTATGACATAAATTGTATATTTTAAAGCGATCTACATTTTTTTGTGCGGTAAAATTTTGTCTATCTCTTATGGTTTACCAATTATGCAAAAGTCGTTCACAATGAAGTATACTTTTGGAGAAATTCCCAGAAAATTCGAGATATACATTTCATTTGTCATGAAAGTATCTTAAACATTTGATATTTTATTCAAATCGTTAGCTATTTTTGAGAAAATTAAAATTTTGAAAAATATTCCACGTAAAGGGTAATCTGGGATGGGGGGATTTTCTTGTAAACCTTCGTGTCGCATCTCTGGAAGATACTGAACCTAAATACCAAGTTTGGTGTTTATGCGAGTGTTCGTTTCTGAGTTATGCTGTTCACAGACAGACACACACGCACATGTTTCCAAAAATGCTTTTTTTGGATTCAGGGGGTCTCAAAACATATATTTCCGGTGAAATCTCGGTATCGAATTTTTGGGTGGAATACAATACTTCCCGTACCTACTATGTATACGTAGCATAGAAAGTAAAAAGGGTATTCAGTATTTTGAGAGGTGGTGGTATGGACTAAAACAAGGAAAAGTGTCTAGTAAACTGGGATCTATACATTAATCTATAAGCACTTGCTCATCTTCGCTACTGTAAAACATCTCTTCTACTGCAAGCTCTTTGCTATTACGTATGACCTACAGAATGCAGTAAGCAAATGAGGACACATTACTCTGTTACTGTGAAACAGCATAGCTTCTAAAGTAATCTGCTTGCAATCAGATGCGATCTGCACTTATGAACCATTGCTAAAGGAGATGCTCAATATGGTGCTCATTCAAAGTATGCCTCTGTCCGACATCTTAGGATCACGCACTCTCTGAAAGACTCCACGTTGGCCACGGATGCTCTGGCAGGCATTGACGCCTTCCTGTAGTGTTCATACATCATCAATGGGGGTTGCACACAACAAAGATTTAATGATAAAACTGCAATGAAAAGCATTTCACAAACTTATCAAAACACAACCTGTTTCCATTAGAACTAATAAGAATGTACGTTACACTTAATCAGAACTGTGAATATGGTTTACAGTAACAACACTAACTGATGTATGCTGCATGTTATATCCATGGACAATAACAGAGCAAATGTGTCCTCATTTGTTTACTACCTGCTGTAGGTCATATGTAGTAGCAACCAGCTTGCAGAAGAAGAGACATTTCGCATTAGCGGAGATGACCAAGTGCTCATAGCTCTTAACGAATGCGTTTTAGAACCCATATTTACTGGGCTTTTTTTTCTTGTTTTGGGCCACACTATCACCTCTGAAAATAAGGAATACTTTTTTTTAACACTTGGTATACTAATCACTATGGGACAAATATTTTGCATTGACATTTTATATACCTACAGTAAAACCCCGTTTAACAAAAACAGAGAAGGAGAAGGGGTGGAAGAAAGAAACAAGAGGGTAAGGCAGAATGAACAAAAAAAATGCGATATGCGCTGTAAACATTGCTGTGACAAATGACAACGTTCTTTTACCCCAGCCCTAAATTCCAATACAGTTACTTGGGATTCAATGCAGTTATCCTTACTTCATACCCCAATTTCCAAGAAACATTTCTCGGTTATAACAGTTAATGCTTGCATACGCATTCAGTGCGGGCCTACTGTTATTTTACTGTCGGTATTGGTCATGTGGTTTATTTGTGTTAAATATATTAGCGAAAAGAAAGTGTGTTGTAAAATGCAGTGAATATAAACTCGAAGCTATTATCGATAGTAACAGCGAACTAGGGATTTAAAGTATTAGAGGTAAGAATGATTACAAATTTGTATTAAAATCTTAACGGAAAATACTGAATTACGGTCACTATCAACAACACAGAACCTTTTGATTTTAGGCTGCCTTGCGTTTTGTGGAACAAAGCTGTGAATCAACACCAACAAACATAATGCAATCAAACGGTGGCGTGATGTAGCTGGTCGCAAGCGTTGCGAGAAGGTTCAGAATTGCTGATTTTATGAATTGGTATTTGTGAATATCGTAATGCATATTTTAATACTCTAAACATTAGTTAATATTGTATTAACAGTAATTTACGATATGTGTATCGTTCAACGTTTTAACTACTTTAGTTACATAATATCGATTTTTTTATTACTTTTCTACTACGTATAGTAAGTAGGGGAAGTATTGTATTCCACCCAAAAATTCGATACCGAGATTTCACCAGAAGTACATGTTTTGAGACCCCCTGAATCCAAAAAAAAACATTTTTGGAAACATGTCCGTGTGTGTCTCTGAACAGCATAACTCAAACGAACAGTCGGATAAAAACCAAACTTGGTATTTAGGTATGAAGGTTTTCAAGAAAATCCCCCCACCCCAGATTACCCTTTACATGGAAAATTTTTCGAAAATTTTAATTTTCTCAAAAATGTCTAACGATTTTGATTAAAATATTATATGTTTAAGATATTTTCATGACAAATGAAATGTATATCTCGAATTTTCTGGGAATATCTCCAAAAGTATTCTTCATTGTGAACAACTTTTGCATAACTGGTAAACCATAAGAGATAGACAAACGTTTACTAAAAAAAAAAGCAGATCGCGTTAAAATACACAATTTATATCATATACATTTTTGTTGTTGAGTGAACCATTTTCGAGATATTGCTTGTTATTCTCTTAAATTTTCCAATACTTATACTTTTTCTCAAATAGAAATTCGTTATTCATTTTTTACTTTCTCTACTACGTATAGTAAGTAGGGTGAGTATTGTATTACACCCAAAAATTCGATACCGAGATTTCACCGGAAATGCATGTTTTGAGACCCCCTGAATCCAAAAAAAGCATTTTTGGAAACATATCCGTGTGTGTGTGTTTGTCTGTCTTTCTGTGAACAGCATAACTCAGAAACGAACAGTCGGATAAATACCAAACTTGGTATTTAGGTTCAGTATCTTCCAGAGATGCGACACAAAGGTTTCCCAGAAAATCCCCCCCACCCCAGATTACCCTTTACATGGAACATTTTTCGAATATTTTAATTTTCTCAAAAATGGCTAACGATTTTGATTAAAATATCATATGTTTAAAATATTTTCATGACAAATAAATTGAATTTTCTGGGAATGTCTCCAAAAGTATTCTTCATTGTGAACGACTTTTGCATAACTGGTAAACCATAAGAGATAGACAAAATTTTACTACACAAAAACTGTAGATCGCATTAAAATACACAATTTATGTCATATATATTTTTTTTGTTGAGTGAACCATTTTCGAGATATTGCCTGTTATTCCCTTAAATTTTCTATACTTATACTCTTTCTCAAATGGGAATTCGTTATTCATTTTTTGTCTTGGATATGCAAAGAGTATTATTCTGTGGCAAAGAGAATGGTACTGCACATAGCAACCAGCTATTAAGAGATATTTATATGCTTAAAGGCTACTGTATTTCTATATTGCCCTTGCAAATACAAAACAAGGGGAACATAGTAGACCTTAAGCGATAGTCAAATATTTTTTATACTGAGAAATAAACGAACTGCTATGATTTTGTGAATCATATCGGCCTTTGCTTCAAAGGAATGCTGATTTGAACCAGTTTCGTAAGATCGTTTCATTTAATTAATTCATATCTTATTGTTCGTTATAGTAGCATTTAAAATGTTCCTATTTTAGTTTATATTTTTTGTTTCCACGGTTTAATGGCTGTTTCACTTTATTCATTCATATATTATTTGTTATAGTACCATTTTCAGGTGTTTCTGTTTTGGTTTCTGTTCTTTGTTTACTAGTTTACGTTTTAAGACTTTTCATAATGCCTAGTAAGAAACAAACCATTTTTTATTTTAATGTTAAGAAGTTGTTTTCCGTGAAAGCAGCCAAGTGATTGCTGGTATTTTGAGCGAAAATAACGACATACTTGGCGAGGTTAAAAACACACAGTGCACAAGTAACTCGGTGATGGCGTTATGTTTTTCAACTATAATAAATATTGATGCTTGGAGTCCTGAAATAATTGATAAAATTCTTCATTTAGGCAATGATTTGCACTTAAAATCAATTTCAAATTATGATGGTGTTATACCATATCTGCCTTACTTGTGCGCTGATGAGGTTTGGTTGCAGGATATTGTAATTAATGATGTAAAAGTAATCTGCAATGCAGTAACAAATAATTTTGCATTACAAGGGATCATACCGAGGGATTTAGGCAGTGTGTTAAAAACATTTTTTTTATGTCCTGGACATGCAAAGAGAATGCAATGCTTTACATAGCAACCAGCTCTTAAAGGATTTGACTATCGCTTAAAGCCTACCATATTCCCCTTACACCTACAAGAAAATTAGCAATAAGATAGAGTCTGCAAATGTTTATCTCGATTAACATAAAGTAGATGGAGAATAAACGTTTGTAAAAATAGTTTGTACAAGAGTAGAGAAAGTCATGTGAGTGTAACACATCAGAGTTTTTACTTTAGTAAATTACATTTTTATTTCAGATGTAATATCAGGAATCACTGAAACAGTACACTACATTGATACATAGTTAATACGTGTGTGTAGTGGGCCATGCATGGTTTGATAGATTTATTTGTTAGGCTTTTGTTTAGAACAGAAGAACATGAGTACTTGGTGAATTAAATAAACTTTGAAAAATGAGTTCTGACGAAGATATTGCAAACGCAGCTAATTCTGTTATAGATAGTTTAATTCCTAATAAATCCGGACTTAAAATATTGTTGTCTATCTTTATAATTAATAAAATTGGTTCTATTTTGTTTATTATTTATGTATGGTTCACAATACGCAACCAGTTTCGTGATAAGAGTTACATTACGAAAACCGTTGCGTAATAGAAGCTTCATTACGAAACTTGTTAGGTAGTGAATAGCTTTAAAACTTTTTTTTAGTATTGTAAAATCAATATTACGTAACAGAAATAGATAAACGTTCTTACATGTATCTGGAATATGTTATTATTGTCTTCCTTTCGCGCTTAAAATCGTTACCATCAATTATCCGGGAAAATGCGTTATCCGAAACGGCTTCACCAACTTTCGTTGCTTAAGTGGAGTTCTACTGTAATTCATATTTTTGATTTTTTTCTTTCGTGTTTTCGAACTTTAGTAAAATAACTCATTTTGTCAAAAAGTCTTAATATTGCACTTATTACTAGTAATGACATACATCTCTGTCGGACGTTACATAATTGCTGTATATGTCGCATCATGAAACAGCCTCTGGTTTATTTAGCGACAAGTAGCTGGTTGCTATAGTATAGTTTTTATAACAGCTGCCTGTCGGAAGCAGAGAAGGCGTTACCGAAATTAAACAAACCTGACGATGACAAGTTACTTGCCAGGCATTCTTCTGCTGACACAACATCATACTGAGTGACTTTGGTCACAGCATGCTGCTAATGTATTCCCGTTAATGCCCTCAGTTCTTGGGGATGCTGATCAGAACATAACATTTAGGTTTTAAAGTGCCTTTACTATGTGTAACTATGCTGTAAGTTGGCACAGCTTGGTCACCAAACTTGCAAAACGTGATCAGTTTTAGGCACGTTCATTACTGCAGAGATCCTGAAAACCCCGCTGTCAACCCTCCAATACGCCTGAAACAATTCATGAGCGGTTGTGTTTGCACATAAAATCTCCTCAAAGCAATGTTGTAAAAACTTGGCAACTGGCAGCGTTCATCTCGTGAACTTTTATGACAATATCACACCCCTAAATGCAAAATAATATATTTCAAAGGCTAAACCTCTTTCCTGCTACAAATTTTGATGTGCCTTGACCGCGCGATTCTGAGTTGGCTGCGTGGACCTTGTTCGCTGCACCTAAATGCCTTCGACGCGATTTGAGAACTTATGGCTGAGTGCATCATTTTCGTTTAAAAGAATACCGCGGTATAAATTACCAGCGTAAAATTATATTTCTGTTGCACCAAGCCCGGCTTCGGCTTCACGGGCGTTTAATCGTGGTAAAATGTTTACTGCTCGCTGGCGAGCTTTTTCTTGAAAACCGCGGTCAAGAATGGAGCTTAATGGTGTTACATGCTGGGTAGAGGCCTAAATGTTTACATGAAAATTAAATTAATTTCTAGTACACAGCACGTACATTGAGGGGACGTATACTAACTTGGCTGCGGAGGACCGAAACGTGGTGTGGAGGTTAAGAGGAAGGCGTGGGTTTTTTCACTGTACAAAATCCATAACACAAATTTACTTACACGTTCCTAGATTTATTTCCCAACCGTTTGGGGTTCCTACATTATTAAATATGAAAGGTGAGAGAAGATGTCCACCGATCCAAAAGCCGGCCTGCACACGCGATCGTTTCTCACGGAATTCTAACTAAGACAGACGCTATATTCCCCACCACTCGTGGCTAGCAAAGCTACCAGCCAGGAGAGACGCAAACAATGTGTCTGGTAATGACAATGTAACCCCCCAAATTATTAGTACGCCCCAATAGTTATGTTGTATCTTTAGTATCTTAATCGATTTGAACGCAACGAGGAGAGAGTAATAGAAGAGAGGAGGGGTCTATGTGAAGAACTGAACGACGTTTCATTTCTAAGATTTTGATTGAAAAAAAGAAACGGTAGCTGCAATTTCAGATGAAATTGGTGAACAACTCCATTTCCCTACAACAAGGAACAATCCGATGTCACCTAGAAATCGTTTTCTTGTAGCACCACGATTTCAAGGAGTAATTAGTAACGTGAGTGATAGACGGAACAAAGGCATGTCGCACAATACACAGGGTTTCAGATGTCATTGCGTCATTATCACCTCCGTAAATAAAGCTGCCTCTCACACAACGGGAACAAAGTGAGGTTATGCAGGAATTTTATGGAATAGCTAGACGCCCTGGTGTATTAGGTGCGTTGGACTGCGCTCATGCCAAAATACAATCTCCTGTAGAAGAAAATGATGAGGTATTTAGGAATAGAAAAGGTTACTTTTCTCTAAATATACAAACCGTAAGTGATTCAAACGATCATGATAAGACATAGTAGCTAGATGGCCAAGTTCAACTCACGATAGCACCGTATTTCACGAATCTCGACTGAGAGCGCATCTTGAGACATGCTGAGCGAAGGTCTACCAGGACAAGAGCCAGAGCCCAAGTCCTCCTCCTATAAACAGGGTTCAGCGCCAACCAAACCGTGGGGTTTCACATGAAGCCAATACCTTGTTTCCTAAAAAGGCCCCCGCTTGCGCGGAGATGGAAGTGAATACGCCACTTACGCGCGTCAACCTCGAAGGGCGACTACCGACAAACCTCGGTGGGATCAAGAGCAATCTAGCATGCCGTTTACCGGCTCTCCAGGCGGTACCGGAGGACATTAAGGCGTCTCACAACCCCGGCTGCATGGAAAACAGTCGCTCCCACGGGTATCGGGAACCACTGCCCCGTCGAGACCAACCCAATCCGAACAGCTTCCCAACGGGAGGGGCTCGAATGTTCGGCCCGACGTACTTCTAGTAACGTCAGAAGCACCACGAGTGTTGGGGTTACCTTGAGACAAGAGTAATAGCCAATAGGTATGTTTTGGGAGATGGAAGTTAACCTTGTAAATCATCTCCTTACATCTATACAAAATCCCACCACGCCAGCAGAACGTTAGAACAGAGGATATATTGCTACCAGAAATGTCGTTGAAAGAGAATACGATGCGTGGAAAAGTTTTCCTGTCATATCTTTAGGACTTCGATGCAACATACACAACATTCCTAACATTACAGTTGCTACGGCTGTGCTGCTCAACATTACCGTTGCAGCTCGAGAGGATGAACCAACCTCCTGACGATCCTCAAATTAATCAATTAATCCAACAAGAGGATGAAGACAATTTTCAAACACCTGTTTTGCATCTGAATCACAGCAATGATGATAACCCAGGACAGGTTACCAGACGAGCTGTAATTAACAGCATTTTACTTAAATTGAAGAAGAGGGAAAGGCAAGCACTTATTTAACCACAATCATAATTTACATATTTTCTGCATCTTTTTATTGCCAAAATTAATTTTTTTCCCTTAATAGATCCTTTTTAATTTGTATTATTTCCAGCTCTTCCTGTTTTATTTACATAAATATTTCACGTACTTCTCCAAGGCTGTGTTCATTTGAAGCAATTCTTTCTGTGCATCTGCAGCGCTCCATATGGATTCGGTAGCCGTTATCTTTGGTTCTTCTATCTATTGTTATCTTCAGCCTAGTTATTATTTAAATTATTAAATGAAATAAGTTTTATATCCCAACTGTAAGCGGAAAGTTTAATTTCTTAACGAACAACTCCATCGCAACTGCTTCAATGTAACTCCAAAGAGTAAATAATCAAAGGAGAATATTTAATTCATAACACTAACATAACCTAAACTTCTTTAGAATGTGCATGCTGGCATTACCGCCATACATCCACTGGAAGGTACTGTCTTCGTAGGTCGGCGCTGCAACAAAGATAATTACACCTGTTGATAATTTAACATCCTTATAAAGAGAGATAAATAACAAGTAATGTGTAGAATATATGACTGACTTATGCGTTATAAGCATTGGTGCAATGTGCCAAATTTCGTGATTTTTAAGTTTTACACTACCAAAGGAAAAATAAGCTGACATTATTTATATAATTCTTTTTTTTCTGTGCTTTTGAAGAAGGGTCTTTGCCCGAAATATAACAAGTTAGTGCTGTGATAGTATTTTAATGTGCTTATTTTTATAATTCGACATTACTTCGTTTTCTATCTTTTTTTAATGTTTATATGTTCTGATATATGTATCAAGCCCAATGCTAAGCCACAGAGCTGTGTCTCAACATCAAATTAATGTAGTTACTTTATATGCGAGTGCTGCTGATAAAAGAGAAACTACTTTTGGAGATATTTCAAGTAGGTTTGGTACACCTTTTTGAAGTTTCGATTCTTCAATATTTAGTTACGGATTCATTTCCTACTTCAATTTCTTGGCCATCCATGCTTGTAAGATTCCGTAAAATTTAACTCACATTAATGGTTACTTCTAATCTCTCTAGTGGGCTGAAAGTAAATCTACTCACACTGGCAGCAGACTCTGGAAGTTATCAGCTATACGCCTATGTTAAGTATCTGGTCAAGCTGTAAACTATGAAAATGTATGTAATTACCACTGCATAACCACATCTGAATCGTGAGAGTTAGCAACATATACGTAGTAGAGAAAGTAAAAAGGAACAGAAAACTGGTATGGAATCAATTTGTAGGGTTTTGCGCCGAATGTATTCTATCACCTCTGCTTCGATTCGATTATTTCACTGCCTACCGAAGGAAATTCTCACTACAGCACGCATTATTCAGTTGCATTTTATTTAATTCAGACCTACACTTCTGTTTGGAATAAAAGCTAATAAAATTGGTGTATCTTTTCAGACAGGTAAGCCACTTCAGAGATTGTACTAAAAAGTACAAAAACTGGCATCGTGCTCGAATTGTAATTATCTTACTTGAGGCAGTATTTTATATCACAACACTGTGAATGCCAGAGTGATTGTAGTGTAAATTAGCATTATTGTATGACAATGATTTAAGATGTTTGTTAATTATAAGCATTGTTAGGAAATAAGTTTACACGGCCTCACTGAAACTGACAATAGGAGCGGGTAACAATGAGCGAGGGGGTGAGTTGTCTATCAATTACAAGAACAAACAAATGACGTCAGAGTATCGCGCTTTTCTTTAGAAATGGAGGGAATATCTTCCCTAGAGCATATGTGTTCGTAATTTTGATTGAATATAAAAATAGACGCTAATGTTGGCGCGTTTTATTAACCAATAGCAGCTCAATTATAATCTTTAGGCATATCGGGGTGAGGGAGTATAAATTCTAAAGCCAGAGACGGGTAACGCGCAGTTTTACAGAATCATTCACAAGGCAAACGTCGCGCAGTTCAACAGAATCATTCACGGGTTACACGTCGCGCAGTTCTACAGAATTTCTCGCGTCGTAAAGTTAGTTACAAAATGTGAAATACTCAAATTAATAATGTGCGGCAAATAAGTGATTATAGTTACATTCGAAAATATAATAGTTTCAGTCGGGCGTGTATCAACAGTAAATCTGTGAAATTAACTAAGTGTGACGCCAATAAAAGTGTAAAAACAAATTCTTTTATAAGTGTTATCTTTTAGTAACACCTCCTTTCCGTTTACACACCCTGTTTAAGAGATTTGCTCGACTGGGTAATAATAGCTAGCCGGAGGATAAAGAACCCAAAAATTCAAAAATAGTAAAACAATAACAGGCGCTCAGCAAATAAGATAACATGATGCAGTAATTTGTATCACAAATTATTTAAATGTAAAGAGTGATTATAGTATGAATATGCATTATTATGTGACATTGATTTGAAATGTTTGTTGATTGTAATTATTGTTGGGAAGTAAGTTTATACTGCCTTACTGAAACTGACAATAATAGCGTGCAATAATGCAGCGAGGGGGTGAGCTGTTTATCATTATTGGAAACGAGGAAGTTACGTAATGTTGGCGCGTTTTCCTTTAGAATCTTCTGGAACATTTACCTAGAGCATATGTATTCATAATTTTCATTGGATATAAAAATAGACGCTAATGTTGGCGCGTTTTATTAGCCAATTGCAGCTCAGTTATAATCTTTAGGCATATCGGGGTGTATGAGTATAAAAGAGCTAGGTTAGAGGTTAGAGCCCGTCAGTTCATCAAAATTCTTTGTACACTACACGCCTTCAGTCTGTCAGTTCGTCGAAAATATTTGTATGATACACGTCGCCTTCAGTCCAGCATTATTACACGTCGGCTATCGATTCGCAAGTTACGCGTATAAGAGTTATGAAAAATCTCAAGTATGGTAAAGTTAATTATACAAAAGATTGAAGTACGTGAATTAAAAGTGATCAGTAAGAAGTTGTTATAACAGTTTCAGTTTGGCGAGTGTCAAGATCAATGTGTAAATTGTGATAGTGAATGTGTTCGACAATAAAAAGTGTAAATCAAATTCCTTCATCAGTGTTATCTTTGGATAAAAGATTCCTTTCCGTTTACACAACCTGTATAAAGAGATGTGCTCGACCCAAAAGGATAATAGCTAGCCGGAGGACAGTAAACCAAAATTAAATAAAATAACAGTAGCATTCTTTCAAACAAACACTAATACTACCGCAAATTGCTAACACCAGATGGAGCTACAAACTTAACAAAGAATTACGTCACAAAATGGCATCACCACGTTGAGCAAACACATACACAAATAACATTATAAATTTACCATCGCAAATTGGCTACCACAACGTGGGGCTACACAAAAATGTTAAATACAAACAATAAGTAATACCGCCACAAACACGAAAGTTAGCGCGACATACTGAATCCCCCTTTTGTTAGTAATTTGTATTAGGTAATTTAATTGAGCTTTTAACTTGCTTGTTGTAATTACTTGGAGACCTTTGTGCTCAAAAAAATTATCACAAGCATTCATTAACGTCAATTAAATTACCGAAAAGCTATTGGCACTGGTGGTTATTACTGAAGATAATTTCTCTACTATGCACTTGAAACTCTTGTGAAGAGTGCCTTATTTTAGCAGTGCCACTCAACTTCAAGTCAAAAATCACTCTCAGAGCAGGAAGCTAAAGGCGTTTCATCAGCCACAATTTTATGCAGACAACTTATGAAATAAATAGATTGGGCTGTGCCACCTTTCTCTTCGGCGTGGTTTTGCTCGAGAGCGAGACGGGCGTTCCGGGGTTTGCAGTGCCAAGAGTCTGCCACTCTCGTCAGGATATGCATGCGATCCGTGCGAGCATGTCACTCAAAACTTCCTCCTGGCCCGAAATAATGGTGCTGCCAGGGACGGAATGGTATACACATCCAGGCAAACAGTAACTCAAACATTTTCAAATACACAAGCGTAAACGTACATGCTAAGCACGTTTTTACTTTCTCTGCCACGTACCTATAGTAGGTAAGTGGAAGTGTGTATTCCACCGAAAAATTCGCTATTTAAATACATGTTTTGGGGCCCCCTAAATAAAAAAAATCATGTTTAGAAAAAGTTCCGCTTGGGTTTGCTGTAAGCGTGCGAAGGCGCACGTGTGTGTGAACAGCAAAGCCCCCAAAAATCAATACCAAATTTGGTATTAGGTTCAGATCTTCCAAAGATGCGGCACGAAGATTTCAAGAAAATCCTCCCGCCTCAAACTACTCTTTACATGAAAGATGTTTCGAAATTTTGGATTTTCTCAAAAATAGCTCTAACGGTTTTGATTAAAATACCATATGTATGCGCTATTTATATGAAAAATAAAATGTATGTTTTCAATTTTCTGGGAATAGCCTGTGAGGTCCTTTTCATTCTGAAGGAGTTTTGTAAGTATAAGTTTAGACTAAACCACAAGACTAGACAAGAACGTACTTCATACAAAAATTTAGATTTTATTAAAATACACAATTTATTTCAAATAGGGTTTTGGTGGCATCAGCTATTTCCAAGATATTTATTATGTTTGATTTGTTCTATAAATTTGCCATTTTTCAAGTGCTGTCGCTACTCAGTTGTTTATTGCAATGTCATGGAAAGAGTATGAATGACCTTTGAATAATTGGTAAGCCGTAAAAGACAAAATCTTACTACACAAAACTGTATATCTTGTAAAAGCTTACAATTTATGTAAAATAAAAATGTTCTTCGCATTAACCATTTTCGAGATATTCTTTGTTATTGGTTTGAATTTTGAAATACATATTTATACTTTTTTCAACTGGTTAGTCGATATTCTTTTTTTTTTCTCTTTCTTTTCTTTCTTCTCGTGATCATGCAAAAAATATGAAATTTCAAAGAATCACATAGCGATCCGCTTTTTAAAAACCTGAATGTCGCTTTAGCCTACTGTATTCTTCTACATACAACAACATGTGTGAAAGTTTATTAATAGGAAATAGAAGAATAAGCTTTTGCAAGAAGTTTGTAGAAGAGTGAGCAGAGAAACTCATGGGAATACAATACATTAGATTTGTTAATTATTTAACTACGCTCCTATTGTTCAGTTTGATATTTTTTAGACAAACATTTATTGTGGATAATATTAAATAGAAGAATAGATTCTATATGAGTCTGTACATCTAATGAAGCTCTAGGCTACAATTTTTCGGTAATTTTCGATTTTGGGTATACGAATTGGGACGCCAAAGCCTGAAATCGCATTTGAAAGTGTGCGTGCGTATGTGTGTGTGTGTGTGTATGTGTGTGTGTTTCACCTTTTCACAAAAATGACCGAACTCGTTACGAAACTGTAACTAACATACAGGACCTACTTATAAAATAGGGTATAGGGCATCTAATTTGCTTTCCCAAAGGTAGAGCAGGGTTTATATCAAAATAGATTGTTACCTATTATTTTTTAATAATCGCATAACAAATTTTGTAAGATTAATATTCATAATAAATTGTGTTATTTACAAAATTTTTGATCAAATGTATATTTAAGATGCATAACGTAGTTTCTTTACCTTATACTTGCACGTAAACCGATTACCATGCATCTTATTGCAAACAGAAAGAAAAGGTACAAAGTTGTGTACTGTTAAATCTTTTATTTATGTTTTAATTTTCATTCCCACCCCAGAAAACTCCGTTTTTAAAACATCATAATGCCATTCAAGTTACACAGAGAAGAAAGAATGGGCTAAGAGAAAAGGGAGAGAAGGTAAGGGAGGAAGAGGAACTGATATTTAGAGGAAGGAGACCGAGCGGGATGGCTCAGGCGGTTGCGTCTGTGGCCTGTATTGCGGAGGTTCCGGGATCAATCCCCGGCGACCGCTCACGCTGGCCCATGTTTTTTTTTCGGGTCGCCAGGCGAATGCTGGGGTGGTTCATCTACCACGACTCTCCTTCCTCTCATTTCCTGTACCCATTATCTTCCTTGTCATCTGTTTCAGGGTTGTAGGACCAGACGACGGTGTTCGGCGGGTTGCGGCTGGGCGATGGCTTACGCTATGTAAAGGTTTCTTCCCTGCCGTCGCTGTGGTACCGCTCAGTTAGGTCTCTCCTCAGCGTGGGGCTCCATTTTGGGGACCCTGGAGGTTGGTGGCTTGTGGGCAGGAACCGTGTGGCGTCGGACGCGTTACATCTGGAAACGTTAGGGACCCCGTCCATGCTGGCGCCCATCGGCATCCGGATCTGGTCGCATTTCGGGTCTCTCCCCTCATCCTTCCCTCCCGAGGGTCACTTTGGAAGCACATTGAGCCGACTGGTCTGCGTGCGGTGCTCTGCCCTGGTTCCGGGGGACCCTTCCTGATACGTAGCTTAACCTTTACCTTAGGGGAGAAAGAGGACAATTGAGTAAGCGGTAGAGAAAGACATTTTTGCATTTAACGCAATAACGTGACCAGAGATGCATGTTATGCTACCAATAAAATATACCTACCTATATATAAAGGATACATGCGAATTTGTAACAGGTGCAGAAAGTCAATAAGGTGGCAGATTTCCTTGATAGTAAAGCCGGTACCAGAGCTAGTGCTTGGAAGTACCAATTTGAGGCTAATTCCAAAAATGCAGTCTGGATCATCATTCTTGGGAAATCTCGTGTATACCTGACTTACTACCTGTAAATGTCTACACTCGGCCCATTTTCATAGCGACCTAACGGTGCAACATATGGCACCTTATTCTTCTAGTATCTAATAACAAACCATAAAAGAAAGAAAGAACACTAACACGTTTTATCTCTAAATGCGCTATGATTTTAATTTTATTTTCAGGCCTGCTATAACCCTTATTAAATTTCATTAACAACTGCGTGTATGCTTCCATATATGAAAACTATTTTCGGATAGCACTAATATTTTATTGCCATTTTTATGCACTTTCGTTGCTAATGATGAATATAACAGTCGTAACCCTGCTTTTGTGGTCATCTGGGATTCAACTCTTTCTTCTTCCTTCGTAAAAAAAAAATCTGATGTGTTACACTCACATGACTTTCTCTAGCCTTGTACAACCTATTTTTACAAACGCTTATTCTCCATATGCTTCATGTTAATCGAGATATCGAGATGTTAATCTTTTTGCTAAGTTTCTTGTAGATGCAAGGGGAATTGGCTTTAAGCGTTTAAGAGCTGGTTGCTATGTGGAGTAGCAATATCTCGAAAATAGTTCACTCAACAACAAAAAAATGTATACGACATAAATTGTGTAGTTTAACGCGATCTACATTTTTTGTATAGTAAAATTTTGTCTATCTCTTATGGTTTACCAGTTATGCAAATGTCGTTCACAATGAAGAACACTTTTGGAGACATTCCCAGAAAATTCGAGATATACATTTCATTTGCCATAAAAATGTCTTAAACATATGATATTTTAATCAAAATCGTTAGAGCCATTTTTGAGAAAATTAAAAAGGGTAATATGTAAAGGGTAGTCTGGGATGGGGGAATTTTCTTGAAAACCTTCGTGTCGCATCTCTGGAAGATGCTGAACCTAAATACCAAGTTTGGTGTTTATCCGACTGTTGCTGTTCACAGACAGACACACAGACAGACAGACAGACAGACAGACAGACACACACACACACACAGGCGGACATGTTTCCAAAAATGTTTTTTTGGATTCAGGGGGTCTCAAAACATGTATTTCCGGTGAAATCTCGGTATTGAATTTTTGGGTGGAATACAACACTTCCCCTACTTACCATACATAGTAGAGAAAGTAATATTCGAGTCAATATCAATAGCGATGATGAACTGTCATACTGTGTACCCACTGACGACACATTTGTACTGAATGCGATTAAAATAGTTGCTAAGGCGAGCTAGAAGCGTAAATCAATAATCTCGCTTTGCTTGAGGGTTACTCTTGAATTATTTAAATTTATTAGATGCAATAGAGGTTATTTTAATACAAATAATTTCTTTAGATTGCAAAGTAAACATAAAAGAATCTTATGGTATACATCCACATGACCTTATCTACCCTGAAGCCGAAATTATAAAGTCAATAAGTATCATAATAATCTGGGAAGGATAGCGAAATAAAATAAATAATAAAATATTTAAAATCAGTGCACGTATTAAAAGGAGAAGCATTGGGAAAATTGTTGACTGTTAAAAGCGACAGAAAGGCCAGACAGGCACAGTTTAGCTAATTAGGGACCAGCCCCAGGTATAAAGGTTAAATCCGCTGAAGCCAGTTTCTCTTGGAATTAATGGGTGCAGTTGCACTGGCCGGGATGTGAAGGTCACTAGAAGCTTCATGACGCTCAGTTTTGGTGCGAAATGTTTAAAGGGAGAGAGGGGAAGTTAGGAGTCTTTTCCTTGTATCGCGCGTGTGGTGAGAAGATTCTCTCTGGGACGCTCGTGTGGTGAGGACATACTCTCGTCGGGCCCTCTTGGGGTGCGGAACAACATTCTCTGGATGTGAACTTGCAAGAGAATCGAACGTTCAGCTGTAATTGATAATCTTCGGTCTTGGAAAAGACACAGTAACATCGTAAGAATTAAAAAGTGATCGGCAAATCTTGAGTCTTGTTTTAATGGTGAATAAAAGGGTTCCAAGAAAGCGTTCGTGTTTCTATGTACATACACTCACGCATACCCAGTGATTAGAATCTCATGCTCGAGCAGCCGTGGCAAAGTATAAAAAAACAACTAGGAGGAGAAATGTAGCAATCGTGAGGCAAAGGTAATGCTTCAGTGGTTGGAGGACGTAGCGTGGCTGCGTCAACCCTCTATCTTTATTCGTGGGATACAAACTATTCTTACTAAAGTTTACTTTTCTACCTACTGCTGTTTTAATCCAAATAAACCTTTGCAGAAACAGCTACATCACACACCTCGTTATAGATAGAGAACGATAGTCAAATGTTTAGAACTGGACGCTATATGTGGTCTTAAAATTCCATACTGTTTCCATGCAATCGCGGAAAACAACTGAATGTTGACTAAACTAAAGAATTACCAAGTAATGAACAATTCGAACCATTAATAACGATTATCTCAGAAATGGCTTATACCACAAAAATATTATTTGAAATAAATTGTATGTTTTAAAGAGATCTAAATTTTTTGTATAATACGTTTTCGTTTTTCGCTTAACGGTTACCAGTTATATAAGATTATACAAAGTTCTGTCTGAATGAAGAGGACTTCACAGGCTAATCCCAGAAAATTCAAGATATACATTTTATTTGTCAAGATATACATGAGGATATGTAAATATCTTTAATATACGGTATTTTAATCAAAATGCTTAGCCATTTTTTAGAAAATGGCCATTTTGAAAAATGTTCCATGTAAAGGATAGTTAGAGTAAGGGGATTTTCTTGAAAATCCTCATGTCACATCCTTGGAAGATACTGAACTCAAATACCAAGTTTGGTATTTATTCGACTTTTCGTTTTTGAGTTATGCTATTCACAGACACACGCACAAATGGACATGTTTCCAAAAATGCTTTTTTAGATTCAGGGATCCTCAAAACATGTCTTTCCAGTGAAATCTCGATATCGAATTTTTGGATCGAATGCAATACCTTCTTTAGCTATTATGTACGTGGTAGAGGAAGTAAAAATTACTTTGCCATAATTCTGCAGATTCAGTCCTTAGGCCAGCAATAATACATCTGTCTAGTTTAATAAAACATGTAGTGTTGTATTTATAATTTGTTTTTCCCATGTTAGGTTATGGCCCTGCTCCTTCTAGATATCTAGCTAAATAATCACCTGGCTTATTGTTTTCTTTTCTTTTCTGCATTGGCGCAAACCGGAGAGCATAGTGTTAGTTTCTGGTCCAAATAAGAACGCGCTTATCACAATTTATATTACAATAAAGTCCATCCTCTATTGTTTATTAGTAGGTATACACAATTATTCTGAAAAAAATCTGATGTGTTACACTCACATGACTTTCTCTACTCTTGTACAATCTAATTTTACAAACGCCTATTCTCCATATGCTTCATGTTAATCGAGATATCGAGATGTCAATCTTATTGGTAATTTTCTTGTAGATGCAAGAGGAATATGGTAGCTTTTAAGCGATAGTCAAATATTTTAACGCTGGTTGCTATGTGGCGCATTCCATTCTCTTTGCATGTCCAGGACATAAAAAAAATGAATAACGCATTTGAGAAAAAGTATAAGTATTGGAAAATTTAAGGAAATAACAAGCAATATCTCGAAAACGGTTCACTCAACAAAAGAAATGTATATGACATAAGTTGTGTATTTTAACGCGATCTACATTTTTTGTGTAGTAAAATTTTGTCTATCTCTTATGGTTTACCAGTTATGCAAAAGTCATTCACAATGAAGAATACTTTTGGAGACATTCCCAGAAAATTCGAGATATACATTTCATTTCTCATGACATTACCCTAAACATATGATATTTTCATTAAAATCGTTAGAGCCATTTTTGAGAAAATTAAAATTTTCGAAAAATCTTCCATGTAAAGGGTAGTCTGGGGTGGGGGGATTTTCTTGAAAACCTTCGTGTCGCATCTCTGGAAGATACTGAACCTAAATACCAAGTTTGGTGCTTATCCGATTGTTCGTTTTTGAGTTATGCTGTTCACAGACACACACACACACACACACAGACACACACACAGACACACACACAGACACACACACACACACACACACACACACAGACACACACACGGACATGTTTCTAAAAATGCTTTTTTTGGATTCAGGAGGTCTCAAAACGTGTATTTCCGGTGAAATCTCGGTATCGAATTTTTGGGTGGAATGCAATACTTCCCCTACTTACTATACGTAGTAGAGAAAGTAAAAATAATATTTTTCTATCTACTTCATTTTAATCTTGGTATAAATCATTAATTATTTTAATCTTTGTAGAAATAGCTACATTTCGTTATAAATACAAAGAGAACGGAATAATCAAATGTTTAAGAATTGGACGCTATACGCTGGCCTTAAAATTCCATAATCTTTCTATGTGACGTTGCGAGAAAAAAAACTGAATGTCGACAGGACTTTGTTATTCTTTTAAAGTATTGAACAAATCGAACCATTAATAACGGATATCTCGGAAATGGCTAATGCCACAAAAAATCTTATTTGAAATAAATTGAGTGCTTTAAAGAGGTTTGCATTTTTTTTTGTGTAGTGCGTTTTCGTCAATCGCTCAAGTTTACCAGTCATGGTAGATCATGTAAAATTCCTTCCGAATGAAGAGGACTTCACAGGTATTCCCACGAAATTCAAGATACATAGTATTTATCCGACTCTTATTTTCGGAGTTATGCTGTTCACAGTATTTATTCAGGGGGCCTCAAAGCACATGTTTTTCCAGTGAAATCTGGATATGGAATTTTTGGGCAAAATGAATACCTTCTCTGCCCACTCTGTACCTGGTAGAGAAAGTAAAAATGACTACAAAATTATCGAGAAGTAAGGTTGTACTGGTTGAAATCCAATATTTCATTACATGTCGTTGGTTGAAAGTAGAAATATTGATATATATATATGAAGTAGTCACGTTTGAATGCAGATGGGAACGTACGCACTACCAAAGTGATCGCAATCAATCCATTATTCGCGAGATCTTCCCCGCCAGCATGTTCATAGTTTTAATAAGTCAACAGTAAACGAGTGAACACTATTGTCTTTATGCTGCGAGGTCAAAAGTGGCGATTGGCCTAAGATTTAAAGGGAGCATATAAATGGGGGAGGAGTGATGCCGCAAGCATTTTTAACTTTCGGATTTCTGCAATGTAACACTAATTCTGATTCTATTATTCTTTCACACTACCCGTGGGAAGGCTAAGGTTAAAAGTTGAACAAGACTTGAAAAATTCAGTCACCAAGGATCTTCGGATTTCCCCGAAAATGTTCTATCTTTGAGCTACCGTGAGAGGAAACCGAATACGCAGTTAAATGCTCTCCCTTTGAAATAACCAAGATCACCTTTGGCTATTAGACGAATACCTACATGAATCAGATAGTACTGCTTACCTATAGTAAGTAGGGGAAGTATTGCATTCATCAAAAGTTGGATATACAGATTTCAACCGAAATACACTTTCCGAGACTCGCTGAATCCAGAAAGAAAAGTATTTTTAAAAAAAAAGCAGTGTATGCGTCTGTCTCTGAAACTCCAAGCTTTATATTTAGGTTCAGTGTTTTCCAAAGATGCGACACGAAGATTTAGAAGAAAATCCTCCACCCAACTACCCTTGGCATTGAAAATTTTAGTTGTTTTTAAATGCCTCAAACATGATATCGTATTTTAATGAAAATCGTAAAGCTATACATTATATTCCTCTGCAAATATATTTAAATTATCTACGAATAGCCTGTGAAGTCCTCTACATTCTGAATGATTTTTGTTACCTGATAAACCGTAAGCGATAGATAAAAAAGATACTCCTCGTTAAAGCACACAATTTATGTCAAAAGGTTTTGTGGGCTTGGCCATTTTCGAGATGCTCTTTGTTATTGTTTGAATTTTCAAACACTACTTCTCTTTTCTCAAGTGGAGGACGCTATTCGTTTTCTCTCGTAGTCATCCAAAGAGCATGCAATTTCAAAGCCATCACATAGCAATGGACTTTTTAAAAAACTGTCTATCGCTTTAGCCTACTGTGGGCCGGTTCTACAATGTCCCAACAAGCATCCCTACACTTTTTATTACTTTCTCTACTACGTACAGTAAGTAGCGGAAGTATCGTATTCCACCCAAAAATTCGATACCGAGATTTCACCGGAAATACATGTTTTGAGATGCCAGAATCCAAAAAAGTATTTTTGGAAACATGCCCGTGTGTGTCTGTATGTCTGTGAACAGCATAACTCAGAAACGAACAGTCGGATAAACACCAAACTTGGTATTTAGGTTCAGTATCTTCCAGAGATGCGACACGAAGGTTTTCAAGAAAATCCCCCACCCCAGATTACCCTTTACATGGAACATTTTTCGAAAATTTTAATTTTCTCAAAAATGGCTCTAACGATTTTGATTAAAATATCATATGTTTAAGATATTTTCATGACAAATAAAATGTATATTTTGAATTTTCTGGGAATGTCTCCAAAAGTATTCTTCATTGTGAACGACTTTTGCATAACTGGTAAACCATAAGAGATAGACAGAATTTTACTGCACAAAAAAAGTAGATCGCGTTAAAATACACAATTTACATCATATACATTTTTGTTGTTGAGTGAACCATTTTCGAGATATTGCTTAAATTTTTCAATACTTATTTTCTCAAATGGGAATTCGTTATTCATTCTTTTTGTCTTGGATATGGAAAGAGTATTAATCTGTGGCAAAGAGTATGGTGCTGCACCTAGCAACCAGCTATTAAGAGATATGTATGTGCTTAAAGGCTACTGTATTTCTATATTGTCCTTGTAAATATATATTCCCCTTACATCTACAAGAAAATTAGCAATAAGATAGAGTCTGCAAATGTTTATCTCGATTAACATGAAGTAGATGGAGAATAAGCGTTTGTAAAAATAGTTTGTACAAGAGTAGAGAAAGTCATGTGAGTGTAACACATCAGATTTTTTCTAAAGGACTTAGGCCCGACTGCAAAAGCTCCGGTTGCACTGTGCTGACCCTGTATTAATTGCTACCCCTTCACACAAGACCTGTGCGTCGCACAAGATTACACAGGCCCAGTAATGTGTTGGGGTAGTAGTCTTCTGGTTCCATAAAAAATTTCCCAAAAATTCCCCTACAGTTACTCAAGTAAGCTTTTCTGGCCGATAAGCAATACTCTCGTTCTAAAACCATATCGCTTCCTCTGGATAGCAATCCTATAGGATAACCTGTGATGTGTCAAGTTTGCCATTCTGAATTCGACGGAATCGTCACTATTGGGGGATTCGCAAATTATTTACAAAACAAACGAGAATTGCCTTGCAAAGTAGACAACAACAAGCAAAATCAAAGTTAGTATTTATCACGTGGTTTCTTTTGCTAACGGTTTGGAATAAAACAGAAATGACGAAGCGTAAAGGGGCTCAAAACTTCTCATGACGGCTGCGAAAGACTGTTAAATTCGTAGAAACATATAAGAATTGTATATTCAGGCTTGATGTTCTTTTACATGCCGTAAATCAACGACACGGGACCACCGGCTTTACTTCCCTTCCGAAGGAAGCCATGCTAAGGATTTTTACGCCCAACAAAATCCATCGCCCTCCGCCGGGTTTGAACCCACGACCTCGGGAACTAAGGTTAGCACCACGGAGGACGACAAACTTCTGTGTTGGTAACTGTTTGCTAATACATTCCTAATTTCCTTAAGCTCCTTCTGCAAAATAAAAACCCCTACTGTAATAATATTATAAAGGGAGAAAACTAATATTTATGTGTATGGTGACTAATCTTAACCCTTCTATGCATAACATATATTTTTTGCACATTTACATACCCTGGGTCCATTGGACCCGTTGTGTCTAATAAGAGATTTCTAATGAAAACAAATATTTTATAGATATTATCAAGCACAAATATTTTGTTTTAAAGTTTATCAGTATAATATAAGACAGTTGTGATCCTTTTTAATAGTTTTATTAAGTTCAAAATAGTATATCTTTAATCCTGAATATATTTTCTTTGAATAAATTAGAATACGAAAACTGAAGCATTAAGGCAATTATTTATGACAAACTGTTCACAGTTGTTGATTATGGTATTGACAAAGAACAAATTATTAAATAAAAAAACACCTTATTCATTTTTACAATTGTTGCACACCACACTGATATGGGCACGACACACATATTTTGTGCACTTAAAGCACACACTGTCTTTGCTTTTCTATTCTTTGAAGCAGGACACCAAGCAGGATACAATGAACACCTTCTCTTCTGACAACCCACCCTGTCGTTGCTGCTTCTTTGTGTTTGAGAGATAGTACTTCTCTCTATCCAGGTATATCGATTTCTGTAAAAATGGATTAGAAGATCTGAACATAAACAGTTGGATCAACTCCATTGAAAGTGCCGTGATGAAAAGCATCTTCTTTTACAAAGTCCTTCGTGACATGCGAGATGTGTTGTGTAAAGAATAAAGACATTCGCCACAGCACTCTGTTGGAATGAAAACTTAAATTCTTTGGCTAATACCATCAAATCTAGTACCCATTCATTAATACGCTATTTTGAATCTAATAAACTAAAAGTAAATGAAGAAAAATCTAACGTCATGTATTTAGTTTAGGTGATAGAGATGAAGTAAACGAAATTAGTTCCCCTCGGAGATAGGCATACTCCGATATACCATCCCTTGTTAGTCTTAAAAATTGACAATAAGCTACCCTGGTCAGAACAAGTTAATAATGCTTGTAATATATATATATATATATATATATATTAATGAGAAGGTATGTGAATGATCACACCATGAAAATTATGTATTATGGACTTATTTTTCCACAACTCGGCTACAGCTTGGAAGTTTGGGGTGGAGCTGCACAAGTACATATGAATAGTATATTTATATTACAGAAAACATGTATAAAAGCTATGTTCAATATTAAAAGATTAGAAACATGTAGAAATGTATTTATTAAGGAGAACATTCCAACTCTTGTTTCATTATATGCTTATCAAACAATACTCTTAACTGTAAATGCCTCTAAAGACATAGTAACAAATTGTGATGTACATCAGCATAACACCAGACATAGTATGGGCTTGGGTTTTCATAGAGTAGCTGTGAATAAAAATAAAGTCAATCTGATCCTTATATTGTAGGCAGTATACTTTATAATAAGCTTCCCTTTGAAAATTGAGGCAGTATTTTTAACACTTAAATGATTTCAGTCTAATTATATAATATATAAATTCAACAACAGCCCGCCTTAAAGCAATATGTGTATGTAACAATATATAAAAACTGTATATTACAGTCATTGTATATGTTTATACTATTGTATATATGTGTAATAATGTTATGTGAATGTATTACGTAATTTAATAATGTAGGAGCTGTGAGAATAATAGGTTAAAACTTGCTAACAATGAGGTAGCCTTGAGGCAATAAGGAGTAAGAAAGTGTAATAATGCTACTAGTCATTCTTGGAGCTACAATAATGTAATTTTTGTGACAGTTCATAAAACAGCCAATCAACAACCAGAAAAAAGCTTAAGTTAAATGAAGGTATTCTATTGGAGTAGAATTAGCCAATCAAAAATTTAAATATAGCAAAATTTACAAATTCAGAAGTCAGTTGCTTGTAGATAGTGCTCATAACTGGATGCGTTGGTTGTAGACAGTGTTCTTAACCGGATGCGAGATGTGTCCTCGAGAAATTTAATACGTATTCGTGTGAGACAAAAATAGCTTTACGTGTTAAAAAGTGCGGGTGATTAATAACAAAAATCTCACAGCTCTCTCTATCAGCGAAGTGTTATTTAAATCGTGTCAAGCATTAATAAATGGAGTGAAGAAAAACTTAAAATCTGCGTAAGCCTACATTCTTCAGTCGCACCATTCCCTGCTAAGACATTCATGTCTCTAAAAAAAAATATAAATACTGACGCAGCTGAGGCAAACATAAACATATAATATTTAAGGAAACAGTCAAATTACAAAGTTAATATTTTTAAACATTTGGGGCGAAGGCTACCGGAAACTTTTTACCATACGTGCGGTTGCAACTACTTCAAGTTCGGCTCCCCAACATGACTCCAAAAATAACTTCTTCAAATTGGCTCCCAAAGCGTGGTGCAAATTATAATACAACAAAATAACATACTTCAAATTAAATCCTGTAAAAAGAATTGTTTTAAAATAAATATAAAGAAGCATTTCATTCACAAATGTCTGTATAATATTCATGAACTGTAAATCTATCTACTCCTTAATCATTGCTAATATTGTAATGTTAATTATTGTAAATACTGTAATTAGCTCATGACAATGTCAGATGTTCTGTATGAAGCTATCGACAGTAATAAACTTACCTACTTACTATTTAGAGTGCACACTTCCATTATGTGGCACCAGAAAGCCTTTGGCCATCGTTTACTTTGTCTTTTGCATGTATAATGTGCCCTAGCTGATCCATAACATTCACACCACCCTTAGTTTGGTTATAAAATGTCACAATCTCAGGCTTCAGTTTTTGATGTTCATCTATAGAGCTGTCATGCTGCATGGTACTTAAGAGGATTGTCACTGAAGTAGGTTGTTGTATTGTATTTCGACTGTTGGGGAGCCAAACTTGATGATTGAATGTCTCACGTATGGTACCAAGTTTCCGGTGCCCTTCGCCCCAAGATTACTTTCAACTTTATACTTTAATGTTTCTTTAAATATTTATATATATTTATGTTTGCCTCGGCTGCGTCAGCATTATTTTGTAGAGACATGAATTTCTTAACAAAGTGCGGTGCGGCTGAAGAATGTAGGGTTACACAGATTGTAATTTTTATTTCACTCCATTTATTAATCCTTGACACGATTTAAATAGCACTTCACTGATATAGAGAGCTGTGAGATTGTTTATTAATTACTTTTACTTTTATCACGTAAACTATTTTTTGTCTCACACTGAATACGTATTAAGCTTCTCGAGGACACGTTAGGAACGCTGTCTGCTAGCAACTGACATCTGAATTTGTACAATTTGCTCTATTTCAGTTTCTGATTGGCTAATCCTACTCCATAGAATACCTTTATTTAACTTAAGTTTTTTTCTGGTTGTTGATTGGCTATTTTATAAACTGTCTCAAAAAATTACACTATTGTTTCCAAGAATGACTAGTAACATTATTAAACTTTCTAATTCATTATTGCCTTAAGGTTACCTCATTGTTAGCAACTTTTAACCTATTATTCTCACGGCTCCTACATTATTAAATTACGTAATACATTCAACATAACATTATTAAACATGTACATAATAATAAAAACATTAATACAATGACTGTAATATACACTTTTTATATATTGTTACATACACATATTGCTTTAAGGTGGGCTGTTATTGAATTTATATATTATATAATTAGACTGAAATCATCTAAGTGTTAAAAATACTGCCTCAACTCTTATGTTTCTTTGCGAAAAACTAACCATTGTCATTTCTTTCGTAAATACAAATAGACTTGAATTTACTTCTTTTTGGCTTCATCTCTTTTGGAACTTCTCTTTTATTCATCCTCATTGTTCCCACAAGAGTTAGGTTTTCACTGAAGAGATGTGCCAATTACACTTGTAAAATAATTATCTTCAGTAATATTTCTGTAACAGCAATAGTGTCTGCAAGGGTTTCCATTGTAGTAAGGCTCAATTTTTTCTGGGATGCTTTTCTTGGTTCTCTTCCTAACACTCATTGCCATGAATAACATAACCAGCTTTAGCTTCCCACATTCAGAATCATTAATTTTAGATACCATTGCTTTCCTGCACTGTTCTATAAACATGTTCCATACATATAAAATAGAAGCAAGCTACCAGTTGTAACCTAGTCTCGTTGTTATCAAATCATCTTCTAGGACTGTAGGAATATAACTGATGTTCATGTTATTGTTTAGTGTTACAAATCTTCCTTTCAAATCAGTATCGAATGTCAAAGACAACAGTGCTGTATAGCAAAATATTACTATTTTCTTTACTGCTTCAAAGATTCAAACATCTACTGATTTCACTCTGTTATACAACATAGCCCCCATGCTACCTGTGTGCCAACAATGTATTCTCTGAATTCCAACAAAATGTAATTGTTTATAACACAATATAATTTAATGTTTATGTAAATGTTTGGCATAAAGAGGAAAATATAAGTGACACTCAAAACTAATGACACAGGTTTCTAATAGTACCTTTAATGTGTTATGAATATTGCAGGAAGGTATACCTGCTGAGTAGGGGCTCCATTTTAACTGCTAAATACAGCAATTAAAGGTTAAAACTCTCTCCGGGTCCATTGGACCCAGTGTATGCATACTAGGGTTAAAAAACACATTCAGCTAATTTTGATAGTTCTTTCACCATTGAAAAGTGCTAGTCTTTGTGACGGACATGGACTATAAAACACCTTATAATTTCAATTTATAAATAACAATAATAAAATAATTATTAGTATTATTAGTATTATTATTTCCTGCTTATTAAAATATGTGCATCGGAGCTATAAAAGAACATGCTTGCTAAATTGCCGGGGGAGAGATTAAGGAAGTCGAACTTTCCACTTCGTGAATATCAGGATTTTTCCATGTATTCTTAGAAATAGCCGGCGTTGTGCTAATTAAAATTATAAGGTGTAAAGGAGCGGATTAACCATAAAATCTGTGGTTGATCGTACAATGATTTCATAAAGAACGGTGGGAGGTATATGAAATTAATTAAAATATTATTCGAGTTTAAAAAGCTACCCATGAAACGTATACCAGCTAGGTTTTACTTTCCCTACTACGTATAGTAAAGGAAGTATTGCATTCCACGCAAAAATTCTATACCGAGCTTTCACAGGAAATACTTGTTTTGAGGCCCCCTGAATTTAAGAAAAGCATTTTTAGAAAAAGGTCCGTATTTATGTGTCTGTGTGGATATGAACAGCATAACTCAAAAACGAAAAGTCAGATAAATACCAAACTTGGTGTTTAGGTTCAGTATCTTTCAAAGAAGCGACACAAAGATTTCAAGAAAATCTCCCCACCGCAAACTACCTTTTACATGGAACATTTTTCGAAATTTTTGACTTTCTCAAAAATGACTAATGAATTTGATTAAAATATCATGTGTTTAAGATATTCTCATGATAAATGAAATGTATATCTCTGAATTTTCTGGAAATGTCCCCAAAAGACCTCTTCATTGTGAATGGCTTTTGTATAACTGGTGAACCGTAATAGGTAGATAAAATGTTTGTACACAGAAAATGTAGATCTCGTTAAAGCACGCAATTTATGTCATATACATTTTTTGTCGAGTGAAACATTTCCAAGATATTCCTTGTTATTTGTTTGAATGTTCCAATACTTATACTTTTTCTCAAATGGGAAATCGTTGTTCGTTTTTTTGTCATGGACATACAAAGAGAATGGAATGCCCCACATAGCAAGCAGCTTTTAAAAGATTTGACTATCGCTTAAAGCCTATCATATTCCCCTTGCACCTACAAGAAAATTAGCAATAAGTTTAACATCTCGATTAACATGAAGTACATGGAGAATAAGAGTTTGCATAAATAGTTTGTACAAGAGTAGAGAAAGACATGTGGGTGCAACACATCAGATTTTATAAAGGCAAACACAAATTTCGTCTTCGTCCAGTGCTTGGAAATAATTTGTCTCTCTCTCTTATGACCTTACGCTTTCTTCTGTTGTGCAGAAACATCATTAATTCCTCCTCGTCGTCCAATAAGTACAATTCTGCCGTGATTACTGTTGCTAGTGTAAGAAGTGTGTCAGTCCTGAACATGCAAACTTATTTGTCGGATAATGGACGTATCGGCTACTCCAACTGGCTGCAAAGATACCTTCCGACCATTGCTATCCAGAGATTGTAGAACGCCAGTCGCTAAGAAATCCTGTAAATAGTTTTATCGGAAACTTATGCACAGATAGTAGAACTGGCCCTTTTTATCCTTATTATATTTACAACCAAATGTTGAGGCAGTATTTTTAACACTTAAATAATTTCAGTCTAATTATATAATATGTAAATTCAATAACAGCCCGCCTTGAAGCAATATGTGTATGTAATAATTTGTAAAATGTATTTAACGGTCATTGCATATGCTTATATTATTGTGTACTATTATATCCATGTGTAATAATGTTATGTGAATATATAACGTAATTTAATAAAGTAGGAGCTGTGAGAATAATAAGTTAAAAGTTGCTAACAATGAGGTAACAATGAAGTAACCTTGAGTCAATAATGAGTAAGAAAGTTTAACAGCACTACTTGTGATTCCTGGAGTAACAATAATATGATTTTAGTGACAGTTTATAAAAATAGCCAATCAACAACCAGAAAAAGCTTTAGTTAAATTAAGGTATTCTATTGGAGTAGGATGAGCCAATCAGAAACTGAAAAGGAGAAAATTTTACAAATTTAGAGTTCAATTGCCTACAAACAGTGTTCCTAACCGGACGCGAGACACATCCTCGAGAGATTTAATACTTATTCGTGTGAGACCAAAATAGTTTTACGTGTTAAAAAGTGCAAGTATTTAATAAAAACATCTCACAGCTCTCTATAAGTGAAGTGTTATATAAATCGTATCAAGTATTAATAAAAGGAGTGAAGTAAAATTATAATCTGTGTAAGCCTACATTCTTGTCGCATCACAACCCTGATAAGAGAAACGTGTCTCTAACAATAATACTGACGATGCCGAGGCAAACATAAATATTAAATATTTAAAGAAACAGTTTAATTGCAAAGTTAATATTTTTAAACTTAGGGCGAAGGCTACCGGAAAGCGGGTACTATACGTGCGGTTGCAACTACTTCAAGTGTTCGGCTCCCCAACAGTTGAAATACAATACAACTTCTACTTCAAATCGGCTTTTCCATACGTGAAACAATAATCTTTCTCAATGTGTAAATGCATATCGGAAGCTTATATCGATTAAAAAGACGTAGACAGAGGAATAACATTTTTCAAATCTGAATCACGCTTTTCCTATTACGATTCAGGTCATTGGGAAGGACAAAACAGAAAACACTGCATCTCCGTTAATCTTCTGTCAGTTTTCTATAACAGTTTAAATGTTTCGTTCAAATCTGCAGTTGTGTTGTTTACCTAAAGCAGCACACAAACGTTCCTGTCAACACATGTAGGTACTACAGAGGTAAGTAACCCTATGGGCTTTTCCTGGAACACTTGATGAAACGGCGAACTTCCAAATGACTTTTCCGTTATGTGTGTCCCTTAAGCTGTTTGGCAGGGGATAAGGGAAGGTGCGTAGCATCTGGGATTCTAGAGGTACTGTTATAACATAATCCGTACACTTTATACCACTTTAAACCGGAAAGGCATACTTCATTTTTACAGTAACATGTATATTTTTGTTTCATTTATATAACCTTCCCCTTTAACTTTTATAGTGGGCATTGACCTAAGAAACAACCGATGGCGTTATATCCCGTTGAATTGAAAACGTCTCTATTTGTCTTTATCATGACAAACGCTTACACTCATATTTCCAATCTCTGTGGAAGGTATGGTATCAATCTCACCCTGCTCTCTGGATTGAGAAGCCAAAACGCTGACCACTCGACCACAGAGGTAGTCCAACATATTTACTTCCTCTACTACGTATAGTAAGTAGGGGAAGTATTGTATTCCGCCCAAAAATTCGATACCGAGATTTCACCGGAAATATATGTTTTGAGACCCCCTGAATCCAAAAAAAGCATTTTTGGAAACATGTCCGTGTGTGTCTGTCTGTGAACAGCATAACTCAGAAACGAACAGTCGGATAAACACCAAACTTGGTATATAGGTTCAGTATCTTTCAGAGATGTGACACGAAGGTTTTCAAGAAAATCCCCACACCCCAGATTACCCTTTACATGGAACATTTTTCGAAAATTTTAATTTTCTCAGAAATGGCTCTAACGATTTTGATTAAAATATCATATGTTTATGATATTTTCATGACAAATGAAATGTATATCTCAAATTTTCTGGGAATGTCTCCAAAAGTATTCTTCATTGTGAACGACTTTTGCATAACTGGTAAACCATAAGAGATAGACAAAATTTTACTACACAAAAAATGTAGATCGCGTTAAAATACACAATTTATGTCATATCCTACATTGTTTTGTTGAGTGAACCATTTTCGAGATATTGCTTGTTATTCCCTTAAATTTTCCAATACTTTTTCTCAAATGCATTTTTTTATGCCCTGGATATACGAAGAAAATGGAATGCTCCACATAGTAACCAGCTCTTAAAATATTTGACTATCGCTTAAAGCCTACCATATTCCCCTTGCATCTACAAGAAAGTTAGCAATAAGATTCATATCTCGATTAACATGAAGCATATGGAGAATAAGCGTTTGTAAAAATAGTTTGTACAAGAGTATAGAAAGTCATGCGAGTGTAATACATCAGATTTTTTCGCTAGGAGTCAATTTACTTACGAAGGAGATGAAACAAAAATGCAGACTTTACTCAGAGAAGTTTTAGGACTAGAAAATGAAAAGACATTTGATAAATCTGATTTAGAGTCTTCTGGAAATTACAAAGAGCTGCAACATGACAGCGACACAGAAACAGACGATGCGGAGAAGATGTAAACAAAGACACTAATATTGCGAGAGAAAAAGCAAAGGGATGAAAACCGCTCCATCTACAAATGTGTGAACAAGATGCCAGACTATTGTGTATCATCTTTCCGATTTAAAAGGGATTCTACAAACTGCTAACACATCCCCGGAATGCTTTATGCTGGATATGTTTCAAAAGATCGTGGAATACATTTATATTCTATATAAGAATACTGTCAGGAGTTGATATATTGAATCAAATGCGTTACATATTTAATAGCAAAACAAAAATAAGCCTACGGTTGTGTGTTATATTTTTTCGTCTGTTAAACATAAGTGGAGTAAATGCCCAAATGACATATTATAGCAATCATCCACACAATACCAGTGTTTCTTCTTGATGATGCTGTCCAAAATGACAATAGCGTAGGTAAGAACCCACGGTCTTCAGTTAAAGGAATAAAGCGGAATAGGTTCCAGGAAGGGCAAGAGAGAAGCAATAGTACTCTAGAAGTAAATATATAAAAACAAAGCGTTTTCGGTGCAACAAGAAATCTTTCTTACTCATACTACGATTACGTTTTTGTGGAAACTATTACAATGAACGGGGTTCAGGGGGGAAAAACTACGAAAAAAAGTAATTGTAGCCCGGCTCTCTGGTGTGGCGGTAGCGTGTCTGCCTCCATCCAAGAGCTCTATGGACACCACTTCACCCATTTTATTAATCCATCGTCCGAGATGATCAATCAGGTTAAATGACGTTAAACTTAACACAGAAAGGTAATCGTTCTTGGGAATAACACTTCTTGTAAGAAGAACTAGTAAAGGGAGAACTCTATATTTATAATTAAAATACAATTGTTTACCTTTTTCAGTGTAATTACATACTAAAGCTGGCTGTAAGTCAATTTGCACAAATTAAAAAATATCTTGTGTAACATTCACATAACTTTTTTCTATCCTCTATCGTTTATTAGTAGTATGCAAGTTATTCTTACGAAAGTTTATTTTTCTACTTCATTTTAATCCAAATAAACATTTACAGAAACAGCTAGGTACATGACACATTTCGGTATAGTTACAAAGGGAACAGCGATAGTCAAATGTTTAAGAACTGGACGCTATACCCTGGCCTTAAAATTCCATACTGTTTCCGTGCAATGGCGAAAAAAACTGAATGTTGAAAGGACTTTAAAGAATGACTAAATAATGAACAAATCGAACCATTAATAGTGGATATCTTGAAAATGGTTTATGCCACAAAAAAGTTATTTCAAATAAATTCTGTGTTTTAAAAGAGATCTACATTCTTTGTGTGGTACGTTCTTTTCAATCCCTTAACGTCTACTAATTATACAAGATTATATAGAATTCTTCCCGAATGAAGAGAACTTTAAAGGCCATTCCTAGAAAATTCAAGATAAAAATTTTATTTGTCATATAAATATCATGAATCTAGATATTTTAATCAAAATCGTTAGAGCCATTGGGGAGATTTTCTTGAAAACTGTTGTATCGCATCTTTGAAGGATACTGGACTCAAATAACAAGTTTGGTATTCATACGGCTTTTCGTTTTTGAGCTATGCTGTTATGGGTTCAGGGGACCTCAAAACACGAACTTCCGCTGAAATATTAACATCGAATTATTAGATGGAATACATTACTTCCCCTACTTACTCTACGAAGTGGAAATGCACTGTGAGAGGTGGGAAATATAATTTTATTGTGGAAAATAATGTTATTAAATTTTATATATGAATTATAGTAGTGGCTAATGAATACGTGGCCAGGGTCAAATTTCAGTAGACGAATGAACTTACCATTTTACTGAATGAAGGGATGAATGAATAAGTAAATAAATTGTATCAGATTTCTACTTTCTCTACTACGTATAGTAAGTAGGAGAAGTATTGTATTCCACCCAAAAATTCGATACCAAGATTTCACCGGAAATGTATGTTTTGAGACCCCCTGAATCCAAAAAAAGCAACTTTGGAAACATGTCTGTGTGTGTGTGTGTGTATGTGTGTGTGTCTGTGAACAGCATAACTCAGAAACGAACAGTCGGATAAACACCAAACTTGGTATTTAGGTTCAGTATCTTTCAGAGATGCGACACCAAGGTTTGCAAGAAAATCCCCCACCCCAGATTACCCTTTACATGGAACATTTTTCGAAAATTTTAATTTTCTCAAAAATGGCTCTAACGATTTTGATTAAGATATCATATGTTTAATATATTTTCATGACAAATGAAATGTATATCTCGAATTTTCTGGGAATGTCTCCAAAAGTATTCTTCATTGTGAACGACTTTTGCATAACTGGTAAACCATAAGAGATAGACAAAATTTTACTACACGAAAATTGTAGATCGCGTTAAAGTATACAATTTATATCATATACACTTTTTTTTTGTTGAGTGAACCATTTTCGAAATATTGCTTGTTATTCCCTCAAATTTTCCAATACTTATACTTTTTCTCAAATGGGAATTCGTTATTCAGTTTTTTGTCCTGATAATGCAAAGAAAATGGAATACTGCACATAGCAACCAGCTCTTAAAAGATTTGACTATCGCTTAAAGCCTACCAATTCCCCTTGCATCTACAAGAAAATTATCAATAAGATTGACATCTCGATATCTCGATTAACATGAAGCATATGGAGAATAAGCGTTTGTAAAAATAGTTTGTACAGGAGTAGAGAAAGTCATCTGAGTGTAACACATGAGATTTTTTTATTTTTAGTTCTGTGCTCTTTCTCTCTCCCTCTCTCTCTCGGACATGTGCACACAACCTGGTGAAATTCGTGATAAAATGTTGAGATCGAAATCACGTTTCCATTACCCAGGGTGAAAAAAATAACTAAGGTGTCCGAAGTAGGGAAGTATTTAAGGACGCAAGAAAGGAAACACTGCTGATATTATGTTGGGGACAGCTTGCAGAGGATTACCCACACCTATTGTGTTCAGTCAGGCGCCGTTTGGTCTAAAACAGCTTTGCCGAAAAGAGGCACGAAGACCTGACAGGAAATAGCATTTGGGGTAGGTAATAAAACGAGGAGGGGATGGCGCCCAGAGTCGTCTTTGAGGGTGACCGACAGATATCCTCGAATTGCAATAACCATCACGTTCTTCTTAACGCTATGGCAAAGTAATGGTGTAGGTACATGTTGTAAATACCTTGTCAGCAACACCAGCATATGGCGCACCTCGTTTTCCTCTCGAACATCTGTTTCGCACCTGCACCTCTTCCAGGACAAACATCCAACACATTTAATTTAGCAGGTAGCATTCGGGTAATGACTACATTCACTGGGTTCAAGGCCAGCTTTCTCCAAATCTCTTTTCAGTTATCAATAATAATGATAATAATAAAAAAATCTGATGTGTTACACTCACATGACTTTCTCTACTCTTGTACAAACTATTTTTACAAACCCTTATTCTCCATCTATTTCATATTAATCGATATAAACATTTGCAGAAACGATCTTTTGACATGCAAAGAGAATTACATTTTACACATAGCGACCAGTTCTAAAAATATTTGACTATCGCTTAAGGCTTACTATGTTCCTCTTGTTTTGTATTTGCCACAGATTAATACTCTTTGCATATACCCAAGACAAAAAAAATGAATAACAAATTCCCATTTGAGAAAATTATTGAAAAATTTAAGGGAATAACAAGCAATATCTCGAAAATGGTTCACTCAACGAAAAAATGTATATGACATAAATTGTGTATTTTAACGCGATCTACATTTTTTGTGTAGTAAACTTTTGTCTATCTCTTATGCTTTATCAGTTATGCAAAAGTCCTTCACAATGAAGAATACTTTTGGAGACATTCCCAGAAAATTCAAGATATAGATTTTATTTGTCATTAAATATCCTAAACATATGATACTTTAATCAAAATCGTTAGAGCCATTTTTGAGAAAGTTAAAATTTTCGAAAAATGTTCCATGTAAAGGGTAATCTGGGGTGGGGGGATTTTCTTGAAAACCTTCGTGTCGCATCTCTGGAAGATACTGAACCTAAATACCAAGTTTGGTGTTTATCCGACTGTTCGTTTCTGAGTTATGCTGTTCACAGACAGACACACACACGGACACACGCGCGCGCGCCAGCGCGCGGACATGTTTCCAAAAATGATTTTTACTTTCTCTACTGCATATAGTAAGTAGGGGAAGTATTGTATTCCACCCAAAAATTCGATACCGAGATTTCACCGGAAATATATGTTTTGAGACCCCCTGAATCCAAAAAAAGCATTTTTGGAAACATGTCCGTGTGTGTGTCTGAACAGCATAACTCAGAAACGAACAGTCGGATAAACACCAAACTTGGTATTTAGGTTCAGTATCTTCCAGAGATGCGACACAAAGGTTTTCAAGAAAATCCCCCCACCCCAGACTACCCTTTACATGGAACATTTTTCGAAAATTTTAATTTTCTCAAAAATGGCTCTAACGTTTTTGATTATAATATCATATGTTTAAGATATTTTCATGACAAATAAAATGTATATCTTGAATTTTCTGGGAATGTCTCCAAAAGTATTCTTCATTGTGAACGACTTTGCATAACTGGTAAACCATAAGAGATAAACAAAATTTTACTACACAAAAAATGTAGATCGCGTTAAAATACACGATTTATGTCATATACATTTTTGTTGTTGAGTGAACCATTTTCGAGATATTGCTTGTTATTTTGGATTTAGGGGATCTCAAAACATATTTCCGGTGAAATCCCGGTATCGAATTTTTGGGTGGAATACAATACTTCCCCTATTTACTATACGTAATAGAGAAAGTAATAATAAATGATAATAAACTCATTAAAATGCACAATTTGTGCCAAATGTTTCCGTAGCGTTAGGCATACGAAAATTGCAATTTCACACTTTTCTCAAGTGTGAGTGCGTCATCTAATCGACATGCTTCAAAGTTTGCGATTTTTACTTTTTCTATCACACGCACATAGTTTGTCCTCGTCTCACAACCTTTATACCGGCTCGGAAAACCGTCACATACTTTCAATACTACTTCGTCGAACATGTCTATATTCATAATCTTTTACTGTGAAGGTGTTTTTATTATTATTACTATTATTATGATTATTATTATTAATTATTATTATTATTATTATTATTATTATTATTATTATTATTATTATTATTTATGGATGCTCTTTAACTGCTATGGTTCTTAGCGTCCCATTCTATATTGGGCGTGAAAGACCAGAAACCTTTGCTCAGAGACCTCTTTATCAGACTTGAGGTTCTTTTACGTGCCGTAAAAGAAAGCCATGCTAAAGATTTTAACCCCCGCGACCACGAGAACTAGAGGCTAGCATGGTAACCACTACACCACGTAGAACGACTCTGTGAAGATTGCTAGGCTCTGGAATTCACTTCCACAAGATGTCATGGGCTGTCATACTTTAAATGTTTTTCGTCACAAGTTGCAGATTTTAGTTAAAAATAATTGTTAACTTAGAAGAAATACCATTTTCATTGTATATATAGTGTTTGTATGCCATATGTTTAAGATATTCATTACTATTACCTTAGTTTCTTTATATTTGATATTAACTTAACGTTACTGTTCCTCTAATATGTGTGTTATTTCTGTTTTGTGTTTCTTTAGATTTTATCTGTGTACCACCAATGTGATCGGAATATTGTATTCTGGATTGTTCTATGCGGTTGAGCGGAAAGAGAAGGCCTTATGGCCTTAGCTCTGCCACAGTAAGTAAATAAATAAATAAATAAATAAATAATACACAGTAGGTAGATCACGTATTACATTCCACCCAAAAATTAGATACTGAGATTTCATCGGCAATATATGTTTTGAGGAACCTTGAATAAAAAATCTGATGTTACATCCAAATCACTCTCTCTACCCTCTAATGCTTATTAGCGGGTATACAAATTATTTTTATTTTTTATCTACTTCATTTTAATCCAGATAAAAATTTCTGGAAATAACTGCATTACACATATCTGTTATAGACATAATATAATAGCGACAACAAAATGTTTACGAACTGAACGCTGTGTACTGGCCTTAAATTTCCATGCTCTTTGCATGCAATCGCGACAAACAACTGAATATCGAAAGGATTTGAAAAGAATGACAAAGTATTCGATCCATTAATAACGGATAACTGGAAACTGCTGATGCCACAAAAAAAGTTATTTGGAATAAATTGTGTTTTAAAGAAATCTACAGTTTTAATGTAGTACGTTTTCGTCTATCGCTTAACGTTTAACAGTTATACAAGATTCTACAAAATTCCTTCCGAATGCGGTGGATTTCACAGGCTATTCCCAGAAAATTCGAGATATTTATACATTTGAGTTGTAATGTAAATATCTTTAATATACGGTATTTTAATCAAAATCGTTAGAGCCGTTTTTTCGGAAAATCAAAAATTTCGAAACATTTTCCATATAAACGTTTGTTTGGGGTGCGGGGATTTTTTTGAAAATCTTCGTGTAGCATTTTTGGAAGGTACTGAACCTAAATACTTTTAGTTTTTGAGTTATGATGCTCTCACACACACACACACACACACACACATACACTCACACTCACCCATACATATATGCACGGACTTTTTTCTAAACATCTGTTGCGATACACCCACATGGCTTTTCTACCCTCTATCGTTTATTACTGGGTATACAAACTAGTCTTACTAAATCTTATTACTTTCTCTACCACATACATAGTAGGCAGAGAAGTTATTGAATTCCACCCAAAAATTCGATAACGAGATTTAATCGAAAATACAAGTTTTGAGGCTTCCTGAATACAAAAGAGCATTTTTTGAAAAAGGTCCGTGTATGTGCCTGTGAACAGCATAACTCAAAAACGAAAACTCGGTCAACACCAAACTTGGTATTGAAGTTGAGCATCTTCCAAAGGTGCAACACGAAGATTTTCAATAAAATCCACCCCGCTCAAACTACCCTATGCAAGCAACATTTTCTAATTTTTTTGTTTTCTAAAAAATGGCTCTAAGGATTTTGATTAAAATACAATATATTAAACATATTTATATTACTAATAAGTTGTATATCTTGAATTTTCAGGGAATAGCTTTTGAAGTTCCTTCATTCGGAAAGAATTTTACATAATCTTAAATAACTGTGAGACGTCAAGCGATAGACGAAAAGGTGCTACACAAAAACTGTAGATCTCCTTAAAACACACAATTTATTTCAATAACTTTTTTATGGCATGAGTCATTTCCGAAATATCCGTTATTAATGGTTCAAATTGTTCGGTATTTAGCCATTCTCTCAAAGTCTTGTTGCTTTTCAGTTGTTTTTTGCGATGTCATGGAAAGAGTATGCAATTTTAAGGCCAGCAAATAGCGTCCAGTGCTAAGACATTTGACTATCGCTACTTTCTTTGTATTTATAATGAAATATGTAATGTAGCTATTTCCCGAAAGATTTATCTCGATTAAAATGAAGCATTGTGGATAGAAAAATAAACGTTGGTAAGAATAATTTGTATACCCACTAATAAGTATAGATGACAGAGAAAGTCATGTAGCGCATCAGAATTTTAGGTAGAGACTTGGTTTATTGCTTTTTTCACTGTTGGGACTGGCTTTACCGCAACGGAGTATATCAAACGATTTCCTTTTGAAAGTACTTAGACATATTTATTTTAAACGCGATGGATTCAGTCGTTTAGGTGTGTATAAATAATTAGGCAAACTTAGTGCTTAATATTAGGATACCCCTGTCCCTAGATTTCTTAAATTTATGCACCTTACTAAGCGGTAGATGTGCCCCTTTACCTTTATAGCTCATTCCTTAGGTGTGCATGTTATGGAAATTGAGTTTTATTTATGGGCACTCTTTAGCTGCTGTAGTTCTTAGCGTCCCATTCTATGTATAATGGGCATGAAAGACCGAAATTTTGCTCAGAGGCCTCTTTATCAGGCTTGACGTTCTTTTACGTGCCGTAAATCTACGATGGGACCACCGGCTTTACTTCCCTTCCTAAGGAAGCCATGCTAAGTATTTTTACGCCCGAAAAAACCCATTGCCCTCCGCCGGGTTTGAACCCTAGACGAGGACGTTGAGTACGTCCATAATCATAGAGTATACCAGAAATGCTAGAAGCCTGACGGTTTACACAGTTGTAGCTCTTTCAGTGTAGACGCCGTAAACATGTGAAAATCATTTCCCCCTTAAATACACTGGCAAAGGCCACATACAACTTATGGCATTAATTGTAACCGTACTAATGGTCTGATTTAGACCAAATTTAACATGTGACTACTGCATACAACAAATTAAAGGTTTTCCTTTTTAAAATTTCGTTAAAAACTACAACCGCTATTATACTAAACTATAATGCTTGGCCAATCGAGTAACAAATCCCTGCGCCTGAGCTGTAGGACTCTATGAAAATGACAGACTACCTCACAACTTTCCAAACTCTTACTCACATATACAGCCCCAAGTACAAACCTGAACCATTTGAGTAATCTGGAGAAACGTTTCGAAACCTACACTCAAGGTGCCAGCGAACATTTTAACTGTAGGATACTCGTAAGTTTTACTTATTTTCAACACTTCTTTGTTTTGTTTGTTTTTGCTTTTAGATTTTCAGTGTGACCTTTCCAAAAATTGCATTTTCACATTATTCTCTACCCCTAATGAAGTCTCCATCGTTTTAACACATCTGAACAATACAATGTACAATTAGTAATATTGCTCCTGACAAAAGGAACACCAAGAATTACTCAAACCCTCACTTTCAATCATATAGTAGTGTGTATTTTTAAAAGCTTCCCTTGCCCTCGTTTTCAACCCCTTATACAGTAGGTGGCAAAACAGACTACATTGAAATTATCGTTCATTTACTGTGCAAGTTTCCATAGCAACGAAGTATTTATTTATTGTATACCTATAATATTTTGATAAATTCTGAATTCATTTACTTTGATTTCTGCAATTATTATAAATCTCACAACAGAAGAGGTGTTTATTGTGGAACATTACTTCCGATCACAGGAGTGGGACATCGGAATGGATCGGGTTTGCTTCAAGTCAAAGAACAGTACGAGGAGAGATTTAATAAGGAGGGGTACCAAATAACAAAACAGTGCTAGCTGTCGTTGGCAACTAGGGATCAATCCTATGCCAAAGTGCAGCCTACATAGATCTATTGCACCTACCACTCCCAAGAGGAATGAATGAAGTGAAAAAACCACTGCAGGCAGACAGGCCACAGAGACGCGCTAAAGTCCCTAACATTTCCTGGCTCGAAAACCTGACCGTTGAGGGGGCGATGGACGACCCTTGCAACCAGGCAGCCCTCTGGTGTCCACAGGGAATACACTTTCTTTAGAACAATTAATTATGTCATCTGTCCGCACTAACTCACACTGCGAAACCTGAAAGCACAATTAAAAAATAAGGAAACGGAATGAAAGGGAAATGAGGGAAAGAAAAAGTGGTAGAAGAGAAACCATCACAGCATTTCCCTACCGACCAGGGAAAATCATGAAAAATCCAAAGTCAGAGTGGGCGGTCAACGGGAATTGAACCCGGGCCTCCCGAATGCGAGACCCACAGACGAAGCCAACTCGTTCTGTACGTAAGAGGATAAACCGATGGCCCAAGAACCGTCACTACGAACGAGAATCAGGGACTGTTCCAAAAGGGTTAGAGACGCCAAAGCGATGGTATCACTGAAACTTTGATTGATAGGTCTATTCGGTATGTTCAAAAAACTGGGTGGATTTGTATAGCGGATAGTATGGTTGTATAGTATAGTTGTTCAGCGCCTAACAGGAAGGGATGAGCGAGCAGCAGCCCATACTGGAGGGGAGTCAGTTACCCTGGGGCTAGAAGTTCATTTCCGGATTCCGCCTAATCCCCGAATATCACAACCCCTGATGCCTATATGACAGATGACCCATCTACAAATATTGCCGAACTATGAGAGAGGATAGCGTCGTTTTTTGTGTCCTTACAGCAACCATTATTCATCAACATGTTCAATAATCTTCAACAAATGACCAGTGTGTGCCAAGTGATAGTACACGTCGCCAAGGTAAATACCGGATTGGGTTATTAACACCACGACCCAAAGTTCTACCTTAGGTCCAAAATAATTGTAAAAATGAAAATAGATGGTAATAGCGAATGCGCTATCACCTATCCACAGATAATGAAAGCAGTTAGACTGAGCGGTACTCTAATCCATCTGCCCGAAACCTGTAGAGTTAGAGATACAGTTGCCTGGCACTAAGGCCTCTGGGAACACATGTCAAAACTGACATCTGCTCACGTACAGAAGCACAGTTAGAGTTGGCTGGCACTAAGGCCTCTGTGGTCACATGTCGAAGCTGACATCTACCCGGAACGTATAGAGTTAGAGATACAGTTGCCTGGCACTAAGTCCTCTGTGAACACTTGTCGAAACTGACGTCTGCTCACGTACAGAAGCAGAGGCAGAGTTGCCTGGCACTAAGACCTCTGTGAACACATGTCGAAGCTGACATCTGTCTGTCACATACAGAAGCAATGATAGAGTTGCCTGGCACTAAGGCCTCTGTGGATACATGTCGAAGCAAACTCTGACGTAACATATAGAAGCAGAGGCACAGTTACCTAGTACTATGTTTTCTGTGGACACATATAGAAGCAGAGGTACAGTTGTCTAGTACTAAAGTCTCTGTGCACACATGTCAAACTGCCATCTGCCGTCACATATAGAAGCAGATATACAGTTGTCTGGCAATAAGGCCACTGCGGACTCATGTCGACGCTACCTCTGCCCATTACAGAAGCAGAAGTACAGTTGCCTAGCACTAAGTTTTCTGTGGACGCGTCAGGAAGCAAGGGCTGTGGTAAAGGGATGAGACCTAGAAGGCTAACTGTCCGTCACACATCGAGCCAAGAAGGTATCTTCTAACAGATTCGACGTGATGTGACCACGTGGTTAAAGCGGCGTAAAATAAATTGAGGAAAAATGTTTCTTTGCCACATACTGTACGTATAGGTATAAAACAAAACTGACTAGTTAAACAGAGCACAAATTTGTGCATTTACATTTAACACCGTAATTATTGGCGGGAGGATATAAATAATTAAATAAAGAAATGATAGTAAGATAGAGAAATAAGTGCAATAAATAATTTCTGTATATTAAATCAACGTATAATGGCCGTAATAAGCCTGAGTTGAAAAATTTATTCGGAAAGAAAATGGTAGTTAGCAAGTCATGTAAGGAAGACATTAATAACAACCTTAAAGATTCTGGGAATGCAGTTAGGGTTTAGTTCAGTACGTTTGCAAAGTCATGTAGGCAACAATCTGTAAATTAGAAAAGTGAAAGGTACAGCTTAGCAACAAGGTAAGAGAGCATACATAGGATTTTAAGATTGGACCGCAAGAAGGAACATTGGTAGGGGTATTGATATGTGGGCGGAGCTTAAGTTAAGAAAAGTTTGTGCATTTTAAACCAGAGACATTCATTCATACATTTCTGATATATTCGTGACTCTCCTGAGTTTCTTATTTCCCATGTGTAATTTTTAAGTTGTGTAGCACACAAGAACGCGCTCATGTTGGAAAGGTTTAGCGACTGTTGAGAGGAATCTTTCCCAGTAACATTTCTGCGACTTAGGGCTACTGACGCTTGCTAATTATTGTTATAGAAGTAATTAATTCGTAAATTCAACAGGCGGCGACTCTTCTCAAACTGAACATTTTAGTCAACATAAAAATTTATCAACTACTAAACTGGTGTTATCCTTTCGAAATACACTCACGCATGCCCTGAGATAAAGAACTCGTAGTTATATCACTAGAGAGCTGGCGCACCAGACAACGCAGAACGAGCTAAGAGATGACATCACAAAACTCACCAAAATTTGAAGCAGAGAGCGGCATCAAAGTTGTCGCACCGAGAATGGCTTCACACTATAGGACTAGGGAAAATTTTATTATAATCAATTTGATTAAACACAATGTGTACAGGCTGGTTGAATAGCTACAAAACTATTGTGCTTTGCATAATGAGAAAGTGACAGTGTTCCGAATGTGCACTCAAACAAGTGACACAAAGAACCATGTAGACCACAGATTTCACACGCACAGTCACTGGATATTTAGTGAAATCCTTTTCTATTACAACTGTGGTAGTGAAACCCGTGTATTGCACCTCTCGTGTAGATGTGATGTAACTCGAAATGCTCTGCTTTCGATTCCTCGTTGTTCATGGCTGGGGTTCGATAGAATTCCGGATTTATTTCTGCTGTTTTCTAAATTTGTTCCTCTAGAAGCCTTGTGGAGGCTGGGGTTGGTGAGGTTGTGGGTGGCCACCAGATCTTCAATGAAAGATGTTGTTCCTGCCAGCTGGTAAGCAAGTCGAACTTCGAGAGATCCACAGAGTTCTTTTTACATAACTGGTCTTAGTTCTATCTAGGGCATTCAGGTCTTTGTGACTTAGGTATGGCCATATCATCCCAATGGGTATGACGCCACTGGGACGACTTTAAACTTAAATAATGACATTGAGGTTCTGAGTGAGAGGGCATTGAGATTTTGGATCTCCATTGTGGCCGTTCACTTGATCAATGCCGACAAAATAGTGGACATTTCTCTACGCTTCAGGTATCAGCGAAAGTATTGGGCAACTGAGGACTTACAGAAGCCACCCCTGTCCTTATTTTAACCCCTTACTACATAATTGTAACGCCGAGTAAGGTAGTTTGTGTTTAAATATACGAAGGTCTCACACTTAGTGAAAAAGTGGTGTAGGGATTTAAGTTACTCTGTGGTTAGGCCCATCTCAAAAACATAGTTCCTTCTACTAGAACTGTAACTACAGGGACTACTCTCTCCGAATTTTTCGTGACTGTCCCCCAAATGTGTTGTTTTACTCCTTAATCTTTATGTGCGTATTTCTTCAGTCACGTTTTAGGTGATTTTGACATTCAACAATGTAATGTTTTTCGCATTGCCATCTAGGATTTTACATTCGTCATATAGGTTTATACAGAAAAATTAATGGCAGGTGGAATTATCATTTTCGCCAATTTTTCGCTTCAAGTTTCCTTTGATTGCTCCAGTCTTAACTACAGTGAATTGTATTTTAGGAAAATGTGAATGAAATGGTTCAGGACACAGTTTCAATGAAAGCTATGGAAAGAAGAAATGGATGAAGTACCCTAACATATAGATATTTCGGCATGATATACACAAAATGCATACATTTTTACAGAAGTAATAAAAGATGCTTCAAAAATAAATGAAATTTTTACAAGTAAAGTAATTTTTGTCTTTGTAACCCGTTTTTATGAGAGAAAAAACACCAATGTGTTAACATTCTACTTAAATGTTAGCAGACCTGTAAATAAATACTAATTTAGTTTTATAATCTATTTTATTACGTAATGCTCTTCAGTGTTTCATAATTGCAAACATTCTCAAAATAGATCGGTATAATGAACCTTTTTATATTTATAAGAGAAGAAACACATGAGAATTACGAGTCATTTCACACTGCCCTTAAGTTTTCGAAACGTCCCACCTTTTTGCTTTCTCTAACGCCTAGCTGTAGAAGTATTACTATATTCCACCCAAAATTTCATATTCAGATTTCGCCGAAAATATATGTTTACAATCGTCTAAAGCCAAAACATAACTTTTTTGTTTATTTTTACGTGTGTGTGTGTGTGAGAGAGAGAGAGAGAGAGAGAGAGAGAGAGGAGAAAGCATCTCAAAAACGAAAAGTTCGATAAATCCCGAACTTGGTATCAAGTTGGCCATCTTAGGAGTATGCGACACGAATATTTTCAAGAAAATTTTCTCATCGCAAACTACCCTTTACATGGATAATTTGTCATTATCTTTCATTTCCTCAACAATGACTAATAACTGATTGAAATACCTATGTTTAAAACATTTGTATGACTTAATACCATGCGTATCTCGAATTTTCTGTGAATATCCTATGAAATCCTGTTCATTCTGAAAGATTATATCTAATTGTGTAACTGGTAAATCATAAGAAACAATAGAAGACGTCACAAAAATATAAATATTATTAAAACACACAATTTATGCCAATTGTTTGGCATTAACCATATTTGAAATACCATTGGTATTGCTTTTAATTTTCCAATCCTTATACATTTTTGAGGTGCCAAGGTTCCATTCAGTTGTTTCTTGTAATATCATGCAAAGAGTATGGAATTTCTAAGCCAGCATATAGCAAACAACTTGTTATCGTTTTAGACGTCCCTGTAACTGCAACGAAATGTGAAATGAAATCATTTTTGCAAACTTTATATGAAGTAGATAGAAAACCAAGTTTTTGTAGGAATAGTCGAAGATAATATATAAAAACCTGGTGTGTTACACTCACATGACTTTCTCTACTATTGTACAATCTATTTTTACAAACGCCTATTCTCCATATGCTTCATGTTAATCGAGATATCGAGATGTCAATCTTATTGGTAATTTTCTTGTAGATGCAAGGGGAATATGGTAGCTTTTAAGCGATAGTCAAATATTTTAACGCTGGTTGCTATGTGGTGCATTCCATTCTCTTTGCATGTCCAGGACATAAAAAAAATGAATAACGAATTTGAGAAAAAGTATAAGTATTGGAAAATTTAAGGAAATAACAAGCAATATCTCGAAAACGGTTCACTCAACAAAAGAAATGTATATGACATAAGTTGTGTATTTTAACGCGATCTACACTTTTTGTGTAGTAACATTTTGTGTATCTCTTATGGTTTACCAGTTATGCAAAAGTTGTTCACAATAAAGAATACTTTTGGAGACATTCCCAGAAAATTCGAGATATACATTTCATTTCCCATGACATTATCTTAAACATATGATATTTTCATCAAAATCGTTAGAGCCATTTTTGAGAAAATTAAAATTTTCGAAAAATCTTCCATGTAAAGGGTAGTTTGGGGTGGGGGGATTTTCTTGAAAACCTTCGTGTCGCATCTCTGGAAGATACTGAACCTAAATACCAAGTTTGGTGCTTATCCGACTGTTCGTTTCTGAGTTATGCTGTTCACACACACACAGACACACACACACAGACACACACACACACACACACACACACACACAGACACACAGACACACACACGGACATGTTTCCAAAAATGCTTTTTTTGGATTCAGGGAGTCTCAAAACATGTATTTCCGGTGAAATCTCGGTATCGAATTTTTGGGTGGAATGCAATACTTCCCCTACTTACTATACGTAGTAGAGAAAGTAAAAATGAAAATAAGTGGGCAGAGAAACATATGTGGATTTATCACACTAGATTTTCCACACTTGTCCCTCATTATTTACCAATAGATGTGGTCATCATAGCTGTACAGTTTTCTAACCGATTTTATAAACTTTTACTACATAAACCTCGAAACCTCGTGGGTGAAACAGTCAATATGAAAATCAGCCAGAAACAAAATGACGGATCTAAACGACTAGAGAAGCGATAGGCTTCAGCCAATTAATAGACACACCTGCCTAACATATGCTGTACAGTCACATCAAACAGAAGATATTAAATTAATACACCTCGTACGTAGGGGACTAACCGCTGTCATTCGGAAACGTGCAAATCTCATCTAAAACCATACATATACATTAATTTCGGAATTTTAAAATATGGGATTTTCAATTAAATAATCTTCAGTGAAGTAATGATCTACTTAATCTAAATCTAATGCCATTAAGGTTCGGTTAAGCTCTGGTCATGTGTACTCTTACATCGCCCAGTCCGCAGTTTACACAGTCAGCGCTCTGAATCCTCTCACCTTTCATTCACGGAACTCGGCAACCATGTGCGGTTTTCTGAGAACGTTGTAACAATGTTTCCAGTAGTGGTTTTGTATTTTACTGCAGCAGTGTAATGAAGCCTTTACTTTCTCTACCACGTGCATACACAGCAGAAAGAGAACGTATTTCATTCCACCCAAAAAAATTTGTATCAGATTTTCACCGGAAATACACGTTTTGAGGTGCCTTGATTTTTAAAAAAAAACTTTTTAGAAAACGGTCAGTGTGAGAATAGCATAACTCAAAAAAGAAAGTCGGATAAACATCAACATTGGTCTTTAATTACAGCAAAGTAATCCTCCAAAGATGTGACGCGACAATTTTCAAGAAAATCCCGCAACCCTAAACTATCCTTTACATGAACAATTTTTCGAAAGGTTTGATCTTTACAAAAGTGGCTACAATGACTTCGATAAAAATACCGTATACAGGGTGAACCAAAAAACTACGAACCGCCTGCGCGGCGTTTTTCCTGTCCGCGTCCTCGGCGCTCGTTGCCGTGTGCCGCTATCATAGAAAGGCGCGGATGAAACCACACAACAAACTACTAGTTTTAAAAATATTGTATGATTTCATCCGCGCCTTTCTATGATAGCGGCAGACGGCAACGAGCGCCGAGGACGCGGACAGGAAAAACACCGAAAAGCGCGGTTCGTAGCTTTTGGTTCACCCTGTATTAAAGATATTTACAAGACAAATGAAATGTATAGCTATCTTGAATTTTGTGGAAATATCCTGTGAAGTTTTCTTCATTCGGAAGGCATTTTGTATAATATTTACAATTGGTAAACGTTAAGCGATAGCGAAAACATACCGTACAAGAAATGTAGGTCTCTTTAAAACATGCAATTTATTTCGAATAACTTTTTACTTTCTCTACTACGTATAGTAAGTAGGGGAAGTATTGTATTCCACCCAAAATTTCGATACCGAGATTTCACCGCAAATACATGTTTTGAGACCCCCCGAATCCAAAAAAAGCATTTTTGGAAACATGTCCGTGTGTGTGTCTGTGTGTGTGTGTCTGTGAACAGCATAACTCAAAAACGAACAATCGGATAAGCACCAAACTTGGTATTTAGGTTCAGTATCTTCCAGAGATGCGACACGAAGGTTTTCAAGAAAATCCCCCCACCCCAGACTACCCTTTACATGGAACATTTTTCGAAAATTTTAATTTTCTCAAAAACGGCTCTAACGATTTTGATTAAAATAACATATGTTTAAGATAATGTCATCAGAAATGAAATGTATATCTCGAATTTTCTGTGAATGTCTCCAAAAGTATTCTTCATTGTGAACGACTTTTGCATAACTGCTAAACCATAAGAGATAGACAAAATTTTACTACACAAAAAATGTAGATAGCGTTAAAATACACAACTTATGTCATATACATTTCTTTTGTTGAGTGAACCGTTTTCGAGATATTGCTTGTTATTCCCTTAAATTTTCCAATACTTATACTTTTTCTCAAATTCGTTATTCATTTTTTTATGTCCTGGACATGCAAAGAGAATGGAATGCGCCACATAGCAACCAGCGTTAAAATATTTGACTATCGCTTAAAAGCTACGATATTTCCCTTGCATCTACAAGAAAATTATCAATAAGATTGACATCTCGATATCCCGATTAACATGAAGCATATGGAGAATAGGCGTTTGTAAAAATAGTGTGTACAAGAGTAGAGAAAGTCATGTGAGTGTAACACATCAGATTTTTTTTTGTCACATAAGACATTTCCGAGATATTCGTTACTAATGGTTCGCATTGTTCGCTACTTTGTCATCCTTAAATCCTGTCGATTTCGCGCCATTGTATGGAAAGGGTGTAAAGGGTAAAGGAACCATTTATAGAAAAAAGGTGCATATGTCTGTGTGCGTGCGTGTGCGCAGATGACTCAGGAAAGAAAAGTCGGATTTAAGTTTGCCATCTTCCAAGGATGCAACACGACGATTTTCAAAAACATCCTCTGTCCCAAACTAGCTTTTACATGAACTTTTCATTACTTTGTATAACTAGCGAACCTTAAGAGATACATAAGAGCTTACTACACACAAAAAGACATTTCGTTGTCATTGTTTTGAATTTGTCAATACTTTTGTAATTTTTCGGTTGTTTCTGGCAATGTCATAGAAAGAGTATGGAATTTCAGTAGGTAGGTATATCATACAGACAACGTCTTTAAACATCTGACTATCGATTCAGTTTCCTCTATTCCCTTTCACCTTTAACGGATTGGGTAATGCAGCTAGGTCTGCGAAGATTAACATGTATAGTTTGTAGAAACTATAAAAAAATTCTGATGTGTTACACTCATATGACTTTCTCTACTCTTGTACAAACTATTTGTACAAACTATTTTTACAAACGCTTATTCTGCATCTACTTCATGTTAATCGAGATATCGAGATGTTAATCTTATTGCTAATTTTCTTGTAGATGCAAGGGGAATTGGTAGGCTATAAGCGATAGTCAAATATTTTAACGCTGGTTGCTATGTGGCGCATTCCATTCTCTTTGCATGTCCAGGACATAAAAAAAATGAATAACGAATTCCCATTTGAGAAAATAAGTACTGAAAAATTTAAGGGAATAACAAGCAATATCTCGAAAACAGTTCACTCAACAAAAAAATTGTATATGGCATAAATTGTGTATTTTAACGCGATCTACATTTTTCGTGTAGTAAAATTTTGTCTATCTCTTATGGTTTACCAGTTATGCAAAAGTCCTTCACAATGAAGAATACTTTTGAAGACATTCCCAGAAAATTCGAGATATACATTTCATTTGTCATAAAAATATCTTAAAACGTATGATATTTTAATCAAAATCATTAGAGCCATTTTTAAGAAAATAAAAATTTTCGAAAAATTTTCCATGTAAAGGGTAGTCTGGAGTGTGGGGATTTTCTTGAAAACCTTCGTGTCACATCTCTGGAAGATACTGAACCTAAATACCAAGCTTGGTTTTTATCCGACTGTTCGTTCCTGAGTTATGCTGTTCACAGACAGACAGACAGACAGACACAGACACACATACAGAGACACGGACACACACAAGGGCATGTTTCTAAAAATGCTTTTTCTTGGATTCAGGGGGTCTCAAAACATGTATTTCCGGTGAAATCTCGGTATCGAATTTTTGGGTGGAATACAATACTTCCCCTACTTACTATACATAGTAGAGAAAGTAATAAATGTCATGCTTTTACCGTCATACAAACCTGTAACTTTTTGGAAATTCCGTTAAATGATAGGAAACTGCAGCCCGCTTTCAAAAAGATTGTCTTCCAAAGACAGTTGAATGTCCCATAACCAACTTGCCCTGTTTTGTTTAACCTCTATTGACACTAGAGGAAGTAGCTTAAACATGCCTTCTATTGTAGAAGGCTCATTTAGCCTCTGCCCATTTCTCAACAGAGTTCGGGTTACACAGGTGGACTACAGGAAGTCAACCCAGCGTGAAGGGCAAGTTCTTTGTTTGGCTTTTAGGAATGACCGTCTGTCAGAACATTCATCTTCCTGACGCGATAGTTAATGACCATCTGGGGCTGCCCATTCACAACGACAAAGTTGCTTACTCCGTTTGTCTTAAATGTCTTCATTTCCAATGGGCAACTTGGTAAAGGAATGCATCACTCAAATGCCATTTTCTAAGGTTTTCAGTCAATTTGGATGAAAATATTATCTTAAGTATAGCCTACGTGAAAAACTGTCTAAAATCTTGTTTTGTTGTATGTTTTGGTTTTCAAGATATGAGCTTCAAACCTTAATTTTGCTGTCCTACGCCACATTTTACAAACATTCTTTATTTTAAATGTCCATGTCATTTGTCAGATCACAGCGCACAGAACTGTTAGGTATATGGATTTTTAATTTCCCTATTACGTATAGTAAGCAGTGGAAATATTGCATTCCACTCAAAAATTCTATATCGAGATTTCATCGAAAATGCGTGTTTTGAGGTGCCCTGAATCCAAATAAAGCCGTTTTGGAAACATGTCCGCGCGCGTGTGTGTGAACAGCATAACTCAAAAACGAAAAGTCAGATAAATACCAAACTTGGTACTTGGGTTATCTTCCAAAATGCAACAGGAAGATTTTCAAGAAATTCCCCCATCCCAGACTCCCCTTTACATGGAACATTTTTCAAAATGTTGATTTTCTCAAAAATGGCTAACGATTTTGATTAAAATAATATATGTTTAAGATATTTTTATGCAAATGAAATGTATATCGTGAATTTTCGGGAAATGTCTCCAAAAGCCCTCTTCATTCTGTAACTTTTGCATAAATGGTAAACCGTAAGAGAAAGACAAAGTTTTATTCCAAAAAAGAAAAAAATGTAAATCTCACTAAAGCCCCCACTTTTTTGTGGGGTCAACTATTTCCGAGATATTCCTTGTTATTTGTATAAATTTTCTAATGCTTAAACCTTTTCTCAAATGGGAATTCGTTATTCGTTATTTTATGCCCTGAACATACAAAGAGAATGCAATGCTCCACATAGCAACCAGCTCTTAAAACATTTGACTATCGCTTAAAGCCTACCAATTCCCCTTGCATCTACAAGAAAATTAACAATAAGATTAACATGAAGTGGATGGGGAATAAGTGTTTGTAAAAATGGTTTGTAAAAGAGAAAATCATGTGAGTGCAACACACCAAATTTTTTTTTGCCGGTTTTGGTTCAAAAGAAATGAGCTTTTAACAAATTATATTTAATTCGAAATTTATATGTTATACAACTGCTTTTTGCTTTTAAAATCAATAACTAAAAATCCCTTGCATAAAAAATGACATTTTAATTTCTTGATTTTTTGAAATGGACCAACATGGAACATTTTGAAAAGAATTGAATGAATTATGTAAGATTTGTAACGGCCAAAAGTGCCGAGAAAAAAAATACGACTCAAATTATAAATGAAATTAAAGTTAATTCCAGATGTAGACCTTGTAGAAAATAAAGTAAATATTCACAATATCAATAGCGAAAATTAATTTAGAAAGTAAATATGTTTAAATATTTTTGTACTTGAAATTTAAAGCCGCATTCTTGCGAAATTTTCACCAAATTTTAGTAGTGCATTCCTTTAAGCTGGGATTTGTTACTATGAATTGAATGTAAAGTGACGCGATGTAACATGAAGAGATGACGCTAAAGGGCTGTTTAGGATGAACGTAACTTACTGCTAATGATTAATTCCGATTGGTATTGGTAAACATGGCTGTAATAAGCTTCAATTAGGAAACTATGATCTATTTTATTTCCTTAGGTGTGATTTTTAATAATCTTTTATTATCAAGAGAACAGAATGATAAAACCTACAACTAATTTCATCAAGCAGATATAATTTATTACCCCAGGCCTATGCGCCAAAATAATAAACTCAAATCAGTCGCGTAACAGTGAAAGTTTTAATTTAAAGGAGGCAAAAGAGTGACAGTAACAAGTTTTTAATTTCTCTACGCTTACCTATGGTAGGTGGAGAAAGTATTAAATTCCACTCAAAAATTTATTGTCCAGATTAGTAATCGAAATTCATGATCTGAGATCCTCTAAATAAAAATACATTTTTAGAAGAACGTCTTTATGTGTGTGTGTGTGTGTGTGTGTGTGTGTGTGTGTGTGTGTGTGTGTGTGTGTGTGTGTGCGCGCGCGCGCGCGCGCGCGCGCGCCAGTGAAAGAGCAACATAACTCAAAACGAAAATTCGGATGAATTCCAAAGTTGCTATCGTAAGTCCAGTATCCTGGACTTTCGTGAAGTTCTCCACACTCCAAAATAATCTCTATACAAGATAATAGAACTTATCCTTCAGTTTTCTCAAAAACGGCCCAAACGATTTTATTAAAATAACTTACTTTACATATCTACTAACGTGAGATATTAAACGATTGTCTTAAATATTCTCCGAATCTCTTTGATTCTGACTAATTTTATGCTAAATTTTTGTATAATGAGAAAATCACAAGGGGTAGAAAAAAATTCGTCAATAAACATATAGAGTGCATTAAAACATACAAATTGTGTCAAAATATTCCATGTTGTATGATTACATTTATCCATTTAACTGCGTCATATCACCAAAATCGCTTGGAATTTTCTTATTTTGCCTCCTATACAACTAGGTAGAGGAAGCATTGCTTATCAGCCAGGAATTTGATACCTAGATTTCACCTGAGTTAAAAAAAATCTTTAGAAAAAGGTATTTGTGTGTTTGTGTACTGTGAAAAGCATAACTCAAACCGAAATGTCGGATAAATATCAAACTTGGTATTTAAGCTCAGAACCTTCGAAAGGCGAGACACGGTTTTCAAGAAAATCAACCCACGCTAAGCTACCCTTTACACAAAGCTTTTTCCAGCATGTTTTATTTTCTCAAAAATGGTTCTAACGATTTTGATTGAAATACCACATATTTAAGAAATTTATATGAAAAATGTAAGTAGATCTTGAATTTTCTGGGAATAGCCTAGGAAATCCTTTTCATTCGGAAGGAATTTGTATAATCTTGTATAACTTGTAAACGTTAAGGGATAGACGAAAACGTACCATACAAAAAATGCAGATCTCTTTAAAACACAAGTTTTTGTGGCATAAGCCGTTTCTACGATATTCGTTATTAAAACTTAGAATTGTTCCATATTAATCATTCTTTTAAAGTCCCATCGATTTTTAGTTGTTTCTCGAGATTGCATGGAAACAGTATGGAATTTTAAGGCCAGCATATAGCGTCCAGTTCTCATTTGACTATCGCTGTTATGCTTGTATCTATAACGAAATGTGTAATGCAGCTATTTTTGCAAAGGTTTATTTGGATCAAATGCAGTAGATAGAAAAACAATCTGAGTGTTACACTCACATGACTTTCTCTACTCTTGTACAAACTACTTTTACAAACGCTTATTTTCCATATGCTTCATGTTAATCTTATTGCTAATTTTCTTGTAGGTGTAAGGGGAATATGGCAGTATTTAAGCGATAGTCAAATATTTTAAGAACTGGTTGCTATGTGGCGCATTCCATTCTCTTTGTATGTCCAGGACATAAAAAAAATGAATAACGAATTCCCATTTGAGAAAAAGTATTGGAAAATTTAAGGAAATAACAATATCTTGAAAATGGTTCACTCAAAAAAAAATGTATATGACATAAATTGTGTATTTTAACGCGATCTACATTTTTTGTGTAGTAAACACCAAACTTGGTATTTAGGTTCAGTATCTTCCAAGGATGCGACACGAAGGTTTTCAAGAAAATCCCCCCACCCCAGAGTACCCTTTACATGGAAGATTTTTCGACAATTTTAATTTTCTCAAAAATGGCTCTAACGATTTTGATTAAAATATCATATGTTTAAGATATTTTTATGACAAATAAAATGTATATCTTGAATTTCCTGGGAATGTCTCCAAAAGTATTCTTTATTGTGAACGACTTTTGCATAACTCGTAAACCATAAGAGATAGACAAAATTTTACTACACAAAAAATGTAGATCGCGTTAAAATACACAATTTATGTCATATACATTTTTTTGTTGAGTGAACCATTTTCGAGGAATTGCTTGTTATTCCCTTAAATTTTTCAATACTTATTTTCTAAAATGGAAATTCGTTATTCATCTTTTTGTCTCGGATATGCAAAGCTGTGGCAAAGGGAATGGTGCTGCACCTAGCAACCAGCTATTAAGAGATATGTATGTGCTTAAAGGCTACTGTTTTTCTATATTGCCCTTGTAAATATATTTTCCCCATACATCTACAAGAAAATTAGCAATAAGATAGAGTCTGCAAATGTTCATCTCGATTAACATGAAGTAGGTGGAGAATAAGCGTTTGTAAAAATAGTTTGTACAAGAGTAGAGAAAGTCATGTGAGTGTAACACATCAGATTTTTTTACGTACTGGACATGCAAAGAGAATGGAATGCACCACATAGCAACCAGCTCTTAAAATATTTGACTGTGGCTTAAAGCCTACCATATTCCCCTTGCATCTACAAGAAATAAGATTAACATCTCGATTATCATGAAGCATATGGAGAATAAGCGTTTGTAAAAATAGTTTGTACAAGAGTATAGAAAGTCATGTGAGTGTAACACATCAGACTTTTTTCCCCTCGTGGGCATGCAAGGAGCATAGAATTGCAAAGTGTGACACAGGATCGGCTTTATAAAATCTGTCTATTGGTTTAGTCTACTGTATCTTTATACCTTTAACGAAATGTGTAAATATGTAAGAAAAGTTTATCTCGATTAACAAGTAACAGATAGAAGTGTAGATACATTTGTAAGTACGGTTTGTAGAATAGTGAGTAGAAACCTCATGTGAATACAACACATCAGATTTTTATGCTATGTATTTCTGGTTTGTGCCTTGACTTTGGCATTGGTAGTGCTTTGCTCAGCTCAGCAACTTCCCATATCTACATTAACTTATAGGTATAGGTTATAACGGGGGAGCCAAGAAACTACGAACCTGCTGCGCGGTGTTTTTCCACAAGGCGTGTGGAAACATAATAAACGCACTGCTGCTATAAACAAGGTCACGCTGTTGACGTGGTTTTGCTCTGCAGTGTGAAGTACAGTATTGAGTTGACGGTGATGTGATGTAGTTCAGTTATTACGAGTTATTTATTATTTTGTCCTGTACTTAGTCACAAAGTATATTACGGCTCAGTATATGTTTTTTACTGCACAGCGTGTATTTATTTATGATTCGTATGTGTTAACTCAGTCACCTGCCAAGTAAAAGTACGATTTGCAGAAAGATTTCCAGGTGTAAAAGTTTCAGGCCGTATAACAGTTCATAAACTTTACAATAAATTTCAGACCACAGGAAGTGTTCAGGCCAAGAAATCTAAAAAGCGGCGAAAGAGTTATAGGGCCTGTTTTTTCGAGTCAACAGTTGGTGCCTGTACATACGTAAATACAATTTTGCTCCTTTTTTTTATAGAGAATTAACAGACAGGGAGCGTGATTTTCCTTTTCTCAACAAGACTCTGCAACAGCCAATACGGCCAATATTTCGATGAGAACAATTGAAAGTGTGTTTGAGGATAGAATTATTAGTAGAGATTTCTGGCCCCCTCGGTCCCCCGACCTAATCCCTGCGATTTCTATTTCTGGACAACTTAAAATAAAGCTCTCAAGACAAATCCGCACACCCTGGAAGAATTAAAACAAAATACCCGCCAGCAAATTGCCAGCATTTCTCAACGTGAACTACGGCGAGTGATGGATAGTTTCCTAAAGAGGTGCCAAAAATGTATGGACAACGACGTTGGCAGTTTCAGCATCTTCTTTCATAATCTTGGTAAGTAAAGCCTTTAAAAGTAGTTTTAAAAATGGTGTATGGTTTCATCCGCACCTTTCTATGATAGCGGCAGACGGCAACGAGTGCCGAGGACACGGACAGGAAAGACATCGCGCAGCCGGTTTTTTGTATCTCTCTGTACAATGGAAAGGGGTACCTCACGCACTGCGACCCACATAGATTTAGGTATTGTGGCTACCAGCCTCCAGGGAGAAGGGACGAAGTGAAGCAACTACAGGAGGCTACAGGCCAAAGAGACGCGCAGAGATCCCTAACATCTCCAGGACCCGTCCTATTCCTAGAGCTGCCTAGAGAGGGCGATATAAGACACGTCGATCAACCAGTCCCCTAGTTTCCATGGGGGAGTACTCTTTCCTTTCAGCAGCATCCGCGCCATCTGTCCGGTACCGCCGTACGCCACAAAGCCCAGAAGCGCATCTGAAAGGTGAGAAGGAATCGGAATGAAAGGGAAATAATGGAAAGGAAACCGTATTAGAAGAGAAACAACGCCTACCGACTAGGAAAACCATGAAGAAACCAAGGTCAGAGCGGGCGACCGACGGTAATCGAATCCGGGACCTTCCAAATACGAGTCTCACACGTTACCTCGTAGCCATCTCCTCGGTGAATACGTTGACAAATTCAGTATTGTCCAATGAACTATTGCTTTCTTTACTACTTGTCTATTACAAGTAGAAGTATTATATTCCAATCTTTTACATTTCTACACCAAAAAACGTGATTGATACATTCACATGACTCTCTCTATCCTCTATAGTTTATTAGTGGGGATACAAACTATTCTTACTCAAACTTATTTTCCTATCTACTACATTTTAATCCAAATAAACCTTTGCAGAAATAGGCACATTATACATTTCGTTAACAGCGATAGTCAAATGTTTAAGAACTAGACGCTATATGCTGGCCTTAAAATTCCATACTGTTTCCATGCAATCTCGAGAAACAACTGAATGTTGACAGAACTTTAAGAGAATCACCAGAAATGAACAAGTCGAACCTTTAATAACGGATATGCCGCAAAGAAGCTTATTTTAAAAAAATTGTATGTTTTAAAGAAATTTACACTTTTTGTGTAGTACGTTTTCGTTTATCGCTTAACGCTTACCAGTTAGAGCCATATGATTATACAAAATTCCTTCCGAATGAAGAGGACTTCATGCTATTCCCAAAAAATTCAGATATACATTTTATTTGTCAAGTACCTACATATATTTAATATTCTTATGATGTTTTAATCAAAATGTTAGAGCCATTTTTTATAAAATCAAAACTTTTGAAAAATGTTCCATGTAAGGGGTAGTTTGGGGTGAGGGGATTTTGTTGAAAATATTCGTGTCGCATCTTTGAAATATATTAAGCCTAAATACCAAGTTTGGTATCTATCCGACTTTTCGTTTTTGAGTTACGGTGTTTAAAGACACACGCGATGTGTTTCCAAAAATGTAATTCTGAGGGCCTGTGAAATCTCGGTATTGGATTTTTGGGCAGATTGCAATACCTTCTCTGTCTACTATGTAGGTTCATGGCACAGAAAGTAAAACAAGTGTGCAAATAAACTCACGCTGTTTGGTTTTGCTGTGCAGTGTGAAGTGTAGTTTTGAGTTGACGGTGATGTGATGTGGTTCAGTTATTATGAGTTATTTATTATTTTGTCCTGTACTTAGTCACAAAGTATATTATGGCTCAGTATATATTTTCTACTGCATAGCGTGTATTTATTTATAATTCGTATGTGTTAACTCGGTCAGCTCGCCAAGTGAAAGTACGATTTGCAGAAAGATTTCCTGGTGTAAACGTTCCAGGCCGTACAACAAACCATGAACTTTACAATAAATTTCAAGCCACAGGAAGTGTTCAGGCTAAGAAATCTAAAAGACGGCGTTCGGTTCTTACCGAAGAAACATTAGACGACATCGGTCATGATGGATAGTTTCCTAAAAAGGTGCCAAAAATGAATGGGCAACGACGGTGGTCAGTTTCAGCATCTCCTTTCATAAAGTTGGTAAGTAAAGCCTTTAAAAGTAGTTTTAAAAATGTTGTATAGTTCCATCCGCGCCTTTCTATGATAGCGGCAGACGGCAGCGAGCGCCAAGGACGCGGACAGGAAAAACACCGCGCAGGCGGTTCGGAGTCTTTTGGCTAACGCTGTATATTTACACCTTTCAAGAATTATAATATATGGTTAATAAATTAACACTTCATTAAATTTACGTGCATAATATTTTATGAAGAAAATTCTCCTCTAATTTTAGACTTAGCAAAGTATGGCTTCCATCATTTGTGCTTTTTTTTCGCTCTTTGTGTTAAGTGCTTCTCATTGTTAATACTAAACAAACTTAGTTGTTATATGGAGATGCTGTTTTTCCATGTAAAGTTTTATTCACAGTAATATTTAATGCTGAATTACAGACTTAAAAACTAATCAAGACAAAAGTAAACGCAATGTGGTTTGCATATTACGAAAGAAACTGGACCGCTTTGTAAGTATTTACTTTGATACATACCTACGAGACATTTCTTCCAATAGACATACACATTATCGCTTCCCTAAATCATTATATATCTTGCTAGAGCACAATATATGCCCACCACAGACGCCATTTTAAACGTAACCACAGAGTTGCAGGTGAGATCTCTAGTAAGCCGGTACAGGTAAACCAATGAGAGCATTCCCTTTCTTGATTGGTTGTTTGGCGCAGCAGTCCCCAGGTGTAGGGGTGGAACGCTGCGTCTGAGCTAATATGGTTCAGCCAATAATAGTTCGAGTTCAGTTCCCTGAAACTTCTGAACTACATTATCGGTAACTCATACAGCGACTTCAGAAGGCATTGGTCTCCAATCTAAAAAATCTGATGTGTTACACTCACACGACTTTCTCTACTCTTGTACAAACTATTTTTACAAACTCTTATTCTCCATCTATTTCATATTAATCCAGATAACCATTTGCAGAAACGATCTTTTGACATTCAAAGAGAATTACATTTTACACATAGCGACCAGTTCTAAGAATATTTGACTATCGCTTAAGGCGTACTATGTTCCCCTTGTTTTGTATTTGCAAGGGCAATATAGAAATACAGTAGCCTTTAAGCATAGACATAGCTGGTTGCTATGTGCAGCACCATTCTCTTAATACTCTTTGCATATCTATGAGAAAAAAATGAATAACGAATTCCCATTTGAGAAAATAGTATTGAAAACTTTAAGGGAACAACAAGCAATATCTCGAAAATGGTTGACTCGACAAAAAAAAATGCATATGACAAATTGTGTATTTTAATGCGATCTACATTTTTTTGTGCAGTAAAATTTTGTCTATCTCTTATGGTTTACTAGTTATGCAAAAGTTGTTCACAATGCAGAATACTTTTGGAGACATTCCCAGAAAGTTCAAGATACACATTTTATTTGTTATGAAAATATCTTAAACATATATTTTAATCAAAATCGTTAGAGCCATTTTTGAGAAAATTAAAATTGTCGAAAAATGTTCCATGTAAAGGGTAATCTGGGGTGGGGGAATTTTCTTGAAAACCTTCGTGTCGCATCTCTGGAAGATACTGCACCTACATACCAAGTTTGGTGTTTATCCGACTGTTCGTTTCAGAGTTATGCTGTTCACACACACACACACACACACACGGACATGTTTCCAAAAATGATTTTTTGGATTCAGGGGATCTCAAAACACATATTTTAGGGAAATCTCGGTATCGAATTTTTGGGTGGAATACAATACTTGCCCTACTTACTATACGTAGTAGAGAAAGTAAAAATTCTGGCTACATTTACATGAGTTTTTCTACCCACTATGGTTTATTTTATACAGCTTCTAAAAGCTATTCTTACAAAAGCTTATATTTCCACTACTTCATGTTAATTGAGAAAAACATTTGCAGAAATAGTTTCATTACACATTTCGTTGTACAAGGAGAATAGAGAAAACTGAATCAATAGTCAAATGTTTACAAGAGGTCGCTAGATTGGCCTTGAAATTCCATACTCTTTCCATGACTTTGCGAGAAGAACTGAATGATGACCGCTCAAAAAATGTCAAAAGTATTGAAAATTTCAAAACAATGACAACGAATATTTCTGAAATAGCTAATGCCACAAAAATGTATTTGCAAAAATAGTATGTTTTAAAGAGATTCACATCGTCTGTGTACTAAGTTTTATACAAAATCATACAAAATTCATTCTGAATGAAGAGGACGACATAGGCTAAGCTTACCCAGAAAATTCAAAATATACCTACATTTTGTGTATACCTAAATCTCTTATATAGGGCCATTTCTGAGTAAATTAAATAATGCAGAAGTCTCCATGAGATGGGTAGTTTGGGAAATTCTTGGAAAATCTTGTATCACATCTTTAGAAGATGCTGAACTAAGATACATAGTTGGTATTTTGGTTTTGATTTATGTTGTTCATGGACACTGACACGGACCTTTTTGTAAAAATTCAATTTGAATTAGGGGACATCAAAACATGAATTTCTAGCGATCTTAGAGTTATTAAAGATATTAGAGTTTACGTGATCTTGTGTTTTTCAAGATTTTACTTTATAATTTTTGAAAATTGCAGCAATTTTCAACTTACATACCCTTCTAAATGCATATACAACTTTTTGTAGAAGTGATTGAACCTCTATTATGTGATATACATTTCAGGTTTAAGATCTATTTTTGAAACAATGGTGATCCTACTCCATTTTCGTTGGTACTGCCACGTGGGTGAGCCTGTGGGAGGTGGGTGGGAGCACTTCGCCCTTTTTTGTCTTAATGGGTCAGAAATATGCTTCAATTCCCTGCACAAAAGGCCAGATTATGGGATGGTGTGTAAGTGGACTCCTCCAGCCAATGAAGTAGGTATCCAGCTGCGCTTTTCAGTGCACGTGCACCAGTTCAAGCCCATTTGTTATTCTTGGACAGAAGCGACTTTCTGACAGGTATAACTGCTCATACCCCATACTGACCAAGCAGAGTGGACGAAGCCATGGAAACAAGACAAGGCTGTTATAAATGCTTTGGTAGTAGTTGCGAAGAGCAAGTATTGTTTTCTTCACATAAAGGACATTATGCCAGAGGATAAAATATAGAGCAAGTCATTCGCTTGACTTTCTCTACCCGCTACCATTTATTTGTGTATCTCTTCTATAAACTATTTTCACAAAAGCTTAGGTATTTTTTCAATCCAGATAAGCATTTACAGAAATAATTCACATACATTTCGTTGTAGTGGAAGGGAGGAACCCGGATATACAGAATGTTTCAGGACCTCCGCGACAAACTAGATCTCGCAAATGGTAAGTTTTTTGTCAAGCAACTACCATCTTCCGGCACATCGATACAGAGTTATTCACCCCTGTTTGTAGCGTACTCGGTAGGATAGGTTAGAGAGGCACAACCATACACTTTGACTCAGTTTACAACCGCTGAATCAAGTAACATCACCTCTTTCTTGTCCCTTGTGTCTGGTCAGATTCGGTAGGTCTGAGACACACAGCCCAATTTAACTCAAACAGGGTGGCAAAACAAATGTCCCATCAGTTGATCACCAATGATTCCATCCCACATGTTTACGGAATACCTACTTTTGTTGGTGATGTCTAACGAATACTGCATGGGAGTTCTCAACATCCCAGATGTAGCTGTTCTTGTTGAAGTATTCGTTTCGTGTGAAGCAGGCCTCGTCGGCACACAAGACGTGCGCGGAAAATGTAGAATCGGCGTTACTTCGTTGTAGAAATCACTGGACAACCAGAACAAAAGGTGCGAAGCCGTTCGACCCCAGTCCCTATACTTTCTGGAGGTGTTTGCTGGAACTGTTGTTCACGTAACACACGCGACACTGATGATGGACTTGTGCCCATAGCATGGGCAACGGCACGCGTGCTAAGTTGAGGTATCGTGGTTGAATCTCTCAAGCACTTCTTCAAACTCAGTTGTCCTCACATTGCACTGTCCTCCACCAACGTGCCGTGGACAGAGAGATCGCGTTTCTCGAAGGCGTTAATAAATTCGAGCAAGCATTGTGTGTGTGTGTGTGTGTGTGTGTGTGTGTGTGTGTGTGGGGGGGGGTGACGTCTGCCAGGAAACCTCCTGGTATAGATACAGAGAGCTTCTTTGCCGTTTCTAACAGCCTGTCCATAACGCGTTATCATGTCGGTAAGCTCAGGCAAATCAAAGTCAGGCATACTCGATGAATGATTGCTAACTGCTGCTTATGACATGGTACGTAAGGTAAGAGACAAACAGAAGCCAACATCACATGATTCAACACTGTAAGCAAACACCGAGTTAAATTGGCTGTGCGTCTCAGAACTACCAAACCTAACCAGACGTCAGGGACAAGAAAGAGGCGATATCACTTGATTCAGCGGTTGTAAACACAGAGTCAAAGTGTGCTGGCTGAGCCTCACAAACCTATCGAATCGGATATCCTTCAAACAGGGGTGAAAACTCCGTAACGATGTGTCGGAGATAGTGGTTGCTTGACGAAAAATGTTCCCCTCTGCGAGATCTATCGTTGTCGCGGAGGTCTTTAAACATTCTGTATAATGTTAAAAGCTGGCTCACTATATGCTGGCCTAGAAATACCACAATAAACATCTAAATACGGGACCGGGTCTGCCAACGCAGAGACCACACCCTCGCAAACCCAGGAGAAAACTCGTGGGGCTTTCCATTAGGAGCGGTGCCTATTTTATATACCGCCCCCCCTGCCTGGTCGAAATCGGGTAAGGACACCTCCCGCACCGACCCTTCCAAGCAGGGACGGAAGTGGATACGCCACTTACGCGCGTCAGGCGAACCCTACTGGGGGAGACTACCGAACAACCTCGGTGGGGCCGACAGTTTCTAGCAACCGTCTACCAGCTATCCCTCATGGCTGGTGCCGGAGATTCTCGAGGCGTCTCACAACCCCGCCTGGGTGGAATTAACATAGCCAGGCGTACCCAATCACCGATGGGTATCGGGAACCACTGCCCCGCCGAGTCCAACCCAATCCGAACAACTCCCTTTCGGGAGGGGCTCGAAACCACAATAAACAGAAGAATGAAGACTTAGCACTTCAAAAACGTATGTAGTATTTGAAAATTCTGACAGTAACAAAGAATATCTCGAAAGTTATTAATGTCATATAGTTTGACATAGGTATAAATAAATTAGACATAATTTGACACAAAGATATGCCTACATTTATTTGTCATGCAAATATTTTCGTGTTGCATTCTTGAGAGATCAAGTTGAGGTAGTATTTTTAACAGTAAATGATTTCAGTCTAATTAGATAATATATAAATTCAATAACAGCCGGCCTTAAAGCAATATGTGTATAAATAACATAAAATGTATGTAAGTCATTGTATTATGTTTATACTATTATATACATGTTTAATAATGTTATGAGAATATATTACGTAATCTAATAATGTAGCAGCTATGAGAATATAGGTCAAAAGTTGCTAACAATGAGATAACCTTGAGGTAATAATGAATTGGAAAGTTTAATAATGCTACTGGTAATTCTTGGAGCAACAATAATGTAATTTTTGAGACAGTTTACAAATAGCCAATCAACAACCAGAAAAACCTGAAAGTTTAATAAAAGTATTCTATTGGAGTAGGATTAGCCAATCACAGACTTAAAATATATGAAATTTGCAAATTCAGGCGGTAGAAATCATTTCAGTTGCTAGTAGACAGCGTTCCTAACCGGACGCGAGACGCGTCCTCGAGAATTTTAATACGTATTCAGTGTGAGACGATAATACTATAAAGTTTAAGTGTTAAAAAGTGCAAGTAACTAATAAATAATCTCACAGCGCTCTATATCAGTGAAGTGTTATTTAATCGTGTCAAGGATTAATAAAAACGAGTGAAGTAAAAAATTGTGATTTGTGTAACCCTACATTCTTCACCCGCACCACACCTTGTTCAGAGATACATGTTTCTACAAATTAATACTGACGCAGCTGAGGCAAACATAAATATATAATATTTAAAGAAACATTAAAATATAAAGTTGAAAGTAAAGTTGGGGCGAAGACCACCGGAACTTTGTACAGTTCGTGGTAGCAACTACTTCAAGTTCGACTACCCAACAGTCGAAATACAATACAATTCCTACTTCAATTTGGTGTTTCATACGTGAAGCAACAACCAGTGGGGCAAATAACGTAATAATACAACTACTTTCTCAAAGTTTCATATTCATCCAACATTTCATTCTAGAACTACGCTGTCCACACACACACACACACACACACACACACACACACACACACACACACACACACAATACGTTTTTTCTGAAAATGCTTTTTCAGGAACTTCAAAACGTGTATTTCCAGTGAAATCTCAATATCGAACTTTTGAGTGAAATACAATAGGTAAGATCTGTTCCATATAACTTTGCCCTATTTCTTAACTGCACTAGTGCAGTAGTGGATTGGTTGCTGTCCTGGAATAAGTTATTATGCGATATAAAGTAGTCCCTTTTTAATATGATCATTTATTCCAATATATTCGGAAAGGTTTGTCAAATTACATTTTCATAACAGTATGATTAAAATCTATTTTGCAACAGAGTTAATGCATCTGGAATGTAAGTAAATGAATTCTTATCAAAAATAGGTAGGAGGATCCTTAGGTTTAACCTGCTTCTCGGAATGATAAAAGCACGTGCATCTATCATAACAGTGTTTACATTGTTTTTATCTCCTGACTTTGTGTTGCTCAGAGCTCGTGCATCACCATTCAAAGGTGTGCATTAGCCAATCAGGGGAATGGGGAAGGTAATTGAGCGCGGAAGAATACATGTCAGCCAAGCAAGGTTATAAGATACAGGGTTTAAGTAATTCGTATGCTTGCTATAGAAAAGTGGTAGATAACATAAAAAATAATACAAACTACGGTTATTTTGTATTCATTTTAACCAAAGCTGAAATACGTGGACAACTTTTACATACAAGATAATTGAAAACAATGCGGACACTTAGTAGGTTCTCGAGGAGGCGAAGTAACCAATTTTACTTTCTCTAGCATCTACTTCACTAAGTAGAGGAAGTCTGCTTATATGTCGACAAGTATTGCATTATATCCAAAAATTCGAGATTTCACAATTCCTTTGAATGGAATAAAAGCATTTTTAGAAATAGTGCCTCGAGCGTGCGCGTGTGAATGTGTGCAGCATAATTCAAAACCGATGTCGGATAAGTACCAAACTTGGTATTTAAGTTCAACATCTTCCAAGGATGCGACACGAAGATTCTCAATAAAATTCCTCCACCCCAAATTGCTCATTATATGGAAAAAGTTATTTTTGTTTTTCTCAAAAATAACTAACGAATTGAATTAAAATACCTAGTACGTTTAAAATGGTTATATGACCAATAAACCTGTGAAATTCTGTTCATTCGGAATGACTTCTGTATAATTTTAATAACTGGTAAAGCGTAGAACTTTACCACACAAGAAATGTAGATATCTTTAAAACACACAATATATTTTAATCAAGTTTTTGTACCAGGAGTCGTTTCCAAGATTCGTTATTGGCTTGAGTCTTCATACACATTTAGAACACAACATTCCTACATTCGATTGTTGCTCGTGGTTATGCAAGGAATGGAATTTCAAAGCCAGCATACAGCGACCCACTTTTTAAATATTTGACTATCGCTTCAACCTGTTGCATTTCGCTTCTATGTATCTACAACAAAATGTGCAATGAGATCATTTCTAAAAACGTTTATCTGGATTAAGATGAAGTAGATAGAACAACAAGCTTTAGTAAGAATAATTTGTGGAAGAGTGAACTGAGAAAGCCATGTGAATTTATAATCTGTCTCAAACAAGAACGATGCTCTTATAAACATATAGGAGAGAAGAAAGAGAAAGATATAGTTAATACCGTAAATATTGATGGGAAGATATACATAATTAAATAAATGATTGACAATGACAATAAGATAAATTGCAATAAATAATTTCCGTGTGTTAAATCAATGTGGGTATAATGTAATAAGCCTGAGTTGAAATATTTGTCCAGAAATAAGGTGATTAGCAAGACATGTAAGGAAGATATTAGTAACAGCGAGCATAGAACACATTAGCTTAAAGATTTCTTGGAATGTAGTAAAGGTTTAGTTCAGTACTTTTAAAAAGTCAAGTAGGCAACTATTCTGAAATTATAAAGTGAAACCTAAGACTTAGCAATAAGGTAAGAGACGCATACGTAGGATTTTAATATTGGTCCGGTTGAGAAGGAACGATGGTAGGGGTAGGCGGGGCTTAAGTTAAGAAAATGTCATGCATTCTAATCAGAGATATTCGAATTCGTGCATGTATTCGTGACATACCTATTCGTGGCTCTCCTGAGATTCTTTTACTCTCGTGTGACTTACTCTCATTTTAAGTTGTGCAACGTACATGAACACGTACATGGTGTTAAGATTTAGCGACTATTGAGAAGCATCTTTCCGAGCAACATTTCTGCGACTTACGACAAGTAACGCTTCGTTAATTATTGTTATAGAAGTAATTTAATTCGAAATTCAACAGTCGGAGACTCTTCTCAAACCGAATATTGTAAGTAAATATTAAACTTTCTCAGCTAACTAAACTGGTGTTATCCTTTCATAATACACTCGCGCATACCCTGAGATAAAGAACTCATAGCTATACCACTGGAGCAGCTGGGGCACGAGACAACGCAGAAGAGCTACTCATCAACAGATCAGGTAACTTTATGCGTTATCTTTGAGGTAAAGGGTGCGGCTTCAAACGTGTCGCACTGAGAACGGCTTCATAATGAGACGGAACACTATAAGGGCGCTGAATGCTGGAGGGAAGTTTATGGCGGTTTTTGTTTACTTGTTTTCGAATAATAACCACTTCTAAGTAGCACTACAAGTAATTTTCTAATCATGCGCAGCATGAATTAGCTTCGGGGAGAGAAAAACTAAAAATTTTAACTTCATTTCTTGGTATCCTGCACAAACACCACACATGTGTTAGTGAATTCTGGAAGGAATGTTTACAACAGACATATACATTAGGATAAAGACACAGATGAAGCCGAAGACAGACGCAGTTATACACTATTAAATTATTACCTATTGTTAAATAAGGTGCAGCTTAACATTGTATTACAAAGAAACAGTTGTATAATACCTACACAGTGGGTGTTGAGGTGAATGCTGATTCAGATGTTTATTGTTAATCGTGCAGTCGCTTCTGATATTTAAGACTGTTTTCCTTTCAATCTCGTATACTTCACAAGCCCAGAACATTTAGGTATATGCAATTTAAAAGCAGTCAGCTTATCATCATGAAGCAGGTCTGCTAATCTGCCGAAATAAAACACAGCCGAGGTAAACCTTAAGTGACGAGAGGCAAAGATCGCGCAATGTTTCGCGATGTTTAAGAAAGAAACCTATAGCGTAAACCTCATGCTACTACACGATAATAAGTTACTGGCAATGTCTTGCTTGTTTTAGTGTTAAGAAGTTAGCACTGCTACAGCTAGTATTGCAAAACTTATCTGCACACATGTAGCTCAAACACATAGCGGATTGCTTCCGCACCACCTTGTTGTTTACGACAGGATCGTTCTTGTCTGAGATAGAATATAACATCACATGCATACCAGGTGAGTCAGCTGCCCCTAGGTATTCGTATCTACGCAACCCGCAGTTTATAGTCTAATGTGAAAACATTGACTCTTTTAGCAAACAAACTGTTATTGTAGTTCTGCTCTTCTATTCGGTACCATACGCAAATAGCATTAATGATTAAAGGCCTGAATGAGAACCAAAGAGCTGCGAAAGCTTTAAAAAAGGACGGCGTTTCGGGATATAATGCTTGTAAGGAGATAGAGGAATGTTTTCCCGAAGAGCGGGAGGAACTACGTGGGTTCTGACCGAGTGGGTTAACTTCCGGAATGTACTGAAGCAAAGCTTAGCTTCGGAGGTTCGAATCCGATCCAAACATCAAGTTGCTTTGGTTCTTTCTCTCCCTCTCCCCCTCTCTCTCTCATGGTGTTTATTTTCTGTGTTTTAGTGTAGTAATTTATTTATTTATTTATTTATTTTTGTTATTGACTCTCCTCTGAGCCAAAGACACAAGAATTACAATCAGATAATTGTGTATCATGTTTACCTTAACAATCTATATCGTATCTGCTGTTGTAAATCGTGTCACGTAGTTAGCTTTCATTCCCTTGGGCGCATATCGACAATATTAAATAACTTTTGTTTCATGTTTAAACTTTATGTTTCACTTCTTCTATTGACAAAGAAGTTGTAAATGTGCTAAGTCCACGGGTAAACAGAATAGTAATTTGTTAAAGAGCGTGGATTTCATCAACGAAGTAAATATTCAAAATGACGATCCCCCTTCATCAATGCACATTTGTGTATGTTGCCGGAGAGACCTTGCATGCTGTAACATGTGTAATCTGCCTGCATTCTTCACGTATTAGTGCCCTAGATGATTTGGGCTTTGCAGTTCTTCTTCTTTGCGATGGAAAACATGCCAAAAATTCTATTTTGTACACACTTATAATGTTATTAAAATGTTATTTATATCATAATATCAAATTATAGGCCCAAAGAGATAAAACAAAAGGTAATAAAAAGTTTGAACTTAACCCGAAGGATTTAAGCTCGAACTAAAGTGGCACAGTGTTAAAGCAGCCATGATAATACCATTCGGCCAATGCTACCTTGCGAGCTCAGGTTCCTATACGAATTAGTAATCGCAGAACTAGAGCCACCTCGAATCTTTTACACGCTTTTTGCAGCTTCATGCAGTGTTTTGAGCTCGGTTTGGTAGTTTTAATTCAAACAAATAAACTGCATCAGTCATTACAATTACTGTATGATCTGAAATACGTCATAGTTTGTGACATAAGATAAATTATCTACCCAATACATAGGATTTTTTGACAAGGTTGTACAACGTTGATTGACGGCTTAAATCCAATTGGTCGCACTGCGTATATGCCATTTTGTTTTCAAATGTTTTTTCAAACCGACGCATGTGATAGGCTGTTCTCAAAGGTATGCATGAATGCACGCTAAATAATAAAAGTTTGTAAAATTGGTTAAAAGTGCTTCTGCAGCTCCCATGTCAGGGTGGGGTGTTTTTTTTGTATCGACATACATAGCGATTGCATTCTGTCCTGTAAAACACTTATGCGCTGAGTTATCTATCCCCCCTCTATAAAGTGTTAGGAAAATCAGCCATTAGAAGGCATAAAGGCCAAGAAAGGCGTAAGTCAAAAACGTCGCTTAGCACGTTACAACAAATTAAAAAATAAATAGGGACAGCTGACTCACCTGGTATATTATAGGAGACCAGTGTCCGGAAAGGCAAGATTTTGGCTATGTGAGGCTTCCTATGTTTCTTCAGATTGTTTTGGTAGTTATGGAACTACCAACAGGTAGTTATCCATCAAAATAAAGGTGAATGAATTAACTGCGTATGAGCGACGGCTTGCTACAGTGGATGGTTTGCACCCTATGGGGTAGTTTGTGGTACATATGTGCCACTGCATTGACGTTCACAGCAGTAAAGGCGGTAGCCAGGACGAGAACGACAAAAATAAAATACATGTATTATGAATTATAATGTGAGCGTTCACAATTAAAGGAACCTTTCCCGAATCCCAGGAACGGGACTTGGTCAAGCTATAACTTTCACATTCTCGTTCCCGGATACGGCATATTAGATCCATATTGGGTATATTAGACGCTTCACTGTAGAAGTTATTCAAGGCGGCTGTGACATGAAATAACAGCTAGAGCTCTCTCTAGTCGCAAGCTGGGAAAATGAAACGGAGGAAATTCCAGCAAATAAGTGTCCTGAACATGCGCGTCAAATCCATTAAGCATTCCTTCTAGCGAAAGCGTCATTTGTCATTTATTTATATGCAACTTAAAACTGGGTATTGCCTAAAAGAAATAGCAAAAACTACAAAGAACAGGAAAAAACCCGGCAAAAGTAAGCAAATATGATACTGCAATTATTGACAGGAAGATGTAGGTAAATAATTAAATAAAGAAATGATAGTAAAATGAAGAAATAATTGCATTAAGTAATTTCTGTAGGTGTATTAAATCCGTGTATAATGTAATAAGCCTGATTTGAAAGATTCCGGAGAAAAAAGTCATTAGCGAGTCATGTTAAGGAAAGTCATTTGTAACAGCCGAGTAACGAATGCGTTAGCATAAAGATTGCGTCAGTACCCCTGCATATTGTTTCGACGACTGCACCGTTGATGGCAGTCCCGGGTTCGATGCCCGCTCGGGTTGGAGTCGAACGCGGTATAGTGGTAGAGATAGAATTAATGTTAAAATTCACTGTACCTTTTTCTCTATCCGACGTGGCTTCGTCTTGTTGTCCTTCTCGCTGTTACCCTGGCTAGTTGGTTCTCAGCGGTGATTTTAGCATGGACTCTGCCTATCATGATATTTGATAAGCTCGTCGATCTCAGTTGTGGTACTGGGAGCTTATAGAGGAATTGACTACACACTGTAATGTTTGGTTTATGGCTATTTATTGTTACTTCCTCACTCTAACACTACATAAATGCTCCTGTTCACCTATCACCATTTTGCGCGCCAATTGTTGACTGTGAACTGCTTAACAATTTCAACTGTCTTCCACTGTGTACTGTCTATTACTGTGTACTGTCTACTTTTTAACTGTGTACTTCGAACTCTTCAACTGTCTTCCACTGTGTACTGTCTACTACTGTGTACTGTCTTCTACTGAATGTCAATTATGCACTGCTTAATCTAAAAGTCAACGGTAAACTGCCGTTATATTATATTTGCCTCGCTCCGTACTTCCGGAGCGGAAACAAACAGAGTCATAAAACTTTACCCTTCTATTCATACACAGATCCCGTTTTCACTGACCATGTGAACATCGCGTTTCTACCCTAACTGCAGAGTTCAAGACGTTCTAAACCTAGTTAAACAGGAACATTATGTACACGACAAATATTACATTATACCTACAGAAATTATTATTTACATGGTTTTCACATTGTAAACATACATCATTTATATATTAGATTAAACATAGAATAATTTAGCACATAACAAAATTACCTCGGGTACATTCTGTCTCAAGATTCCTGGAATGCAGTTAAAGGGTGAGCTCAGTACGTTTGCAAAGGCATTTTAAATTAGAAAGTGAATGAAATTGTTAGATTCAGCGAGGCCCGCATAATAACAGCTTTAGATACGTATACGTAGAGCTTTAAGATTGGACCGCGTATATAGGAACGTTGGTAGGAATTAGCGATAGGTAGTCAGAGCATAAGTTAAGAAAAGGGCATGTTTTCAAATCAGGCTTACTTATTCATTTAGTTCTGTGACTTGTGTGGCGACGCTTGTGAATTTCAGTTTCATTTTACGTTGTGTAGTGCCTAATAACACGCTTGTGTTGAAAAGACTTAGCGGCTATTGCGAGGGATATTTTCGAGTAACATTTCTGTGACTTTCTCCAACTGATGCTTCGCATAATTATTATTTTAGAAATAATTTAATTCTTTGATGTAATAGTCGGCAACTCGTTTCAAACAGAATATTTGAGTCAACATTAAAATTTATCAGCTAACTAAACCGGTATTCCTTTCACACTACACTCACGCATACCCTGAGACAAAGAACTCATAGCTATACCAATGCAGCAGCTGGCGGACCAGACAACGCAGAACGAGCTAGGAGATAACATCCTAGAACTCAACAACAAAGTAGGTAAGTAACATTAAACGTTGTCTAAATTGATGCAACTTCGAGAAAGCAGTAGCAAAATTTGAAGCAAGAGGTACGGCTTCAGAATCGTCGCACTATGAACGGCTTCAAAGAACAATAACTTTATTATATGTATGCTATTAATACGTGAATTCCTACAGTCGTACCTAGTTTGGTACGACTGGAGGAATTGAAAATAGTAATGGAAGTGCATTTAGAAAATGTTTACTCTATCGAATTTCGACGCTGGATATCCTGCAAGTGTTGGCTAAATTGGATACAGGTGAAAACATATCTTTGGGCACTTACAAACAAATGACATCCCAATACGCAATTCACTTTACAATCGATATTCATTCCCGATTGTATGCGAACCAAATGCTGTATGCTCTTTGTTTTCCACTCTCGTTCCCGTTCTCAGCTTGTGAACTAGCCTTAGACATGTACTAGTGCATCATTACGGAAGTAATCGATACAGTGCTTGCATGCGTCAAAATGAACCACAGTGACAAAACTACGGCAACAGAAATATTGAGCACACAACCACGTGTATTTGACTATGTGGGTCACTCTCTGCACCATCAGGGTTCACACTGTAATCTAGTAGTAGGTCGACAAATCGAACCTCTTTTGCAATTTAATGTACGACGCGATGCCCTTGTTATGCAGGTGAAGGTCCCCTGACAAATACATATAGAAAGCGCACCTATCACAATATCCGCAGCGTTGTTCAACTTTGACCCTTCACATTGCTCAAACCATGTTTCTCCACATATTGTTTCATGGTGGGTAGAGGCCTAAAGGTTCACATGAAAAATTAAAGTAATTTCTAGTACCCAGCACGTACATGTAGGGCACACATACTCACTTGGCTGCGGAGGATCGAAACGTGATGTGGAGGATAAGAGGAAGGCGTGGATTTTCACTGTACAAAATCCGTAACACAAATCTACTTACACATTCCTAGATTTATTTCCCAACCGTTTGGTGTTCCTACATTATTAAATATAAAAGGTGAGGGGAGATGTCCACCGATCCAAAGGCCGGCTAGCAAACACTCCCACCAGGAGTGACGCCATCATAGATGAAAACAATATGTCTAGTAATGACAATGGAAAGCAACAATATGTCTGGCAATGACAATGAAACCCCCAAATTATTAATACGCTACAATATGAGTCCCGTTTTACAAAATTATCAATTTGGTCTCCTGCGAAACATATTAAGTGATTTCGGCGGTGTTTTGAATCACTCTGTAGATAAGACTTCGTTCTCCATACACAGCGGTAGTTGACTAGCTTAATGCGTATAAAGTGACGCCAACGGGTGCGCAGTGGCGAACTGTATTTCAAAACACCCGAAGCTAGACTGGTGCTGCGTAAGTTGCTTATTATTATTATTATTATTATTATTATTATTATTATTATTATTATTATTATTATTATTATTGTTTTAATGGTGATGTATTAGCTCTACATATGTGTATAAGTCGCAAATTATTCTTTAATGCCATATGTAAACAACTTTGTTAAAACACCAAATTCTACTAAGCAAAAAAAAAAAAAAAAAATATGAAGTATCGAAAATTATCATTGTTAAGTTACTAATCTTTTTGTACTGGGTCTCTTTTGATTAACGCGACTAAATAGCCCGCTTCTACCATGGCCCTGCTATAAGAATCCTTTCGTGCAATAGCAGCGGATCTGGCCGCTCACCCTAAATAATCCTAGCGATGCAAAATAATATGAAAGTTACCTTTTGTTATAAACTGTGTTCGAAACGATGCCCCTCTGTGTCTATGCCTACAAGACAGGTAACTGTGGAATCCATTACTGGATACTCTATTAATTTCTGCAGCCGAAATATTGGAAAACGCAAACCGGACACTGTCATCTAATTCGTCGAGTGTGTAGGGATGTTACATAAACTTTATCTTTAAGCATCCCACAGATAATAGATGGATTTAGACCTAGAGAGCGAGCAGGCCGATCAATTATTGTCATAAAAAATATCCAGTCTATTTAAATATTGCCAACAAAATACAAATTGCGAATGATTTATTATAAACGGTGACACCAAAGAATGACTGTATAAATTCAAGTTGTCAGTCAAAATGTGCCTTCTTTTGAGCAAATTTTAACATAGTAAACAAATGTGTTCCGTAGTATACACCATGATAAGACATTACATAATCACACGTCAAATAAAGTTAGCTCAAACTGCAAATGTAGGCGCGTGAGCTAGGCTGCCTTAGAGCGAGGTCGTTTAACTCGATACCTGCTATGAATAAGGCCTGATGACTCACAGTTATGTGCCTTAAGATAAACTGGATGGTTTAATGATGAAAAAATAATAATAACGATTTATATCATTATTATACCTATTTATTATTAATTATTTTATTGGACGACAATTCAAACAAATGTGATTCAGTTGTGAGAAGGTTATTCATTTACTTTCAAGTGAGAGCAAATTTTTAACCTCTCAAAAAGAGACTATTCCTCAAATACTTTTCAATTTAATAACAGCAAAATGTGCATATAAATTTTAAGAACTGAAAAAGAGGGCATGCTCATGTATAATGAGCCCAGTATTGATGCTGCTACTGTTTCAGCACACAGGGAAGTAAGTTGAAGGGTGCGATGGGAGGCTAAGAACTGTTGGAAACAAAAACAATCGCTGTTAGCTGACACCTACCGAGCGGCTGTTGCACAAAGAGGAAAAACAGGGAAAAAACGGGAAGCTTAGTGCAGTCCTTTGTCATATACCGATGGCAATTAGCTGACCCTTGGCGCCACTCTCTTTCTGAGCCAGAAGCAACAGAATCGGTCATTTGTGATGCTCATGTTCGAATACTTACCCGTTACATGGCGCCGTCCAAAATACGAACATTAATTATCAAGCGACAGCTGCTAGTTTGGAACCCATGTTCAGTATAACACTATAGTATACACGTTTCATTACACCCGGGTTTTCTCATAATTAGGGCTGCGACATCGGGGGAAAGCACATGGAATAGGAAGGTAAGGGTGTAAGGATAAGGGCTGGCAATGACCGCGCGCGGTTAAGTCTATACAAGAATTACTCATGTTCTTGAACATGTACTTTATTGTATTCCACCCAAAAATTCGATACAAGATTTCACCAGAAATATATGTTTTGAGGACCCCCTGAATAAAAAAAAAAACATTTTTGGAAATGTCCATGTGTGTGTGTGTGTGTGTGTGTGTGTGTGTGTGTCTGTGAACAGCATAACTCAGAAACGAACAGTGGGATAAACACCAAACTTGGTATTTAGGTTCAGTATCTTCCAGAGATGCGGCACGAAGGTTTTCAAGAAAATTCCCCCACCCCAGATTACCCTTTACATGGAATATTTTTCGAAAATTTTTTATTTTTTCAGAAATGGCTCTAACGATTTTGATTAAAATATCATATATTTAAGATACTTTCATGACAAATAATATATATATATATATATATATCTTGAATTTTCTAGGAATGTCTCCAAAAGTATTCTTCATTGTGAATGACTTTTGCATAACTGGTAAACCATAAGAGATAGACAAAATTTTACTGCACAAAAAATGTAGATTGCGTTAAAATACACAATTTTTGTCATATACATTTTTTTTATTGAGTGAACCATTTTTGAGATATTGCTTGTTATTCCCTTAAATTTTCCAATACTTATACTTTTTCTCAAATGGGAATTCGTTATTCATTTTTTTATGTCCTGGACATGCAAAGAGAATGGAATGCGCCACATAGTAACCAGCTCTTAAAAGACTTGACTATCGCTTAAAGCCTACCATATTCCCCTTGCACCTACAAGAAAATTAGCAATAAGATTAACATCTCGATTAACATGAAGCATATGGAGAATAAGCGTTTGTAAAAATAGTTGGTACAAGAGTAGAAAAAGTCATATGAGTGTAACACATCAGATTTTGTTTTTGGCAATACAATTTGTCTTTATTAATCCCTTAGTGCAAAACGCTACGTCATAATGTGCACATGGACAAGATTCTACGTTAATTCATTGCAGAAATTACAACTCTCAACTTTGTATTCTCTAGTTTATATAAGGGAATATCGGTAGAAATAAATGCCGCGCATAGTTCATTAAACTTTAATTTCATGAAGGTGACTCTTGCAGTAGCAGTTTATCCTCACATTTTGTAATACAGTGCTTGTGTGTTTGTGTTGACATGTCTTCGCACATTACTCGCTCTACTATGCGCAGAAGCAATTGTACTATTGCATGGTTTGCAATAAAGGTTATCATTAATACAGAAAACATTTTCCCCATACTCCAATATATAGTTTTGCAACGTTGTTGATTTTTTTCCCTCCTTTCCTCTGGCATTTCGTCTACGTAAACTTTGTGCGGCGGTACATTTGACTCAACCATAAAGGTAACCCTCTCGGTGTAAACAGTCGACTACAGGACGCCTCTAAACAAACATAACGACTCCGATGTCGCAGTCCTACTCATAAGTGACGCATCATACCAATAAAACTAAAATAAACTTATCCTTTTTTTTAACACTCGGACAGGTCAAATTTACTTCATATTTTGTGGTCTTCCGGGCCGTTTCTTGACTTGTTCGTGTTCAATGAAAAATTTTACTTCTCTGCCTGTGAAATAGGTTGTCGATTTGGGCGAATAACAATGAAAAGTATGCCTACTTCTTGCAGCACTCATGATTTACCACCTTAACTAAAACTATTGTATCGCCAAGGTCAGTAGTGGAAACTAGCTAAATTGTTAAATTTATAGTTCAAGACCCTTAAAAATATGAATCTTAAATAGGCAAGTTTAAATTGACATTTCAGCAAAATGGGGTCCACAGCTATGTCTCAAAATATCCGTTACAAGCTTGTATACAGAGAAAAGTAAACCTATTTTTGGCCCAAAGAGGTATTTAGGACCATTTTCGAGCGTTGAAGTTTTAGCAGTCGGCTCTGTGTTCGGCACTGTAGAGAACGTAGAAGTAGAAGCCAGGTAGCGTCAGAGCAAGCGATAAGCTCGCGCGCTGTTGAATATCTCCGAGCACAAGACTGATCGTTCAAAACTTTTTACGTTCTAACACGGAGCTCAGTAGCGTAGCCAGAAAATTATTAAAGGGGAGATTTGTGTATAGGGGTCCATTTTTTAAACAATTTGTATCAATTCAAATAATAAATATGAATTAATTCTGAGTTGAAATATTTAAATAAATTGATTTTATATTCGCAGATTAAGGTGCAGCAATTGGAATTAAAATTAGATAAGGACGTTTTGTGTATTCTAAGCGGTAAATGTGGTGTGACATAAGAATTAATGACCACTGTGAAGTATTTTATGTTACTGCTGCAGGCCATTTTATTCTCTACAAAATAGAGTTCCTAGTTATGTTCTAAACAGGGAGATATTGCACTAATTTGGAAACCGCTCAAATTTAGCATCGGAACGAAAGCATGCCCCTGATATCTTAACACTGTTTAACCAGCGCCATCTAAATACAATTTGTGCTGCTGTCAGCTTTGGTCATATTGTCCAAGACCTGTGGCGTAAATATAGCGCTACCAGTCATACGACTAGGAAGTAGATATCTCGTTCCCGCCAACCTAGAAAGGTGCTATTGTTATTTTAACAGAGCTATTTTTGCTACATTTTTTTTATCAAGGGGGCTTCCAAACCCCCTCCCCCACCAAACCCCCTGGCTACCACTAAATATCATTCTGGATCAAACCGTTTCAATTTCTGGAAAACACTACGCCTCAAACAGTCATGCGTGCAAACTGAACAATGTTTCAGTTTCTTTGTTACAATCTGTTACACTTATAAACCATGAGTAAATAAAAGTAATACCCAATTATTGTAATTTAATATAGCAGTCGACATTTTATATAATTACCTGCTTTCCCTGACACCTAAGTATAAAGGCCCATTCAGATAGAAACGTTAACGCAAATGTAACACGAACACAACAATTTATGTCAGGTTGATAAATGGGACCATTCACAATGATTTTCGTTAACATGAACATGGATGCTATCACCAGACGTTAACGCCAAACCTTGCAAACTTCAAGCCTTATGTTCGCATTAATGGAATCCGATGGAAAAATCTGATGTGTTGCACTCACATGACTTTCTCTACTCTTGTACAAACTATGTTTACATACGCTTATTCCCCATATACTTCATGTTAATCGAGATATCGATATGTTAATCTTATTGCTATTTTTTTAGGTGCAAGCTTTAAGTGATAGTCAAATCTTTTAAGAGCTGGTTGCTATATGTGGAGCATTCCATTCTCTTTACATGTCCAGGACATAAATAAAAAATAAAAAAAAAAGAATAACGGATTCCCATTTGAGAAAAAGTATAAGTATTGCAAAATTCAAACAAATAACAAGAAATATCTCGGAGACGGAAAAAAATGTATATGACATAAATTGTGTGTTTTAACGAGATCTACAATTTTTGTGTACAAAAATTTTATATCTATTTCTCTTACGGTTTACCAGTTATTAAAAGCCATTTATAATGAAGAGGGCTTTCGGGAACATTCCCAGAAGGTTAAAGATATACATTTCATTTGTCATGAAAATATCTTAAACATATGACATTTTAATCAAAATCGTTACACCTATTTTTGAGAAAATCAAATTTTTCGAAAAATATTGCATGTAAAGGCTAGTCTGGGGTGGGGATTTTCTTGAAAATCTTCGTGTCGCATCTTTGAAAGATGCTGAACCTAAATACCAAGTTTGGTATTTATCCGACTTTTTGTTTTTGAGTTATGCTGTTCACACACACACACACACACACACACACACGGATCTTTTTCTAAAAATGCTTCTTTTGGATTCAGGGTCCTCAAAACATGTCTTTCCGATGAAATCTCGGTATCGAAGTTTCGGGTGGAATGCAATACTTCCCCTACTTACTTATATTCGTACGTAGTAGAGAAAGTAAAAACTCTGTCACTGCATAGAAGCAGAAAAGAGGAGAAATGGAGTCATTGATGAGCAGCCAATTACTTTATTTGAAAATCATGGTTGTCTTTATGACAAAAAGAGTAAATCTTACAAAGATAATTTGTTAAAACAAAATATTTGGAAACAGACTGCAAATGAATTGAATAGGTTTTAATTACTATTACCTACTACTGTATCTTTCCACGTTGTGTGAAACTTTATAGGTTATAAACTATTCCAATATCTCTCTGTATGAAAATATATAACACTTGTATAGCACAAATACAATTAGTGTTTATCCCTTCCCAAGACATTCAACTATTACCTTTTGTAGGTGGCTTTTCAAAATGTTCCGTTTGATGCAGTTTTTATTCAGTTTTCTTCAAGTTTTCAATAAACTCAGAAATAATTTTAAAAATGGTCATATGATTTTCCTCTTGTTTGCATTGCGGCTAATTTAGGTTTGACAGACTTTCGGAAAATTGTTATAAATTTATTAAAAATTACAATAATTTTTCTGAAACAGCCAGAGCAGTCTCAAATTGAACTGCTTTGACAAAAACTGTGGGATTTAGGAATTTCACCCATGCATGCCCTTAACACTAGGTTCAGTATATAGGCACACACTCATTTAATATATAACTGCAAAATGTTAGCTACCTCAGTTGGATAGTTTTTAGAAAATGGAATTTAAATCTGTATAAATGTATATTGGAGAGAATCGAAGAAAATTATAGACTGAGGAATACCCAGTTAGTTTAACTTTGTAACAATGACTGTCTATTTGAATACATATATTAAACCGCTAAAAGCAATCGTGGTAATATAATACAGCTTTTCCAAAAACAGAATACAAATTTTGAAAAAGTAACATATGCAATCAGGCTTTGAAGATATTAACGGTTTACAGCCCCGTTCTATTAACTTTTCCCTGGCGTTACACTCAGTTTTGCTTTTCTGGTTTTCGTCGAATACCTACAAAGCGAATACACATTTCTACATTGTAAACCTTTTTGTAAATATTTTATTGGCGTGTCCTATATCACGTGGGTGGTTAACAGGATGAATAAAATATCTACATCTACACCCTTAAAAGTGTTCCACTTTACTCAGTTTAAACTTCATTTCTTTCGAATAATAATGAAAATAAATTCAATTTAAGGACTCTAAAGAGCACCGAAAACAAATCAATAGCTCGTAGTGTTCTAATAATCCTCTATATTATAAAGGATTTTAAAATTTTAGCAGAAAGGGCTCAAAAAAGTTAGCTTATACTTGACACTGATAATTTCATGTTTGTTTACATTATAACCCCAGTTCCGTCTGCACCTATCATCACTTGAGAGTGTCAGTAAGTAGTCAATTTAGATTTAAGAAAACAGTGTTGCCACATAACGACAGTGAACGCAGCATAGTAGTCATGCGTTTATGATATAAGAGTGTTCTGTTTTCAGAATTCTAGGCCACAAAATATGCAGCTTTGAAATAATTAATTATGCAACACATGTAGATATAATACCTACTAGGGATAAGCCATTAATTAAAGTTACTCTCGTGTTGTATACCGCTAGCAGTGTAGCCCTAGTGTTATAGATGTAATACATATACTTAATAAAACAATGTATGAGAAATTTCAACTGGTGATCAAAATTCATTTTCATGTTTATGTTCATATGCTTATATTTTACTCAACTACAGTCGCTAGCCAAAACTTATAGCACTAATATTACTATAAACACTACTATGAATTATTTTAAAGCTCATCACAGCATGCTTTAATATCAGTTCTGGACCTTCCTATTGTTCCAAACAAAAAAAACCAAAAATTCTAATGTGTTACACTCTCATGACTTTCTCTACCCTCTACCGTTTATTAATGTGTATACAAACTATTCTTACTAAAGCTTGTTTTTCTGTATACTTCATTTATATATAAATAAGCCTTTGCAGAAATAGCTACATTACACATTTAGTTATAGACACAAAGGGAACAGCGATAGTCAAATGTTTAAGACCTGAACCCTATATACTGGCCTTAAAATTCCATACTGTTTCCATGCAATCGCGAGAAACAACTGAATGTTGACAGGACTTTAACATAATGTCTAAGTAATGAACAAATCGAACCATTAATAATGGACATTCAAATGGATTATGCCACAAAAAAGTTATTTGAAATAAATTGTGTTTTAATGAGATCTACACTTTTTGTGTAGTACGTTTTCGTCTATCGTTTACCACTTATACAAGATTATGCAGAATTCCTTCCGAATGAATAGAACTTTATAGGCTAGTTCTAGAAAGTTCAAGATATACATTTTATATGTAATATAAATATATTTAATATATGGTATTTTAATCAAAATCGTTAGAGCCATTTTTTAGAAATAGAAATTTTCGAAAAATTTTCCATGTAAAGGGTAGTTTGGGGTGGGGGATTTCTTAAAAACCTTCGCATCTTTGGAAGGTACTGAACCTAAATACCAAGTGTAGTATTTATCCTACTTTTCGTTTTTGGTTTATGCTGTTCACTCACACACACACATACACGAACCTTTTTTTCTAAACATGCCTTTTTTGGGTTCAGGGGATTCAAAACATGTATTATTTACGATGAAATCTAGACATCGAATTTTTGGGTGGAATACAATACTTCCCCTACTTACTATACGTAATAGAGAAAGTAAACATGATATTTTTATTCAATAGGCTTCAAAACAGTATTTAGGTCGAAATCTCGGTATTGAACTTTTGGATAGAATGCAATATCTTCTCTACCTACTATGTACGTGGTAGAGAAATTAATAAAATAAATAGTATGTTCCACATAACTGTTCCAAAATAACGCCAAGTACTTACATCCACGAGCATTTCACTATTTCGTACAACTGCAGGAGTAAGTTACTCTTGTTCCATTGTTACCTGACTAACTCGGATTCTTTTGAATCAAGTCGTAATTATCATTCCTCCTGGGGGTGGTAAGTACAAAAAATTCATGTTGGGTCAAGGTGCGAGGTGTCCGCTCCGTTCCCTGGTCATAGATCAACGAATATTGCCAACCAACAAGATGATAATCCTTTCCTCTCGTCCCAATGCAAAACTTCTTTCTTTTAGAAAGGTGTATGTTATGAAACCAATAAAATATTTAACACTGTTTCTACTGATCTTGAGGAAAAAGCTGACAATTTCAATGCTTTCAAAACTGCTGCCAAACAGTACCTTTGCTCTAAATCATTTTATTCTGTAGAAGATTATTTTAATGCCCAATTATCCTGATGATAACACTTGCATAGCTCTGTAAGGCGTATTGTGGCGTGTATGTGTGTATATTGTCACGCCATACACGTTATTGCGTCGTTGGCCACAGTACTGTTGAGGTAATTCTTTCCCCTGGGGTTTTGAAGTTCGTCTGGCATGGCGACTCGTCACAATTCTATCTGGTCATCCTAACTAGTGGTGGAGAATGGGGGAAGTGAGCGTTACTTCTTTGTGTGTTGTGTGTTAGTATTACTTTTGGTCTGAGTGTTGGGTCTGTAAGGTTGTATGTGAATCGTGTGAATGTAGCCCCATGTGTGTAGTATCTCCCTTCAATTTCTTCCTTCTTATCTTTTGTATGTAATGTAGGGGCACCGCGTTTATACTGAATAAACCACAGGTAATGTGATTAATGTGAAATTCTGTGTATTTTGTTATAATTATCCCACGCTTGTTCTGGAATGTGTAGTTTAAGATTCTGGTCCTCTTGCTACCTCTGCAGCTATGCCTCCCAATGTATATGCTGGGGTAACTAAAATTTAATATCTAGCTGCAAATCTTTTCGCCTCACCCCAGTATATAACAGTATGTTACTGTTTTAATGAGAAATCATATGATATATGATGCCTATCTTAGAATAAATCTAAGCTATAAAATGCAAATGCATGTGTATATTTTAAGTATTGAAATATTGAAAATTAAAGTGACAACAATGCTATGCATTGCAAATCAATTATAAAATAATGATAAGATGCACAACTATAAAATCCCAGTGATAATGTAAAACAAAGCTAAGTATTTCATTTATATGTAGCAAACGTGTATTATGTCTGCATATGTAAGCTCTGTAACTGCAAGAAAATGTTTGTACATTTTTACTTTCTCTACTAGTATAGTAAATAGGGGAAGTATTGCATTCCACCCAACAATTTAATACTGAGATTTCATCCGAAATACCTGAATCCACATAAAGCATTTTTAGAAAATGTCCGTGTGTGCGTCTATGAGTCTGTCTGTGAACAGCACAACTCAAACATGAAAAGTCAGATAAATACCAAACTTGGTATTCGACTTTAGTATCTTCCAAGGATGCAACACGAACATTTTAAAGAAAATTTCCCTCAGCCCAACTACCCTTTACAGGAAACTTTTTGGAAAATGTTGATTTTCTAAAAAATAGCTCTAACAATTTTGATTAAAATACCGTATATGAAAGATATTTACATTACGAATAAATGTATATCTTGAAATTTTTGGGAATATCCCTGGAAGACCTCTTCATTCGGAAGGAATTTGTATATTCTTGTATTACTGTAAACGTTAAACGATAGACGAAAACGTACCACACACAAAAATATAGATCTGTTTAAAACACATAGTTTACTTAAAATAAGCCTTTGTTATGGCATAAGCCGTTTCTGAGATATCCGTTATTAAAAGTTCGAGTTGTTCAATACTTTTTTTAAGTCCCATCGATTTTCAGTTGTTTCTCGCAATTGCATGGAAACAGTATGGAGTTTTAAGTCCAGTATATAGCGTCCAGTTCTTAAACATTTGACTATCGCTGTTCTTTTGTATTTATAACGAAATGCACAATGTAGCTATTTATGCTAAGATTTATTTGGATTTAATGTAGTAGATAGGAAAATACATTTTAATAACAACAGTTTATATACCCACTAATAAAGATAGAGGGTAGAGAAAGTCATGTAAATGTATCAAATCATATTTGTTTTGTTTCATATTGCACATGCTTCCTTTCAGTTTTTGTTTACTTAATTTATTTTAATACGTTCTATATTCATATTTATCTAAAGCTTATTCATGTAACAAAATTGTATTTTCCTGGATATGCTCTATATTCACGTCTCTATGCTATCAGTGAACTCTCAGAACGCAATCCAACCTAAATCTAAATCTCTCCCTCCCATTTTACATACAGCCCGTCATCGTATCAGTTTCCATGACGCTAAGTACTGATTATAATTATGTTCCATGTGCTCACATGTATATTGCAAAAGCTCAATAGTATAATTAAATCTGATTGGCCGGAAGATTTCTGGTAGCATTGCCCTCTATTATTCCATTTATATACTGATTTTAACATCTATGGTCATGTCGGCGGTTTTGCCTTTGGAGCAATTGCTCATCGGCACTGATGTTCACTCATGTACTATTGTGTTAGTATTTGGATTTGTTTACTCTGGGTTCGGAATGGATTGGATTGTGAAGCGGAGGGGATTCGGCACCGATCCAGTGAAACCGGATATTGTACCGACAACCCATGGAAGGTGAAGGGAGACACCGGACGGTCGGAACCAGGAGTGCCGGCGCAACAATGACAGGATCCCTACAGTTGCCAGATATAGACGTCCCGGCAAGTATACAGGTATACCCCGCCCCGCACAGGGTCCAACGTTACCCCAGAGGACGGTCCTTATACCCCGGCAACCAGTTGAAGGCTGAGGGACGGAGAAAGTGCACAGAGAGCATCATTTTTCCCTGCTACGCTGCACCGAAACACCATCGCCGACACTTTCAACCCTGAAATGGATCAAACGGAGTGAAGAATGAATGAAATGATTAATGGGACAGGAAATTCGGGGGATGAACGAAAGCACTCCAGCATTGGCTTGACAACCCGGGAATATCGCCGAAAAAAACTCATAGATCAGAGTGGGAGATCGCTGGGGATCCAATCTGGGACCTTCCGAATGCGGGACACAGACGTACTTTGGGTTTTCTTTTTAAGCCTTAAATGCACGCGCGCGCGCGCGCACACACACACACACACACACACACACACACATTTACACTCTCACTCATACTTCCAGACTCTAGGAAGGATGGGGAATAATCTTGGCTAAAGAAACATTCACATTCTTCAACCGGGAATCGAACACGGGACCTCTGGATTTGGAAGCTAGCATGCTAACACCAGACCATAAAGGGAGTCCTCTCACCATTTATACATGCTTGTATGTGTTGTATTGCAAAGTATGTACTCTATGTCAGAGCATTACCTTTGGAACATTGGAACAATCGCGTTAATTGAAGGACTGTTATTTTGGAACTGTGTAAATGGATTTATGGAGACTATTTTTTCCTACCCCTACCTTGAGTGTGGATCGCCCTTATACTTGGGATACAAGTTACGAGTACATTTGATTGAACCGTATGTTCTGCTTCTTAAGGTATTTGCCCTTAATTTGATGGATTCATTGTGTTGTCTTTTGAACATCGAGATCTTGGGTCGTTAATTATGTTTATCTGTCTTAATTATTGCACAAATTTCATTTAAAGCTAAGTAATTGGACTTACTTGACACTATAGTATTCGAATATCCCCTTTGCTCACAGGGAAGAATAGTTATCTGATATTTCGACCTGCTCATCCCTGGATAAAATAAGCTACATGATGTACAAACACCGAGAATCTGGGCGCTCCATTCCTGAACCACATAAATATCATAGGTATAGGTTATACAACTGAGGGCGACACCACGCGCACATAGACCATTATGGCTATCCGAGAGGGAGGTATGAAGTGAAGGAACCACAGGTAGAAAGCCACAGAGACGCGCGGAAGTCCCTAAAGTTCAGGTACGAAGACCCGTCTCACTCTGGAGCTGCCTAGAGAGGGAGATGAACGACCCGTCGACCAAGCAGCCCTTTAGTGTCTACGGAGAGTACTCTTTACTTTGAGCAAACATTCGCGCCATCTGTCCGCAGCACCAAACCTAAAGCGCTCCTGAACTTTGTCGCCCTCTTTGGTCTAGGGGTACCATGCTAGCCTCTCGTTCCCGAGGTCGCGGGTGCAAACCCGGCGGAGGACGAGGACGATGGATTTTTTGGGGCGTAAAAATCCTTAGCATGGCTTCCTTTGGAAGGGAAGTAAAGCCGGTGGTTGTAGATTTAAGGCAAGTTAAAGAACCTCAAGCCTTATAAAGAGGACTCTAAACAAAATTTCCGGTCTTTCACGCCCAATATAGAATGGGGCGCTAAGAACCATAGTAGTTAAAGAGTGTCCATAAACAAAACTCCAGGGAAATGAAAGAAAACAGAATGAAATGGTGGGAAATGATAGGAAAAGAAGTCGTGGTAGATGGGAACCCACCCCAGCATTCGCCTATCGACCAGGAAATGGTATAGGATATACCAAAACTTGTTTTCGGATCATACCCTGGTTGTTTTCACATAGACCTAATTACTTAGCCACAAATCGTATATTGTCATTACCTACACTGCGTCCATATTTCGCTTAATTTTAAACAAGAATGTAATGTGTATGAAAATCAATTGTTATGGTAATATAAGGTTAGTTCATCTATGCATTAAAACTGTAAAACAAAACCTGTTAAAAATAATGAATAAGAAATGACTCAAATATCTCGTCCAAATAACTGATGCTCGTTACAACAATACATTTTAATTGTACTGTATTGTACCTATAGTATCGCGACATGTACAAATGCTAGATTTAACAAACAAATGCTTCATTTTAATTTCATTTAATGAACGTGCCGCCATCTGGGAAGGAGACACCATCTCTGTTTTTCTCGTTGGAAGTTAACGACTGAATATTACAGCTTCCTGTGTGATCTGCGAGCACATCTGGCGAACAACTTGGAAATAGCGTAATTAGCAACTTTCACATCATAAACCTGATCAGCCAAGGACATTTCCTATGTGTTAAATCATTTTCGTCTTAGTGAACCTGCTGCCTTTTGGGATATGACGCTTTTTTTCCCACGCATGGTTGTCACCTCAAACATTTTAGGAATCGAACGTTTGGAAAAACACGTTATTTCTGACAGTCACATGACTTTCTCTAACCATTAGCATTTCATAGTGATTCTACAAATGATGGATAGAGTTAATATTTTCTCTAGCACCTACTTATAGAGAAAGTACTGTATTCCACCCAGAAATTCATATTGGAAGTACATGTTTTGAGGTCCCCTGAATAACAACTGTGATGTGTTGCACTCACATGATTCCTCTACTCTTGTACAAACTATTTTTACAAACGCTTGTTCTTCATCTACTTCATATTAATCGAGATAAACATTTGCAGAAACTATCTTATTGCTAATTTACTTGTAGGTGCAAGGGGAATATGGTAGGCTTTAAGCGACAGTCAAATCTTTTAAGAGCTGGTTGCTATGTAGAGCATTCCATTCTGTTTGTATGTCCAGGACATAAAAAAACGAATAGAGAATTCCCATTTGAGAAAAAGTATAAGTATTGCAAAATTCGAACAAATAACAAGGAAGTCTGCGAAATGGTTCACTCGATAAAAAAATGTATATGGTATAAATTGCTGTTTTAAAGAGATCCACATTTTTTGTGTAGTAACATTTTGCCTATCTCTTACGGTTTACCAGTTATGCAAATGCCATTTAGAATGAAGAGGACTTTTGGAGGCTTTCCCAGAAAATTCAAGAGATATATTTCATTTGCCATGGAAGTATCTTAAACATATGCTATTTTAATCAAAATTGGTTACAGCAATTTTTGAGAAAATCAACATTTTCGAAAATTTTTCAATGTAAAAGGTACCTTGGGGTAAGAGGATTTTCTTGAAAATCTTCGTGTCGCATCTTCTGAACCTAAATATGAAAATTTAACAACGTGGTATTCTTATACGAATGCCAGATCAGCTGTACTGTAGCTAATTTGTATGAAAATAGGTTAGATCATGTCGGAGTGTTAGGTTATATGGGGTTTTATTATCAGTATAGTTATTTAGGCGAATGTAAGAGGAGATTATCATTAAATCTTGTCTTATAGTATGCCCGTAGAAAATGCTTATAAAATCAAAAGGAAAGCGAATAAATTACCTTAGGAGTGAGTTTAGAACATGATGTGGTCTCTTCTATATCTGGTGCCTACCTGCCCGCCCGTTTTAGGTGATTTACTTATATAGGCAAATCGCGTCAGGAACACAACAAACGTAGCCATTTTTCCGATTAATCACATGCAAGGTGGGTACTGCCAACCGAAATAAAAAGTGAAATGCACTAAATATGCGATGTGCTGTTGTTTCTGCGAACGTGAATGATTCGAGTTTTAGACGCGCAGATCCCTCGGCTACGCCCTGTCGTCGCTTCGCAGTTTAGGCCGCAACTTGCTACACTCCTCTCCTTCTAAAAAAAACATCCCTCGGCTACGCTTTGAGGCTGAGTATCTTACCAGCTTCGGTGGAATTATTCATATGTTGGCAGCATTACGTTAGAGCAAACGTATGGCATAGAGTGACATCTGTTTGACTTACGACACATCATTTTCATCGCTGTGGGGCACACTGTAAGAGGAGATTATCGTTAATATTTAATATAGTAATGTACCGCCACTACCCTATAGAGATCATAATATTAACAGCAAGTATGCTTTATTACGCTTTCTGAACGCGTACAGTCTATTATCAAGCTACATTAATCGCAAAAGTCCACCACAGAAATTTAACAAAAAGGGTTTAACATTTTTTATTGTAGTAAACCAGACAACAGGGTAATGAAAATTGCACCAGAATGTTTATTTTGAACATCTAATGCTACAAGTTTCCACCTAGGTGGCGTGAAATCCAGCACCAAAATGTTGCGAACCAAATCAGATTGTTTGATTCCAGGTTAAGTAATTACAGTTACCTAGCATTCATATGTTTAACCGACAGTTTAGGGCTCTGTACTCTAGTTGACAGTTACGAATAACCATTATGAGTAACCACAGGTTAATCAACCTCGGTGCTAACCGGAGATAGTAGTACAAGCCGTTAATGAGAATTATACCTTCTGTGTAGAGATTTTGACCATCTCTTATAGTTACTTACACAAAAGACATTCAGAATGAAGAGGAATTTTCATACACATTTCTTATACATTTTATTTGCCACGCAAATACCTTAAACGTACGGTATTTATCAAAATCATTAGAGCCATTTTTGAGAAAATCGGTGACGAACAAATTTCCGTGTAAATTAAATTGAGTTTTATTTATGGACACTCTTTAATTACTGTGGTCCTTAGCGTCCCATTCTATATTAGGCAAAAAAAGACCGGTAATTTTGCTCATAGGCCTCTTTATTAGTCTTGAGGTTCTTTTAGGTGCCGTAAATCCACGACACGGGACCACGATCTTTACTTCCTTTCCAAAGAGCCATACTAACGATTTTTGCGCCCCCAAACATCCATCGCCCTCCACCGGATTTGAACCCGCGACCTCGGGAACTAGAAGCTAGCATTGTAACCACTACACTACGGAGGACCACATTTTTTCCCTGTAAAGTTTAGTTTGGGGTGGGGGGATTTTGTTGAAAATCTTCGTGGCGCATCCTTGGAATTGCTGAACTTAAATACTTAATTTGGTATTCAATCGACTTTTCATTTTTTGAATTATACTATTCTCTCTCTCTCTCTCTCTCTCTCTCTCTCTCACACACACACACACTCACACACACATGATATTTTTCTAAAAATTCTTTATTATTGCTATATAATCATTATTATTATTATTATTATTATTATTATTATTATTATTATTATTATTCGGGTGAGTTAAGGCAGTATTTTTAACACTTGAATAATTTCAATTAAATTATATAATATGTAAATTCAATAACAGCCCGACTTGAAGCAATATGTATGTAATAATTTCTCAAATATGTAACAGTCATTGCATATGCTTATATTATTATAAACTTGTTTAATAATGTTATGTGAATGCATTTTGTAATTTAATAATGTAAGAGCTGTGAGAATAATAAGTTTAAAGTTGCTAACAATGAGGTAACCTTGAGGCAATAATGAGTTTGAGAGTTTAAATGCTACTAGTCATGATTAGGGCAGCAATAATGTAAATTTTGTGACAGTTTAAAATTAGCCAATCAACAGCGAGAAAAGTTTTAATTACATGCAGGTATTCTATTGGACTAGGATTAGCCAATCAGAGACTTGCAATACAGAAGTTTACGGATTTGGACGTTTGAAATATGTTCAGTTGCCTGCAGACCGTGGTAGTAACCGGATGGAAGATGTGTTCTCTAAAGAAATATTACGTATTCGTGTGAAACGAAAATTATGTATACGCGTTAACAAAGTGCAAGTATTAAATAAAAGAATCTCACAGCTCTTGATATCAGTGTAGTGCTATTTAATTTGTGTCAAGGATTAATAAAAAGAAGTGAATTTAAACTTAAAATCTGTGTAAGCCTACATTCTTGTCGCACCACACCCTGCCTAAGAGAAACGTGTCTCTAAAACAATACTGACGCAGCCGAGGCAAAAACAAACATAAATAGTTAAAGAAGCAGTTTAATAACAAAGTTAATTTTTTTTAAACTTGCAGCGTAACAACAAAAATTACATCTTCAAATGGGCTTTACATACATAGCAACGTATTACATAACAAACAATCTTCTTAAAATTGACGTCAGTACGTGGAGCTAAATAAATAAACAAACTCCTTCAATAACTCCAACGTAAAGACAATTACTTCTTCAAGTTGGCTCCCATACGTGGGGCAGCAACATATATCTTCTCTCAATCTCAAACGTATATTTTTTTATGAAATCTCTATAGGTATCGAATTTTTGAGTGGAATGAAATATTTCCTCTAGGTAAATATTAGAGAGAGTAAAAATAAATAAATAGCTTAGATAGCAATTTAAAAACCCCATCTAACATGTTCCTGTTCCTAAGCGTTACTGATCCATAACGAATGACGTACTTCTATCTCTGAAATAGTTCTTGTAACTTTTTTCGTAAGATCACAGCACATGAAGCGCGCGATTCAGGTAGCTCTAGGAAAAAGCCGCAACATTCTAAAGTTACATCCAGAGAGATCTTTCATCTCACTCCAAAACACAGGGCCGTCTGTCCCTCCCATTTCCTTTCCACAAGAAGAAGTGGTTTTGTGCAAGAGTGCCACAGGAATCAAAATGTCCCAGCAGCTGCAGGTAAATATATCTGTGACCTTATGATAGCTTCACAATGCAAAACTATCACTCCAAATTTAAAAAATTAAATTACTACTTCATTTTTCATATTTCATACCATTTTGGACCAAAGAAAACTTTAGTTTTAACCAATCATAGATGTCTATCACTATTTATTTAACATTTTGTGATAATTCTTTTTCTATCCTTTGCACAAAATCGATACTTAAGGAAACTATAGCTATAAATCTTCTTTTACCAACCAGATCCTACATTAAACCTCTTGGGATTTACAGAAACTGATACATTTGAGCTGGAAATTTTCTTTTCTGTTTTGTAGTCAAAAGTAATTAAAATGCACTTTCCTTGACTTCTTATCTCCTTCAGTTCAAAATATTATCCATACTTCCTATGGGCAAAATAAAACTATCACGGCCTGGCAAAACCCACGGTTCACCTCGTCATATTATGTTACAAAGATTCTGCTTTCCTTTTCCCTCTGTTACTCTCCTATTATCTCCCGCTCTCTCTTTCACTATATCTGCCTCAAACTCTCCATTTCACTTTCTCTCCTCTCCCATTCTTTCCCCCCTCGGTACATTGTCCCTCTCTCGATCCGTCTCTGTGCAGCACAAACACATCATGTGATGTTTTGAAACCAAAAATAAAAGTGATTTCTAGGTGTATTAATAAAAATTAAAACAAAAGGAAAACATTAAAACGCAAAATTGCACTTGGTGCTTATGCTTGTTACGCGTTCGGAGTGCATTTCACGCTGTAACTCGCCTGAAAAGAAAGAAAGAAAGAAAGAAAGAAAGAAAGAAGGAAGGAAAGAAAGAAAATGAATAGAACGTATAATGTCTGAAATATTCATCCCATCAATATGTAAATAACAAAACTTGTTCGAAAAACTATAGGTACCTACTATTAAGTGTTATGTCATATTACAATTCTCCCAACACTCACTGATAAACCAGATACGTATTTTGACATTTACTCTCGCTAGCACTTACTTATAGAAGTAGAGCAATTATTGTATTTCATCGGACATACATATGTTCAGATCCCCTGAATAAAAAAACATTTTTAGGAAAAAGGAGTGTGTGAGAATAGCGTAACTCAAAAACCGTCATCTTGGTATTTAAGTTCAGCATTCTCAAAGATGGGACAAAAAGGTTTTCAAGAAAATACCTCTCCCCAAACTACCTTTTACATAGAAGATTTATTTTTATTTTTTGTTTTCTCAAAAATGGCTATAACGATTAATATTAAAATGCCAAATTTTAAAGAAACTTGCTGACTAATAAACTTTAGCTATAGGTATCTTGAATTTTCTGTAAACAGCATGTAAAGTCTCTTCATTCGGAATGAATCTTGAATAATTTTGTATAATCGGTAAACCATAAGAGAACAAACAAAATCTTACTTCATGCCTAAAACATGCAGATCTCTTTAAAACACACAACTTATTTCAAATAACCTCTTTTGTGGTATCAGCCATTTCTTGAAATAGTGAAAATATGACGAATATGACCATTTACTTACTAAAATATGCTATATTAGAAAGAAATTACCATATATGCATAAACATGAGTTAATTACTGTAATTTGATTAGTTTTTTTCATAACAAGCATATATATATATATATATATTAAAGAACATATATCTCACCAAAAAATATGCTCCTCATGAGAATCCAAGGCCCAGTAATTAAGATGTCACATAGTCCATTTCTCTTTTGGGACCAAAGGTATATTATATACAGGGTTATTCAAAAAGAAGCAACAGACTTTAAATATTTATTTCCAATGAACGACAATAGATGGCGAACATGCGACACATCACTGAATAGAGAAAGGTTCAAAAGTTTATTTTATGTGTTCAAAACTAGCACCGTTTGTTATGCGAGGACAACCAGTGCTTTATCTGTTTGCATACGCAACCATCTTCTACGAACTTATTGTGTCTATTGTAAATATGACGAGGCGGCTCTTAAATAAATTTACAACGAAAATACACGCTGCGATGAAACAATGGGTTCACTCTTTGCATAATGCAGCACACAAAACGACTTTTCCTGTGGCGTCGCCATTTTCTCGTAAACAAACACAGCGCCCCTGTAGGTGCTGAATGTAACTTATAGGTGGGACTCAAAACGATGAACTTTCCTCTATTCAACGACGTGTCGTATGTGTCGCTATCTATTGTCGTTCGTTAAAAATGAATATTTAAAATCTATTCCTTCTTTTTGAATAACTCTGTACTTACCAAGCTTCATAGCGATCAATCTGACCATTCTTGATTGAAAAGATAACAGATATACGAGGGATGTTTTTAAAGTAGGGTTATTTAAAATAAGAACTACTGCTATTTTGGCTAATTTTTTATTCCATTATATATATAATCTTAAGCTATCTTTCTACACAGTTTTTACAATCAATTAAATTCTTACTCTGGTGTAGAATAAATTTTAGTGGCTCTTCCTATTAGAAGTTCGCCGCCAATCCTTGAAACAATCGTTTTCTGTGCCTAAGTTTCCATGATAGAATAAATTGTGCAATTGGTATCGTCGGTTTCAGGGGATGGGGATTGAAACTAGTGGTCCGGAAGTCAGATCTCTACACAGAGAGGTTGAAAGGAAACAAATTATTGTGAATCTGCAAGTGAATGCGATGTTAGCCAAAACAGACGACTCATTATTTATCTCCTTCAAGAAGCTTTCATATATGTACCGTATATATAAATAAGAGATCACACTTTATTTCCAATGACAGAAATATTTAGCTCCAGAAACAGCTACACGTTTCCTAGATGAATAGCAAAGGCTGATTCACAACTAACGAGAACGAGAACGAGAAAGTTTAAATACATGTATTCAAATAGGAGCGTTCACAATCGACGGGAAGCCTTCCCGGGCTCCGGGAACGGGAAAGAAGAGTTGCCCAACCTTTAACTTTCTCGTTCCCGGGCATAGCATATTAGATCTATAGCAAAAGCTACAAAGAACAGCAAAAACCGGTGGAACTTAAAAAGAAGAATAAACAACTTTAATGTATGCCATTAAATAAAGGAGTGAAAGCTTGGCACAACTAGAGGGATCGAAAATGCAATGGATATGCATTTAGATAATGTTTACTCTATCGAATTTTGACGTTGGCTAACCCGCATTATATTGGCTAAATTGGAAGTAGGTGAAAAAATATCATTGGTCAGCTAAAAACAAATGAAATCCCAATGCGCAAGATCGACTTTCACTTTGTGATCGATATGATCATCGATATGCATTCCCGTTCTCGTTACCGGGTTGTTGTGGACCAATATCTTGTATGGTGTATTGCTTCCTGTTCTCGTTTCCGTTCTGGTTACCGTTCTCGGGCGGTTGTGAACCAGCCTTAACTGGCGGCAGAAGTCTGTGACGAGGTTCGAAGAAACTTAGGCTACGCTAAGACAAACGTTCGAAAAACACTGATAACTGGAAAAAAATCTGATGTGTTACACTCACATGACTTTCCCTACTCTTGTACTATTTTTACAAGCTCTTATTCTCCAACTATTTCATATTAATCGAGATAAACATTTACAGAAACGATCTTTTGACATGCAAAGAGAATTACATTTTACACATAGCGACCAGTTCTAAAAATATTTGACTCGCTTAAGGCCTACTATGTTCCCCTTGTTTTGTATTTGCAAGGGCAATATAGAAATACAGTAGCCTTTAAGCATAGACATGTCTCTTCATAGCTGGTTGCTATGTGCAGCACCATTCTCTTTGCCACAGATTAATACTCTTTGCATATCCAAGAACAAAAAAATGAATAACGAATTCCCATTTGAGGAAATAAGTATTGAAAAATTTAAGGGAATAACAAGCAATATCTCGAAAATGGTTCACTCAACAAAAAAATGTATATGACATAAATTGTGTATTTTAACACAATCTACATTTTTGAGCAGTAAAATTTTGGTCTATCTCTTATGGTTTACCAGTTATGCAAAAGTCGTTCCCAATGAAGAATACTTTTGGAGACATTCCCAGAAAATTCAAGATATACATTTTATTTGTCATGAAAATATCTTAAACATATGACATTTTAATCAAAGTCGTTAGAGCCATTTTTGAGAAAATTAAAATTTTCGAAAAATGTTCCATGTAAAGGGTAATCTGGGGTGGGGGAATTTTCTTGAAAACCTTCGTGTCGCATCTCTGGAAGATACTGAACCTAAATACCAAGTTTGGTGTTTATACGACTGTTCGTTTCTGAGTTATGCTGTTCACAGACACACACACACACACACACACACGGACATGTTTCCAAAAATGCTCTTTTTTGGATTCAGGGGGTATCAAAACATGTATTTCCGGTGAAATCTCGGTATCGAATTTTTGTGTGGAATACCTACAATACTTCCCCTACTTATACGTAGTAGAGAAAGTAAAAATAGTGTAAGGTTTGAAGACTTGGGTACAAAATAAGCTATCGGAAAACATTTAGTGGCTCGTACTTTAAAGCAAAACCGACCTTACTTTTAAAATACATCTCGTACATATATTGTGTACCTACATATAAACAAAAACTTTTAAAATACAGTTTTGGGCTTTATGGTATCCCATTATCATCAGTTATTTGTCAAATACCAAAGAGTACAAGAAAAATTTCGGTTACACCTTTATCTTATGCCATGCTGTCTGTTGTTCCCTCAGGGTATCCAATTTGTAATTTTTCTGGAGTACAAATTTCGTTGTTGCTCGAAGAGTTTAGTTTCGGTATAACAAGGATGACCGTCCGGATTCTCATTAAGACGCAATAATGAGCTGCCCTCTGACCTTCGCGGCGAAGCAACCCAAGCATGCGCCATGGCGCGGAACAGACGACGAGAAGGGGTGCATTTGATTTATGGTAGCTTCGCCCCTCCTTTTACACAAGCTTCCCTTACGGGGTTTCGCGATGTGTACATGGCAAAGGCTGTCGTTTTAGAGACAGGTAACTTGAATGGTGTTCGAAAACATTACATGTAAATATTGCCTTCAAGAGGACTATTTTTCCTATGAATAATCATTTAGTTCCAATTTACTTATTTTAAAATTTCAAAAATTACTTGCAGTTAATGATCTAATACTAAGGAACAGAAATGTGCAGAATAAATTATGTTGAACTTCGAAATGCCAATGAGAGAAATAACTGTGATTTTGTAATTAAACTCTAAAATTACGAATTAGGAATTCAATGTACATGCATAATGTGTTATTGAAATACGTGTGGAATAGTTATACGAGGGCTGATCAACAAAGACTGAGACTGATTTTTTCCTGTAGCTTCCGTGATAGTTTCGTATCTGTAACATAAATATTTGAAAAGAGCGGGTTTTTATGTATAATGTTGGTAGGCGGCAGCACTCTCGTATTGGTAGGTTGGTAGTAATGCTCTATTTTGTAGACCCTACGTGCATTTCGCATACCAGACAATGGAGGAGATGCATTTTTTAAATCGATTATCACCGGTGATGAGTCATGGCTGCATCATTATGATCCTGAAGGAAAACAAGCCAGCACAGTGTGGAAATCGCCAGGTTCTCCAACGCCAAAAAAGGCAAAAGTTGTTCCATCTGCAGGGAAAGTGATGGTGATTATATTTTTTGACTGTAATGGAATGATTTACCAGCATGCAGTTCCCCCTCACACTACTGTTATAGCAGCATACTACACGTCAGTATTGGCTACACTAAGGAAGCACATTGCAAAGAAACGACCAGAGCTTTCTCGGACTGGATGGCGACTTCATCATGACAATGCACGGCCTCACGTCGCAAATCAAGTCATGCAGTTTCTGGCTCGATTCAACATTACCTGTGTACCACATCCACCTTATAGCCCCGATCTTGCACCCTGTGACTTTTTTTTATTCCCATCACTAAAGGCAAAGCTTAGGGGTATTCGATTTGAGAACTCTAAAGCAGTGCTCAAGAAAAGTGAGGCGATTCTCAAGGACCTGACAAATAATGGACTGCAGCACGTGTTCAAGGACTTGCAGAGACGCTACAAAAAGTGCATTGAAGTAGGAGGGGACTACTTTGAAAAAGATCATGTAAACAGTGAATTGGAGTAATAAACATCTGTGAAAAAAAATCAGTCTGTCTTTGTTGATCAGCCCTCGTACAAAACTAACATTTAGTAACGCAAACATATGAAGCCGTTTGTACTAACCATAAAAATTATATCTTATTTTAAAGCAGTTTATCGCTAGCAGCGGCCTGGGCGTGGCTTAAGGGCCTCGAGCGTTGCCAACCTTAGAACCTGAACGCGCGGAATGTAACAACATTGTAACATTAAATTGACGGTGCGCTAATTAAAATAGTCTTACATCAACATTAAATTAGGGGTAAACAAATGCCTATGTGGCATGAAATTAGCCTTGCACCAATGCGCGAAAAGACGTAATTTTTCCATGGGAGTGATTCAAGGTATACATTTTATTTGTCATGTAAACATTTGTAATGTATGGTATTTTAATCAACGTCGTTACAGCCAATGTTTAGAACATCAAAAATTTCGAAAATATTCCATGTAAAGAATAATTTGGGGTGGGAGGATTGTGTTGAAAAAAATCGTGTTACATCTTTGGAAGATACTGAACCTAAATACAAAGTTTGGTATTTATCCGACTTTTCATTTTTGAGTTATGGCGTTATCACACACACACACACACACACACACACAGAGGATATGTTTCCACAAATGCTTTATTTGGTTTCAGCGGGCCTCAAACCATGCATTTCCGGTGAAATCTCAGTATCGAATTTTGGGGTGGAATGCAGTACTTCCCCTACTTACTATACGCAGTAGGGAAAGTAAAAATTAACAGTTACGGACGAAACTTTGAATATTTACACTTTGAGACTCGGCGAAAATAGCATTCTGTAAAAGAGGAATAAAATCCTCTGAGGCTCCGTCATGTGTCGAAGACCCAATTTTGTGTTTTGTTTGCAACGTATACTAAACCAATTTCTAGTAAAGGCATGTTGTCGTTATAACTAAATGATTATCTCAAACGCTCTGCATGAAATATCTAAATAGATAAAATAAAACATTTTGTGGTAAAAGTTTTCTTTCCCCTCAAAACAGTATTTGTAAATTACGAAGTTTAAGAGCATCAGTAAGGTATTTGCAATTTTATTTTTATTTCACTCCTCACACAAAACGGATAAAAACAAGTAAAACAGCTGTTCTTCAGATATAATTATAAAAATAATAATAATAACACATGCCGCCTATGTATACAACTAAATGGCTCACTCTACATTGTGTGCATGGGTTGGCAACATGTTATGCCTACAGCGTGTTTTCCGTATGTACGTTTGGCAACAACATTCTAGGCCTCTCCCACCCCGCTGCAAGCAGAAGACAGGATAACCTTAAAAGAACACAAAACTTTTTTTTTTTCATTTAGGTATATGTCGCCTTTAAAAGGTGAAGGTGTGTATCACGGACGGACCCTGGAACCGGGGCAAAGCACCGCAAGTAGTTCGTAACGGACATTTTCGCTTCCAACATGACTCCTGGAAGGGAGGGATTAGGAGAGAGGCTCGAAGGGCGACCAGATACAGTGCCGTCGGCGCAAGCGTGGACGGGGTCCCTAACGTTTCCAAATAGAACGCATCCGACGCCGCCCAGTCCCTGCCGAAAGTCACCAACCTCAAGGATCTCCGAGGCGGAGCCCACTTGGCGGAGAGACCTAACTGAGCGGTACTGCAGCGATGCAGTACCTTTACAGAGCGCAAGCCACAGCCCAGCCGCAACCCTCCGAACACCGTCGCCTGGTCCTACAACCCTAAAACAGATGACAAGGAAGATGATGGATACAGGAAATGAGAGGAAGGAGAGTCGTGTTAGAAGATGAACCACCCCTGCATTCGTCTGGCGACCCGGGGAAACCACGAAAAACCCATAGACCAGAGTGGGTGGTCGCCGGTGATCGATCCCGGAACCTCAGAAGTCATTTTTGAAATCAGCGGTACTGAAATATTAAGAATCACCTTTCAAATGTAAAACAGCTCATAAAAAATGTTATTTGTAGACCTGTGTTATCAGTTATCTGAAGTATTTAGATCTTGTGGAATGAAAGTTAGGCTACTTTTGGTCGTAATTATGATTTTTAGTATGGGAAACGATATCTTGAGTTGCAATTGTGACGTTTATCAATCCTACCACCTGGGGATGTTTCTGTAGTGTATTACTAAACCTTGGTAAATATGCACACTCGAACACATGCATACATAATTCATGCTATTTTTGGGAACAGACTGCGATGCTCTCCTGTCATTCCTTTTCTTTCCTTTCTTCTCTTGCATGCTTCCTTTTCTTATTGTTTTGCTTTTCGCTGCTCGTCTTCATCTACTAAAGTCTACAACAGGAAAGCAAGCTTACAAAACTTCGTTAATCTCGTTGCGTGTTTCTCTTCTCATGTAACTTGTATGCGGTAGGTCTGTAAACTGTTTTAAAGATTTGGTAAACACTTGAGTCGTAAAAGGTTGTTACAGACGTCACTAGTGTCGAAAACATTGTGGAAATGAGGATGGCTTCTGGCGAAGAGCTACAACAGCTATTCTCTAATAGCTCTAATGTCTTCATACGATGTGCATTTTGCCAGACCTATATTAACTAATTTTAATATTATTATAAGTGTCAATTTTACCGCGGTAGTCCCATTTTGATACAATATATATGTTACATTTGCATGACTTTCTCTACCCTCTATCGTTTATTAGTGCCTATAAAACAATTCTCACTAAAGCTTACTACTTTCTCTACAATGTATAGTAAGTAGGGGAAGTATTGTATTCCACCCAAAAATTCGATACCGAGATTTCACTGGAAATATGTTTTGAGACCCCCTGAATCCAAAAAAAAAGCATTTTTGGAAACATATCCGTGTGTGTGTCTGTGTGTCTATGAACAGCATAACTCAGAAACGAACAGTCGAATAAACACCAAACTTGGTATTTAGGTTCAGTATCTTCCAGAGATGCGACACGAAGGTTTTCAAGAAAATCCCCACAACCCAGACTACCCTTTACATGGAACATTTTTCGAACATTTTAATTTTCTCAAAAATGGCTATAACGATTTTGATTAAAATGTCATAGGTTTAAGATATTTTCATGACAAATGAAACGTATATCTCGAATTTTCTGGGAATGTCTCCAAAAGTATTCTTCATTGTGAACAACTTTTGCATAACTGGTAAACCATAAGAGATAGACAAACTTTTACTACACCAAAAATGTAGATCGCGTTAAAATACACAATTTATGTCATATACATTTTTTTATGTCGTGGACATGCAAAGAGAATGGAATGTGCCACATAGCAACCAGCGCTTAAAATATTTGACTATCGCTTAAAACCTACCATATTCCCCTTGCATCTACAAGAAAATTAGCAATAAGATTGACATCTCGATATCTCGATTAACATGAAGCATATGGAGAATAAGCGTTTGTAAAAATAGTTTGTACAAGAGTAGAGAAAGTCATGTGAGTGTAACACATCATAATTTTTTTCTATCTACTTTATCTTAATCGAGATAAACCTTTGCAGAAATAAGCTACATTACACCTTTCCTTATAGATACAAAGGGAATAGCGATAGTCAAACGTATATGAACTGCTGGCCTTAAAATTCTTACTCTTTCCACGCAATCGCCAGAAACACTTCAAAATCTATTTTAAAAGAATGACGAGGTCTTGAACAATTCGAACCATTAATAACAGATATCTCAGAAATGGCTGATGTCACAAAAAAGGTTACTTGAAATAAATTGTGTATTAAGTACATATTCGTCTATCGCTTAATGTTTATCATTTTACCAGATTATACAAAATTCCTTCCGAATGAAGTCTTCTCGGCTCTTCCGAGGAAATTCAAGATATTATTTCTCATGTAAATATCTTTAATATACAGTATTTTAATTAAAATTGTTAGAGCCATTTATTAGAAAGTAAAAAAAAAAAAAAAAATCGAAAAATAGTCCATGGAAAGGGTAGTTTGGGTGGGAAATTTTCTTGAAACTCTTTGTGTCACAGTTTTGGAAAATATTGAACTTAAATACCATGTTTGGTATTTATCCCTGTTTTGGCTTTTGAGTTATGCTGTTCACAGACATACACGCGCAGACCTTTTTCAAAAAATGCACTTTTTGGGTTTAGGGGGCCTCAAAACATATTTCCGGTGAAATCTCGACATCGAATTTTTGAGTGGAATACAATACTTCCCTTACTTACCACACATAGCAGAGAAAGTCGCTTCTGTCGCTTATCTGCGACACGTAGACCGAGCGAGATGGTTCAGGTGATTTGGGAGGTACAAGTTTCAAACCTCGAGGTGACAGGTCATGCTGACTAAGAGTTCATCCTTTGTTTCTCCTGGTTGCCAAGCAAATACTCTGGTGGATTAAACCACACACAAAAGTGTCCCCGTTCCTCATTTTCTCTTACTTCAATTCTTTCGTCATATATCAGGATTCAAAGCCAAGACATCAGTGATGTGCAGGGTAAGGAGGTGGATGTGCTCTTATCCTGGCTTTTGGCACAGAACTCTATGCCCGAAACTATTTGTACGGTTAGGGGAAGCGTTTGGGGTTCTACATCTGGAAACGTTAGGGACCTAGACTTCGTTGTGCCTGGTTCCACTAGATCTAGTCGCTGCTGCACTTCCTTACTTCGCCCCTCCCCTCCCCTCCCGGAGTCTACTTAGACGGAATAGCCCAAGTAATGGCCGCAGTGCTGATAATCTCCTCATTTCCCAACTTAAAACTTGATCTATGATAGATAGAAAACATATTTCAATGCAAGCAAAAATTCGATGTCGACGTTTCGCCGAAAATAAACGTTTTGAGGTTCTTTGAACCCCATAAAATATGTATGTGGTTTGTGTGTGAGAAAGAGAGGAGATCGAGGTAACAACATACCTCAATAACGAAAAGTCGAATTTCATACTCAATTCAGGCATCGTTTAAGGATGCAAAGCGTAGAACATCCTTTACATGGAAAAAATAGTCATTCTTTTCGATTTTCTAAAAATGGCTCTAACGATTTGCACTTTAAGTTTTGAAATATTTACATGAAAAATGTAATTTTAAAGATTCTCTGTATTTTAATGAGTTTTCTAAAACTAGGAAAACATACACAACTTACTACGAGAAAAAAACACATATCGTTAAAATATACAAATTGTATAAGATGAAATTTTTTGGATTAAGCATTTCCGAGATATTCGCTGCCCCTCCCCATTTCTATAGATTCCTATAGCTGCTATGGTCATATTGGGGGCTTTGACTGAAACATTTGATGGTGTTGAACTTTTAGGTTAGGTTGCTTTAGCTTTTGGTTTTTTTTTTAATTTTATTCGTACCCGCACATTCACTCTCTCATCCACACTTTCAGACTATATGGAGGTTAGGGAATAATCCTAATTAAAGAAAAATTCTTACCCCGGCCGGGAATCGAACCTGGGACCACTCGAAGCGAAATAAATGCTTTATAAATAGGACATCTGAGCTCAAATGCAAAATTACGAACACCTGGATGTGCACACTGGTAGCGTCAGCTTCAAAGCGCGTCATGTATATATTCATCGTTGGTTTGACAATACCTCCTATGTACAAAAGCACTTTTTTTCAAGAAATGGAAAAAACGTTTTTAAAACGTGATAACTGAGATTTAGTAAGGAAAATTGTATTTATTTATTTGCTAGTACTAAACTTCTAATAATGATAAATCATGTTCAGTTTTGTTAATGCTTTTGTAATAATGATTATAGTAAAAATATTGGAGTTTTAATATTTTTACGCCCATAGTAGGTATTTCTTAGTTGTGAGTAGTTACATAGATAATATTTCATATGAGATTTATTAGTAATGTAATGAATACAAACACATAATTAAATAAAAATACTGTCAAAAGTCTGAAATTTTAATGCATTTCTTTCAAAAGTAAAACCCTTTTCCTCAGGGAACATACTTGCCATCATGTCTTGCGGACATAGGTATAGAAATGCTTGTTTCTTGAAGCTATATTCACAAAATAGATGACGGAATATTACACTGCTAACCATCCTAAAGCTAAAGTAAATGGGATCAGGGTAATGTATTGTTTAGCTCAAAACACAAAATTAACTCAGTGTAACAATGGTCACTTCACAATTATTTCACTTTTTAACTGTGGGTTTCACTTCCTTCTTGAAAGGTAAATTATCGTAGAATGGGTGATAATCACGTTCGATCACTTTCTTGCAGATGGAGACATTTCGATTCCGAAATTGACATTTGTTCTCGATAGAGGCGTTTTGATATGCACTGGTTTGGTTTACGTCTCTGAAGTAATGGTTCCCAGTTTCCAATTGAAAATTTATACTGCCATTTGGGAGATATTGAAGCTGTCGAATTTCTATTACAGTTGGATCACCAACTTTTCTTCCCGGTCTTAAGGAGGGTAAATTGGTTTCAAGTTCATCATACCTCAAGAAGATATCATGGTTGATGCATGTATGTTATGCGGTGTTTGTCTTGCCAATCTCATTCTTGAAACGTAATCTGAAGGAGCATTAATAGGTGGCTTAAAGAGATGTTGAGAACTGAATGAACATTGTCAGCCTCCATCATCGTGTGGCCTTTCTCTAAATATAACCGTTCATTTTTCTTTTATCTCTTCTGAGAAAAGTCACTCAATACACTTGCCAGGACCTTATTTCTATTCTGAAAACAACAGCCGTCGGATATTAATACGTCTTCTTTGTAATGTCCATCTATAGGTAGTTTAAACAAGTAGTCGATGGCACAGGAGGCAAATTCATTTGAAGTTACACACTTTTTACCTCATGCCATACATAAGTGAACGTCTGCAGGATTTAATTTATAGAACGTGAAGTTATGAAGCTGTGATTTCTGCTTGTAGTACATTGACGAAGTTAACGTCCTGGGGCAAAGAAGGACACTTTGCATGTCCATAGTGACATTGGGTTTTTCAGGTGATGCACTTTCTTTAGCAGCGAATTTCGTTTCTCGACTTCTATCCTCCTTTTCAACATGAGCATTGTAAACTTGATCACTTATTTTTTCTGTCTTATGAACAGAGCCAGTATCACACTGATCTTTTAGGGGAGCATGTATTGCTATATTTTCTTTGTCCAGTATTTCTTGGAAACGTTTCCGTCCCACTGGTTGGATTTCTTTGTTTTTACGCCACTCCTAAAAGATACTGAGCATGTGCAGACATGACCTGAAAGTTGATTCTACTTACAATTTATTTGATGACTTTCTACAATATGACTAGGCAATTTAGGGAGCCCTCCGTGGGTAGTGGTTACCATGCTAGCCTCTAGTTCCCGAGGTCACGGGTTCAAAGCTGGCGGAGGGCGATGGATTTTTTTCGGGTGTAAAATTCCTTAGCATGTATTCCTTCGGAAGGGAAATAAAGCCGGTGGTCCCGTGTTATAGATTTTCGGCACGTAAAAGAACCTCAAGCCTAATAAAGAGGCCTCTGAGCAAAATTTCTGGTCTTTCACACCCAATATAGAATGGGACACTAAGAACCACAGCAGTTAAAGAGCGTTCATAAATAAAACTCAATTACAAGTCACGCCAATCCATTACAAATTTCCATTTGCTGCTCTTTTCTTCATTTTGTGATCGAAACCTCCTCTCCTTTTTCAGTCGTCCTATTTTATTATGTACTTCTCTAGCTAGTTTCCTTCTTTTTCAAGCATGTATCATCTGTACAATCGTTATGGATATAAAATTGCGCAGAAGTATTTCTGTTTTCCTCAGGTTCATCTTCGTTTTCACTACTGGAATAACTATCTCTATAGTCCATCCTCCTGACCCAACGTTTATACATATCTTCAACATTTAAAGCGTTTAAAAAGAATTTGCGACACATTCTCACCTTTTCACCACTGTCCTTTGGAAGATATAGGTATGTCATGTCCTTCCTGTTTCAAATGTTTGCATGCAGCATTCTCCCGTCTTCTCCTAACATTTCTTGTAATCACCAATCCCTTCACGTAGCTCTTTTTTCTGCCCATGTTGGTAATTCTTTCCAGAAATTGCCAAATAATAATTTGCGTTGCTCACATGCAATGGCTCCACGCAAGTAAGGTGTTCCACCTTTACTTTGAAGAAAGATTTTGTTGGAGTTGTTTATTTATTTAGTTCCACGTATGGACGCCAATTTGAAGAAGGTTATTATATCTTTGCGTTATTTGCACCACGCTTTGGGCGTCAATTTGAAGTAGTTTGTTCTTTACGTTGTTTGCTGCTACATTGATTTGAAGTAGGAGTTGTATTATAGTTCAACTGTTGGGGATCCGAACTTGTAGTAGTTGCAACCGCACGTATTGTAAACAGTTTCCGGTAGCCTTCGCCCCAAATGTATTTTTAGGTGGCCTTTGCCCCAAGTTTAAAAAAATATTAACGTTGTAATTAAACTGTTTCTTTAAATATTTAATATTTATGTTTGCCTCGGCTGCGTCAGTATTATTTTAGAGACATGGATATCTTGGCAGGACGTATTGCGACAAGAATATAGGCTTAAACAGATGTTTAGTTTTAATTCACTCCTTTTTATTAATCCTTGAAACAAATTAAATAGCACTTCACTGATATAGAGCTGTGAGATTAACTTTCACTTTTTTTTTAACGCGTATACTTATTTTTCGTCTCACACGAATACGTATTATATTTCTCTAGAGGACGCATCTTGCATCCAGTTACTATCACGGTCTGCAGGCAACTGACTTGATTTCAACCGTCTAACTTGTAAATTTCTGTATTTCAAGTCTCTGATTGGCTAATCCTAGTCCAATAGAATACCTGCATTTAACTAAAGCTTTTTGGATGTTGATTGGCTATTTCTAAACTGTCTCAAAATTTACATTATTGCTGCTCTAATAATGACTAGTAGCATTTAAACTTTCAAACTCATTATTGCCTCAAGGTTACCTCATTGTTAGCAACGTTTAACTTATTATTCTCACAGCTCCTACATTATTAAATTACGTAATGCATTCACTTAACATTATTACACATGGATACAATAATATAAACATTTGCAATGACTGTTACATACATTTTACAAATTATTACAATCACATATTGGTTCAAGGCGGGCTGTTATTGAATTTACATATATAATTAGACTGAAATTATTTAGGTTTTAAAAATACTGCCTCAACTTGGCTCTGTTTTTGTATTGGAGCAATATGCTTTTATCCAACGTGGTTCTGGTTCTGTAGAGGTAACTTTTCCATGAGATCTCTTGCATCCTATATATTTGTTACCTAGTGCCCTTTGAACACAGGTTTTGTCACTTTTCTTACTTAATGATTCTTCAACACCTCTCCGAGCCTGTCATTTATTACTGGTGACACTGATGCCACCCACATCAGTTGGCTTGCTTGAATAGTTTTTTCAAGTGTGTTATTGTGTGTAGCAGATGATACCTCAACTGTAGTGTTGTTTGAGGAAACATCCCCCGAGTAATCATTCGCAGCATTACTGACAGGGTTACAGGTAGGTTTAAACAGGTCTGAAACTCTTCAACAGTCTTGGTAACGATTTGTTACTTTCAACAACACTTGTATTCAATATTGCACTGTATTTAATAACACTTGTATTTAATTTTTCTCCAGGGATAGATACAGTATTCCTGATATGAAGATTAGTGGGTATTCTGATTTACGTGCTAGTTTCCAGCACGCTGTAACCTAATGTTTCCACTTCATCTTCGACTTCTCCCATAAGAGTCTCCGGATTTGGGGACACATAGAAACTAGTCGGTGACCTGAGACGTGAAGTCTCTGTAGTCTATTAGAAATATAATAGTAGATAAATTAATATCTTAGTACGCAGATTATGAAAGGTGAAGTAGTTTAATTTTAGGAGGAGCTGTATTGTATTTCCGTTGTTGGGGAGCCGAACTTGAAGTAGTTGCAACCACGTAAGGTACAAAGTTCTCGTAGCCTTCGCTCCAACTTTACTTTCAACTTTATATTTTAATGCTTCTTTAATATTATATGTTTAGGTTTGCCTCGGCTGCGTCAGTATTAATTTGTAGAAACATGTATCTCTGAACAAGGTGTGGTGTGGCTGAAGATGTAGGCTTACACAAATTATAATTTTTACTTCACTCATTTTTATTAATCCTTGACACGATTAAATAACACTTCACTGATATATAGAGAGCTGTGAGATTATTTATTAATTACTTGCACTTTTTAACACGTAAACTTTGTAATATCCTCGCCGTAATGAATGTTCGTCTAACACTGAATACGTATTAAACTTCTCGAGGACGCGTCTCGCGTCCAGTTAGGAACGCTGTCTACAAGCAACTGACTTCTAAATTTGTACAATTTGCTCTATTTCAGTTTCGATTGGCTAATTCTACTCCAACAGAATACTTTTATTTAACTTTTTAGTCTTTCTAGTTGTTGATTGGCTATTTATAAACTGTCTCAAAAATGACATTGTTGTTGCTCCAAGAATTACTAGTAGCATTATTAAACTTTCCAATTCATTATTGCCTCAAGGTTACCTCATTGTTAGCAACTTTTGACCTATATTCTCACAGCTCAAACATTATTAAATTACGTATACATTCACATAACATTATTAAACATGTACATGATAATATAAACATATACAATGACTGTTACATACATTTTATGTTATTTACACATATTGCTTTAAGGCGGGCTGTTATTGAATTTTATATTATATAATTAGACTGAAATCATTTAAGTGTTAAAAATACTGCCTCAAAGGTATGATAATGATAATCCTTAACACAATAGCTCGTAGAGGGATTCGAAGCATGAGGCCCGTTCCTTGCCTCTGGTCCGAAGCATGCTGCCTCAGAACGCTCGGCCAAGGCAAGGAAGTTTATGAAACGTAAAACACAATTCAGAAATAAAAATCAAGAAGTTTGATTTAGCGCATCATTTACATTGAGTCAAATGTTTCCCACAATATACAGATTTTGAGGTTAGACCTACTATAACAATAATAACAATTTCTAGTGAATTAAAATTACTGTATGAAGCTACGAATAACGAACAAAAACATCAGGATTGCTGATTCTATTATTTGGGGTCACTTAACTTCAATAGGTGTGTAATTTTTAGTTATTGAATGAAGAATGAGCTCACTGCAACGGAGACTTCACACCAACATCAAAATCTACTCCCATACAAAGATAGACTACGATTGTTGACAACATTCCGGTGGGTTATTGCAGATGGTCTGAGTTGGGCTCTGCACATTTGAGATACTGTTGCGTAACATGCGCTGTCACATAACAGATATCGTATTTTGCTATGGAACGACTTTAACATTCAATTTTTACTTTCTCTACTACGTATAGTAAGGGGAAGTATTGTATTCCACCGAAAAATTCGATATCGAGATTTCACCGGAAATACATGTTTTGAGGCCCCCTGAATAAAATAAAACCATTTTTAGAAAAAGGTCCGTGTATGTGTAAATAGGTGTCTGTGTGTGTGTCTGTGAACAGCATAACTCAAAAACGAAAAGTCGAATAAATACCAAATTTGATATTTAGGTTCAGTATCTTTCAAAGATGCGACACAAAGATTTTCAAGAAAAGCCCCCCACCGCAGACTACCCTTTACATGGAAAATTTTTAGAAAATTTTGATTTTCTCAAAAATGGTTTTAACGATTTTGATTAAAATAGGTATATATTTAAGACATTTCCATGATAAAATTAAACGCATATCTTGAATTTTCTGGGAATGTTCCCAAAAGTCGTCTTCATTCTGAATGCCTTTTGCATAACTGGTAAACCGTAAGTGATACACATTTTTCTACACAAAAAATGTATATCTCTTTAAAACACATAATTTGTCATATACTTTTTTGTGGAGTGAACCATTTCTGAGATATTCCTTGATATTTGTTTGAATTTTCCAATACTTATACTTTTTCTCAAATGAGAATTCGTTATTCGTTTTTTACTTTCTCTACTAAGTAGGGGAAGTATTGTATTCCACCCAAAAATTCGATACCGAGATTTCACCGGAAATACATATTTTGGGACCCCCTGAATCCAAAAAAAAAGCATTTTTGGAAACATGTCCGTGTGTGTGTCTGTGTCTGTGAACAGCATAACTCAGAAACGAACAGTCGGATAAACACCAAACTTGGTATTTAGGTTCAGTATCTTCCAAGGATGCGACACGAAGGTTTTCAAGAAAATTCCCCCACCCCAGATTACCCTTTACATGGAAGATTTGTAGAAAATTTTATTTTTCTCAAAAATGGCTCTAACGATTTTGATTAAAATATCATATGTTTAAGATATTTTCATGACAAAGAAATGTATATCTCGAATTTTCTGGTAATGTCTCCAAAAGTATTCTTCATTGTGAACGACTTTTGCATAACTGGTAAACCATAAGAGATAGACAACATTTTACTACACAAAAAATGTAGATCGCGTTAAAGTACACAATTTATGTCATAATTGTTTTGTTGTTGAGTGAACCATTTTCGAGATATTGCTTGTTATTCCCTTAAATTTTTCAATAATACTTTTTCTCAAATTCGTTATTCATTTTTTTTGTCCTGGTAATGCAAAGAGAATGGAATACTCCACATAGCAACCAGCTCTTAAACGTTTAAAGCCAATTCCCCTTGCATCCACAAGAACATTAGCAATAAGATTAACATCTCGATATCTCGATTAACATGAAGCATATGGAGAATAAGCGTTTGAAAAATAGTTTGTACAAGAGAGAAAGTCGTGTGAGTGTAACACATTAGATGTTTTCACGTAATAAGTATTACACATCGACGGAGCTTGAAATTGTGAATCGAATGGTATAGAAACTCAAAATCGATAAAAATGCAGATAGGTGGTATCGTCAAACCAACGACGATAACAGATGCGTTGTGCCATTTTCACAGCATGTAATTGCCAATTATACAGGGCGGACCATTTAGGTTGAGACTGTACAATATCTCCAACACTAAGTGTTGTAGAAAAAAATGTATTGAATAAAAGTTGATTGATGTTATGGGGAAAGTAAATGTCATTTGTCGTGTTTTGTTTGGGGAACGTTGTGATGGTCATTCTAGGGTTAATTTAATTTGACCCTAATGGTAGGTTCTCATTAAAAAAAAATCTTATGTGTTACACTCACATGACTTTCTCTACTCTGGTACAAACTCTTTATACAAAGGCTTATTCTCCATCTACTTCATCTTAATCGAGATAAACATTTGCAGACTCTATCTTATTGCTAATTTTCTTGTAGATGTAAGGGGAATATATATTTACAAGGGCAATATAGAAATACAGTAGCCTTTAAGCACATACATATCTCTTAATAGCTGGTTGCTAGGTGCAGCACCATTCCCATTCCCACAGATTAATACTCTTTCCATATCCAAGACAAAAAAATCTGATGTGTTACACTCACATGACTTTCTCTACTCTTGTACAAACTATTTTTACAAACGCTTATTCTCCATATGCTTCATGTTAATCGAGATGTCAATCTTATTGCTAATTTTCTTGTAGATGCAAGGGGAATATGGTAGGTTTTAAGCGATAGTCAAATATTTTAACGCTGGTTGCTATGTGACGCATTCCATTCTCTTTGCATGTCCAGGACATAAAAAAATGAATAACGAATTTGAGAAAAAGTATAAGTATTGGAAAATTTAAGGGAATAACAAGCAATATCTCGCAAACGGTTCACTTAACAAAAGAAATGTATATGACATAAATTGTGTATTTTAACACGATCTACATTTTTCGTGTAGTAAAATTTTGTCTATCTCTTATGGTTTACCAGTTATGAAAAAGTCGTTCATAATGAAGAATACTTTTGGAGACATTCCCAGAAAATTCGAGATATACATTTTATTTGTCATGACAATATCTTAAAATATGATATTTTAATTAAAATCGTTAGAGCCGTTTTTGAGAAAATTAAAAGGGTAGTCTGGGGTGGGGGGATTTTCTTGAAAACCTTCGTGTCGCATCTCTGAAAGATATTGAACCTAAATACCAAGTTTGGTGTTTATCCGACTCTTCGTTTTTGAGTTATGCTGTTCACAGACACACAGACACACAGACAGACACACACACGGACATGTTTCCAAAAATGATTTTTTTGGATTCAGTGAGTCTCAAAACATGTATTTCCGGTGAAAACTCGGTATCGAAATTTTGGGTGGAATACAATACTCCCCTACTTACTATACGTAGTAGAGAAAGTAAAAATGAATAACGAATTCCCATTTGAGAAAATAAGTATTGAAAAATTTAAGGGAATAACCAGTAATATCTCGAAAATGGTTCACTCAACAAAAAAATTTATGACATAAATTGTGTATTTTAACGCGATCTACATTTTTGTGTAGTAAAAGTTTGTCTATCTCTTATGGTTTACAAGTTATGCAAAAGTCGTTCACAATGAAGAATACTTTTGGAGACATTCCCAGGAAATTCAAGATATACAGTTTATTTGTCATAAAAATATCTTAAACATATGATATTTTAATCAAAATCGTTAGAGCCATTTTTGAGAAAATTAAAATTTTCTACAAATCTTCCATGTAAAGGGTAATCTGGGGTGGGGGAATTCTCTTGAAAACCTTCGTGTCGCATCCTTGGAAGATACTGAACCCAAATACCAATTTTGGTGTTTATCCGACTGTTCGTTTCTGAGTTAGGCTGTTCACAGACACACACACAAACACACAGACACACACACACGGACATGTTTCCAAAAATGCTTTTTTTGGATTCAGGGGGTCTCAAAACATGTATTTCCGGTGAAATCTCTGTATCGAATTTTTGGGTGGAATACAATACTTCCCCTACTTACTATACGTAGTAGAGAAAGTAATTAAATTGACCTTAACATAACGTCTTCCAAACAAAATACGACTAATGGCATTTACTTCCCCCATAGTATCATGCAACTTTTAAGACATTTCTTTCTAAAACGCTTAGCTTTGGAGATATTGTACAGTCTCAACTTAATTGGTGCATCCTGTATTTCGCCTTTGATGTGTTCATTTCCTCATAGCGTTCTGATTTCAGGTTTGTTTCCTATTTTCTGTCTGTGAAATACAATTAAGATTAATGTTTGTTTCGTATAGTTTGTGAAAGCAATGGCTAAAGACTTCAATGGTTCAGTAACGTGAAAATGAAAGAAAGAAGGAAAGGAAGGATAAAGGTCAGCTATAGCTTCCTGAGTAACCAGTATTTACCTAACAATGCGATCAATTTATCTCCGCGCTCATAGGTTTAACGTACTTTTCTGGGTAGCTATCGCTTAAAACTCGGGTTACTGTCCTCAAACAGAATTCTTCCCCTTAGCCAATAGTAGCTCGCATTTACAAATTATTGACAAATGCAGTGGAGTTAGACTACACCGTTGCCATTCGTACTTTTAAAGCCCAATCCGTTTTGCACTGAGAGCAGATGAAATCGTGGCAACAATCCACTGGATTGACAGATTTAGATATGAAGAGATTAGTAGTGTTTGAGACTCCAATTTTATTTGAACGTAATGAGTGCGGCAATTTTACCTTGCACGCACAACAAACAAACTGCTACCCAGCAGTATCAAAGGTTGATCTCTGATACCTTAAAATTAAATTGAGTTTTATTTATGGACGCTCCTTAACTACTATGGTTCTTAGCGTCCCATGCCATATTGGGCGTGAAAGATACCGGTTACGTATGTATCATGCCCGTTCCCAGAAAAAAATTTCGGGAAGGGTTTTCCACAGGTAGATCTAAACTTAACAGTACCCCACACAGTTGCCATGTACCTACTCTGTAGTATATAGACGTTACATGGATAAGAAAATTGCTTGGAGACATTATATAGACAAGAAAAACTCACCAGAATGAGGATATTCCACCTTACAGCACAAAATATGGAGACTGCTTTGAAAACCGGAACCTATGTAAGGCGACGATATTAAGTTTCCCTTTTTCTTCTAAATGTGCTACTAACAATAGACCTACTGTTATCTAACGACATTTTCCCATATTGGTTTCCTATGAATTTAAATAAATAAAACTGTCAGAAGTTTCGGGGGGGGGGGGTCTGAACCCTAAAACACCCCCCTCCTCTAAATACGGCCCTGGTATATAGTACGTATTTGTATAGTGCAAGAGTTACCTAACAATCTGCCTCGGTTCCCATTCCTACTTTCAAATGGCAATGTTTAGTTTACTTTTAGCTCATTGTAAAGCATTTAAACACTGATTGAATTACTTCGCAGTATACCAGTATACCTACGTGTTTCATACACTCAGGAATAAAGTTTGATATAGGCCTTTATTGACATCGACGAGAAGAAAAATGGTTTTTCTCCGATTGGTCTAACAACATCGACACATGCGATTATCCTCATTTTTGCTTGCGTACTGTAGATTTCACAAGAACCGTTTTACAAGCGCAACAAGAAATGTTTACTAATAAAATAGAGTTATGCAGGGTATAAATGTACTCAGTTTTCTATCTGTGGCAATTTTCGTATACAGCGAACAGCTGAAATTGTGTGACGAGAGCATATTTAAGCTAAACACATTTTGTGGAAGAGAAAAAGAGAGAAAACAGCTCGGCTGGAGGGAGGTCTTGTTGCACAATCAGAGGCAAAAGTTAAATGCTTCCATTGTTGGCCAGTCGCCGGAAACTAAAGAAAGTAGTTTATAAATCGCGGCAAACAAGTTCGCGAAGAACAATGAGTTTCTTGGCTTGGAAAGAATTAAACAATGGACCTTTGAATCAACTTCCGTTACCATGGAACTCATAGAAGACAGCACGAAATTTTCAACATGTGGAGGCATGGCATGAATTGCTATATTGTTCTCGTGATGAAAAGCGTCTAAAGTGTCAGCGACCTTTAACTCAACAATATAATGTTGGCATACTTACTGCGACCATTGGCGCATCCAATCACTATATGCAAAACAGGGCTCACACATCAATCATTCCTAGTAAGTTTTTATTTTTACTTTCTCTACTATGTAGGTAGGTACTTACAAGTTACAGCGGAAGAAGCATTGTATTTCACTCAAAAATTCTATGTCGATCACAAATGTATGTTTTGAGGCGCCCTGAGCGCAAAAAAAGAACTTAAAGTTCCATGTATGTGTCTGATAAATACCAAACAGGGTATTTAAGTTCAGAATTCTTCCAAAAGCAGGACACGAAGGTTTTCAAGAAAATCCTCTATCCAAAATTACCCTTTATACAGTGGCGGCTGGTGAAAAAAAATAATGTGTGTGCTACAGTACCATACAGTATATACACATTTTTGCAAATTCTCTTACCTAATGCGAAATATTAAGTCCATACGGCGCTCCTTCCTACTGCAGAACTTATCAATCACTCTGGTGTTGAATCCCTCCATCTTAGAAACTATGTTCTTCTCCATGGACAACATTGTCAAAGCAGTAAGACGCTCTTGCGACATGGTGTTTCTCAAGAAGTTTTAACGCGTTTTAAGCACGAAAAACATCTTTCTAGCTCAGGTGGTCATTGGCGTTGTGATCAAAATTTTTAGCAAAGTTGTCACTTCAGAAAATGAATCTCGCAAGCTGTTAGAGATTATGTATTTTAATAATTGCACTGACCCATCAATATTTCTGAAGTCAGATCTTGCATACAGAACACTGAGTCTGTGTCTTTAGCATTTTCTTGTTCAGTATTGTATGTGTGTCCACAGCAGTTTGAAGTTCACTCTCGAGAAACTGATTTAAAAAGTTGCCAAAACATTTACTGTTTAACAGCTTTGCTGCATCGAGATGACTCAAGGACTGAAAACGTCTAGCTTCCTCAATAATGCGATCGCACACTTCTTTGGCTTCTATATTCAGAGACTCCACTTTCTGTCGTTTGCTCATTGGTTCAGAAGAAAACATAAATATCCTGACGGCTGCTTCTCGAATATCACATACACACTGAATGAATGAATGAATGAATGAAGACACGGCATTTTCTACTTTAATTGCCTCAGTTGATCTAAATTGCAGCTGACTATAAAGGATATCAACATTAGGCATTACTCTGTGAAATAATTTCAACCAAGAAAGGAATTCTCTATCTTCTAAATAACGCCGAAGTCCACTTGCTTCCAGGCAAGTCTTATCATGGGCAGAATTTTCCAACTCCAAAAACACTGTAGCAATTCTTCCTGATTTTCATATACTACATTAACAGTTCTAGATCTAAATTTCCACCTAGTTGCAGAGCCACCAGGAACTCTTCTGGCCACCGCAGATTCTAGGGCGGCTAAACGCTGTGGGGATCTTGAGAAAAAGGCAGGAAAAGCTGACAGGTTAAGAAAAAATATTCTCGCAGACTTATTCTGTGAAGCTGTGCGTTCCATTGCTAAATTCAACTGATGTGTGTAGCAGTGAATATACTGTGCATTTGGAAACGGAGATTTGACTTTGGCTTGTACTCCTCCAATGCACCACTCATTACCGAGGCTCCATCGTAGTTTGGGCAATGAGTTTTATGAGGTTTGTCTCTGAATAACTTATTAAGCACTTTTAATATGCTTTCAGAAATTGATTCTGCATTTTGTTCCTCTGGATTAAAAAAAAACAAACAAAATCTTTCATACGGAAAACCGATTTTCTCGAATCTAAATACTAATACAAGCTGTGACTGTTTCATCTGCCGTAACAGCCACAAAATCAGCTTCTTTAATTTCCTCCGTAATCACCTCACAACAAACTTCTAGCATACAGTGCAGGAGTTCGTTCTGGATGGTTTTGGAAGTCCCTTTGAAAATATGGTTTGAGTCCATGTGTTCCTTCACAGCACTGTCGATATTACTTACTAAATAAATCAATTCTAAGAATACACCAGGATTTTCAAAAGATTCAGACTCATGTCCTCTTAAAGCCAGCTCAAACGCACACAAAACTTTATAGTCAAGAATGCACGACAAAAATGTTTGTTGATAAGAACATTAATATGTCCTAGGTCTGCGACTCCAGTCGCACTCCAAAAATCAGTGTTTCCAAAGAGCAAGCATGGAGAACAGAAAAGGGCATTTCTTTCTTGGCATCCACATATCCATGCATGTTCGTAGATTTTGGAGTTAAACCGCCAAACGTAGGAATTATTTCTCCCTCCTTTTGCAGATTGCGTAATATTAGAGCTGCAGTTTGTCTCCCTAGCTGCTTCACTTGTACTTTTTCCTTTAGGGTCTTCCTAGAGAAAGGATAATTAATCAAACTACTGACAGAATTCATGTTAGTGCACACAACACAACTATTACAGTAGGACATAATCTGAGTTTTTTTAAGCTGAATCAAATATTTTTCCTTATTTGTTATCGAAAACAAGCGATACAAACAGCTAAAATTGTATCAGCCCTCATGTGCATCTCCGGAGAGCTTTATTCTCTCTGACTCTGCGCTATGTTGCTGCAATATAAGATCTATTGCCGCCGGTATCATGCATAGCAGCACGGTAATTGTATCAACACCACATAGATGGCAGTAGTTATAGTACGGCAAGCAGCAGGAACGCTTTTGTGCTCGAGTCGATGTTAGCACAATTCTAGGCAAAAGCAGCCAATAGGAGAAGAGATTTCAAGTAGCACATCGATGTGTCATGTGCGTAGATTGGTCTGCATTCCCGCCAACGAACCGAGAAACTGTGTAGCGCCTAAAGCAGCACCGATCACGTGTATGTGAGCCTGAGTCACCTTTGCACATGAGCAAGCAACGCTAGCGCGCGGCAAATATAAAATCGGTTAAAATTATGAAAGTGAAAGAAAATATGCAATACTTTCCATAAAATAACCATTGTGCTTTAGCATTGTAGCACATATTGACGAGCCGCGCCTGCCTTTATATTGATTTTTCGAAATTTTCTCAAAAACGATTTTTGATTAAAGTACCTACCATATGTTAAAATATTTACATGCTAAATAAAATGTATATCTTGAATCTTCTGAGAATAGCCCGTGAAACCCTCTTTATTGGGAAGGAATTTTGTATAATTTTGTGCAGCTGGTAAACCATAAGAGAAAGAGACAAAAACGTGCTACATAAAAACGAAGATTTCTTTAAAAACACAATTTATTTTAAATAACCTTTTTGTGGCATTAGCCATTTCCGACGTACTGGTTTGAATATTCAGTCATATTTACTTTCATCCAAAAATTTGATACCGAGCTTTCACCGGAAATACTCGCTTTGAGTCTCTGAATAAGAGAGAGAAAACACTTTTAGAAAAATGTCTGTGATTGTCTGTCTGTGAACAACATAACTCAAAAACGAAAAATTGCTATAATGCCAAACTTGACATTCAGCGTCTTCTCAGGATGTGACACTAAGATATTTAACGAAATGCCCCAACCCAAACTACCCTTTATATGGGAAATTTTTCGTTAGTTTTTAATTTCTCAAAAATGGCTCTAATGATTTTATTTAAAATATCAAATGTTTAAGATATTGCTTGACAAACAACATATGTGTTATCTTGAAGTTTCTAGGAATAGCCTGTTTCTTCATTCGTAATGAATTTGTTATAAATTGTTACTATAGGTAAGTGGTGGAAAAAGTGATAATTACAGTCATTTTTGAGAAGACAAAAAATAATGAAAACGCTTCACATAGAGGATTGTTTGTGTTAGGGGAACTTCGCTTCTTGTATGCTTGAACGGTTTGGTATTTATACACCTTTCGTTTTGAGTTATCCTATTCGCTTGCAAGTAATAAAAAACCGAGCGGGATGGTTCAGGGGTTATATCTGTGGCTCACATTCGGGTGGTCTGAGTTCGATTCGTGTGGCCGACCTTCCTGATCCATGGTTTTTTTTTCAGGGTTTTTCCCGGGTCGCCAGGCGAACGCTGGGAAGGATTCTCACATAGTCCGAATTACCTGTCCCTCAATTTCATCTCCATTCTCATCTTTCGTCCGTTGGTCTCTTTCAGGGTTGGAACTATCGGCAATGGTGTTTCGGTGCGGTGTGGCAGGGGAAAAGGATGCTCTTTGATACTCTCTCCGTCCCTCGGCTTTCGGCAGACTGCCAGGGTATCCGAACCCCTTTGAGGGCCGTTAGACCCCCTCTGTGCGGGGTGGGGTCCCCGGTCTGTCTGTCCGTCTGCCGGGGAGTTTCTATATGGAACGTGCTGTTCTTGTGCCGTCACTGCTGGTTCCGGCCGCCCGGTGTCTCCTCTCGGGGACGTCCCCTTCTGAGGCGTAGGTACAATATCCCTATGTGGCTCAGTGCCGAGTCCCCTCCGTAGCCAATCCCATCCAAGTAATAGAAGGGAGTTCACGAACATCGACTATTTAAACAAAGTAAAACATGTGGTGTTTTGGAAAGAGGGAGTTCATTTAAAGAATACCGAGATATGAGATTTTATCTATCCAAAGAAACTGCAATGAGTATTGGTGCCTGATATGGACGAAATTTCTGGAATGTTACGCAAACAAAAAGAATTCTCTCACCTATGAAATGATTTTTGTGGCCGCATTCATATATTTTATGTATCTCGACTAAGTTGGTCTGCATCAAAACGAGTATGCTAAATGTGCACTAAGTCAATAATTAACTCCATGGACCTGCAAAGAAAACATATTGCATGGTAAAAAACTTACTTTTGTGCAGGTGCATCTTCCTCACAGATGCTCGTCCTCCGTGGTCTAGGGGTACCATGCCTTTAGTTGCATAGCTTAGCAACTTAGCATGGCACGTAAAAGAACCTCAAGCCTGATAGAGGCCTCTGAGAAGAATTTCTGCCTTTCACGCCTAAAATAGAATGGGATGCTAAGAACCGTAGCAGTTAAAGAGCGTCCATAAATAAAACTCAATTTTATTTTTTCTCATAGATGTAAATTAACCACTAACGCGACCTAGTTTATAGCTAGGTGGGTTTGCAACTGTTGTTTTTACCAGTTCAGTATGCAAGGTGTCCACAAGAAACTTCTACTAACGTCAGTAGAACAGGAAGAAATGTCAAAGTTTTTTTGTTTTTTTTTACTTTTGTAACGGGAATTATGATATATATATTATGTGTGTTAATTAAAATGTTAATTAACTAAGCCGGCCTAGCATGGTTAATGCATTGTAACTAAAAATGTAACATATTTGTAATGCTACATTTTTGTATAAGTTTAAGATGTCATAGAAGTAAGTCATGTCATGTGAATCGTGAGGGCGAGACACGACACTTGTTTGTCACAAACACAGAATGGTAAGGGAGAGAAACCCTAAGTACAAAGGAAGAAGTCAAGGTCTTGCGGCTATCTCTGAGAATAAGCCAGCCTCTCGAGAAAGCTGGGTGACAGTTTAGTCAACAAACAAATAAATATGGAAGAACATTGCTGTTATTGGCTATATAGAGGGACACGCCATCCATAGAGCCAATCATGGTTAAGCTACAAGTTTAAATGCAATCATAGAAACGACGTTACAACACTCTTCCTAAACAACTCAGTTCGTGGCTTGTTACTCTCAGTGGCAGATGTGTATAAATAGTGCTGTACAAAGATCATAACAATAGACATACATACACGTTAAAGTTCACTACGACTCACAGGCAAGCTTCTTTAGAATATACACATGCATAAGCTTTTAAGGAATAGTTTGTACAAAAATGGGTAGATAAAGTATTGTGAGTGCAACACATTAGATGTTTTAATAAAGAGAAGGATGGGGTAATAGAAAAAAATGTTCCCATAACCATCAACTTTAAAAAAAATAGGAAACATTGTTAGATTCTGCTGTTTTGGGGAAAAAGAAAACAAAACTTTACCCATCTGAAAGGGCAGTGGAAGAGGCGGAAAGCACAAGCAAAAGGTAAAGACTAAGATATAAGGCTAGCAATGGCACCTGAGAGATTCATTATTATGTAGCTTACTACTCCTACAAATCAGTAGCATTATCTTGACAGCTTTCCCTTATATAATCATGAAATGCTGCATTTCGAATGAAATACACAAGACTCTGCTGTTATACTGCACTTACCAATTCTATCATACTTACAGCATTTTTTTTTGCCTAACTTGATCTATTTCATATTTTCCAGTTATGTCTCATTTCATGAATCCTATGCAGAGCACTGCATTCATTGCTCCACAGTCCTACATTTTACAGAGATAATCTGCCTTTAATCTGTCATTTCTCCCACCAGAAAATAAAAATGTGTGTGTTTAATGCCTAGACTACCGTCCCAATGTCCCATTTAAGAGTACAAAAATCATTGGCCCGTCGTTAATCTGCTAGAAGTAGCAACTTCGTCTTTACTATGATCGACTGAAAATACAGAAGTTGGTTACACTTTGATAACGTCTTACAGGAACATTTAACATTGCAAGCTTGTTTATTGGGCCGTCATTAATCTAGATTTCTGGTTCATCCGGATTGATTGTTTGCTTCTGAAACATGGCACGAATTTGAAACAAAAGAAGCTTACACATTATTTCAGAAAATAAAAGTGAGGACAGTATTGATGAGTGCCAAAATAAATTTTTGTATATATTAGTAGATTATATTAATTTAATTTGTTTCAGTATTATCTGGATTTTCGTTAATCCAATTACCTGCGGTCCCACCTAGATTGGATAAACAAGGTTCTTGTGTACTTGCTTTGAAAAAGCTTGATAATTTGCAAACACTTATAAAAACATTATTATTATTTGGAGAAGTAAGGATGAATTATTACTATTATTTAGTTTAGTTGCACGTTATCATCTCAACTGGAGCTTTAATTTACAAACTGCTTCTACAATATTGTGACTTCGCCTCTATTTGACACGGCGATGCCACCAAATGTGACAGAGGCCTGACTCCATCAGATGCAATATGTCACTTTGCCAAAACTGGCATCTGTATCAGATGTGACGACGCCACAGTATCTTCACTAAATGAGATGTCTTCAACCCCTAGCTGCGCTGATGGGAAGGAATGGGTGCAAAGGGTAGCTCAGGTATTTCATCCAGAGGGTTATAGGTTGTGGGGAGCTGGAGGGGTGGTAAAAGGTAACATTATTAGATGTGTAATTCTGGTTCCAAGAAAGACTAATCTTTCAAATAAATAATCTAAATTATATTACAAGAGAGAAAGATCTATACAGCCTTAAGTTTACCTGGTAGATGCAAGAAGTCCAGCATTCTTCTTCGTCCTGCCTAGGGCCTATGTTGGAGTTTTGAAAACTAGCACAAAATAAATTTAAAGGGCCGATGTGACAGTCTTGCTAGGAAAGTGATAAACAGAGCACGAACTGTCAAAAACTCTAAGTTTAAATATCCGAGGAATATGTTGACGTATGCTTCACTCAGCACTGACCTAAGTTGTCAGCATAATTTGCACAATCTCTCCACGTGTCAAACTTTCTGTGAACCTGAGGTGATCATACCCCTAGAAATTGTGCGATATATATTGTATACTTATAAGTAATGGCTCGCGAGAATAATTCTAAAGCCAATTTCGTGGTTTTACTTAAACAAATTTTTACCTGAATATCTCAAACCTTATAAAATTACATTACATTTTTGTAAAACAGGACTCTAACCGTCACAATATGTAAACATATTTAAATGCTGGTATACAAATGACGTCTCATTGAATGAAACTGGCCAGCTAAAGACTAGTTTACATTAATGTGGGAACCAAAATATAAACAATAACCCTCTTTTTGAGATGGGTAGTGATTATATGTTACCAAAATAATGTTTTGACTAGCCATTCAACATAGTGTTAGAATGTAATCAAAACAAGATACAATGTCCTGAAGGTAGCCTATTCTGGTATACACAGATGGCCCTAAAATGGAAAATGGATCTGGAGCTTGAATAACACAGTGTGATATTTATGTGGCTATTGGTCGTAATAACATTGTATTTCAAGCTGAAGTTTATGCAACTGAAACCTGTGTCAGGGAGAATCTAAAAAGGGGTTACAAGAAAGCAACATCTGGACTTTCTCTCACAGACAGGCTGTGCTAAAAGCAATTTCAAGTCATCAGATAACATCTGGTACTGCCTAATAAACCTTGTGCAATTAGTAAAACACAACAAAGTTGGATGGGTGCCTGGACATAAGGGAATTTTATGCCATGAAAAAACAGATATCTTGGCAAGAAAAGGATCTGCTCAAACATTTACTGGATCTGAACCATTTTTTGGCATACCCTTAAACTCTGTTTGAAGAGTCAATGCTGAGCACATTAATCATAACCACCAATTGCAAATGGTTCAGAGGGATGCAAGCACAGAAAGAGAATGCTGAGCAGTATATCCTCCTCACTTACTGAAATTGTAGTTAATCTCAAGAGAATTGATAACTGGGCTCTTGACGGGACATTTCGGATTACATACAATGCAAATTTTTAGAGGAACCAGTATGCAGGCTACATAACAAAGAGGGTGAACTGCCAATCTTACAATCTTCAAATGTACAGCACTGGGTAGGAAAAGATATGAACTTTTGGGTCTGATATAACCCAAATGATGATTTTACTAAGGAGAACTTAGTTAAACAAATTACTGTCCCTAATTAAAGGGGGAGGACTATTTAACTAAAACAATAGTGATAGGAGATAATGCAACAAATCTTTGTGTTTCAGTGTTAAGTACAATTACAAAAGGGTCAGGAATATTTAACCAAAACAGTAGTGCTGGGAGATAATACAATAAATCCTTAGTTTAAGTGTTAAGGGAAATTACAACCTGACTACATCACTATGATAGTCAAGTCAGCAGGAACAAAAAGCAAAATGACAGGAGTGATTTTGGTTCACAGTACAATGGAAAGTAGATTTTGCACATAGGGATGTCATTTGTTTTAACTGCCCTATGATACATTTTCACCTCCTTGTAATTCAGCCAACACAATACAGGTTAGTACCAACTTCGAAATTTGATATAGTAAGCCAAGCCATTATTATTTATAATTCCTCATGCAAAATGTATTCTAATACATTAAAAAATGGCAAATCTTTTCTGCTGCTTTCTGTTGCTGCATTTTTTTTTAAATAAAAAGAGCTCTGGCAGTAGCTATATAAAATCATAAGTCTCCTTGAACAATTTCTACCATGAAAGACACCTATGCACAACACGAATCCATTAATGTTGTTCATGGGAAAAAGTTGAAATTTGACAAAGTTTCCTGTTCCCGAGCTTCAATAAGCTTCCTGTTGACATTGAATACTCACGCTGTAACACATGATTTTACTCATAATTTTGTCATTCCCATTCAAGGTTACTGTGAAACCACCCTTAAAAAAAACTTTTCTGTAACATGTCACTTTTAGGGTTACCAGATTGTTTTCATGATATATAGGACAATTCTTCCAAAATGGAGGACATTAGCTAATCAAACATCCAAGTAAAAATCCAACTGTATATACAGCATAGGCCTATATATACTTTATATTTTCATAAAATATTCAAACTGTTTAAATCAAACACAAATAATACTGTTAATTAACTTCTGTTCATTGACTGTACTTCTCTGAGGATCTGATCTTATGCAAAACACCAGGCTAATTTAAAGTGAAATTCTTCAAAAATGAGGCTTATAAAATTTTATTTCACTACACCACCACCTTTGACAGAGTCAGTTGAATAATTTGTTATTTCTTTCTCTGTCCACTGTGCACATATCAAAGAAAAAACCCTCTCAACATTTACACTGTCTGCAGGAATAGTTTCAGAAGTTCAGAATGAGTTTTCATTGCTAGTACTGCAGTAACCTAACCCATTTATTACTGCAAGACAAATTTGAAGGATTAATCTATATTGTTAAGACTTTCTCTTAGGCATTTTGGTGCATACATTACAACTTAATAACTGTGAAGTCAAGTTTTCTTCGTCTTGCTTCTTGCTCACTCTAGTGGCCCATTGCACTTTTGAAACATTTATGACCTAAAAAACTACATAGGTACGAGGTGTGATCAAAAAGTTTCCGGAATGACGTCATAAATACTACACAACAGTTTGTTTTGTCTAATCTGCACTGTCACCCTCAAAGTAGTCTCCTTGGGAGTTGATACACTTGTCCTAGTGCTTCTGCCACTGCTGGAAGCACCTCTGGAAGTCCTCTTCTTTCATGTTCAGAGCCTTCTGCAATTCGTGATGGATGACATCAATGTCCTCAAAACGGTGTCCTTGGAGCTGCATTTTAAGTCGCGGGAAAAGAAAAAAGTCCGCTGGTGCCAAATCTGGAGAATAGGTGGGATGGGGAACAGTATTCATCCTATTTTTATCCAAAAATTGGCGAACAGAAAGGACTCTGTGCGCAGGCGCATTGTCATGATTGCAGGAACCAGTCACCACTCCTACATTTCTCCGGCTGTTTGTGTCGCACATTCTCCCTTAATCTTTGCAGCACTTGTTTGCAGAACACTTGATTCACTGTTTGACCCTGTGGCACAAATTCCTTATGTACAATGCCTTTAATGTCAAAAAACACAATCATCATTGACTTCACTTTGGATCGAACTTGTCTGGCCTTTTTCGGGCATGGAGATGAAGGACTCTTCCATTGTGAAGATTGTTGCTTCGTTTCTGGATCATACCCATAAATCCATGCTTCATCACCAGCAATAATTTTCTCCATAAACTGTGGGTCATTTTGTAGCTGTTCTTTAAGATTTGTGCAGGCAATCATACAGCTTTCCTTTTGGTCATTTGAAAGCAGGCACGGCATGAACTTGGCGGCAATTCTTCTCATGTCCAAGTTGTCTTTCAAAATGCTTTGAACACTTCCAAAGGAGAGTCCCAATGAATCAGAAAGTTCTCTTATTTTAATGCGCCTAACATTTAAGACCATTTCCCTCACCTGATTGATATTTTCATCAGTTTTGCTGGAACAGGGTCGCCCTGACGATCTGCATCTTTAACTGATGTCACACCTACCTTTTAAATTACGAAAACCACTCAAATGCTTGAGTTTTGCCCATAACTTCCACCCCATAAGCTGTTCTTAACATTTCATAGGCTTCTGTTGCAGTTTTACCGAGTTTAAAGCAAAATTTTATGTTCGTTCTTTGTAATCTGACATTTTTGCTATGCGGAAAAATTGCAGCACATGCAAAACACGTGCTCACTTCAGAGCGTCTACCTTGTCACTGAATGGTCACAGGAAGTCACATGATCTCTCATTTTTATTGGGAAGGAACACTGCATGTACAATCTGGGTAAGAATTAAAGAAATCTAAGCATCAGCATTGTTGTGAGGCCATTCTGGAAACTTTTTGATCACACCTTGTATATATTATATTTGATAATAACCATGTTGCTATGGTAAATTTCAGCTAAATTTGTATTTTTCCAAGTTCACATAACAAATTTATAAAATGTAGAACATTTGTATAAAAAACTTCAGAAATTCCTCCCAGACAGCAGACCAAAGATTAAAATGCAGAAAATGTTCGGAATTTTCCAGATGCCTGATAACCGTAGTCATTTTGGTGCACTACAACTGTACTCTGCTCACTGTTGTCCTTAGATCACGGTTTCCTAGTTGTTGGTATAATACTATTCTATTCAGAAAGCCTTTGTCCATTGTGAACATTGAGCTCCTTACCACTTTGTATAAATGCTAAAATGCTAAAGCTTCTAATATTTTAGGATTGTCACTTAGAAAAACAAATCTGTTTTATTAATTTCTCTTTGGAATTTTTATTATGCTCCTATGTACAATAATAAACTTAGATTTACAATTTGAACCAACAGTAGCGCCATTTGTGAATTTGTTATTCATTTCTAAAAATGAACCAGAGTGTTTACATGCCATACAATTCTGTTAAACATTATGACAATATTCAAGCACTGGAGAACTGTTGCTTTTATAAACTTTATTTCTAAATTACAGCATAGAATTTGATAATAGTTATCCGCATGGCAATTCTATCACAGTTCAGTATTAATTTTATTAGGTATGCCAAAAATATTAAGAAAATTTAAAATTATTTAATATGCAACAAAAGATATTAAGTTTATCTCCACAAAGCAGTAAGTACTAACTCTAAAATTATGGCTTCTAAAACATATAATTGTCACAATAGAGAAACAGCATGCTTTTGACATAACAATGTCTGTGAATGCAAGAACCTCAACTAAACAGAATAAGGAAAAGTGAATTTCAATAAATAAAAGCAGAGCTAATACTGATTGCAACTTAATAAAACCCACATTTTTGTCCAAAAGCTACAGACCACAAACATGTAACAAAATTAACTAGACACAGTTAGCAAATGTGTGCCAAGTTTGAGGCAGAGAGATATTTTGATTTCTTTTTCTTTTCTTTCTTTTGTTCTTCCACTTACCATGAAATGTGCATAAAGCTGAGATAAGTGAATTCAATTTAGGAATATTTATTACTGTATGAGATTCTGTTCAAAAATGGAAATATAACTGAATATTATATAAAATATGTAAGAACCAATACATACTACACTTTCCGAAGTTATGTGGAGATACTTGCTTATGCAAAATCAGTTATTTTGCAGAAGTTTTTGAGTACCACTGAAAAAGTAACTGATTGTAGTGTTTTGTCATTTTTTTTGCCAGCTGATCAACAGTGAACATGAAGTAATTGGCAAAATTCTCCAGGAATTCTGCAATTGACTGTTTTTCAATAGATCCTTATTCCGCAGCTATACTTCGAAGCACATATTTCACTGTGTAGGCAAATGCTGCAAAACCAATAATGACACATATGTTGGTAATGGCACCATGGAGGGGACCTTGATCATTATGACCAAACTGATTCCGCAAGAGTGCCTGCACATCATTCGGTGCCACTGTCTGGGGACTGTTCCTCGCCGCTCTTTCTGCTTCTTCTCTCCTTTCTAATTCAGTCTTGATATTCTACAAGGTAGAACATTTCAAGTTAGTTACAGAATCATCTTATTTACGTACATAAGAACCTAGTTTATCACTTTGAATGACAAGGTACAAGCCCTGTACAATGCAAGGTCATGATGGATGCACATGCTTTTGTCATCCTAAGAGGCAGATTTAAACTGAAGGATCCTCCTATCTATTTGCATGCATTCTAGATGCATTAATTCTGTTATGTAATATATTTTATTCATATGGTTATAAAAATGTAAATTTGACAATTCTCTTTAAATATATTAAGATAAATGATCAAGCTGAATAAGGAACTATTTTGTACCACAGAACAACCTATCCCATGACAGCAGCCAATGAGAGGAGACTAGAGCATGTAACCGTTAAGAGACACAGTTTTATGCAACAGGATTTAGTAACAAATGATGCACTGTCAAGTGTGTTGCCCTTTGAAACATTTGAGCAATAAGGGGTAAGTGAAGCAAGATCATTTGTTAATTTATTTAGAAGCTACAGGGAGAGCCAAAAGACTACGAACCGGCTGCACAGCATTTTTCCTGTCTGCATCCTTGGTGCTCATTGCTATCTGCCGCTATCATAGAAAAACGCTGATGAAACCATACAACATTTTTAAAACTACTTTTAAAGGCTTTACTTACCAACTTTATGAAAGTGTGTTTGAGGACAGAGTTATTAGTACAGATTTGTAGCCCCCTCAGTCCCCTGACCTAAACCCCTGCGATTTCTATCTCTGGGGTAACTTAAAACAAAGTGTATAAGACAAATCCACACACCCCGGAAAAATTAAAACAAAATATCTGCCAAGAAATTGCCAACATTTCTCAACGTGAACTATGGTGAGTGATGGATATTTTCCTAAAGAGGTGCCAAAAATGTATGGACAACAATGGTGGCCAGTTTCAGCATCTCCTTTATAAAGTTGGTAAGTAAAGGCTTTAAAAGTAGTATTAAAAATGTTGTATGGCTTCATCCGCAGCTTTCTATGATAGTGGCAGATGGCAACGAGCACTGACGATGCCAACAGGAAAAACACTGCGTAGCCGATTTGTAGTTTTTTGGCTCTCTTTGTATTTAACAGTGAAGCCAAGTAAATTACTTAAGCATTAAGATTTGAATTTGGGACACACTTGCTTCACCTACTCTGTTATTATAGAGGACCTGCTTCAGAAGCCTTTGCTTCCATGTTCAACTTGAGGCAGTATTTTTAACACTTAAATGATTTCAGTCTAATTATATAAACATAAATTCAATAACAGCCCGCCTTAAAGCAATATGTGTATGTAACAATATATAAAAAGTGTATATTACAGTCATTATGTATGTTTAAATTATTGTATCCATGTGTAATAATGTTATGTGAATGTATTACGTAATTTAATAATGTGGGAGCTGTGAGAATAATAGGTTAAAAGTTGCTAACAATGAGTTAACCATGAGGTAACCTTGTGGCAATAATGAGTTTGAGAGTTTAACAATACTACTTGTGATTCTTGGAAGCAATAATGTAATTTTAGTGACAGTTTATAAAAATAGCCAATCAACAACCAGAAAAAGATTTAGTTAAATGAAGGTATTCTATTGGATTAAGAATAGCCAATCAGAGACTTGAAATACAGAAATTTACAAGTTTAGACGGTTGAAATCAGTTCAGTTGGTTGCAGACAGCGTTACTAACCAGATACAAAGTGTCCTCAAGAAATTTAATATGTATTCGTGTGAGATGAAAATAGTTTACATGTTAAAAAGTGCAAGTAATTAATTAAAGAATCTCACAGCTCTCTATATCAGTGAAGTGTAATTTAAATCGTGTCAAGCAGTAATAAAAGGAGTTAAGTAAAATTATAATCTTTGTAAGCCTACATTCTTGTCGCACCACAACCCTGCCAAGACATCCATGTTTCTAAAATAAATACTGACGCAGCCGAGGCAAACATAAATATTAAATATTTAAAGAAACAGTCAAAAATTACAACGTTAATATTTTTAAACTTAGGGCGAAGCTACCGGAAAGCGGGTACTATACGTGTGGTTGCAACAAATTTCAAGTTTGGTTCCCCAACAGTTGAAATATAATACAATTCCTTCAATACAACACCTACTTCTCAAATTGGCTTTCCATACGTGAAACAATAACCTTCTCAAGCTGTAGGTTGACTGGCGGTGCTGGTGTGATCTTTGTTCTGGTCTCTAGAAGACAATGTGATAAATCTGGTGTCTGCAGGTGGGATTTCAAAGTTCATAAAAAGGTGTTTATGCTGCCATCTACCAGAGACCAACAAAGACGACACCAGTGCTGTTAGCAGACCGACTGCTGAAGATGGAAGCGAAGGCTTCTGGAAACATGTCCTGTATAATAATCAAATAAGTGAAGCAAGTGTTTCCCAAATTTGACTCCAAATGCTTAATAAGAACAAGTGTTAAAAGCTTGACTCACCCTTTTTATTAATTTTGAGTTGCTATGAATTTTAAACTGTAAGCTATTATGAGCAGAGTACATAAAGCAGCTTAAAAAAGGGTTCCTTATATTTAATTGTTCAAGATCTCGTGTAAGTTTGAAATAGCAGTGTGGAGTAGTGGTACCACACTTTAAAATAGTTAAGATCCTCTACTCCCAAGAGGTATGACCTCAGCTCGTCATTTCCACTTATGCTGCAACGTGCACGAATCCACTAAAAACACTATGCATTTACTTAAACTTTGCATTTGCTAAAATATAAGATGCATTTCTTTAATTTTTTCTATTTTAGATTTTCATTTGCTGATACCACTGATTATATTGTGGTTCTAAAATTGATGCAGTAATTTGTATCACAAATTACTTAAATGTAAATAATGATTGTAATATGAATATGCATTTTTATGTGACATTGATTTGAGATGTTTCTTGACTGTAATTATTGTTGATAAGTAAGTTTATACGACCTTACTGAAACTGTCAATAATAGCGCGCAATAATGCAGCGAGGGGGTGAGCTGTTTATCATTATTGGAAACGAGGAAGTTACGTAATATTGGCACGTTTTTTCCGTTGAGAACCTTCTGGAATGTTTCCCTAGAGCATATGTATTCATAATTTTTATTGGATATTAAAATAGACGCTAATGTTGGCGCGTTTTATTAGCCAATAGTAACTCAGTTATAATCTTTAGGCATATCGGGGAGTGGGTGTATAAAAAGCCAAGTTAGAGGTAGATCGCGGTCAGTTCATCGAAAATCTCAATACATTACACGTCGCCTTCAGTCGTTCAGTTCATCAAAAATCTGTGTACACTACACGTCGTCTTCAGTCAGTCAGTTCGTCAAAAGTATTTGTACGGCAAACGATGGGTATCGATTCACAAGTTACGCGCAGCAGAATTATGAATAATCTAAAGTGTTGTAAGGTTAATTATACAAAAAGTTGAAGTACGCAAATTAAGAAATATCAGTAAGAAGTTATTATAACAGTTTCAGTTTGGCGAGTGTTAAGATCAATGTATAAATGTGATAGTTAACGTGTTCGACAATAAACGTGTAAAACAAATTTCTTCATCAGTGTTATATTTGGATAAAAGATTCCTTTCCGTTTACACATTCTGATCAAGAGACATGTTCGACTGAGAAATAATAGCTAGCCGGAGGACAGTAAACAAAACTTAAAAATTCTTTCAAACACTAATACTACCACAAATTGTTAACACTAGATGGAGCTACAAACCGAACAAATGAATGACGTCACAAGATGGCTTCACATGAAGTAAACACACATACACAAACATCACAAGCATCAACATTATCAGTAATACCGTAATAAATTGGCTACCACAACGTGGGGCTACAATAATGTTAAATAACATTTGTAAGCAAAACACCACAAATTGGCGCCCAACGTGGGGCTCGACAAATACAAACATCAACAAATTAAGTAAAACACCACAAATTGGCACCCAGAACGTGGGGCAATGTGACCAGGAAAGGGGCAGAGTGACCAGGAAAGGATCAGAATAACCAGGAAGGGGCAGAATTAACCAGGAAGAAGTGAGATGACCAGGAAGGGGCGAATGGAGAAGTGAACTGAACTACAAGACGCAGATTCCAGAAACAACAAAAGGGACGACAGACTACGCGGATGATTGGACATCGTAATTCCGAGATTAAAAGGCAACGGGGGAATTCAACTACAAAACACCAAAATGACGTAGATTCATCGTAATACAACACAGAAGCAACATATAATCTAGGAGAGAGGGGCAGAAAGCTGGACATCAAAGCTACATCAGCAGATAGCATCAGAAAGGTTAGAAACGTGTGATTTTTATTCTAAAAAAAAAAAAGTGTAAAATTTTAAATGTACCTTAGGAGCGGTAGGATAAAGAAAACAATGGCTACTAATAATACAGAAGAAATAATTATGGAGGGAGATAATGTAACAGTTAGCTGTAATTCAATACAGGTTACAGAAAATAGCTCAAACTTTGTAGGATTTGAGGGTGGAAACGTTAGTGCAGAAAGTCAGAATAGAATAGCAGGAAATGTTAATCTTGATGCTAGTATGATGATGGAAATGCTGAGAAATATGAGTAGGGAATTGACAGAAGATATGGAAAAGAATAATAGGGAATTGAGAGAAGATATGAAAAAGACTAATGAGAATATGGAAAAGAATAATAGGGAATTGAGGGAAGATATGCAAAAGAATAATGAGAAATTAGAAAAATTAACTCAGAGTAATGAGAAATTAAGGGAAGATATGCAAAAGAATAATAGGGAATTAAGAGAAGATATTGATAGGAGTTTAGAACAAAAACTAGATCAGAATAAGAGAGAATTAAGGGAAGATATTGGTAAGAGCTTAGAACAAAACAGGGAAGAAATTGAAAAGAAATTCATGGAGCTAGATAGTAGTATGATGAGAATGAGAAATGAAAATCAGGAAATGATAGCAAATGAAATAGGTGAAGTTTCAAAGAAAATGCTAGACATGAGCAGGGAAATAGGTAACAAAGAAAGTGAGGTTAATACTAAAAGCGAACATGTTGATGTAGAATTTACAGAGTCAGGTAGTAGAATGAGTATCATTTCAAGTGAGCTAAAAGAGATGAAAGAGGTTATGAATGTAGACGTGAATCAGGCTCAAGTTAATTTCAGAGGGGAGATATCAGAAATACAGAATGAGTCAGTAATGCAAAGAAATAAATTGTACGAAGAAGTTAAAGTTTTGCCTGTAAATAATCAAAAGCTAACTTCTGAAATTAATAAGTACCAAGCTTTTCAAATTGAAAACTCCAGTCCAGTACAGTTTAGTACAGATTTGTTAAAGTACTCTCAAATTAAAGAGATAGTAGAAGAATTGAAAATGACAGTTGTTAAAAGATGTGTTGTTCAGGAAACTTTAGATTGTTTTCAAATGTTATCAGGGGACGAAATTTCATATGAATACAAGAGGTTATTCATGAACAAAAATTTGAAGGTTAGGATACGGCTACGAGTAATGTTTAGCCACACACAATTTGATCCAGGAGGGTAAATAGCAATGAGATGTAAAGTAAATGCTGGATAGTTAAAGATGACTTGCAGAGAAATGTATTGGAACGTAAGAGGGTTAATTATTTATATGTCATTTGAAAAGAGAAATAAATTACAAAAAAAAAAAAAAAAAAAAAAAAAAAAAGAGAAATGTTTAAAAAAAAAAAAAATTAAATTTTTAGTAACTGTAACAACATTTGAAAATTAAGAATGCAAAGATTGAAACTTAATATGATATTAAATTAAAAGTACGTAAATACAATTCCAAGAGTATTGTTAAAATAAAGTACAAAATAACAAAAATGGGTAAAAATAATTAAAAACAAACACTTATGAAGCAAACAGAAAATGTGAAACAGTGACTAGATTTAAGAGATGAAAATATATTTGTATAAAGGGTGAATATTTTGGTAAATATGTGTAATAATTACAAAATTCTTAAATGCACAAATTTTTGTTAACAACTTAAGAAGGTAAGCAATTTTGAAACAGTCATTAAATAATTCAGGGTACAGTATTTGCTATAAAAAAAAAATTGTGATGTCAGATTAATGTCTAAACACATTAAACCAGAGCCAGTAAGTAGTGGCAAGATAGAGGAAAAACATGTCGTGTGTTAAATGCGTGTGAAGTGTTAAGTGAAAGTGATAGTGTGTGTTCCAAGATTTAGGAGACTAAAAACCCAATTATAAAATTTCCAAACAAGTTGTAAATATTCATAATTATGTTTCTAGTGGGGCATATGATGCAGTAATTTGTATCACAAATTACTTAAATGTAAATAATGATTGTAATATGAATATGCATTTTTATGTGACATTGATTTGAGATGTTTCTTGACTGTAATTATTGTTGATAAGTAAGTTTATACGACCTTACTGAAACTGTCAATAATAGCGCGCAATAATGCAGCGAGGGGGTGAGCTGTTTATCATTATTGGAAACGAGGAAGTTACGTAATATTGGCACGTTTTTTCCGTCGAGAACCTTCTGGAATGTTTCCCTAGAGCATATGTATTCATAATTTTTATTGGATATTAAAATAGACGCTAATGTTGGCGCGTTTTATTAGCCAATAGTAACTCAGTTATAATCTTTTGGCATATCGGGGAGTGGGTGTATAAAAAGCCAAGTTAGAGGTAGATCGCGGTCAGTTCATCGAAAATCTCAATACATTACACGTCGCCTTCAGTCGTTCAGTTCATCAAAAATCTGTGTACACTACACGTCGTCTTCAGTCAGTCAGTTCGTCAAAAGTATTTGTACGGCAAACGTCGGGTATCGATTCACAAGTTACGCGCAGCAGAATTATGAATAATCTAAAGTGTTGTAAGGTTAATTATACAAAAAGTTGAAGTACGCAAATTAAGAAATATCAGTAAGAAGTTATTATAACAGTTTCAGTTTGGCGAGTGTTAAGATCAATGTATAAATGTGATAGTTAACGTGTTCGACAATAAATGTGTAAAACAAATTTCTTCATCAGTGTTATATTTGGATAAAAGATTCCTTTCCGTTTACACACTCTGATCAAGAGACATGTTCGACTGAGAAATAATAGCTAGCCGGAGGACAGTAAACAAAACTTAAAAATTCTTTCAAACACTAATACTACCACAAATTGTTAACACTAGATGGAGCTACAAACCGAACAAATGAATGACGTCACAAGATGGCTTCACATGAAGTAAACACACATACACAAACATCACAAGCATCAACATTATAAGTAATACCGTAATAAATTGGCTACCACAACGTGGGGCTACAGTAATGTTAAATAACATTTGTAAGCAAAACACCACAAAATAACATAACATGACTATCTTCTTGGAATGATTAATCCAATGAAATAAATTTTGCAAGAATGTTTAGCAGCATCAACTTCTCCATCAAAATTTGTGGTATTTCTTCCTTTTTGTAAAAGGAAAATAATTCACACATCGCTCATCCTATAGTTCCTCCTTCAGGATCCATAAGAGAGTCATTTACATACAGATTGTCACAAAATTGTGCAATAATTCTCCTGGATCCTAATTTAAGGACAAATTGGAGACAAAATGTTTATGGAATGTATTTGCTAAATATAAAACTTCTCAGGTTACAGCTGTAAAAATCTTATGTTACATTCGCACGACTTTCTCTATCCTATATCACTTATTAGTGGGTATACAAATTATTTGTATGAGAGTTTATTTTCCTATCTACTTCATTTTAATCAAGATAAACCTTTCCAGAATAGCTATATTACACATTTCGTTACAGATACAAAGGGAAATAATAATAATCAAATGTTTAAGATCTGGATGCTATATGCTGGTCTTTGAATTCCAAACTCTTTCTATGACATCATGAGAAACAACTGAAAATCTACAGGACTTAAAAAGAAATGTTAAGTATTGAATAACTCAAACCAGTATTAATGTATATCTCGGAAATGGATTGAAATAAATTGTGTGTTTTAAAGAGACCTACATTTTTTGTGTAGTATGTTTTTTTGTCTATTGCTTAACGTTTACCAGTTATGCAAGATTATACAAAATTCCTTCAAAATGAAAAGGACTTCACACTATTTCCAGAAAATTCAAGATACACATTTTATTTGCCATGTAAATATCTTTAATGCATGAAATTGTAATAAAAACCTTCTAAAAATGTTCCAAGCAAAGGGAATTTGGGGTGGGGGGATCTTCATGTCACATCGTTGGAAGATACTGAACTTAAGTACCACGTTGGTATTTATCTAACTTTTTGAATTGTGCTGTTCATAGGCACATACATGGACCTTTTTCAAAAAATTCTTTTTTGGATTAAAGGGGCCTAAAACATGTATTTTCGGTGAAATCAGAGGAAAACATACTACACAAAAAATGTGGATCTCTTATAAAACACACAATTTATTTCAAATAACTTCTTTTGGTGGCAGCAGCCATTTCCTAAATATCCGTTATTAATGGTTCAAAATTATCAATACTTCGTCATTCTTTTCAAGACCTGTTGATTTTTCAGCTGTTTTTCATGATGTCATTGAAAGAATATGGAATTTTAAGGCCAGCATATAGCGTTCAGATCTAAAACATTTGACTATCACAGTTCCCTTTTGTATCTATAACGAAATGTGTAACATAGCTATTTCTGGAAAGCTTTATCTAAAATAAAATGAAAGAGATATGAAAATAAACTTTCGTAAGAATTATTTGTAATCCCACTAATAAGCGACAAAGGGTAGAGAAAGCTATGTGAATGTAACAATCAATTATTTTTTTTTATTAATATTAAAATTTTGGTTAATGTTAGGATACATTAATTTCTAAATGGTCCATCGGATTAATTGGTAAAAAGTTTTCTTTTTGCTTAGTTATTCCTAGTGTTTCTTTTTATTTCTTCACTCTTGTATAAATCTACTTTGGCTCTTTAGTGTACATTTGAAATTTTCATTTTAGGCCATTTTTTATAATTTGGAAGTTTGATTAATTTTTATGTCAATAAGGCTAGTTCTAGCATAATTGAATGGTTGGAGCTGAAAGGCAATAAGTTACTTTTTGCAACTTTTCAGAAGATAAAAACATGGGTGCATGAAAATCAAACAAATACAAATTGTGCATATATTTTTACTTTCTCTACCACATACACAGTAGGTAGAGCGGGTATTGAATCCCACTCCAAAATTCAATACTGAGATTTCACCAGAAATACATGCTTTGAGGCCCCCTAAATAAAAAAGCAACATTTTTAGTAAAAGGTATGTGTGAACAGCATGACTCAAAAACAAGTAGGATAAATACCAAACTTGGTATTTAAGTTCAGTATCTTCTAAAGATGCACCACACATATTTTCAATAAAATTCCTCCACCTACCCTTTACATGGAACATTTTTCAAGATTTTTTTATTTTCTCAAAAGTGGTTCCAACGATTTTTAATAAAATGGCTATATTAATGATATTTACATGGCTAATAAAATGTGTATCTTAAATTTTCTGGGAATAGCCTGTGAAGTCCTCTTCGGAAGACATTTTGTATAATCTTGTACAATTTGTAAAAGTTAAGCAAAATTGCATTATACAAAAAATGTAGATCTCTTTAAAACACACAATTTATTTCAAATAACTTTCTTTTGTGGCATCAGCCATTTCTGAGACATCCATTATTAATAGTTAGAATTGTTCAATTCTTTGTCATTCTTTTAAAATCCTGCCGACATTCAGTTGTTTCTCGCAGTTGCATGGAAGAGTATGTAATTTTAAGGCTAGTATATAGTGTCCAGGTTTTAAACATTTGACTATCACCATTCCTTTTGCATTTATAACAAAATGCATAATGTAGCTTACTTCTGCATAAGTTTATCGTGATTAAAATGAAGTGGATAAAAAAAATAAGCTTTCATAAGAATAGTTTTTATATCTATTTATAAATGATAAAGGGTAGAGAAAGTCATATGCATGTGACACATCAGATTTTTCTATAATGCAATTGCATTATATACAGTTATCAAAGTGAAAATACAATTTAAATGCTTCATCCATACTTTAATTTTGTTTTTAAAGTGATTTAATGCTTTTTAGCTCCTCGGTCACAACTTAATTCCCAACCTACATTGATAATTATAATTAATATGGTTACTTTTGGCCACATTTATTTGTAAAATGTAAATTCATTGAGAAATGCAGTGTAAAATATAAATGTCTTATCACTTTATCTAAATAACATTTAAACTGCATGGACTCAAATAGAAAATTTTACTTTATGAAGATGACCTCCAACTGCTGTCATTGGCCATTTCAAAATGTTCTCATAAAACTGCAGAGCATCCTTAGGAGTATATTTTACTACCTTCACAATCTCCTGTAACTTTTTAAACTTTATGAAAACCTTGTCCTTATATACTTTTTCCGAGAACATGGTACGATCTTTAGTGACTGAACTTTTCCTTTAGTGATGGCTTATTTGCAACAATAGCAGGCTAATCAGAACTTAGCAGCATAGCCAACATGCAGTGCTGAAAGGTAGCAAGTGAATGACTTAATACTTTTCTCCTCCATTAACATTATCTGCACAGTGGGTTTACATACGAGGGTGGTCTGAAAAGTTCCGACCTAATAAAGATACAAAACATTTTTTCAGATTTTTCTTTTTTTTTTTTTTATTTTATTTTTCAACATAGTCTCCTTGTAACTCTACACACTTCTCCCAGCGATGCTCCCATCTCTGTAACCCGTCCAAATAGTACTCGGCATTTTTCTCTGCAACATAATTGTTCACGAAGATGATTGACTCTTCATTTGATGGAAATCTCTGTCCTCCGAGTGCAATTTTCAGATGAGGGAACAAAAAGAAGTCGCTTGGGGCTAGATCTGGTGAGTAAGGCAGATGGTCAAGCAGTTCAAACCGTAATTCATGGATTTTCGCCATTACAACCGCTGAGGTGTGAGATGGTGCGTTGTGTTGGTGAAACAGGATTTTCTTTTTCTGCAAATGTGGCCATTTTTCCGCAAGGTCTGCCTTCAGCTTGTCAAGTAATGGTGCGTAGTATGCTCCTGTAATGGTTTTTCCTTTTTGAAGATAATCGATTAAAATAACTACATGACTATCCCAAAAAACAGCCGTCATCACTTTCCCAGCTGAAAAAACATTTTTTGCTTTTTTTGGAGCTGGTTCCCCCTTTGCAGTCCACTGTTTGGACTGTATTTTTGTTTCGGGCGTATAATGGTGTATCCAAGTTTCATCTACAGTAATTAATCGGCACCAAAACTCAGATTTATTGCGCCTAAACTGCGCCAACAGAGCGTTGAAAATGTTCATTTGAACACGTTTTTGGTCAAACGTGAGCAAACGCGGCACCCAACGCACGGACAGCTTTCTGATGTCTAAATGTTGATTTAATATGTGACAAACACGTTCTTTTGACATGTTCATAGCCTCTGCTATCTCTCACACTTTAATTCGACGGTCGTCTAGCACCATTTGGTGAACTTTGGCGATGTTTACGTTGGTAGTTGCAGTTTTGGACGTCCCGAATGTTCGTCTCCCAAGCTCTTACGGCCACGTTTAAATTCAGCTGCCCAAAATTTCACTGTGGTAAATGATGGTGCAGAGTCCCCATACACAGAATCCAACTCATCTTTGATTTGCATAGGCCTTTCAAAAACATATATTTAATGACAGCTCGATACTCGATTTTGTCCATTTTCGTAAAAACACTCACATCACCTAACTCAAACGACTGTTATATAACAACTGAGCGTCCAAAATGGCTGAAACTTTGGTAACTGTCAACAGATGAACAACGAAATTCACTAGCTTTTATTTATGACTGCTGCCATCTTCATGCTGAGGTCGGAAACTTTTCAGACCACCCTCGTACAAGGAGAAGTGTTACTAACGTTTTTCTATGTCATTTCATGGCGCTCACTTAAACAATTAATAATATGTATTCAATAACTTTTTCTTTCAAAATCGGATTTAATCGAATCAATTGGTTTGTTATCTTTTACAATTTATAGTAATATGACTGATGTCATTTTAACTGCACCTGTTAGGAAACGTAAAGCTAGATTCTGTGTACATTCAACTTTTGTTTGTTTTTGATATCATGATTATTTCACCCCAATATTTTAAAAACTGGTTTTATGTGCACATTATAAGTTGTTTTTCAATGAAGCGCAAGAATCTCCCCATTTAGTGCCGGAGATTCTTTTAAATATTTTAAATCTATTAAGTGCTTTCTCACTCACATGTTTTATATGATTCTTCCAGGTCAATTTTATATCAACAAATATTTCCAAACACTTGCATTTTCAGTCTGTTTTCTATTGTAATATTTCTTTTAACGTGATATTTATACAGGTGTTAAACAATGTTGCACTAAAAATAGCTCCTCCTTTATGTAAACTAGGATGGATTAATTTATCTGTGTAGTCCTCTAATCATACTGAGAGTTAGCTGTTGAAATTTGAAGATGCAGCTGCCTCATTGTAAAAATTCTGTCCTAAGAAGGAAGGAAAGAAGGGAAGGAGAAAAGGAAGAAAAAATAAAGAGGAAAAATGAATTTACTCAACAAAACCATTATTCTAGGAAATGGGAGAAACCGTCTAACTGCTCAGCCATTGTTCAGTAGATCCAGAAGATGTTACTGAGATAGCATACAGCACTACAAATCAATCCATATACTAAATTATCGTGAAAGGTAAAACATGGTTAAGAAACTACATTAATTACTGGAGTGGTAACTCACCATAACAAGATCTGGAAAAAGTTCACAAAATACCCTGTCACGCAGATTGAACTCCAGACTTTGTGCAGCAAGCTGTCGCTTTTCATATTCTGAAGATTCTATGCTACCAAGTGTTGGACTTTTCTCAATCTGTGATAAAATGATTTTCATTATTACACAGCATATTAAAGCAGCATTATACCAATTTTCTGGAGGTTCTTTCTGAACTATTTTTCAAATATTCTGAACAGCTAGGGTTGCCATAATTTGTGTTACAAATCCATGACAAACATACACACAGAGCTAGGTTAAATAATTATTTGTAGTAATCTAAACATTTTGAAATATTGACGAGTTTCGGGTATCTTTAACCAGAGAAAATCAAAACTCATGGAGGATTCAATCAGATTTCACAATTAAAACCAATACATGTAAACATTACAGAAGTAAATTATTGCAATATAATAAAATAATAAAAATCTAGCCACTAAGAGCTACAGCCAGTCACTTCCAATGACTTCTGGAAATAAACCTGCTTAGCCTTTGATATAATAAAACTAAATACCAGGTTTGTAGGTTTTGTTCCAGTAGATGAAATTTACCTGACATTTTGCCTTTCACTCCAAGGCATCTTCAGAGATACCAACTTTTGATTGCTTACATCAAGTTTTTCATCCATTGGACGATGGCCTTCAAGCCTCTATCTAGCTTTCATTGATTTTCTAGAAATGATGTTTCCTTCTGCTTTAATGATAAAAAGAATTTATGGTGGACCAAAAGTAGAATGATCAACTAAAGACACATTAAAGCTTCATTGAACTATACAGAAAGGAAGGAGTACACATACTTGCCAACTTTTACAGATTGCCTGGAAAATGTATAGGAGAGGTGTTTTTATGACAAAGGAGGTATTTTTATGGCCTTGTCAGTACATTCAGAGCATTACAGATTTTCACCAGGAATATGACAAAGCATTAAACTCTATTGCAATATATTACAACTTAATATTACAGACTAGATATACCTTGCTAATTGGTATACAGTGGTATGTTAGGTCAGAGCTTATCTGTGTGTCTATCCTTCATGGTCCCTGTTCATTGGGCTGCAACAAAATGCATAGCATGCAGATTTAAAATTGATTGTAACCAGTAGTAAATGGGCATAAACATTCACCAATGGACTATAAAGTTAACTCCCTCATGTAAATGGTTTATCTTATTCACATTCTTATGGCCACAGGATATAAGTTTCCCATTTTTTGTGACAGTTTTTGTTTATACTCATGCTGACTGTAAAATATGAACTAAAAATCTGTGCATAGCTAGGAAGTGATGTTTTTGGCTTTAATAACATTTATTGTGGTAGCGGGAAGAATTTCACCATGTGTGACTGAGTAGTGCTACTAAGGCCCGGTTTCACAGTATAAGCTTAAACTTCGAATCGGGCTTAACCGGAGAGTTAAGCTACAGCTGAGTTTTACAGTGCATAGTTCAAGCACTAAGCCGAGATTTTACAGGACTCGACTTAAACCGTACTGAACTGTGGTTTAAGTTAAGGAGTCGCCATGTTATCTGAGGACGACGATTTTAGTGACGAGGAAATGCAAATTATTTTAAACCATATCCACAACAGAAGATGGCCTAAAGTGTTTAGAATGCATCCAAATAATTTCCACATATTGAATGACCGAGAATTCTACGAGAGGTTTATCTGCGATGATGGTACTAGAGATTATTGATGATGCAATTAAACATAAAACAGACTGGTAAGTAAAAATGAATATTAAATTTATTCTTACACCTTTATAATATACTTTATCGCTATACGCTATTATTAATTTATATTTCAGGAACAAAGCCTTCTCATCAGAAGCGATGCTTATTTTGACGTTGAGGTTATATGCAAGTGGAAACATGCTAATTGCAGATGGAGATTTTTCTGGCGTCTCAAAATCTACAGCATGCAGGGTTGTGAAAATTGTTTCACATCCATCAATTTGGACACCAATTAATTCCTTTATTTTCTCGTCGATTTTGCGTAATTAAGGATGGCACAGCCGGGCCTCCATCTGTACCCCGAATAGCACATTTCTCATCGGCGTATTTCTTTTTTGTAACTTTCTTCAAATTGTCATATTTCTTCTTCAACACGGTAGCATCTCAGCTCTTTGCATTGAATAACTCCGCAATTTTCCCCCACGTTTGGTTCTTTCTGCTCCACAGTACCTTATCAGATTGCTTGCACTCTATTATGTGTTTATACTGCTTTACAATTCCTAACAGAATGCTCACTTCTTGAGAAGTGAAGTCAGCAGTACATTTTGGCTCTGATTTTTCGGTCATTTTAATGTGTGTATCTTAATAACCTATAAAACCTTACTTTCAGGAACAGCGCCGCCATAAACAAATGATGGGAATTCGCTCGATGCGCATGCACAAGCGTTACCAACTTTAAAGTTCCGAGGAGTTGTTCAGCTCAGTAAAGCCAAACGTGGTTGCCCTACTGTGAAACTCGCAAAGCTTTAACCAAAGCTTAAGTTTTGTTTAAGCTGCATCCGTAGCTTAGTAAAGGTTCGACTTAAGCCTGAACTGTGAAACCGGCCCTAAGTCTTAAGGATTCTTATAAAATGGAATTCCCATTTATTTTACATGTATACTCTGTCTAGAAGGAGAATAAAGTAGATGGAAATAAATCACTGTTTGTATCACGCCATGGGCCTTCGCAATGGCAGAATGCGAACAGAAAACATACTTATGTGCCGTTAAGTATAATACGAGTTTTCACCATTTAAAGCCCATACTTATTTGATCATATCTCTAAATAACATGTAGCACACTAGGCGTGGGAATTAATTGCTACTTACATGATTAAGATTCCATTAATCTGAGCTGGAACAACATTTTGATTACCAGATCAGACGCCATTGTGTCATTTGATTCAACATTCCCAAGCTGTATAACACATTTTTCTACTACAACAACAATAATGCACTCCAAGTCACAAGTTTTTTGTTCTTCTCCAATCACATGTTGGACACAGTACTCCAGTCATCAGGTGTTACAACACAGAATGCTGCATCAAGGATTATACACATGTCCTGGAGTTTGGTCATATTATTTCTGGCAAAGTAACCATTCACCTGACTCCACACCACCTCTATAGGGTTTAAATAATAGTGATAAGGTGGCAGGCAGAATACAGTGTGGCCTGCAAATTTAACCATTTCATCAATTATATATTTTTCATACTGCTTAGCATGAGACTTGACCAATGCCAACAATTCTGCTTTAACTAGACTATCATTGAAAGCTATGTTTTTTTACTTTGTTGCCAAACTGTCACCTTTTCTTCAAGATTGATTTGGTATATGTTTTAACCTCACACTGTAATAGGGAGTATTGTCCATCACAATGAGGCTATTTGAGTGTAATTTGTGAAGTAGACTTTAGCCATCATGTTGCTCATGCCTCTAAAACTTGTTCCAGTATCACTACAAATCACCGAAGGCCTCCCTCAGTATGATATAAATCCTCTTAAGCCTTGAATAAATGAATCTAATGATAATGAAGCGAGCAGTTCCAAATGTACTGTTTGATAGACTGCACAAGTGTAAAAGCAAACCCACATCTTCCGATTATCTCGCACGAACAATGGCCCAGCAAAATCAATGGCAACAACTTCAAACACCTTGCCATCTCTCACATGATCACTAGGTAATGGCAGTGTAGAAACCTTCGGTCATTCTTTCTTGTGCCTCCTACATTTCTGTACAGCTGATCTCACTACTTTTCCTCCATTTAAGATCCAGAACCTTTATCTGAGAATACACATCAAAGTCTGTGGGCCTACGTTACTATGCTGAACATGGGTATCATATACCAATCACTGAACAGGGTGATCTCCGGGTAAGGCAGCAGGTTGGCAAACCTCAAATCTGTCTTCCCTCTCGATTATTCTTGTACTTACGTCCAAAATGCCATGGTCATCCATGAGTAGTACAACTAGTCAATTTTTGGTCCTTAGGTCCCCAAAAGCGTTTATTCTGGACAAGCTTAATGAGTGTTATTTCACTGTTTTCCAATTCATTACAGGTCAATTCTGCAGTTCTCCAGTATCACTACAAATCATCGAAGGTCTCCCTCTGTGTGATATGAATCTAATGTGCTTCCTTTATATTTATAAGCCCAAATAAATCATTTAATCCAGCCGAGTTTCACTATTTTCTCAAATTGGGAGAAATACTAGTAGTAGCAGTCTGATGTTTCTGAATCTTCTGAAACCAAGAGAGCAGTGGCCATTTTTCTTCTATCATGATTTCATCTTCATTTTTTATGCTATCGTCTGAAGGCCATTCTTGTGTGGGAAGGTACAGTCAACATGGTCCCTCCCACCATCTCAAAGCTAGAAGCTCCCTTGTTATAGATCCTCGGGTTGGTAGATTAGCAGGATTAAGTGCTCCAGGCACATGCTTCCACGATTCTTTTGTAGCCAGTTGCTTGATTTCCCTAACCCTGTTTTTGACAACAGACCAGAAGATTTCTCTCATATCCATGCCAAAACACTCGTTGAATCTATCCACAAGTAAACTGATTCAGTATCAAATTCTTTCTTCCCTCACATATGACTCCAACCCAGTGAAATAGTAGCTCCCATTAGCTCAGGTAGAGGAATGGTTAGTTGTAATGACAGAACCATTCTGGATTTCTCTTGAATAAACTGTACTTGAACTCCTGTCTCCGTCTATGTGCACAGAAATACTAATGCGGCATATGTATCTTTACTTGCATCATATAAAGCATGCAGGCTGCATTCTAAACACACTTTTGGGAGTCTCCTGGGGATTTCCATTTTATGTAATTCTCCAAGTTCAGAAAGCAACTTTTCAAAATTCTTTTGAATTTTCTCTGGTGTCTCCGTATCCCAAGAAACTTTGATTTGCTGGAGCAAAAGCTTGGGCAACAATATAACAGGTACAGAAAATCCAATTGTGTCATAAATTCCATGGACAACAGAGTATTATTTTCTTGGTTATCTTCTCCTTGATAAGTTCTTCAGGGGTTCACAGTTCAAAGTTAAAGCATCTTCCTTGCAGTTCCATATTATTCCAAGGATGGTTGCCAAATGTTAATGATTTAACTTCAACCTTGGAATATTTTGGTAATATAACTTTATTTTGAATCTTAGTGCACATCACAAAACCAGTAGTAAAACAATTTTTTCATAACAACAAATGTTTTTAAAATAGTTTTTGAGATTTTGCAAACATTTTCAGCTTTGCAAGTTGATATATGTTTTTAGGTGCCTTTTAATATTATTTAAAGTTTTCCAAATGTTTTAACATTAAAGGCTGGTTATCAAACGAGAACAAGAAAGTTGAAATACATGTATTCAAATGGGAGCATTCACAATCCATGGGAAGCCTTCCCAGGCCCTGGGAACAGGAAAGAAGAGTTGCCCAACTTTTAACTTTCTCGTTCTCATTCCCGGGCATGGCATATTAGATCCATATGGTGCATATTATACTCATCACTCTAGAAATTATTCTAGTGGCCGTGACATGAAACAGCCGCTAATGCGCTCTATAGTCACAAGTTGGAAACGTGAAACTGGAACAAATTAGTGGTAAATGTGCTTCCTATCCTCATCCAGACACCCGCAAATCCAATGAGTGTTAGTTCCTCTGGTGCAAGGGTCATTTGAAGTTTGTTTATATGCAACTCAAAACTGGCTATTACCTCATAAACAATGGCAAAAGCTACAAAGAACAGAAAAAACTGGTGGAAATTAAAAAAGAACAATAAACAACTTTAATGTATGCCATTAAATACAGGAATGAAAGTTTGGCACAACTAGAAGGATCGGAAATGTAATGGATATGCATTTAGATAACGTTTACTCTATCGAATTTTGACATTGGCTAAATTGGAAGTAGGTGAAAAAATATCATTGGTCAGTTAAAAGCAAATGAAATCCCAATGCACAAAATCAACATGCATTCCCATTCTCATTACCAGGCTGTTGTGAACCAAATCTTGCATGGTGTATTGCTTCCCGTTCTTGTTACTGTTCTCGGGCGGTCGTGAACCAGCCTTAGCTACTTACAAGCTTTTCAATCTTTTACAGCTTTTCTATGTTATACATTTTCAACCATATTAAATATTTTTGACATTATTACAGGTGTGTGAAATTTGAATGTGGCAAAATGCACAACAGTGTGGGAACCAGGAACAAAATTTGGTGGTGTATAAGGTTAAACATTGTAAAATTGTAGAAAATTATTTAAAAATATCAAAAACGCTTCAAAAAAGTATTAAGAAACAAACAATTCCCATTGCTAGAGTTTCCACAAAATATCATGCCCTATATTAAGCTAGGTGAAAAGATTGCGCTTCACTAACGCTTAATGTATCTCCACTTATATGCACCCAGCGCGGTTTCAGGTCCTGTAGGTATACCAAAGATGCTGGTAGGTCTGAACCATATTGCTCAGTGTGAAGGGGAGGGCTAGAGAAGATAAAATACTGCCTCCCCTCATGCCAGGATGAAATTTTGTACATGTTGCCTAAGCAAGCAGGAGTAGGCAGAAGTAGATCGAAAACTGTACACCCCCTATTGTTACCATGAATAAAAACACCTTCCTGGAGGAATACATCTTCCATTGCCATCTAGTAAACCAAGTTTGCAGAGGACAAGGAGTGACTTAGTTCAAACTTCACTGGCTATGAAACTAGTGAGTCCAGAATTTACAGCAACTGCAACAATTTCATTTACCCTTCATGTTGAAGGAATTTTCAATTATTACAATCTTGTGTAATGTTATCAATTTATCATTTAATTCAAATTTATGATCATGACTAAGCATTTGTGACCAAGAATCATCTTTTTTTTCTAGCTAATGTCATGTGTTTTGTTTGTATCTTCTTCTTTTTCTGACAATATTATTGGAACTATTAAGAGGTATTTATATATAATTGTATAAGCATACTTAATTATTTAACTGAATATTATAAAACTGCTTCCATTTATGAGATTCACTATGAAAGTTTTGAGAATGGGCAAGAATGACTGGTGATAAGCCTAAATAGCTTTTCCTAACTTCAGATAGCAATATGTGCAAGTCGTGCTCCAACAATGTGCATCATCAGCACAGCATGTGTATGTATAGCAGTGTTGCTACGCCATACACTAGCATGGATCTTAAGCGAGAGCATTTACGTACTATGATCTTCTATGTCTTTAAACTCAGTTTAGGGAGAGAGAATGTCTTGAAAGACTACATCATGCATTTAGAGAGCTTTGCCTTGATAATCCCCCATTAATCAATGGTATGTAGGGTTTAAAAGAGGAAGGAATTCCTTCGGCTACAGCAACAATGGATGAAAATATGGTGAAAGTAGAGCATATGTTGCAGGAAGATCATTGTTGCACATATGGTCAGATTCAAGAAGCCCTAAATATTGGATCAGCAGCAATGAAAAAAATCCTGAAAGAAAAACAAGAAAGCTCTGCAGTTTCTGGATACCCCACCACCTCACAAATGAGCAGAAACAAGCACATTTGCAATGGTGCCAGGAAATGATTGAAAAATTTAATGGAGGAAGATCCAAAAACATATTTAACATTGTAACAGATGGTGAAAGCTGGATTTACCAGTATGATCCAGAAACTAAATGACAGTCATCTTCCCAGGAGAAGATCCCCCAACAAAAGTGAAGCGAATGAGAATTATTGGCAAGAAGATGATGTGTTCCTTCTCAGCAAGTGGCCACATTGTGATGACTCCACTTGAGGGACAAAAGACTGTTTACAGCCAGATGGTACGCCACAAAATGTCTGCCACAAGTGTTCAATGACTGAGAAAAAGGCGTCCTAAGACTGGTCTGTGTGGAATTTTGTTGCACCATGACAATGCCTCTGCCCACAATGCACAAGAAACAACCCAATTTCTGCAGGAGCCAGATATTTGTCCCATCCTCCTTACAGTCCAGATCTGGCTCCACGTGACTTTTTTCTATTCCCCAAAACAAAGAAAAAATTTGAGGTCAGCGATTTGAGCAGCTGAAGCTGCAGTAGCTCCTTATTAAGAATGTATTTGCACTCTCTCCAAAGAAGAATGACGTTCTGCATTTGAAAAATGGTTTGAAAAGATGGGACAAGGTATAGAATGCAATGGAGATTATTTTGAAAAGATGCAATGATCAGATCTAAATTTTTAATATTTTATTGCATCCATTCTCAAAACTTTTGGAGTGACCCTATATAGGCCTAATATTTTAATTTAATTTAGCTCTTTCAAATAGGTTCAATAAAATGCCACAAAAGAGGTTTTAACTAATGAATACTATTTCTTAAAATAATTAAAAAATACCACTATCAGTATTGTTTTTGCTGCAAATAGGGCGAAAAAAAATTCTAATGCTATAATTACATTACTCAGCCCTAGTCAGAGCTTTTCAGAAATGGCAACCCTATGCAAAGCTCAGTGCTTTTTTTTAGAACCACCAGTTTAAACTTTTAAATTGTTATTTTTACAAGCAACATCAATAACATCTCAGATTAGAGTTTAAAAAATTCATTACTTCACTGCAAGAACATAAACCAGACAAAGAACACTTTTGAAAACAAGCATTTCACTAGCTTACCATAAAGCTAAGGAGGCCTGTAAGGATTGTTGATACACTCCACGCAGGATTCCATGTGTCAGGATGGAAGTCACTAATTGATAAACATAACCTGGTATTTGTCTTGAACCTGAAATGAAAATACAACATTGAAACAAAGTCACATTAGAGATGATATATTCTGCTGCTGTGAAAATTAATTCTAGCTAGTAAGAGGCCCCCATTCATAACAAAAATTAAGCATAAGCACAACATAAACTTATAAACTATATGATATGCATTGTAATGGAACTGTTCACACTGAATCACGTAAACATAAAAATAAACATTGAAGGTTTGCAAGGTCTAAGCTTTCAAGTTTATGTCTACGTCAAACATAATCTATACTCGGCGCCAATGAAGAAGGTGATTGACAGTTACTAACCACGTGGCGGAAAGCTTTAAATGAATGGGAGGGGATGAATACATCACAGTGGTCGTCATAGCAACCATTAGAGGGACCAATTAGAACTAAGATGTTTCTATAGCAACGATAGACGCAAATGTGTTGTTGCGATATTGTAACACGTGATTGGCATGACGTGCTGGGCGAGCGACCGTTGCAGTAACAGAACTGAAGTCTTATCTTCTGCTGTTCGCTGCAGTTATAAACAATTCCTCCTTTTAGCCCCAGCTTGCTTGTGTGTTTGTATCAGTTTAGAGATTGCCTGCGTACTGAAAAGTTCTTTTGCGTCGTCCTATTTGTATGGTATTTGTCTTGTGTTACGTGTATTTGAGTTTGTGTATTTGTGCGTGTGTGTGTTGTGTATGCATTTATAATGTGTTTAATGGATATTTAACAATGTCCAAAACTAGTGACAAAGATAGCATAGCCAAATGAAAAACTGGGCGAACTCGGGAACCGAATAAGTCTATCAAGCGAGCAGCAGCAACAACAGCGATGCAAACGATTCGGAAATCAGTGGCATTTTTCCCATTAGAATAAGCATCAATATTTAACAGGTATGTTTCTTCTGTTAACGCAGATCTATACACTGATATATTCTTGCATGATCTATCCCCTGCACGTAGATTCATTATTTTACAATTGTCTTCGTATACGAATATAAATAGTATCCGCTCTACAATGCAGGCGCAACCCAGTCTCCTTCGACACGCTCTCCACGTGGTCATGAGCGGCAACGTCGCCTCTCCCGCTCCGCAAAATGTCAATCACCTTCTTGATTGGCAGCAGGTATAGTCAATCAGAGAACAATTCTCATCACATGATCATTTTGCCATCTCACATCTTTCCTCACCATGCATTGACTGGTTAACTGCTTTTCTATAAAGATCACAGGCCAGGAATCATTGGAATATCTATAAAAATGCATCAAAAGAAATTTTAATACTAGATGGTGCTTTTTTGAGACTTTAACATAACTGGATATCCAGTGACTTCGTTCATTTTGATACTTGTTAATAACCTCTTTTGCCATGTGTACTGCCAGTGATTGCTTCGCACACTGCCATGCTAGCTCAGCTGTTTCACACTCTTGTGATTGGTTGCTTTTTGTTTTTCCATTTGTCATGAGTGACAACATATTGTGTTAAGTTTATGCTGAAATTTTACATCATTATGTTAATGCTTAATTTTCAATGTGAATGGGCCCCTACAGTGATCGTAAAGGGTGGAGCCATCTATTGGTAATATTGTTAGATGTTGAGAGTAGGAAGCTTTATCACATTACAATATATTCCTCCAAGTTTCAACAGTGAGGTGCTTCAGTGCTTCCAAAGTAACTACAGTAGACTCGCAATTATCCAAGCTAATTGAGACCGAGACTACTTCAGACACAGAAAAAGTTGTATAATACAGAGATAATGTCCTAGTAGGTTTAAATGATGAAAAACTGCTTAACACTGTATAGTAATTGTTTATTACAACATAATTCCTTAAAATTTATACTGAATACTTTATACAAATGTAATTAAAAGATAAACAGATTACAATGTTAAATGAGATTATCTTTTGAAGAAGTCTCTCACAGTTTTGTAGGTTAACGTCTTGCCGATGTAATGGCAACGCTCTGTAAGGAGAGTAGATCAAGCACTGTAGACTATTCTTGCTGTTCAATGTAGCTATAGTAGCTTTGATCACCTTAAGCCCCCAGAATGTAATATTTTCGGGATGTTATCAGTGTCATGCTCCTCTTCAGGATTGATGACCATATCAACAGTAGTATTGTCAGTCAGCTCCATTTGTTGATCTTAGCTACAACACTCAAGGACATCATCATTTCTGTGTGCACGTGCATTATTCTGGTGAGAGAGAACCTTTTCTTCACCAAATGGGGTCGTATCTTACAATTCCTTGTGAAACTGATCCAGCCTTGTGGAACCTGTGATCGTTTTAGCCTTTTCCACGTAGTGGATTTCTATCACCCCTTGTGAATCACAAAAGACAGCTACCATGATTTTTCCTGCCAACGGAACGGTTTTCACTTTCTTTGGAACAGGTTCGCCGAAGGAAATCCACTGCTTTGATTGTTGTTTGGTTTCAGGTTGATAATAATGGATCCAAGTTTCATCAACCATGATATAATGCCACAAAAACTCACTTGGGTTGTGCTGGAACATGTTCAAACATCCCTGTGAAATGGTCACACGATTCTGCTTGTTCTCAACTGTGAGCAGTTGCAGCACCCATCTTGCTGACAGCTTTCTCATACCCAAAAATTTGTGCAGAATGTTATACACCCGTTCACTTGAGATGTTTAGGATCTTGGCTATTTCACAGATTTTCACTCAGTGGTCTTCCAACACAATATTGCGAACTTTGTTCACCGTTTTTCCTGTTGTGACCTTAACTGGTTGTCCTGTGCACACAGCATTTCTTGTGCTCGAACGGCCACATCAAAATTCTGTGAGCCATGCCATGTGATGGAACAGAGTCTCCATAATACTTGTTCAGCTTTTCTTCTGTTTCCTTCACCATTTTACCATGCAAAAAGTAATGCCTTTATCAGAACATGAAATTCACTTTTCTCCATTTTCTACAAAGCAAGACACATCTGCTTATTTTAGACGTCCTCAAAAATGTTCTAAGAAACAAATGATGAGGAATTTCTGCAATTATACCCAGAGTAGATGTAAGACTTGGGTGCAAACAAGAAACCTGTGATTAGAACGTTATCTCTTGCCAAAGTCATGGATTTATCAATCCACAGTCGTATACTCTGCTTTTGTTTTATGCGCTTTGAGGCAGTAGTTTAATGCCTAAATGATATTTATTGTATTTTTTATTAATTACATTCAATAACAGCCAACCTTGAAAACAGTATTGTGACGTTTGTAAGCATTATTGCGTAGATGAACTGGTGGCCCAGATCGAATATTGCGCAAGAGTGGAGGGGATAAACCAGTTCTAGCATAGCGTAATCACGCCGAGTTAGCGTGGGTCAGTCAGTCGAGCCGAGTTACTGCTAGGGGCAAGTTGTAGTGTGTGCGCGCTGTCCATACGAGCAGTATGGCGTCCCCACCGACAGGCAAGGAAGCAAGGAGGTAATGTAATCCCTTTTCATCATTAAAGTCATTTGCCATCCATTTTCATTATGTGTAAATTACTATAGTAGATAGTCCCTTCCCTCATCCACTCCATGAAATAATACTATTACTAGGAATATTTTGATATATTTTCATAATTTTCTCTCAGCTGCATCCCCCGTCTGTTCTCGCATAATGTGAAATATAATTTTAAGATCTTCGGTACCAGTCGCTCTATCCCCCGTTGAGCTAGTTTGTTAAGAGGTCACAACATTTTGGTGGAGGCACCAGCTATTTTGGTGGAGGGCCAGGAATAATGTTATATTTGTAGCAAAATTTTTTTTTCTTCTCTAAAATGTAGCGTGTTTGGTCCTCCACGTGTTCGTTAGAAAATGCAATTTTTTTTGGTGGCTTAAAGGTAAGGGTTTTGGTTCTGTAATTTGTGGTTTTCTCTTCTAAATTCCTCTTGCATTGTTTCTTAAAAGTCCCATGTCTGTATTTTAATTTCAAGCTCACTTGTAAAATTTTTGCATTGTCTGTCAGTGGCGTGGCAGAAAATTCTTTTGGCTCCATTTTTCCCCTTACCTTGCCTTCACTTCTGCTAAATTCTGTTTCGGTGATAAATTGTTTGTACTGTGCATTCTAAATTACTTATTTTGTGAATTCTGTAAAATGTACTTATATTTTGTAACTTTCATAATATAGTTGCGTGTGTTAGCTGGTGTACGTAACATTGTGTTATTGATTGCGTGATCTTGTAATCTGTTAACGATAGAATGTGAAGCAAATATTTTAAAGTTCATGTATTGCGTGTGTATAAAAAGTGAGGCGCATCTATTTGAAATAATAAAACAAAACGAAAACGAGTCAAGAAGAGCATACATATTAAAAATTCATATTTGTGCATCGTGAGCTCATCGTGGTACGCATAATAATATTAATAATAATAATTTTGCTTCACCGTTGCCATGTTTGGTTTATCTAGTTATGCAATGAATATTTTTGGGGGAAGTATTTCAAAACGACTAATTTAAGTAAAAGTTTCAGCTACCACCAGCTGTGCCAGTATCTTCACCTAATTAGGTTTAATGTGCCTCCAATATGGACCAGTAGGACTTGGATGTTGATGTATCAGCTATATGTGTGTTACCAGATTTTGGAAAGTTGCACCATTTTGTGGTAAAAAGAAAAAAACAAATAAAACCAAAACAAAACAAACCTGTAAGTATGTGAACATTGTGTGCGCCAAAATTTGTACAATTGAAAAGTTTCACAAATCAGACAGGTATGCTAAATTTTTATTTCACTGACTAATGCTTAATTAAGCTTTGCTTTTCAGGAATAATGTGTGCTATGTATGTCTCTGCTAAATTGAAAGTTTATTACCATTTTGTGTAACTAATATTTTGAATTCTGTTTTGGGCAATGGAAACTATTTGGTTTGTCGTGTTATGCTGCAGTGAATGTGTTTGATGTGTACTGTGTGCTTAATTAAGCTTTGATTTTCAGGAATGTTATGTGACAGTATTGTTTTGGGTAATGATGTGCTTTGTTCTGTTGCATTTATTTGGTTTAATTTTGGGTTTCATTATGATGCTGTGATCTTTTTCTTTGCAGAAAATTGTTGCATGAATAGTGTGTGTGTTATGTTTGTGAGGTTAGGTGAGTAGTATATGGAAGATTTGCCTCGGTGGAAGTGCCAAAGAGTAACCCCGATGGTGGTAGTGTGAGAGATGAGATGAGTTAATGTCAGCTTCGGTGGAAGTGCCAAAGTGTAACCCCGATGGTTGAAGTGTGAATATTTGATTTTTCAGGAGGGCTAACATGTACCTGGAAATTCGATGTGATGAGTGCAAGATTTTTGCTTATTGGTGTTGCTGAAACATGCCCAGTATAGCGTGTGTGATGTATTCACATAAGAGAGTGAATGCAATGAGAATAATTTTTTTTTTGTGTTTATGCAACAAGTTTAGTACCATCTTATATAGCGAGTTTTAATACCATCTATTTTCCAGCTTAATTTTGATTCGGAGGATGTGGATGCAACAGTATAATGCTATGTTATTTGTGTCATTCCTGAAATGTTAATGTGATTTCTTTAGTTTATGTCAGGTATTTTTGACTTTGCAGGAAGTTGAATGAGACACGTCAGTGAATATATTTTATTTTCTCAGTAATTACTGTGTACGATGAAGTTGAAAGCTAAGATGATGATGATTGAAATGATGATAATAATGATAATAATGAGATGGATAAGATAGTAATGTAGAGGAGAATTTAGATTTGACAGTAAAGCATGATTTAAAATAAAGAGAGTTGAGGGTTGTTACACTACATCACTATAATATTCTTACTTGAACACGTTTCGGGAGACGGCTTGTTCCCATCGTCAGCATGTTCGGTTGAGATGCTGACGATGGGAACAAGCCGTCTCCCGAAACGTGTTCAAGTAAGAATATTATAGTGATGTAGTGTAACAACCCTCAACTCTCTTTATTTTAAATTATGACACATCACTGTTACTAGCTTCTAAATCTTCAAAATTAGTCAGTAAAGCATGAGTATTGTAGTTGAAAGAACGTAACGAGGTGTAGTTTGATGCCTGTAATGTGGATTTATCTTTGAAGTATGTAGCAATGCACATAGTAGTTTTGGGTAGTTATTTCAGTGAGTGTTGTGTATTATTTGGGCGATGGTCAGTATGAATGATTCCATTTCATTATCATGTATGAATGTATTATAAGTGCACTTATTTCTTTTCTTTATTAGTAGTACCAGCTGGTTAAAAATAATATTGGGATCCCAAATAATTTACTCTATTTGTGTTGTGTTATTCTGTGTAAACAATGGCTGTGAGTGATATAATGTTTATGTATTCTGGCCCTTTTATGTCTCTTTACTAGGATTCTAAAGCAGTTTTTGTCAAATTTTGGATGGTAACCCCTTGTAAAATTCAGCTTTTATGTCAATGTGTAGTCATTTTTTTTTCTTTGCCAATACTAAAAATTGATTGTTTGTAAACTCTGTGGCATTTTCAATTCCTATTAGTGTAAATGACATACTACTTGTTTTTTATGTATGACTATCTTCTGGGAGCACAATTTCTATTCTTTTGTGATTCATGTTATAGTAATTTTGCTGATTCCGGAGCTCGGGTGTCCAGAGGAGTAACCCCACTCTACAGACACGCCAGAGGTTCCAGATACACCAGAGGAGAGCTGTCTTTCACCCACTACACTGCAGTGGCATAAGAAGTCACTATCTCAGGGGGCAGTCCAAGTTAGCGATTGTCCCCCCCACATCTTCAGCGACTTGCAACACATGAAAGACTCTGCAACTGAAATTTTGTCGTTGTGGGTGATGTGGAAATTCCACCCACAAACAGTTATGTCAGAACAACTAAGTGCAGTGTAGTGCGTATGTAACAGTGGCAGTACGGTGTAGTGAGCGTGTGCGGGGTGCTCATAATTAGGCAATATGTCTTAAACTAAATTGTCGGTGGCACTCGAGACTCCATAATGTTTGCATTATTTTCACATGTTCACAATATTTTTTTTTTTTTAACTTCTTCTTTGAGAGACATTTCTGCTCCATATTACCTTTGTAAATAACCAGATTGTATAGTATGTCATATTTCTTTTTCTCTTCTTTCTTTGTAATTAATTGTCTATACATGAACCACAAAAAATCCTCCTTGTGTCGACGGGGAGGTCGATCTGGGTAGCCAGGGGGAGATGTGACGTTTGTAAGCATTATTGCGTAGGTGACCTGGCGGCCCAGATCGGATATTGCGCAAGAGTGGAGGGGATAAACTAGTTCTAGCATAGCGTAACCACGCCGAGTTAGTGTGGGTCAGTCAGTCGAGCCGAGTTACTGCTAGGGGCAAGTTGTAGTGTGTGCGCGCTGTCCATACAAGCAGTATGGCATCCCCACCGACAGGCAAGGAGGTAATGTAATCCCTTTTCATCATTAAAGTCATTTGCCATCCATTTTCATTATGTGTAAATTACTATAGTAGATAGTCCCTTCCCTCATCAACACCATGAAATAATACTATTACTAGGAATATTTTGATATATTTTCATAATTTTCTCTCAGCTGCGTCCCCCATCTGACCTCGCATAATGTGAAATATAATTTTAAGATCTCCGGTACCAGTCGCTCTACCTAGTTGAGCTAGTTTGTTAAGAGGTCACGACAGTATGTATATAATTATTATATAAATTGTATGTAAAGTCATTGTAAATACTTATTTTTATTGTAAATGTATTTATTAGTGATATGTAAATGTTTATATACTCTAATAGTGCAAAAACTGTGAGAATAATATGTTTTAGGATGTTAATAATGAGGTAATACTGTAATTTTGGTGACAATAATGTGTCAGGAGTTTTAAAAAAATAGTGGTTATGAAAAGATTGGTAATAACGTAATTTCGCTTACAGTTTGGAATTAGCCAATCAAAAGTAAAGAAAGATTTTTGGTTTGAATACTTAAATTCTATTGGACTAGAATTAGCCAATAAGAGACTGGCATTACCGAAGCTAAAGGTTTTTACCATTGAATCTAGTCAGTTTCGAGCAAGATATTAGAGAGAGCAGACGTGTAAGTCGCGGACAAGATGTAGTAAACAGCAGACGTAAGAGTCGCGGACATGAAGTTGTAGAGAGTAGACGTGAAAGTTGTGGGTAAAAATGTTGTCAAGTATAAAATGATAAAATTTGTGTTCTCCGCCAAACATGTATTAAGTGCTCACAGTTTTATTTTATAAAGTGTTGTGTTTATAAAATGTGCAAATATAAAGTGAAATAAAAAAAGAAGTAAAAAATTAAACAGTAAAACTGTGTGGCGTCTTATAATTTGAGTCTTATCACAACCCTACAAGAACTCGTGTTTCTATAGTACGACTGAAAGCAGCCGAGGCAAATAACTTTAATAATATTACGTAAAAACAAGCATCATCTTCACTATAAAGTTTGGTGTCCTAAAAATCAAACAACATCAAAGTGTATCTGCATTACGTAACCTTAATATTATTTATGTAACCAAAAACCTACCAGAAAAGCAAAAGAGATGACTTTAACTGGGTGGGTCATACTGGAGGGTGAATGAATAAAATGGGTGAAATGATGTTCAGATGACCCCAAGGTCCAAAGTTATACCACATTTGTCTTCTGAGGATTTGGGAAAGCCCTGGAAAAAAAACCATATGAGGTTAACTTATCTTTACCCTTACTGAGATTCAAACTCGGAAATCTTGAATGTGAGGCTGACACGGTATCTCCATAACATAGAAAGAGGCAAAGTTATCTTACTAAATATCTTCTACTGTAACTGCTTTGTGTTTGTATTTTAATATCTAGGCTATTAAATCCTTTTTAGTCCTTTACGAGTCAATAATTTATATATTATAGATTTTCTGGATGATATAGAACACAAATGCATTCAACTTGCCGCACGTTTCAGTAGAACCACAGATCTTTAAAACCACAGATCTTTGAAATACACAGGGCTGGATTTTGCATTTTAACTATCAGATTCTCTCATACAAAACACATTCTTTCTGTTATCACGAAAGGAAAATAAATGATAAACAAGCTAGTGGCAGATTACCTTTCATTATTACAAGACACGATCTTCAAATTAAATTCATCAACTGTCAAGAAAAGTGTCAAGTATGCAAAATTGCATTATATTCAATAACATTCATTGGAACATTTTTTCAGGAGTGGCAGTTTTTAAATGGCACTGCAAGGAAAACCGTGACCATGCTTGTGTGTAAATATGCACCGCAATTGTTAGATGGTAGAAAAGTGATATGCAATTTAAAATGTATCATGGATGAATACCTTTAAACAGCTCAAAAGCTATACACTGACAAGGGTAGGCAAGATTGTTAAGACACACTTTCATGAATGGGAGGTCTGCAGGTTCAAATCCTGCCAGGACCGTCCTCCCTGACTAAGCTTTTTACCAGATTTTTTTCATAACAGGCAAATGCAGGTTGGCATCCTAAACTTAGGCCAGCAATGTTTCCATCCAAAATTTCCTCCTCCAATTATCATTTCATTCCCTGTATTATTAGTGTCCACCACCATCTGTGGTGTTATATGCAGTAAGAACAGTCATTAAACACTACTGACACTACTCACTCATATAGAAACTGTTCTTACAAAAGCTTATTCTTCTATCTACTTCTTGTTAATCCAGATAAACTTTCATTATACATTTAGTTTTTACTTTCTCTATTACATATAGTAAGTAGGGGAAGTATTGTATTCCACCCAAAAATTCGATACCGAGATTTCACCAGAAATACAGTGGAATCTCGTTAGCACATTCCTCATTAACACGTTTTCCCGTGTATTGCGTTGAATTATGAAAGTCCCGGTACCAAATCACCAAATATAATAAATAATGTTTGCTTAGTGCGTTTTCCCGGTCCCGCTTACTAAGTTTGAAGTTTGACGTCCTCATTCGCTGTTTCGGCCAATCCTTGATCGGTACAGTGGGAGTAGGCGTTTAACACGTTCATAGTTTGACGTCCTCATTTGCTACTTTGGTCAATCCTTGGTCACGGCGTGGATATCGGCAGCCAATCACATACATGCATTTAAATATTTGTGTGACACGATTTCTGTGGACGAGATAGAGAATGCTTTACCTTGGCGTGGTATATGCGGTAAACGCTAACGATAGTTTCTAATGCTGCGTGATGACCAAACAACCGTAGATTGTATTTTAACTTTTCATTTACAATGAAAAAAAGAAAGTGTAGTAGGTAAATAACCAACAGTGAAAAACTGAAAATACTTGATGTAATCACAATCCAAATATAAAACATGTCCTCCGTCAACTTTAAACACGATTGCTAGCAAACCTAAATTGATTGAAACTGCTTTTAAAGAAGGGAAAAATACTAACACAAAACTTTTCTCTTGGAAAATAGGATCAGAAGAGGACCGGAACGAAATTTGTTGCATGGAAACACCTCCGTATTCAAATCGTCTTGTATACACCAAAGATAATATCGTCTATTGTACTCGTAACACGATGCACGCTAATAATTTTTTCTTTTTTAGCAGAAATTGTTATCACGTGTGTAATAAAACACACAGCAAAACCACTATTGCCACTTCCACAATTCGCAATTTATTTTCCCAAAAACATTCATAACCTAAAAAATCCAAGTTGGCCAAAATAAAAGCTTGAATTATTTATTCTCTGGCTTTGTGTATCCAAATCCATTTAAACATATTGAATTTAACATGGAAACGCGGATCGTATTCAGTATGAAATTGTACTCAAAATCGATTTAAATTGCCCATGGAGACGTAGTAATTATTAGATTTTTATTACCTATGTTCTTAAATTGCAGATTTTGCATTTTCGTTAACACGTTTTCCCGCCTATGACGTCCAAATCCTTAGGTCCCTGCAAAAACGTACTAACGAGATTCTACTGTATATGTTTTGAGACCCCCTGAATCCAAAAAAAAGCATTTTTGGAAACATGTACATGTGTGTGTCTATGTGTGTGTCTGTGAACAGCATAACTCAGAAATGAACAGTCGGATAAACACCAAAGTTGGTATTTAGGTTCAGTATCTTCCAGAGATGCATACTTTTTTTGCAGGCACTATGTTGTAAAAGGCCCTGAAAATACACCGTACGAAGGAGGACTGTATCATGGGAAGCTAGTATTTCCACGGCTAGTATTTCCAGGGGTTTTCAAGAAAATCCCCCCACCCCAATTACCCTTTACATGGAACATTTTTCAAAAATTTTTCTCAAAAATGGCTCTTTACAATTTTGATTAAAATATCACATGTTTGAGATATTTTCATGACAAATGAAATGTATATCTCGAATTTTCTGGGAATGTCTCCAAAAGTATTCTTCATTGTGAACGACTTTTGCATAACTGGTAAACCATAAGAGATAGACAAAATTTTACTGCACAAAAAATGTAGATCCCATTAAAATACACAATTTATGTCATATACAGCTATTTTGTTGAGTGAACCATTTTCGAGATATTACTTGTTATTCCCTTAAATTTTCCAATACTTATACTTTTTCTCAAATGCAAAGAGAATGGAATACTCCACATAGCAACCAGCTCTTAAAATATTTGACTATATCTTAAAGCCTACCAATTCCCCTTGCAGCTACAAGAAAATTAGCAATAAGATTAACATCTCAATATGTCGATTAACATGAAGCATATGGAGAATAAACATTGTAAAAATAGCTTGTACAAGAGTAGAGAAAGTCATGTGAGTGTAACACATCAGTTTTTTTTTTTTTTGCATAGTACGACTTTGTTTATCTCTTACGGTTACAAAAGTCATTCAGGATGAAGAGGACTTCACAGGCTATTCCTAGAAAATTCAAAATACACATTTCATTTGTCATGCAAATACCTTAAACATATGGTATTTTAATTACAATTGTTAGAGCCATTTTTGAGAAAATGAAACACAAGAAAAATTTTTCCATACAAGTGGTAGCTTGGATTTGGGGTATGATTTGAAAATCATCACGTTGCACCTTTGGAAGAAGCTGAAAAAAAAAAACAAAAAAAACACACACACACATGCGGATGTGCACACCTTTTACTAAAACTTATTTTTTGGGATTCAGGAAGTCTAAAAACATGTATATCTGGTGAAATCTTGGTACTGAATTTTTTTACTTCCTCTATTTCCTATAGGTAAGCAGTAGAGAAAGTAAAAAACTATGTTAATATCAGGAAAGCACTTAGGATCACTTACCTTCCATTTGGTGTAATCATGTAAATACTTGGTGGTTTGAATGGAAATTCCCGTGGAAATACTAGCTTCCCATGATACAGTCCTCCTTCGTACGGTGTATTTTCAGGGCCTTTTACAACATAGTGCCTGAAAAAAAAGTATGTATCTTAGAGATATAAAAGATAAACGAAGGATGAATATTGTTAAACAGACAATGCATAACAGCATTAAAACTTCTATTGTAGCCACAATACTTGATTAGAGTATAGCAATTATTGTTCATTTGTAATATATCTTAAACGACCACATATTCCAGTCACATGTCAATGAAAGAACAAATTGAGAGGAGAGAGGGGGAGAGATCATCCCATTAAACTGTGTCTGCAGAGGCATGCTTTAGGTAGGCATGCATTTCCTTCATCAAGGCTGACTTGAAGTTGTCACGATCACTGTGCAGTTTTCTCACTTCCAGGGGGCAGTCTACAATCCTTTTGATCCGTTTGCTAGGAATAGCCATTTCTTGAAGAAGCTGGTACCTGGTTTTAGCTGCAATCAGCAGTAGCTTTTTATGGTCCAGCAGTCCCAGATGTCATCACTTATGTTCCTTCATGCACTTCCTCCAGGGCTTTCTTAACCTTCCTCGAAGAGGGATCAACTGCTCTCTTTGTGCCTTCCCATTCACAGACTCAAATTCTTATAAGCAACTCATCCTTGGCTTTCAACAAGTCCCATTGGACACACAAGATGATACTGCTGCTCAATACCATATCCTCTTGTCAGCATCCACCAGCTGCTCCCACAAGCGCTTGGAGACAGAACACCCGAAGTTGCCCGACAAAACTGAGTGAATGCCGACAGCGAACATTCTTAGTGGACATCTCAGTGCACGGTAAGTGGAGTAGGGAAGGTAGTCCATTCCGGCACATTTTGCTCCCATTGGCTGCGGTCAATTACGTAATGTGGAGGGTTGGCCGCGCACGCTCTTCGACTGGCAATTGAAAGTGAATACGTAAAGCCATGCGTTTCAAAGCAGGAATTTGTACATACATAGTGCAAATCAGTGCTTATAAAGTACTCAACTATAACATAAACAAATAGCATGTATTGAAAAATACATTTGCCATGAAAATCCATGGGTTATCTTTGTCAACTTCTACACTGATACAAGCAACTTAGCTGCCACAACTAATATTTTGAGTACTGCTAAGATAAACTGAAATAGCCTTTTTGTAACACAAATTTGACTTACATTTATAAGTGACCGTTCTTGCTGTTCTAGAAGAGTTGGATGTTACCCATTGGCGATTTTTTCTGGAACCTTGTTCCTCCATAGCAACAATTTCCGTTTTCTCTACCCCGGACATATTAGGTAGAGAAAATATTGCTTCCACCTAAAAATTCAATACCGAAACTTCACTGGAAACACATGTTTTGAGACTCCCTGAATCCAAAAAGGTATTTTTATAAAAAGGTCTGTGTGTGTTTAAGGTCTGTGAACAGCATAATTAAAAAACAAAAAGTTGGATAAATAACTTCCAAAAATGCGATACAAAGATTTTCAAGAAAATCTGCCACCCAAACTACCCTTTACATGGAAGAATTTTTGAAATTTTTTATTTTCTGAAACATGGCTCTAATGATTTTGATTAAAATGACATTGTATTGAGCATATTTACAGAAAAATAAAATGTTTATTTTGAATTTTCTGGGAACAGCTTGTGAAGTCCTCTTCATTCGGAAGGAATTTTGTATAATCTTGTGTAGCTGGTAAACATTAAGCAACAGAGGAAAATATGCTACATAAAAAACTGTAGACCTCTTTAAAACACACAATTTATTTTAAATAATCTTTTTATAGCACCAGTAATCCCCGAGATATCCGTTATTAATGGTAAGAATTGATCAATACTTAGCAATACTTTTAAAGTTTGGTTGACTTTCAGTTGGTTCTTGCGATGTCATGGAAAGAGTGGAATTTTAAGATCAGTTGTAGCGTACAGTTCGTAAACATTTGACTGTCGTCGTTCCCTTTTATTTATAACCAAATGTGTATTGCAACTACTTCTGCAAAGGATTATCTCGATTAAAATGAAGTAGACAGGAAAATAAACTTTTGTAAGAATAATTTATATATCCACTAATAAGGAATAGAGAAAGTAATTGAAAGTAAAAGAGATTTTTTAAGTCACGTTGATAGTCTGTGCGACAATGTACTGAGTACACTCGAGCATTATCAGGCTTGAATTTATCACTCTGTTTACACCTGTCTTAGTTTATCAACTCTAGGAAACCTATGGTACATTACTTCAGATGTTTTTGTTCCTTTATTAGAACACTGTGCTATAGCACAATTAATTTGTTTCTTGAAAAGTTGCTCATTTTGAAATTGAATTCTATTTATGGACACTTTAACTGCTATGGTTTTTAGCATTCCACTCTATGTTGGGCGTGAAAGATCGGAAATTTTGCTCAAAGGCCTCTTTGTCAGGCTTGAGGTTCTTTTACGTGCCATAAATCTACGACATGAGACCACCGGCTTTACCTCCCCTCTGAAGGAAGCCATGCTGACGATTTTTATGCCTGAAAAATCTATCGCCCATTGCCAGGTTTCAACCCACACCTCGGGGACTAGAGGGCACACAAACATATACACACCGTACTTTACAAGATACCACTAGATTTGCACTGCAGCTTGCAACTAAAACCAAATGGTACACAATCAATAAGTCTTTTATGAGTGTGAACCAGAAACAGTATTGTTTTGTGGTGGGTGTATGTATAATATATGCACCTGTGTCAGATTAAATTCACAGCCGCAGTTTCACATTAACTTCTAAGAAATAAAAACAGCATATGCATTTTATATGCTGATAGAGAAAGGGAATATTGTTTTGTGGTGGGTATATGCTTATGCACCTGTGAAAAAATGTATTGCATGAAGCAGTAGAGGTTCATGTGCGTCAGATTTAATTTACTGTCACAGTTAACATTAATTTAAAATATAGGAACTTGCTATCTTTATTGGTTAAGCATATAACACAAACCATTATTTGAAGGGATATTTGATACCTTGTACAGCTCTTGTAGAAGTTTAAACAATATTTTAAGATAAACGCAAATACTTGTTTTCACTGTATATATTTAAATTTTTCATTAAAAACAACTAATGTTGTGGCTTTTGATACATAACCTGTCTTCTACCTTACTAGGTTTACAGGTCATGTTCCACTTTTAAACATGGAATTTGCTACTCAATATTAATAATGTATCACTAGGAACTCCTATATTTACATAATTGCTCGTTGATACGAAAATTCAGCTTTATTTTTACGTTTTCAGCATTGCAATTTTATCAGCAGGCCGATGTTGGTTTCAAGCCATGGGAGAGGTCGCACTATTTGCTATCTGAACACATGCTGGAAGCTTCGGATATCGGTAGTTTCTGTAAAACTCTGTAACACTCGTTTACCTTCGGGTGTTCTGTCTCCAAGCACTTGTGCTGCTCCCTGCCTCAGGCATGCCACTTTAACCAGGTGCAGGCACTGCCAAAATCCATATAGCTGCGGCATGCTCTCTTCCCTCTTAGTGCAGAAACCGCACTTCTGTGCGCTATTTCCTGGACAAGGCGTCCATGCTGTTATGACTTATTTCTCAGCAATGCACAGTGGAATAAAATATAAGAAATGTGGTCAAAAATAAAAAAAAAAAATCTGTTTTTATAATACTAGATTAATTTTATATTTTACTTATTACTTTCTCTACTACGTATAGTAAGTAGGGAAAGTATTGCATTCCACCCAAAAATTCGATACCGAGATTTCACCGGAAATACATGTTTTGAGACCTCCTGAATCCAAGAAAAGCATTTTGGAAACATGTCCGTGTGTGTGTCTGTGTGTGTGTGTGTCTGTGAACAGCATAACTCAAAAACTAACAGTCGGATAAACGCCAAACTTGGTATTTACATTCAGTATCTTCCAGAGATGCGACACGAAGATTTTCAAGAAAATCCCCCCACCCCAGACTACCCTTTACATGGAACATTTTTCAAAAATTTTAATTTTCTCAAAAATGGCTCTAACGATTTTGATGAAAATATCATATGTTTAAGATAATGTCATGAGAAATGAAATGTATATCTCGAAATTTCTGGGAATGTCTCCAAAAGTATTCATTATGAACGACTTTTGCATAACTGGTAAACCATAAGAGAGAGACAAAATTTTACTACACAAAAAAATGTAGATCGCGTTAAAATACACAACTTATATCATATACATTTTTTTTGTTGAGTGAACCGTTTTCGAGATATTGCTTGTTATTTCCTTAAATTTTCCAATACTTATACTTTTTCTCAAATTCGTTATTCATTTTTTTATGTCCTGGACATGCAAAGAGAATGGAATGCGCCACATAGCAACCAGCGATAAAATATTTGACTATCGCTTAAACGCTACCATATTCCCCTTGCATCTACAAGAAAATTACAAATAAGATTGACATCTCGATATCTCGATTAATATGAAGCATATGGAGAATAGGCGTTTGTAAAAATAGATTGTACAAGAGTAGAGAAAGTCATGTGAGTGTAACACATCAGATTTTTTTTATAATGTAATTAGTTTCATAAAACAGAATATTTTTATTAGTTGGCAGTTCTGATTGCCTATTTCAGTTATCCGAAGTTGATACTTCTGACTGGTGTCATTAGAGATGGTTGATTATTTATAGGTGTTTCTCTGTTGTCATAAAGTTAATTACTATACATTTCAGCATGGACTAAAGACCAAGGTATGTACTCTTGTTTTCATTGATAAGATAGCCATTGCCTTATCATAGCTCCAAGCTATTCAATTTACAAAAGAAGGTGTGCTCTTTCTTTGAAAGAAGATTAAGTGCGAAGGTTACGTGGACTTAAAGATATGCTAGGTTTTGCTGCTTCAAAATTAACTGCAGCATGTTTGTTATTTATCAGAGAGTAGGACAGATGATATTACAGCATGTGTTTCCTGCTGTCTTATTCATTATATCCCTTTTTTTATATCAGTACCACTTCAGTATGAATGAGCTGTTTCACGTTTGGCACAAGCAGAAATTAAAATCTGCACAAGTTACTATGGTACAAAATTATATATTGAACTGTATTGTTAAAGGTAATCCCACTGAATCTATATAAATAATTTAAAGACAAAAATCAAAGATGCATGCCACAAAATAAGTGCCAGGTGACAAAAAAGTCACAGAACATTGCCAACATTTTTATCAAAAAATTCAGAATGGCCTTAAGAGAATTTACAATTTCAGAAATGTTTTACATCTCCCTCCTCTAGTACTGAGAAACTTCTTTTGTCCTGCTCTTCTCTTTGGGAAAAATAAAACAGATCTTAACACACAGATACTGCTAAGCTGTCAAGTGAAAGTCAACAGGAGGTAAGATAATGGTGAAGGTGGCAAGTATGGCAGCTAAAGCTAAAGAAGAATCAGATCTTGCTATAGTTTTAAATGAAGCCATTAAGATTACAACCAGACCTTCAAAAATTAGGAAAAAAATGCTAATTGAGCCGGAGAAATCATTTTGTGCGCCTTTGGGTGAGAGAAAGCATTGGCATACCCACTAGACAATAATTTAAGCAAGCAGCAATATATCAACATCAGATTATTATTTAAAGATCAAAACTCAATATTTTCCCATCTTAAGAAAAAATTTAAGAGAAGCAAAATTAGCATGTAGGGCAACAAGAATATAAGTCAGTGATAGAACTGCTGAAGTTCCTAAACAAAACGTGCTATAACATACTGCAAAACAAATATATACTTTAGAGGAAGAGATAATTGTGCAGGATACGAAAATTAATAATACAAACTCTTGCCAGGTGAAAATGATTTGCAGCTATGGTTTTGATGACAGTTCTTGGCAAGCACATTACAAACAATTCTCATCCTTTGATTCAGTGGCTCAGGATTATGAATCAACATTATTTGCAACCACTATAGTTCCATTACATATGGCAAGTTCATCAGGAAATATTATCTGGAATAACCCAGGTGCTCAGTCAGTTCGTTTTGTTGATCAATTAAATTACAGTATACTAAGGAAACAAAAGAGCATGCTCTGCAGGAGAAAGTCAGTATTGACAGAGAAAATTATGAGCTTAAAGAAGTAGAAATCATTATACGGAATGGAAAAACAGTACATTTAACATTTATTATGTACATGACTTTAATTTATGGAAAAATTTTGGTCATAATTACCAACAACAAATCCCCTCAGTCTTGTCCTATTTGCAAAGCAAAGCCTCTGCAATTCAAAAGTACAAAAAATTTACATGCAGCACCTGCTTTCATGGCGGAATCTATGAGTATGAATCATAAAGTCTTTGTCCCTATTTTTTATTAGCCAAAATAAGGTACACACAAGTAATTATAAATGTATGTACTATTTCACCTAACTTACATATTTTTCCACATAGTCCCCACACTAGTTCACACATTTGTCCCATTGCAACGCTAAATTTGAGATGCCCCTGTGGTAGAATTCATCTGGCTGACTGTGGAACCAGTGTTAGACTGCTGTCTTGGCTTTATCATTGCATGTGAATCCCTGTCCTACCAGGCACTTCTTCAGTGGTCCAAAAACGTGGAAACCTTAGAGGCGAGGTCTGGACTTGGTTTAGATTTTCCCAGAGCTTGTCGGCAGTTCTAATAGCCACATATGACCTCACATTGTTGTGGAGGAGAATCACATTGTCGACATCGAGAATCCCTCAGCGCTTTCGCCTGATGGCAGACTGCAGGCGTGACAGTGTGGAACAATAACTGTTGGCATTGATGGTTGCACCTTGTGACATGAACTCCATCAGGAGCGATCCACAATGATCCCAGAAGGCCGTTAACTCACTTTCCCAACACATGGCACTGAATGGAATTTTTTTGTCACAGGCGAACCCATGGTTTCCACACCATGCTCTGCTGCTTCGATTCCTGCATGAAATGCAGTATCCATGTTTCATCCAACTGCTTGGCACCCACCAACAAGAATCCTTTCGGTACCTTAAGGACCGATGTCGAACGATATCGAAGTGCTCTAGATATGAAATGCCAAGCTCCAGGAAATGACCTTGAGGTGCACACACCAATCCATTTTACCATTGCGTTCATGCAGAAAGTGTTGTCAGTCAGTGACGAACATGGCCTCCCTGAATGCTCATTGTCATGCAAGACTTCACGGCCTTTTGCAAACTCACAACACAACCACCACCTCACACTTCTCAAAGTAAGAAAGTTTTCCCTATATGTGGGCTGAATTTCCCTGTGTATCTCGATACGCATTTGCACCTTGCTCCATAGAAAACAAATTACACTTCGTTGCTTGTATGCCATGGATGTGTGAAGCATAACTGCCATCTTCAACAACTGACAGAAGCGCCATGCCGTAATTTGGATATAAAAAAAAAAAAAATAAGGGCAAAGACTTTCTGATTCGCCCTCGTAATACCCTGGTGTATGGTGTATGTCACCATCTTTGGATTCAAATTTTTGAATGTGTTATACATATTAATGTCGAATAGAAATTAAAAGTTGGCACGTGAGAGCCAATAAAAATAAAAGAATGCAAGATCGCAAAAAGTTGATTCAGGAACAATTTTGGGAATTACTGCACTTGCATGTTGACAATGAGCCTAAACCAAACGGAAGTGGTTCTACAAATGATGGCAACACAGCTTGTTGTGCTTTTGCTGATCCAGAGTTATTTGCTGAAATAACTGGTGTAAATGTTGGGTTAATTAAGAGGTTTAGAACTATTTTAATAGCTGCAGCATGCCAGCATACTTTAGATTCCTCTCTATTTGACAAATATTGCATGGAAACTGCTGAAGTTTACTGTAATCTGGTAACAATTTAAGTGGTGTGTTCAATAGAAACATCAGATAACATAATTACCAGCTACAGCTTGCAGAAGATGGCGTTAAATGTTCACAGAATGAAATTACCTCCAGAAGGGATTAAAATGATAGTATGTACTGAACCTGAAAAGGAACCTTCAACATCAGACATCAGTTCTTTATTCTAATAAGATAATCCAGAAGAATCAGATATGGATGTACAATTTGATACAGATAGTGTACTTGGTATTTTCAAGTGCTTGGACACTTTTGACCTTTTAAGCCCTTATAACAGGATAGTTTTTAATGTCTAAAAGCATGGCCGACTGCCATTCGACTGCTATTCTCTTTCAGCCTCGGCATATGGCACTTACCCTGTTATGCATTGTAGTTGCTACTCTCACCACATGGTGCCACCGTCCGTCCATACTGGAACTGCTGGCTGGTCAGTTCACACAGAACACTTTACGTTTTATTTTGGTTTTTCATATGCTTCTGTTACCATGCAAGCCTTGCATTTTAAAACAATTGGAATGAAATGGGTACAAATAAGTTCACAGATAAGGCTGTTATGATTAGAGTCCACTGTACACTGCAAGCAGGCAGGGTTTTGAAGTTCAGGTCTGATATAATATTCAAGCTGTTTCTGCACAGCACATTGTTGTGAATAAGGCAATGTTTTTTCAATGAAATTGAGAAACAGGATGAAGGGCTTTGATGGATAATGAAGAGGTCCCGCAATTGCACTAGTAAATCAAATCCATTAATGGTGAACTATAGGTAGTCATAGAAATAAAGAGTCCTGCAGCTGTCTCAAGAAATGTAATTTAACATTTCTTTCACTAAGAGTTTCTATAATATAGTGGTACTGCATTTTTGTCCTTCCGTTGCTGGTGACATTTTCTTCATTGTCGGGAGGTTTCCATACTTCAATTATTCTGTCATTTACATCAATATTTGATGGTGGAATTGATAGAAGGCCAATTTATAATATTTTGTTAATTCGAAAACTCACATTGCTACAGTCTAGCATGTCGTTAGTTCCAGCTGATTATATAAGACTGCTGAAAACTAACTCTAACAGATCACTATTGAAAAGTAGTCAGGACAAAGTGATACCCATTTTCTAACAAGTACTTTACTCACTGCACTGTAGAGTTTATGGTTAATTGTAAAGCCTCATATGTCTCCTTGATGAGAAATTCTTTGTCTGTTTTCATACTTTCGTTTTTCACTTTGTCAATGTAATTTAAAAAAAATTGTTGTAACCATTCCAGTCTGTCATCATCAATGGAATAAAAGTGTATTCTGTCTTCGTTTCTGGTTTCTATGAAGTACGTTGTGCTGCTGACATCAAGCATCGTAAACTACCATTGAATGTATTTAACAGTGGAGTCAACCTTAGAGAAGTCGTATCCCTGGGTGCCACTAGTAGAATTATCTTTAAGCCATTTAAAGCTCTTGTCACTTCAGGTGAAAATATCTCTTTGGCACGCTTTACGTTCATCTTTTCGAAATTGGATGGAAGAACACGCTTTCTGATAGGAAATGTACTGGTTTGATGGTTTCAGACACCTGAAGTTTGTACAGATGTCCAACATAGTTTCCTGTTATTATTTTGGTGACATCAAACATTATCCTTTGTAAGAACAATGTTCTCAGGTTTTTCAGAATACGGCACTGATCAAAAGCAAGGAACAAGGGCCTGCTTCGATCTTGTGGGTGAGGTATGGATGTCTGCACAGACTTGCTTTTCGATAATTTCTTCATCACGTAGACGTTTGTTTTATGATTGAGACAAGTAGCAAGACAAAAAAATCCACAATTTTCTATTTCATGCATTATATGCTTGGTCAGTAAAAGAAGCTGAGAACCCGTTAACTGCTTGGTGAAGAAACAGGCTGCAGGTTGCTTGAATTTAGTTGATACTCTGCAAATCATGAAACACAGAAGCTTATCCGCAAGAACTGGTAAACTTCTTTTTGTAGCAAGTGGCTGTTGATTTCCTGCTATTTTCTTAGCATGAATTGATGCATCCTCCTGTCCAAAGAAAGCGTCAAAGCGAATGTCATACTGCTCTGCTGCTTTATAGACATCTTACCTACAACTAAGCTATAGATGAGCTCTGCTTTCATTATAGTTTCAGCTTCTGCTGTTAGTCAAGATTTTAACTGGGTAGTGACACCTGTTTCTGAATAAACAGCCCCTATGAAATGATTTAATATTCGTTTGCAGGGTAATTTCAAAATAAAATCCTAAGCACACCTGTAGCCCTTGGGTGAACAATGCTGCCAATAAGATATTTTCTCATTGCTTTTCATTCCATCTGCGTGCCTTTTTATTAAAATTCAAAATTTGTTGTAGCAGAAAATCAGATTTTTCAGTGTTTCATGTGAGAGAATCTCCTGCAAACTACAATGATGTTTGCTGTTCTTAAATGAATTATATAGACTGTGGACCTTCTGCTGACTTACATGCAATTTTGTTTTGAATCCCTATATTTTGGTCTTTTGAGCCCAAATTTCCATTTGCATATGCTTTAGTTTAGATACCAAATCATTATCAGTTTGCAGCTCAACTGACTTAGTACTAGCAATATTAACATTACACACCTCATCTCTGAGCTCATTTGGAGCACTGCATTGCTTATGCTTCCTAACTTGAGTTTTTGTTGGCTCAGGCCTGAGTATTTGGCACCGAGATTTTATTACCATTACTTTATGCACTGGATAATCCGGAAATATGCTGGGTACACTGCGTGCATTCAAAATTCTGTGTTTTAATCCAGATCTATAATCACTGTCTTTAAAGTGTTCACTGCACAGGATAGAAGTATTTGAATTTGTGTTTGGAACAAAATCTTGGCTTGAAGTAACAACGCCCATTCCTTCTTTGTTCACTATCAACAGGAATTCATGGTAGCTTATTCCTTTAGTTTTGCCCCTTGCGTTTCTGCAAAATGGAACACAGTATAGCATCTGAAATGTAAAGAAAATGTGTAGCTCTCTCGCTTGAAATATGCTATATCCTAATGCAAACTTTTATATTATTCATTTATAATGAGCCTGGTCTATCGCACATCAAAGGATCCTAGCAACTCATTCAGAACTATGTTCATTACAATAATGCCCATGCTGTCAATTAGCGGTATAATACAACAAGCATAATATTGCCGTTAAATGTTTCAATCTCCCCAAAACATGCAATATACGAATACATAATGTAGTTTATGTATGTTTCAAATTATCATTTGTTTCACTCTAAATTACATAATATATTCCACTTGTTTCTCATGATTAACAAAGCTCACCATGAGCATACAAGACTTGACAACAGCTGATTTGTTCCATTGCAGGCTATGGGATGCTTCAGTAAGACTTTGTTAGGATGGACTGTAGCACCACTATGGAAAGAATGCAAAATTCCAGCAAAATACTGTTTCCCGTAAGCAGCAGGGATTTGCCAAGGCTGAAAGAGAATAGCAGTTGGCCATGCTAAAAGCAATGAGAAATGCAAAACCACTGTCACCCACATTTACTGAAACTATATACAAAAAAATCAATATAACTATAATCAAATTTTTGTGGGATTAAAAAAAAAAACATGAACAGAAGATATACATTTTTCCTTTATACTCTGTATAGGAGGGTAGTTTTATTCTCTAAATGAAATGGAAAAAAAAAAAAAACTGCTAACTAAGATTACATTTGTGTGCATTATTATATTTTGATCTTTTTAGCCCTTATAAGAGAATAGGTTTTAATGTCTAAATGCAATGAGATTCTGTAAACAAAACCAGTATGTCACCCAAAATTGCAGTTCAAAATTTTACGAAAATATATTACATGGGAAAGAAATTATTAATTCTGACAACAATTACTCTATTTCATCCCACTGTGCAAAGTTCTGATATAAAGTTGTGCTCTTGTAACCTCTGGATACAATGGCCTGTCTGAACTTCAAGGTTCTTGAAACTTAGGAGCCAAGTTGGGAAAGAATGATTAGCCCAAAGGTGGAATGATTAACCATTCAAGTCAGTGACATGGTCTTCAATGCTGCCAAATCTCCCTCCAGATAACATGGTAGTTATTCTCTGCCCAGAGAGCGTCTTGCTGAAATAAATCTTTATCTGCTGCCATTCCATGACATGGTCCAACATGTCTTCAATGTTGACATCATCAGCCTCAGTGACCACCATGAAGCTTATGCCTCAATTTTTGTAAACTACTGAGGACCACTTTCAGTGCTCCAACTTTTTCTGTCTATTGGCAAGATCAATAATCCTCCATTAGGTAGATGGCATCACTGCTGATAAGCCAGTAATAATATCCAAATGGTCCTAAGAAGCGGTGCACATTCTGTTTTTCTTACTGGTGCAGCCCTTTCCTCACTGTGCACACATTCCCAGATCTGTGGTCACCCCAATATGAGACTATCTGGTCCCAGTAGTTGACTTCTTTGTAGGAAAAGACATTCAGTTCCAGTCTCTGGAGTCTCTCTGTGTTTAGCATCTGCTACGACTTGCCCAAGTTCTTCAAAAGTCTTTCCTATGATGATGTCACATATGGCAGGCAACAGGCAAGCCCTCATCTCTGATTCTGTAGTCACTCAAAATGGCAGGTGGTGTGTTACAGAGGCCAAAGGACACTGCCGGGAATATGCTGTGTGCCCACAGCATATTCCCGGCATACAAACTCTTAATTCCATTAAAACCACATTTTGTGTTTCAAAAGGGATATAAATGAAATGCTAAGAACTTGTATCTCAACTCACCACTCAAGTATATTTGCTGGCAATGGTTCTGCCACCACATAAGGGACTGGATCCTTTTTCAGGCGCAAATAATCTTGTTTCAAACGTGCTGTGGCACTGTTTGTTTTCCTTGTTGTCATATCTCAGCTTTTCATCACCACTGAAAATGACAAATACATAGCTATAATGTACATTATTCAATCACTGCATGCCATCATTATGCAATCAACTGGAATGGGCATCTATATATACTTCTAACAACATTGTAATCGAAAACCTTCTGTCAATTTTTTAGAAACACTAATATCAGCATGTATAATAGGCTACCCGAAACAAAAAAATTACATTTTAAAACTATATCATCACAGTATTTTTGACAAGTTATTCTGTTTACAAAATATTAATTTATGAGGTTATACACATTTTTCATTACTATTATTTGTGCATACAAGAGCACACATTAAGCACATTCTTTAATTGGGGAGAGAAAGGAATGGAAAAATGAGAAACTTGATTGTCAATCCGTGTATCTGAATAAGAATGCTTTATTCATAATTTAGACAAACAATTATTGTAATAGATTTTGTCAACTATTTTATGCATTACAGGTGTCAAAAAAAAGGGCATCACATTCACAAAAATATGCTTATGGCTATAAAACATAATTGTATAGTGAAAATTTTAGCATAGAAATGCATTCAACACAGTAATAAATTACACATGATCATTATAAATAAAATAAGTCAGATAATTGTGTTGTTAAAAGTCATAGTAATCAAAATAGTTTTAAAAATAGCAACCACGTTAGCACAAGATTAGTAAAAGATATGAGTAATAGAAAGGATAAAGGAATAGCTGCTGAGGTAAGTGTCGAAAGAGCAAGACTGGAGAGATCTTCCTCTTTAGGAGTCTATATATTATTCAAAGGAGAATTATTTGCAATCAGAAGCTGAGTGTAAGAGAACCTGCAGAGGAAATATGTCAATGAAACCATCTGTATTTACTCTTATAAACAAGCAGCTTCTAAATGCTTTCTTTATAAGCAGATCCGAACTTGTAGTATGCTGGGAAGCTTTAAAACAATTCAGAGGAATTAATTTGGTCATCATGTTGAGGGCAGAAAGAATGCTAATAGACTTGCCAGGAAACTGTTAAATACAGCTTTTATTCGGCATGAGCCTGTGTTGGGTATTACTCCATCAGTTAAAATGGCATTGTCAAAATAGATAAAAGACCAACATGCCAAATAATACGGAAAATTTCAGCACAAAAAGATATAAAACTTATTATTAAAACTCTATGCGGTAGGAGCTAAACATCTTAAAATATGCATGCAAATAGGAACTACAAGAAGTTCAAAATAGGCACGAATACACAGTGAGCCAAAAGACTCCGAACCGCCAGTTTTTTTCCTGTACACGTCCTTGGCACTTGTTGCTGTCTGCCGCTATCATAGAAAGGCTTGGATGAAACCATGTAACATTTTTAAAACTACTTTTAAAGGCTTTACTTACCAACTTTATGAAAGGAGATGCTGAAGCTGGCCACCGTCGTCTATATATTTTTGGTAGCTCTTTAGGAAACTATCCATCACTCACCATAGTTCACGTTGAGAAATTTCCTGGCGGATATTTTGTTTTAATTCTTCCATGGTGTGTGGGTTTGTCTTGTACACTTTATGTTTTAAGTTACCCCAGAGGGGTATTATATGAACAGTATTACCAGCTGCGCGGTGCTTTTCCATGGAAATATGATAAAAACATGACAACGCACTGCTGCTATAAACAAAGTCACGCTGTTGTGGTTATGCTTTGCAGTGTGAAGTTCAGTTTTGAGTTGATGGTGATGTGATGTGGTTCAGTTATTATGAGTTATTTATTGTTTTGTCCTGTACTTAGTCACAAAGTATATTTTAGCTCAGTATATGTTTTCTACTGCACAGTGTGTATTTATTTATGATTTGTATGTGTTAATCGGTCAGCTCGCTAAGTAAAAGTACGATTTACAGAAAGATTTCCAGGTGTAAAAGTTCCAGGCTGTACAACAATCCATGAACTTTAAAGTAAATTTCAGACCACAGGAAGCGTTCAGGCTAAGAAATCTAATAGACGGCATTCGGTTCTTACAGAAGAAACATTAGACGACATCGCTCATCGTTTGGAAAATTCCCTCCAAAAATTCCACGATGGATAGTTTCCTAAAGAGGTGCCAAAAATATATGGACGACGGTGGCCAGTTTCAGCATTTCCTTTCATAAAGTTGGTAAGTAAAGCCTTTAAAAGTGTTGTATGGTTTCATCCGCGCCTTTCTATGATAGCAGCAGACGGCAAAGAGTGCCGAGGATGCGGACAGGAAGAACACCGCGCAGGCGGTTCAGAGTCTTTTGGCTCACTCTGTAATATAGCCATTATCAGTAAGAACTGAAGAAGGCACAATCATTTATTCATTTATCATTTAAAAACATATTTTGACAAACAGAACAGTATAGAAATATCATATACCATAATATAAATTCCACTGCTCTCTTAATGGAGTATAAACAGCAAACATTATTTCTTTAAATTTGTACTCTTCAATTACTATGCATTTTTTATGGCAAGCCCTATTATCAGTCTTTAAGTAATTTCTCGAGTACATTTTACATTCCCATGCAGGTTTGTAATTATTATTGAACCTGTATGTATTATTGTTGCGCTTGAAATGAAATAAGTCTGTTAAGGTCAGTATTGTGTTTTTGCCTACTACGTAAGAAGTAGGAAACAACAAAACCATTGTATGAATCAACAAAACAGTGAGTTATTCCCAAAATTAGGGATTTCCCAGTTGTAAACCAACATATTTTTGTAATTAACTATTTACTATATGCTTTATTGTGCTAAGTAGCCACCGACAAAATGTGTATCTTGAATTTTCTGGGAATAACCTGTGAAGTCCTTTTCATTTGGATGAAATTTTATACTATCTTGTCTTACTGGTATACAACTGATATACAAAAATTTACTGTACAAAAAAGGTAGATCCCTTTAAAACACACAATTTATTTAAAATAATTTTTTCTGAGGCATCAGCCATTTCTGAGATATTTGTTATTAATGATTCAAATTGTCCAAAACTTTTGCCATTCTTATCAAGTCACGTGAATAGGTTTAACTCCATTAAAATGAGGTAGATAGAAACATAAGCTTTTGAAAGAATAGTTTGTATATCCACTAATAAATTATGGAGGGTAGGGAAATTCAAGTAAATGTAAATCAATTTCTTTGTTTTTTCTTTTTACATTTTCTATTACACATTTACAGTAAGTAGAGAAAGTATTGTATTTCGTCAAAAAATTAAACACAGAGCTTTCCCAGAAATACATGTTTTGAGGTCCTATGAACTCAAAATAGCATTTTTTAGAAAAGGTATGTGGGTGTGTCTGTGAAGCATAACTCAAAAATGAAAAGTCAGTTAAACATCAAACTTGGTATTTAAGTCAGGCCTTTCCAAGAATGTGACACAAAGTTTCTGAACAAAATTCCCCCACTCCAAACTACCTTTTATGTGTAAAAGCTTTTGTTATTTTTTATTTTCTCAAAAATGGCTGTAACGATTTTGATTAAAATACCATATATTTAAGCTATTTTCATAACAATTAAAATGTATATCTTGAATTTTCTGGGAATAGTCTTAGAAGTCCTCTTTATAATCTTTTGTATAATTGGTAAACTGTAAGAGATAAACAGTCTTAGCATACAAAAAATCTGATGTGATACATTCACATGACTTGCTCTACACTCTTATCTTTATTAGTGGGTATACAAACTATTCTTACTAAAAAAAAACTTACTTCCTGCAATCGCAAGAAACAAGTGAAAATCGATGGCACTTTGAAAGAATGACATGTATTAAACAATTCACACTTTTAATAACAGTATCTCAGAAACGGCTTATGCCACAAAAAACTCATTTTAAGTAAACTGTGTGTTTTAAAGAGATCTACATTTTTTGTATGGTTATGTTTTCGTCTATCGCTTAATGTTTACCAGATTATACAAAATTCCTTCCGAATGAAGAGGACTTCCTAGGTTATTCCTAGAATATTCAAGATATACATTCTATTTGACATGTAAATATCTTTCATGTGTTATTTTAATCAAATTCGTTAGAGCTACCTTTTAAAAAATAAAATTTTCGAAACATGTTCCATGTACATGGTAGTTAGGGTGGGGGGATTTTCTTAAAAATATTTGTATGGCATCCTTGGAAGAAATTTAACTCAAATACCAAGTTTGATATTTATCCAACTTTTTGTTTTAGAGTTGTGCTGTTCACAGACACACACATATGAACCTTTTTCTAAATTTTTTTTTTAAATTCAGGGTGCCTCAAAACATGTATTTCTCCTGAAATCTCAGTATCAAATTTTTGGTTGGAATACAATACCTTCTCTACCTACTATGTAGGTGGTAGAGAAAATAAAAATGTAGATCTTGTTACAGCAAACCATTTATGACAAATAAAATATTTTGTGGTGTTAACCATTTGTAACATATTCTTTGTTATTGATTTGAATTTTGAAATACTTCATTCTTTTCTTAACTACAAATTGCTATTCTTTTTTTTTTTCTTCTTTTCTTGTGTTCACACAAGGAGAATTTCAAAGCCATCACATTGATTGGCTTTTAAAAAATTTGACTATCAGCATAACTTTACTGCATTCTGCTTATACCTACAATGAAAAGTGTAAATGATTAATTACAGTTTATCGGTATTAACAAGAAGTACATAAAAGAATAAGCTTTTATAAAAAATAGTTTGTAGAAGTGAGGAGACAAAGTCATGTGAACACATCAGATATTTTTGGCATGTATTTAATTGTTGGCAAATTGAACAAGTACAGAATTTTTATTATGGATGTTATGAGTCATTTTATTCCAATGAAAATTTAATTACAAAATATGTAAATTTAAAAAAAATGTGTTGGAGAGTAGTAAGTACCTTAAAAATAAAGTTAGTAAAGACAATAGGATGAAGTTTTATGAAGTTATGGCAGAACCCTTACACTGATGAACGGGTCAGAAAACTGGGCAGTGAACAGCATAGGATAGGAGAAAAATAAGAGACAACAGAAAAGAAATTTCTGAGAACAGTTGCTGGATGTACCTGTAAAGACCATATAAGAAATGAAACAATCAGACAAGAAATAAATATTTTTTATTCAAACCAAAGGATAACTCTAAACAAGATAGCAAAGGCATGAACACATTTTGAGGATGAACCCAACAAGGATAACCACCAGGCACCACAATATACTTCAAAAGATATTTGGGACATTGGATGACCTTGGCAAAGATGGCAAAATAACCTCTCAGATAGAATGGTCCTGGACGTCCATCTTGTGGATGAAGATGATCAATTTATTTTAACATGTTCTGAAGTGCCCATGTCAGGGCATTTAGGTGGTGCAGGACTTTTAACTAATGTCGTCCTCCTTCTTGCAGTGCTTACGATGCTAGCCTCTAGTTCCCAAGGTCGCGGGTTCAAACCCGGCGGAGGGTGATGGATTTTTTCGGGCGTAAAAACCCTTAGCATGGCTTCCTTCAGAAGGGAAGTAAAGCTGGTGGTTCCATGTCGTAGATTTACAGCACGCAAAAGAACTTCAAGCCTGATAAAGAGGCCGGTCTTCCATGCCCAATATAAAATGGGACGCTAAGAACCATATAGTTAAATAGCATCCATAAATAAAACTCAATTTAATTTGACTTTAACTAACACGATCCTGATGCATATCGTTACATAAATTTGCCACTTCACAATGAGATTGTTGTCTGTCTCTCTACAGTCAATCAATCATTCAAATTAGAATCCTTTCTTTTTCACTCAACATCAGTTATAAAATCAGTATCAATAAACTTGTTTCTATAGACATAAACAAAGGACAGCCAAATTTTTTTTACTCCGTTAAGCCTACACTTTTCTGTTTCTACTTTTTTATTTATTCAGCAGCAATTTCACAGAAGTATTTACTGTGAGCACTTGTTGAAAAGCTATTGAAGAGTACTATCCAAATCTGTAAAAAGATAGGTTTCATTTAAACTATGAAAGTTGCAGTCACTTCCGGCTAAACCGGAAGTGGCAAAGACTCATTAATATCATTTTTGGGTTCCCTATATATGACTATCTCTGGACACTGAGTTTTGTGTTAATCAGTCACGTATTTCAAAAGTTATTTAGGTGGTGCGGGACTTTTAAATATTCAAACTTGGTACTATTCAGATGCAACATATCCCTACACAAAAGCGTCCATGCACACAAGTGATATATACACATTCCTCTGCCAGTCCAACCCAAGTATGAAAGGCCTCAATGAAACTATGTATGTGTATTTTGCAAATTTATCTGTCTGGTGGAGGTTTTGCGGCTGCATTGTGAGATAAGATGTTTTGTAAATCTACGATATTCCCCAGTATTTTATTTACTTTTAACAGTAGCAATGCATTAATTTGAGAAGATAATATCTTAAGTGGTGTCCAGGCACACCTGACTGACTTGGATGCATGTCATAACAATATATGTAAAATAGAAAGCCTAATAATAATGGTCTTTGACAGAATTGCAAATGAATGAATCCGTCTAAGGATTAATAAGGAAGAACCAGAGGTTGAAATGTATGGTAGAATAAGATAGCAACTGATAGAATACATAAGAAAATTGTAAGATTTTATTGTGCAGTATTATGGCAAATAAATAAAAATAAGAAAGAAAAAAACTATCTAAGCCTTGGTAGGGAACCCCTAACATTCATATGATACTAAATGTAACCCTATATTAAAGAAATGGCATACAAGTCAGTGTGCTACAAGAACATAAATCGATAGCACAGTGGCATATGAAAGTTTGAAACTTTATTTTAGTTTGGTTTTATTATGTGGAGCCATAAAATGTTTAATTTGTCACATGCCCTGTGTCCTAACACTTCTATTAATAAATGCTCATTTACATAATTTCGTTTTGTACTTTCCTTAATATTTCTTTCAAACCATTTGCAATCCTTAGTAAATTAATATATATGAGATACTTGGTTTCTCACTCTGATGAGTAATGATATTTGTAATAGGCTGCCCATCCAAAACACCCTACTTCTGATGCTTGCATGTACAAGCTTAAGCTTACACAGTGTTATGAAGGTGAGACATCTCCAGGCCTGTAGGCATGGTCCAGAGGGTCTTAAGATCCTTGAGAACCTCTAGACCATGGCATTGAAGCCCAGAGATGTCACCTTAACCTAGTGTGGTATTTCAAGTTGCAAGTATTCTTATGTGTACCCACAACATCCCAACAGCCTATCTACATTTCTATTTTGAAACAGAATTTGATTGATTACTTTTGTTCAAGGATCCCATATAAAAGTCAAGAATACCCATGTACACTATACTATAAATAGCACTGTCATTAATTTGGTTTCAAAAACTTTTAACAAAATTTATTTGCAGTTAGCTAAATATATTTTGAGGTTTGTAGCCCCAGTATATTAAACTGCAGACAACACTTCATAAACAATTTGGTTATGTTATTCATCTATACCTATTATTTATAGTTAGTGCATTGTGTGCTCTACTCTCTTCATTCACATCTAATAATTGCTATTATATGCAGCAACAGAAACATATAAAAAATTAATATGGCATGACTTAACACGCCCAAAGGGAGCACATTAGAAGTTAATACAATGTCCTGCGGTATATCCATTTGTAGACCATAAAATGAAGGGAAATTACCGTTATTTAGTAAGCGTCGATATTAGCGTAACTATAAACTCACGTTTAACTCACCTGGTTAAAAATATGGGTTAGATACTGTAGAAACTACTTAACACAAGACTATCCAGCTGAAAAAAGTTGCATCACAAACTCCACAACCACTGAGGACGTGTCCACTCTCCAACCCAAATAGTATGAAATCACTTAAGTATACTGTAATACAAAAATATATCACGGTATCATTATGTTTGTTATTAACTGTGCTTAAAAATTCACAGAATTTAGGAATGTGTGACTTTCATTTCAGCCATTAAACTGGTGTACACTAATACGTCATCTGGCGTCAAAATTTTGTAGCATCTTATTTTGCAGTAGCGGATCTGCTACAACGAAAACAATGCTAATTGTTGTGCGTTTTAAAATTAAGAGATATGTTTCTCCCAATTAAATCATTAAACAATACAACAATACAATGCTTAGACACACGTTTCTAATTATGCATCCATACGTCACTTATCAAAACAGCTGCATGATCAGCAACTTTCTGATTGGTTACAAAGACGGTGTATAATAATAAGGTTGCAATGGTGTCACAGCTGAAGAGCTTTAAGAATTTTAAATTGTCATCAATGTTTGTATTTACTTCTAAACGTTAGTGCATCTGTCTAAATTGTAGCAACAGTCCGGTAATTATTCAAAGTGAAGTTCTCCGCATTGAAATTTGCGCCCTTTTGGGCGCACAATCTTCGGGAGGGCGAAATGTCTATACGAACCGTTGCTCTTCGAATAGTGCAAAATGGTCGTATACTTTTGCGAAATTTCAGATCCCAGAATATTAAAAGCGACGTGGTGGACGGTGTCAAATCCAGCATACTCCCAAGGGGAGGCGGAGTAGAGCCTTTTACAAAAAGCTCGTCACCGTTTCAATCAGTGGTTCGCAATGTGGGATTTCAAGTCCATTTGCAAGCCCGACGGTTGTTTCTCGATAATGTCCTCAGAAGAGTAACGAATTCACTTTCGGGTGATTTACGAAAACGAGCAGCAAAACGTTTACTTTATGGGGATTCCGCTCCTTTCTTTGCATTGGTTGGTGTAAGTCTTGCCTCGGGGACTGGTTTATTGACAAAGGATGATGAGCTTGAAGGTATCTGCTGGGAAATTAGAGTAAGTACGATCAAAGGAATAAATACAGAAATTTTTGCGTGTCACTGTGATTGCTTTGTTGTAACATTGATTTATATGTATTTGAAGATGTCTGGCACATCAGGTGCAATCGGCAGGACTGTACCTTGGTGTTAGACCTGTTGAATAAGTTGGCTTTCTTAGGCCCACATTAGCGACGGAAATGATGTCTTATATGTCCAAAATCATCTTACAAGTCGTTAGAATTGCAACAGAAATAATTCCCTTAGACAGCACTAGTTAAAATACTGTTGTTAGAGAAACTATAAATGTAGCTTATATTTGGTTATAGGGAGATGAACAGTAGGAACATAGCCCCACCTGCGTGCACCAAATCCCTAGGTTTATTATACAGTTTCCTTCCTGTTCTAATCACCTTCTTAAACTCTTAATAAGTCTTAGGAGTCCATAGTAGATTAGGTTTCTGCTGATACAATCTCATTTGAATCAACAGTCACAAATTTATTGTATCTATTTGCTCTTAATGCTTCGCACTTAAATATTAAGCCTGTTTCCTCCTCTACACCACACATCCTGTATATTGGGTCTTCTGAGAACCCCTTTGTCTGCCAGTATTTTTTAAAAATCCCTATGATCAGTTATCAGGCTTATCATGAGCCTCATCTGCTTCCTACTTAATTTAAATACAGCAATACTTCTAGATATGGCTGTTGCATCATTAGCTTTCCATGTCTTTGTTTCCGGATATGTTTCCAGTATTCTATATTCTGTGTTTGAATCCAGTCTAATAGATTTGCCTTATAATTCATTTGATAATACTCAGACAAGTTCTGATCCTATAAATGGTGCCTGTGCTCGCATTTTAGCCATTCTGTCTGCATTTTATTTCCAGTTAGTGTGGCCAGGGATCCATGTTAGAATGAGTCTGTTGCATTCCCCTAGCCTTTCCAGAGCTTCTTGACACTCCCTAACAGTCTGTGATCTCATGAAGGGTGCTAATAGTGCCTGCAGTGCTGCCTGGCTGTCTCAATATATCCAGATACCACAATTACTCTAGCACCTGTCCTTAATCTGTTCCACACAAGCCCTGATGGTATAAAATTCTGCCTGGAATACTGTGGTCATAGCTCCCAAATAATACCACTTCTCCAGTTTGGGCTGTCTTCCACATATGCCAGCTCCTGTTGTATCTTTTGTTTTTGATCCATCAGTGAACCATACAGTGTCACCTAATCTGTGACATCAATGATTAACCCCCCCCCCCCATGTTCTAGCTTCAATTATAACACTGAAGGAGAGAGACAGCTTTATAAAGTCTCCTGGCATTTCTGCAACTGGATATATCCCCATGTCTAACGTTCTAGTATGAAATCTCAGACATCCTATAGGTTTCCAGTTGCCCCCAGTCTTTAATCTATATACTCCAGCCATTGCCTCTATTTTATCCCATAGGTGCAATGGGGGCCAAACTGGGCATAGTGTAAATTCCAGCTGAAGGTGCGGTGTTAATTCCACTGATTATGGCTAAACAGCGAATCTCTGTACCTTCTCCAGTTCCTTGACAGCCCCTACCTGTTCAATATTTTCCCACCAGGCCACTGACCCATAACTAATTATGGACCTCACCACAGTGGTATAAATCCAATGTGTGCAACTGGGACTTAAACCCCAGCTTCTACCACAGACGTTTTTGGTATTCATTAGTGCCATTTTAGCTGTGCTGCTTAAGGTGAGGGTTCCAAGTAAGTCCATAATCTAGTATTAATCCTAGATACCTCACTTCCCCTTTCACTGGCAACATTTTAGCAAATAATTTCACCTCTCGGTATGCTTCTTGGATGCACTTCTTTATAAATGGTACCACCACAGTCTTGTTAGGATTAACTCCAAGATCCTGTTTTTGGCACCACCTCTGTGGAATATTTAAGGCACATTCTGCCAATAATCTTATGGTATTTTCATATTTGCTAAGGACCAGGATGACCAAATCACCTGCATACCTTTGGCAATAGGACCCTCTCTATTTAGCTTCTCAGTGATGTAATTAACTGTGAGATTCCACAATAATGGGGACAACCTTTTGTGGCATTAATTACCATAATTCTGTAGCTTTTTAGCATGGCCTCAATCCATTTATAGTCATTATCTACCCCATATCTTTCTGCGCCCTATCCATAGCTTCAAAGCTTGTACTGCTAAAAGTCCCTTCAATATCTAAAAGTATTCCTAGAGCAATCTCTTTTCTACCTTCCCAACCAAATGGCGAAGAGCTGTCTCATTTGAGGCAGTATTTTTAACACTTAAATGATTTGTCTAATTATATTTATATATTCAATAACACCCCGCCTTAAAGCAATATGTGTATTTAACAATATATAAAAAGTATATTACAGTCATTGTATATGTTTATATTATTGTATCCATGTGTAATAATGTTATGTGAATATATTACGTAATTTAATAATGTAGGAGCTGTGAGAATAATAAGTTAAAAGTTGCTAACAATGAGGTAACCTTGAGGCAATAATGAATTAGTAAGTTTAAATGTTACTTGTGATTCTTGGAAGCAATAATGTAATTTTAGTGATAGTTTATAAAATAGCCAATCAACAACCAGAAAAAGCTTTAGTTAAATGAAGGTATTCTATTGGATTAGGAATAGCCAATCAGAGACTTGAAATACAGAAATTTACAAATTTTAGGCGGTAGAAATCTATTCAGTTGGTTGCAGACAGCGTTACTAACCAGACGCAAAAAGTGTCCTCAAGAAATTTAATACGTATTCGTGTGAGACGAAAATAGTTTACGTGTTAAAAAGTGCAAGTAATTAATTAAAGAATCTCACAACTCTCTATATCAGTGAAGTGCTATTTAAATCATGTCAAGGATTAATAAAGTAGTGAAGTAAAAATTATAATCTGTGTAAGCCTACATTCTAAGTCGCACCACAACCCTGCTAGGAGAAACGTGTCTCTCTAACAATAATAATGACACAGCCAAGGCAAACATAAATATAATATTTAAAGAAACTGTCAAGTTACAAAGTTAATATTTTTAAATTTTTTGACGAAGGCTACTGGGTACCATACGTGCGGTTGCTCCCCAACAGTTGAACTACAATACAACGCCACTTAAAATCGGTTTTCCAAACGTAAAGATACTATCTACTTCAAATTGGCATCCTTATGTGGGGCAGAAAATTAACTACTTCACATATGACTTTCCTTTCTGATAGGCATGTTGGTTTGGGGATAGTGGGGGCATCATTAACCTTAACTCTCTTATATGCCTGTCTGGAGGTAGTAGTGATACAGAGATGTAATGGAAGGCAGAACAATGAACTGGGGAGAATATTGAGAAGTAGGAGTAAACTAGAAATATTCAGATCTCAATAGCAAGTAAGGAGAGGAGAAAAGCTTATAAAACTTGGATTTTGGAATTGTAAGGGTTTGTTTAAAACAGTAGGTTATGAGTATATCAATGAAATGTTTTGTAAAAGTCCAGCTGTTATTAGTAGTTGAAACTAGGATAGAAGATCAGCAACCACAAATGCAGGGTTTTGAGCTTTTAGGAAAAAGTGATGAAAGAAAGGGAGGGCATCATGAGGTTTAAACCTTTTTGTAATGATTTGAAAGGTAAAGTGAAGGAGAAAAATTACAAGTTAGTGGTTTAATGTGGGTCTTTGTTGAAGATTGTGATTTGGTTTGGGTACCATCTACAATTTTTCAGGGAGTTCAAAGTTCTATAATCCAGAATTTTTTCGGCATTTAGAAGTGGAATTAACCAGGATGAAAGAAGATTAGCCAACAAGGGAATGTGTGATAGTTGGTGACTTCAATGCGAGGATTGGGAGATGGAAGTTGATAAAATGAACAGTGGGGAGGATGGGAGTGGAGGGAAGAGAAAGTAACTAAAGGTGTCCAAGACTCAGTAACAACAAAGTTGTAAACGAGGAAGGTATTAGATTAGTGGTTTTGTGAAAGCAACGAGTTGATAATTTTGTATGGTTGTTGGGGTGAGGATACAACTAGTATATATACTTTTTCAAATAGCGTAGGTCAAAGTGTAGTTCATTGTTATGCTAGCAGAGAAATATTGGACACAGTAAGTAAATTTAAAGTGATGAATATGGCTAGTTCTAGTGCACTTTTTCCTTTAGTAGTACATTTTCCGATAGGAAAGTGTTTAGGTTGGGATATATATATATAACCCAACCTATATATGGAAGCATGTTTCACTTTTACAGGTTCAATGATATATGAATGACTGTTGTCTATTTGTAGGAAGCAGTTTCAAAACTACAGTGGAACTTGAACAAAAGTGGATATGACACTACTGAAGAAAAAATCACAGAAGAACCTGTTGGGCTGAATACTCTTGTGCTTGGTCCAGTAATTGCAAAAGGTTGTAGTGCTGTTGTATATGCTGCAAGAAAGAAGCAAGGTATGTTACAGCACTGAAAGCAATGGACCTCCAGTCTCAAATTCTTGCTTTTTTCATTTTTGCTATTGCAAAGGCATCCAAAATGCAATTCTTTTGATTATAAACATGCTTATGAAGCATTTTTAGCTTTCATGAATCACGTTGATATTTGAAAGAAGCTAGAAACAGTGATGTGTATTGAATTTATTTAAAGGTGAGTCGGAATTGTTACACTAACATCACTTCAACACGGGCCAGTCGGATTACCTTCTGAGGATGGGAACAACCGTTTCCCGAAACATGTTAAGTGAGTAAACTTAAGTGATGTTAGTGTAACAATTCCGACTCACCTTTAAATAAATTTCATGAATCATTTGCAAAAAATCTGATACGTTATATCCACATGACTTTCTCTACACTCTATGGTTTATTAGTGGTATGTAGACTATTCTTACAAAGCTTATTTTTCTATCTACTTCATTTTAGTTGAGATAAACCTTTGTAAAAATAGCTACATTATGCATTTTGCTATAGATACAAAGGGAACAAATGTTTAAGAACTGGACGCTATATGCTGGCCTTAAAATTCCATACTCTTTACATGCAATAGGAGAAAAAAGTGAAAATTAACAGGATTTAAAAGAATGACAAAGTATTGAGCATTTCAAACCATAATAATGGATATCTCGGAAATGGCTTATGCCACAAAAAATGTTATTTGAAATAAATTCCAAGTTTTAAAGAGATTTCTTATTTCTTGTGTAGTATGTTTTCATTTATCATTTAACGTATACTGGCTATACAAGATTATACAAAATCCTTTGCAAATGAAGAGGAATTCACTGGCTATTCCCAGAAAATTCAAGATATACATTTTATTTTTTCCGTAAATATATTCAGTATGCAGCATTTTAATTAAAGTTGTTAGCCATTTTTTTATAAAATAAAAAATGTTGAGAAATGTTCCATGTAAAGGGTAGATGGAGATAAAGGGATTTTCTTGAAAATCTTCATGTCGTATCTTTGGAAGATATTGAACTTAAATACAAAGTTTGGTATTTATCTGACTTTTCATTTTGGAGTTATACTGTTGACAGACACTTGAACACACATGAATCTTTTTCTACAACTACTTTTTAGGGAAGAGGGTTCAGAGGGTCTCAAAACATGTATTTCCTGTGAAATCTCAGTATTAAATTTTTGGGTGGAATGTAATACCCTCTCTTTCTACAATGTACATGGTAGAGAAGTAAAAATGAAAACCCTGGAATTTTCAGTTTTAAGTTATGGGGTTAATTTGCAACTCTGATTTTATGAATTCCTATTTTTTCAGCACTTAACACTACACTTCTGGAGCCATGATCATGTGATCAATATATTTTAATGTTTGATTTAACATAATACCATACTTAATAAACCCTGCATTTGATGTACAAAATACGAAGTGTGATAAAAAAGTAACGGGAATTTTTGTTTTTCTTAAAGAATAATCAACATCAACTTTGTCCCCTTCAAAGTAATCTCCTTCAGGTATAATACACTTGTGCTAGCACATTTTCCAATCTTGGAGGCTCTTCAGAAACTCACTTTTTGTTATGTTGTTAAGCTCTTTCAGCGATTCTGTTTTTCTCATCAATGGTGGCAAAACGTTGTCCTTTCGTGGTTCTCTTCAGTCTCGGGAATAGAAAGAAGTTGTAAGGGGCCATGTGCGGCGAATACGGTAGCTGAGGCAGCTTAACAGTTTTGTTGTTTTGCCAAAAAGTCACGAACAAGCATTGAGGTGTGAGTGGGTGCATTATATGCAATTTCCATGAGTGGTTTTGCCACAATTCTGGTCATTTTCTTCGGATTGCTTCACACAAATGGCGCAAACTTCCAGGTAGTATTCCTTATTGACCGTACGACCATAAGGAAGGAATTCCTGATGCACTATCCCATTGTAATTGAAGAAAACAATGAGAAAAACCTTCACATGTGATCAAACTTGTCAAATTTTTTTTCGATATTGGCTCTTTAGGCAGTTTCCATTGGGACGTTTGGGCCTTAGTTTCGATGTCATATCCATATATCTATGTTTCGTCACCTGTTATCACCTTCTTGAGAAGTTCTGGATCGTTTTCACTTCATTCAACAATTCGTGAGTAATGTCTACGCAACATCATTTTTGGTCGAAATTCAACATTTTTGGAACAAACTTTGCTGCTACACGTTTCATGTCCAAAACATCAAAAAGAAATTGCTTGGCATGAGCCAAAGGATATGCCAGCATCATCAGGAACCTCTCGATGGTGATTTGGCAATTTTCCAGAACCATTTTCTTTACTTCTTCCATATTATCGTCAGTAATTGATGTGCATGTTTTGCTTTCCGATTGACTATTCTCTCCACAGCTGATTTAAATTGGAGTACAGAAGTAGTTGTACAATTGGATCAAAGCATATTACCATTAAGTTACTCTTTGCTAGTGTTTGGTTTTTGTGTGTATGCTGTATTATTGCTCCATTGTTTGAAAACCCTAACCTTGTGTTAATTTATGTTTTACTACGTATCAGAAGGCATTTAAAATAGAATGGCAAAAAGGAAAGTGCATTCTCTTTCTGAAATAGTGGACATTATTTTGGGTAGTGGAATAAAATGAAAGTGCAATAAATTTCAGTTAACAACAATCATGTGAAGTAAGTTTTAAAAAGTGACTAGTACAGTTAATAAAAAAAGTATAGAAAGTCAATGATTCATAAAGCAATAGCACATCATCGGTTTACTTTTAAGACCTCGTATGTCTCTTCCAGACAGTTTTACAGGAGGCTAAAAAAACTATTTTACATCTCTGTAAAACCGCTTAGTCAAATTCTTGTGAAATGCCTTCTAACATTGCAATTTACTAATTTGATGCATAATTCTGAATGTTTAAATATTATTGACATTTTTACGAGACTTACAAGGTTTTACTAATCAAATATTGGAATGACTTTATTGACTTGCGGGGTTTTATGAAATTTTACTAGACTTATAAGGTTTTATTAATAAATTTCCCTTATATACCTTATTTACTTACAAGCTTTCAGAGGTTTTAAGAGATTTGCATTGTTTTATTAATGAATTCCTGGAAGTAATTATTAACTTACAAGTTTTGAGTCCGATATTTAAACAACTCAGACTTGTTTTCTTGTAACTTTTCTCTAATAAACTTTCAAAAGTCTGTTATGAAATTGGTGCTATGCAATGTATCCTATTCATAAGGCAAATTGTTATAAAATGAATGGAAGTCTTATGGAACCTATGGCTCAGTACCTGTAAGTCAGTGAATTTCTCTCTCCAAGGGGAGCACTGTACAGACCAGCAACTTTCATCTCAGATTTTTCACTGCCACTTTTTCTTCTGTTATACAGTTCCTTGCACTCATCTGAGAGGAAAGATACAATTATAAGCGTTTATTCAACATTTACGTTTTTACGAGATTTATACTTTATTTAGATTATTTACCTTTGAAATCAACTTTGAACTGCGCTGTCATGTAGGGGCAGTACTTCAGGCAACACATGTCATTGTCCTCTGATATGTTTCCAGAGTCGTAGCTGCAGCAAAGATCACGTCTATCTTTTTTGAGACTAAAAAGGCTTAGATTCATATCATGAAATACCTCATGAAACAATTTAATAGATGATGCCTTAACTTTCTTTCTTTCAGAATATTTTTCATATTCCCTATATAATGCTGATTTTGAATTCCATAATGGCTCTAGATACTTTTTTGAAGACGTAGATCTGCAATAATGAGATTCCATTTTTGGGAGCTCTTCAAAGAATGATACAAGTATTTTCTTTTCTTTGCTCACCTCCTCGCGTTTTCTTTCCTTTTCATTCTCACATGCCTGTTCTGTTCACTTGTTGCATTCGAGATTCCCACTTTATTCACGGATTATCACTTTTATGCTCACCTTCTTTAAACCAGTTTAGGACTGTCCATTCCCCAATAAATAATGTATTGCAGAACATTTTCTTGCAGACCCTTACTCTTGAAAGCTTCAAACTTGTCTTTCCTATCACTATCTGAGTTTTGCAAAACATCCTCATGGACTTGGTGCTTATTTTGCAGTTGCATGTAGCTCCCATTATCCTGCTTGTTCTTTAATACCATACTCCCATTTACTTCCAGAACTTCTGGTCCTCCTATATGCTTTACCATGCATTCTCTTCTTTTTATTTTCCTCTGACGTCCACGCAGGTTCTCGTACTAAATTTCTTTTGCTCTTTCTTCCTCTAGTATGAATGTCATTGTTCATGTTTTCTGTGATATCACTTATATCAAAGTAGTATCACTTTGTATAAATTGACAATTGTTGTCCTCGGAATCCAGTTCCAATTAATGGAACTAGACTGCCCAATTCATTAACAAAAATTCCCCTTGAGGGGTATCATCTGAATCTATCTTTGCAGAAATTGAATTTATTTTATTTCCTCCTAAAGGTGACAGTTCTAAAATGGCATAATGATCATCTTCATTTACATCTAACTCAACAACACGACTACTTTTCTTTATCAGAGTTTCTCCAGTATTAAGGCGTTTCTCATTCCATACATACCTAGAAAGGTATGTTTTTCACCTGTAGTTTTATTTGAATCTAAAGCAGAAGCTCATTTTCAGTGTTTTCAGTATCTAAATCATTAATAATAAATTTGATTTTATTTGTTTGCACAACTTTTGAGGAAAACTGAGATTCATTCTCTTTATCTGCATTTCTCTCAATAGTTAAATTGTGTCTGTTCTCTAGACAATGGTACCTGTATTTCCACAGTGTTCAACATTTTCTGAGCTCTGAAACTCACTTTCTGTTAAAAATGAACAAAGGAGAACGCAATGGTAACTAATAGGTTACAAACTTTTGCTTTAAGTAACTACATTAATGGTATTCCCATTTGAAGATTGCTTCCTACTATTTAAAACCAGGGATCTAAACTGAAACCTTTACCAAAGAGAACGCTAATCTAGCTGATTGAACGGAAAGTTTTACAAAACAGAAAGCTAATAAACCTTAAATTTAACCAATATTAGTTCCTACACATTATTTTCATATTTTAATTTAAATCCTGTCGAAATGTTTACATATTAAAATTTAAAATTGACTTATTTAAAATTGCAGTAAACCTACTTGGGGAGTTTGTGAGAGCGTAGGGTAGAACTACACTGGCTTTTTTCATTCTTTTATGTAAGACTTAAACAATCATTAAGTAAATAAATGAATTTTCCGTTTTTTCTGCAGACATTTGATAACTTCAATGCAAACTGGAATGAAGGTAACTCCATAAATTAGTAATCAAATTCGAAATACGAAAAAGTTAGTTTGCTCATTTCTGCACTACGTTATAAAATCAGTGTAAAGCGAAATAATGATTATTTAGCTTATCAATAATATAGGCTATGAAACAAAATTTTCCATGTAAAAAAGGTAATTAGCTGTGTAAAATGTTGTACTCAAATTGCAACTGCAGACTTTAGAGGTGCTTGCTGCTACAAAATTGTCCACATTTGTTATTGATACGTCGTTTCTTGTTTCCTTCGATTTCTTTTTTATGCAGAATATTTCATTACACACTAAAACAGGCTGGAATGGTACATATTGTTTACAAGAGAGAACGGAAGGCATCCAAAGTTTCAAGAAACGGAACAGGATTTTATTTTGCTCTCCTCCATTTCAAGCCCTGATTAAAACTCCTACCTTCATATTCTAGGAAGTCTTAATTTACCTTAACTTGTTATAACACGAGTACTTAGTATTAAAATGTCAGAATTCTTGATGTACTAATATGAAATATATCACAAACCACTCATTATAGAATCACCTCACAGAATGAAGTTTCCACACAAAATAACCACTCATTGTCACAGTAAGATAAAGTATGCAAACAACAGTATAATTCAATATTATTAAGAATGACCGCCAGCTGGAAAACTGTTTGTTGGTTTCTAATAAAATAGCACATCTCATTGGACAAAAAGAGACAGCTAAATCCCGAGATCACGAATGCATCATTTATTATTAACGGTTTATTTATAGGCTACAGTCATCTCTCTGGTATTGAATTTGGGTTATAAGAAAGAAAACAGAATTGTCATTCTTATTACAATGTACTGGATTTACGGGGTTAAAAGCAACAATTTTTCTTAATAAAACCTTTTATGTCTGAATTCAGTATAAGAAGTTAAGACTTAAGAGTTTTTAAGGTAACATTGTTCATTCATAAATCCTTGTAAGTCCTTCCAGAATAAAATGGAGACTTAAGAGTTTTTAAGGTAACATTTAAAGGTTTAGAAAAATACGCGTTTTCGTTTTATTAAATATCAGCATTAAAAATTTGAATTAAAACACACAAAATCTCAAAATGGACCAAAATCAGACTTACGAGGTTTTAGAAGTAAGGCGATGATATGTTGATTGTAGCTTGGAATTCAATATCTCCAAGGATGGATTCATGAACTCCAATATTTCATTGTGTAGATTCTTCAGTTACTTTTTGAACATTATACACCGTGTGATGATAATAATGTGCTCACTTAAAATATTCTAAAGCTTTGTTCTGCCAATGTATGTGCAGTGTCCAAGGATCAGACCGCTATTACAGATTTCTTCAAAATATAGGTATGCATGATTGGTGTATGTATAAACTTAACCAATCCATCATAAATGACTGCATTTAAAATTGATGTACATATTTCTTTCTCTGAGATGGCCTTACGAAGAAGATATAATTGCATATCTCTTTGATGTAAAAATACTGAGATGGCTAAATCAATATAGTTTGTGACAAAATAAACTGTAGGTTGTACATAATGTGAAGTTCCATAATGTGTTTCATTCACACGACTTTCTCTACTTACTTCTATAAACTACTCTTACAAAACTTACTCTTCTATCTACTGCTTATTAATCAAGATAAACTTCCATTACACTTTACTACTAATGGGACACTACCACTGTTTCTCGATACAGATAGTACCAATACTGATTTTTATGCAGTGATACATGATATTCATTTTATAAAAAACTGTAAATGCCAGAGCTTGTCCACTGAATTATGTTCTTATTAGTAGTTTTGTGTATAAATGCTTGTGACCAATTTTGTATGTGAATTCTAAAATTGTTCGTGTTTGACATTCAGTTGGCAGCACAGATTATGTACGATCATTCCACATCAAACCGAACAGACTTAAAACATTTCTATGAATTTTAGTTTACGTATTCTGCACATAAAATAAATGGATACGTATTTTATATTTTGCGGAAAATCAAATTATTTTAGGATTTACAGCATACTTAACATTTTTCTTATACGCTCACAATGTAACATAAAAGCAATTTATTCTCTGGATACAGAATGGTCAGGGATAAGAACAATACATTGTTTTGTAGATAAAAACATTGTGGTTTTCCTTATTCAAAATGCTATTTATTTGAAATAAAAAAAAATCACTTTTTTAAGTATGAATATTTTAAACTACAATATCATATTTAACCCCATAATATTGAAATCTGGAAAAAATACATAAGGAATCTGTGATATATTTTGTTTTAAACCTGTTAATATGAGGATGGGATCTTCCTTAGAAGTACGCTTTTAAACAGCTTATTTGTGTTAGTATGAAAGATTTTAGGACATAGAAACTGCTGACTGAGAGCTTCACACCGCAGCAGCATGCTGGCAGATGCATTATGCAGTATGAACGTGATAGGCTATCACTTCCAATGTTCGGTGTAACTTAGCAACGGGAATCTGATATTCTATAAGCCTCTCTCCACTGTTTCATTTTAAATGTTACTTTGTGTTCACATTTTTGCATTAGAACTTATTTTTAGCTCTGTGGTTTCTGAAGGTGCATAATGAGTGAACTGAAGAAACTGAGCTATGACTTTTGCTTCAGTCCATTTAATGTTTCCAAGCATAACACAAGGTAGAAATCATTAAGCTTAGTTACTCACAATATGCTTACAAACTTAACAATGGTGAACTTAACTTTGCCACCAGACGTAAAACCATGTAATGCGTGTAAAAAAAAAATAAAAATTCCCAACGCACAACCCAGTGCTAGCTGTGATTGTGTGCCACAAAGTACCAATGCTGTGAATAATCCAGAAGTGGTTTTGAACATAGTGACCATTTTGAGGCAAGATACACCAACGTGAAAGTGATACCTAGTACCTTAGAGCTAAATTCATTTATTCCATCAACCAATAATGCAATAATAACCAGATGGTATTCATATGAGCCTGAAGGGGAAAAAGTACACATTTAAATTGTAGTTAAGTTGCCTCCCATAGGATAAGATTGAAAGTTCAAATGTTTCTCAACTGTATGCCAAATTTAACAGTTACATGTGAACAAACTAGTGCAGCTAAAGTGCTGTGAACTGTTGACAAGGCATTCAATGACAGGCTGCTGCTGCTGCTCCAGCACCGTGCTGTAATCCTGCTGTGCACCTCTTTCTAAGTTATTTTATTTAAAATTAACCATACAGGATCCCATCTTTGTTTTATGCAAATATATACAAAAAAGCTACAAGGAATTTATTTATAATTTTTATAGAAATTTAAACCTGCAGGTTAATAAGGATATATGGCCTTTAAATATTTGGATTTTATAAATTGATGTAAATAATTATATCAATTATAATAAATATTAAGTAAAGGATTACATATTAAGCTTTGTAGTGCACTTTATAACATAATTTTATCACATTGCCTGCAAGATATTCTAATTTAAAGGTAGAGAGATGTCCTGCTTTTCACAAGTTGGATTGTGCAATGTTTTTTAAGATATTGCAATTTTAAAAAAAAATAAGAATTTAAAACATGATTCACTTTGTTTTTGTGATCCATGGACAAAATTACAAGTGAATTGGAGAGATGATGGTCAGATTTTGTGAAAATTTGTGTGACTTGACGTGGAATGACTCATATCCCCTATTGTTAGTCAAGACTAATGATAATAGTAATAATAATAAAATAATTTCTTTGTTTCCCTTTTTATATAGCTATATTTTGTGCTGAAAACTTCCTATTAAAGATTTTTTATTCGTACAAAAACAAATACTAGCAATTCTTCTTTATTCTACAACCTTTAAAATATCAACTAATATATATAACAACTATTTGAGACAAGTCTTCACTTATCTTGATAAACATTAACTCAATTGCAGGACTACTGATAAATCAGCTGTAGCAGAGCATTTTTGGTCATTTAAACATGAAATAAATCCTGAAGTTAAATTATTAAAATGTTTAAATGTACCCATAGATTTAGGAAAAAATATTTTTTTGAAGAATAAAGATCGTGTAAAGAATTTTGAAATTCCACCAATTGATTTCTGTTAAATTTGTTTTACTTCCAGTAGATGGCATTTCCATAGCTAACAATCCATCACCTAGCGGCAGTAACCGTAACAACATAAATAAACTAGTCGAAAAACAAAGCTGATGATGAAATCAGGGATTTTGAAACATGTTCTGCAATTGAGTTAACGTTTATCAAGATAAGTGAAGATTTGTCACAAATAGTTATTGTTATACTGTATATTTCAATTTACTTCACTGTCAATAGCTTCATTTATAAGTTTTATAAACTAATATATATTTTACATGAAACTCAAGCAATTAAAAATAATGTGTGTGTGTTAACCATTTTACCACTATTCACAACTACCACATATGTAGTTTTTTCATCCAGTAATAATTGGGAACCAAAAAAAAATATTATTTTATAATATTGGAAACACTTGGAAACATAAGTTAGTGGATTAAGTCTCTTCATTACTCATTCTCATATATTAGTGTATACATGTTGAATACAAAGGCATATTAGGCAATTAAAATTTGAAGCAAAGATCAAGAAAGTGTTATTCAAAATGCACAGATATAAAGGAATGAAAGATTTTTGTTTCAGAACACGAGCATAAACACAAATTAACAGATGGAAGGAGAGAAAAAATATTTCCATGCACTGTATTATCTCACTTCTTAAGTTCTAATTTGTTCTGCTGGACCCACAGATTTTGGTCACTGGAGTAGGTAAATGTAATGGCTGAGACTGAGTCATCAAGCCAGGCTATACAGAAATGTGATTTAGTGCGTCAACTAAATCAGCTTTATTCAAAACTCAGTTAATGCTGCATGATCCATGAGTACTTCTACTCCTTCCCCCATCGTTTTGCATGTAAGAGTCTATGGCAGGGCCGGTGAGATAAGACCCAAAGTGTGAAATACTCTACTCCTACAATCACCCCTTCCTTTTTTCTTCTACCGGGCAGGTAAACAGACAGATGACACGTGCCACAGCAGTGGTCATTAAGGTTTTGAATGAAACATCTTTTGCATATAATCAAATGCATACTTTTGAACTCGAGAGTTGACTAGGAAAGCACAAAGAGAAGTAATGACAACTAGAGAATGAGTGAGGGTCATAGTGACAATGCCAGACAGCTCATATTGCACATTGTATGCAAAACCACTTGCTCACCACATTTCTAACTATAGCCAAACCTAGCTAACAAAAGCAGGTCTATAGAATTAACATCTTTATTATCTTTGTTTTATTTTATTATGCAATAGTTGTTATACAGTGCTAATTATTTCCCTTATGCTGTTAAGGACATTTAAGTAATTTCTTTACTGTATTTTCAAAACTAAATGTCACAATTTAGTTGAATAGTGTATTGTAATTATTTACAATGTACATTGTTAAATAGTGGCATAGTCATAATGATACTCCCTTAATTTACACGATTGGTATCCTTGCTGGTTTCTTTGTAAATACTAGTGTTTCAATTTCTAGTTGCAAACTAGATTAACTTAAATGTAGAACACATTGAAGATGTTCATCTGAAATGCTACGGCATCGCAGGCTCTTGTTCAATGTCAATATGCTAAACAGTTGCTCACATTGATAAGTAGTGCCAAACAGGCCAGTAATTTGCTTGCAAAAAGGCAGAGCTTGGGAAATGTTTTTGGCACTGATGTGTACAAATCCAAACCAAGTATTCCTGAACTGCGCAATTACGTGTTGCTTTGAAGGTTAATTAATCCAATTGCAGTTCTTCTTGGGCCACCAAAGGATCATATGTAAATGGAGTTTTGAAAAGCCTGCAGTTGTCTTAATTCTTGCACATCTACAAATTTCGGTAAGAACACTTCTGCTAACTCCTGTAATACAGTAATGTATTTTTGTTTTGTATTAAACAGTTCATCCTTCATAACCAATTTTAGAGATGAAAAATGGTGCAGTTTGTTCCGTTCTATTTGGCTTTGCCAAATTTTTAATTTCTGCATCAATGCTTTCACACAGTCTATTAACTGTACAAATGTATTCTGTTTACCTTGTAAACTAAGGTTAAGTTCCTTGAGGTACACAGTCAAATCACTTAAAGTCAAATCACAAATAAAAATATCATCTTTTAAGTTCTGGAACTGCAATCCCTTGAGTTAGGTAAATATGAATTTCTTTCTGTAGGTTAAACATTCTTTGCAACATTTTGCCTCTGCTTAGCCATCCTATCTTTCAATAGTACGGTAAATTCAATTATTTGGAGCCTGAGATTGTCAAAAGTTCTTGAAACTGTCTGTGCTGCAGTGCATGAGCTCTGATTAGATTTACAGTCTTAACACAGAAAGACATAACGTTATTCAAAGTAGCTGATTTTGCACAGAGTACTTCTCAATGAATAATGTAATGAACGGCTACAAAGCTATGAGAGGAAAATTCCATTTTGAGAAAGGAATTTTCGGAGTCTAATTAGACCTTTTTGAGATCCCATCATTGCTGGAGCCCTGTCTGTAACTACACAGACCTACTTCTCCCACTGAAGCCCAAACTTCGACACTATCTTCATCATTGCATCAAAAGTATCTTCACCATGCATATGATTGGATAAACGTCCAGCAGCTCTTCAATCACAGCTAATTCTACATCTACACCTCTAACAAAGTTATGCTGTATCTTTAATATTACTGGTTTCATTTATGGTAAGGGAAAAAATGAACAAGTTTCTTTAATTCGTCTATTAACTGTTCCTCCAAGTTTTTGACCAGGTCAACAATTCTGTTGTTAATAGTACCTCATAACAAGCTGACAGTTTCAAAAGCTTCCATTAATGTTGCACAAAGCTCTTCTACTGCGATATGCAAACATATTTTAATATACTCTCCATCAGAAAATGGTTTCAATGTTTTAGCAATATAGCGTGCGATTCTGTAGCTAGCACATAAAGCATTTCTTGCACTGTGTGTCTTGTGTCTGATAAAGCTGAGCCACTCTTACCTGCATATTTTTAGTTTCTCTACTACGTATAGTAAGTAGGGGAAGTATTGTATTCCACCCAAAAATTCGATACCGAGATTTCACCGGAAATATATGTTTTGAGACGCCGTGAATCCAAAAAAAGCATTTTTGAAAACATGTCCATGTGTGTGTGTGTGTGTGTGTGTCTGTCTGTGTGTCCGTGAACAGCATAACTCAGAAACGAACAGTTGGATAAACACCAAACTTGGTATTTAGGTTCAGTATCTTCCAGAGATGCGACACAAACGTTTTCAATAAAATCCTCCCAACCCAGATTACCCTTTACATGGAACATTTTTAAAAAATTTTTAATTTTCTCAAAAATGGCTAACGATTTTGATTAAAATATCATATGTTTAAGATATTTTTATGACAAATTAAATGTATATCTTGAATTTTCTGGGAATGTCTCCAAAAGTGTTCTTCATTGTGAACGACGTTTGCATAACTGGTAAACCATAAGAGACAGACAGAATTTTACTACACAAAAAATGTAGACCGCGTTAAAATACACAATTTATGTCATATACATTTTTTTTGTTGAGTGAACCATTTTCAAGATATTGCTTGTTATTCCCTTAAATTTTTCAATACTTATTTTCTCAAATGGGAATTCGTTATTCATTTTTTTGTCTTGTATATGGAAAGAGTATTAATCGGAGGCAAAGAGAATGGTGCTGCACCTAGCAACCAGCTAATAAGAAATATGTATATACAAAACAAGGGGAACATAGTACGCCTTAAGCGAAAGTTAAATATTTTTAGAACTGGTTGCTATGGTTAAAATGTAATTCTCTTTGCATGTCAAAAGATCGTTTCTGCAAATGTTTATCTCGATTAATATGAAATGGATGGAGAATAAGAATTTGTAAAAATAGTTTGTACAAGAATAGAGAAAGTCATGTGAGTGTAACACATCATACTTATTTTCTCAAATGGGAATTTGTTATTCATTTTTTGTCTTGGGTATGCAAAGAGTATTAATCTGTGGCAAAGAGAATGGTGCTGCACCTAGAAACCAGCTATTAAGAGATATGTCAATGCTTAAAGGCTACTGTATTTCTATATTACCCTTGCAATTACAAAACAAGGGGAACATAGTAGGCCTTAAGCTCTAGTCAAATATTTTTAGAACTGGTCACTATGTGTAAAATGTAATTCTCTTTGCATGTCAAAAGATCGTTTCTGCAAATGTTTATCTTGATTAATATGAAATAGATGGAGAATAAGAGTTTGTAAAAGTAGTTTGTACAAGAGTAGAGCAAGTCATGTGAGTGTAACACATCAGATTTTTTTATGTCCTGGACATCAAAGAGAATGGAATGCGCCACATAGCAACCAGTGCTTAAAAGATTTGACTATCACTTAAATCCTACCATATTCCCCTTGGATCTACAAGAAAATTAGCAATAAGATTGACATCTCGATATCTCGATTAACATGAAGCATATGGAGAATAAGCGTTTGTAAAAATATTTTGTACAACAGTAGAGAAAGTCATGTGAGTGTAACACATCAGATTTTTCTTTAACTCTTCTAAAACTTTCTCACGTGCCTCACCTGATAATTTGTCTTTGCTACACTCCAGCATGAGTCGCATTGAAATGCTTACTTAGGATGAAGCTCGTAATGTAACCAATGTTAGTAGGACATATCAAACACTGTGCTTTACCATTTTGAACAAAAAAATACTTGTTCTCCCAGTCCTGATGAAACATTCGTCGTTCACTCATGTTGCATATGCAAGCCACCACTGCACTAATAAGAGTAATACCAGAATCAAATGGTTTAGTTGGATCTACCTGTTGAAAAAGAGTAATGGGGTCAAAAAGGGGTGTAAATTCACACCTGTAGTGCCTTCCTTCCCTAGTGCCTTCCTTGTCTATGGAATGTTGCATTCATTGTTCACCCACAGGAAATGCAGTCAGGGTCTATCAAGAATTACAGTCCAGCAACTCTTTGTGGACACGTGTGAGTCAATGTGAAGTCTCTCATTGCTTATCTAGCATAAAGTTAAATGCAACAATGTTCAATAATACAAAACTTAAATACATGTTAATCTTGGTACCAGGAAGAATTTCAGCATGTGTGACAAAGAAGCAGTATTACCAGGCCTTCAAAGATTCATATAAAATGGAATTCCATTTATTGTAATGTAAATTTTGCACATTTATTGCACTAGACATTTTGTGCATTCTAAATTTCATGTCATTGTACAATTAGTATGCTCAGGGAGGGAAAGTTTAACAGGTTTCATTTTCAGGAAGTTGACAAGTATGAACATTTTCATTATATTCGCCCAAATCTCTCTGGTTTAAATGATGATATATCCTTATATGAACACCCTTCTACCTGGCATGTTCAGCATTTTAATGATCTAACTTTTTATTGCAGAAATGAAACATAAACAACAATCAGAACAGACAAAAGATGAAAATATTGTGACAGTTGACATGCAAGATGATGTTTCTAGCTTTCCCTTAGCAGTTAAGATGATGTTTAACTATGATGCTGAATCAAATGCTATGTCTATTTTGAGAGCAATGTATAGAGAGACTGTACCAGCCCAAAGTCATGTAACAAATGAGGAGTTAACATCATGGGAAAAAAGGTAAATACTCACTGTATCATTATTATAGCAGTTTAAAATACAATAATACAGTTTTTATTATAATCATCATCTTGTTACAGTTTGGTGGATCGAAGAAGACCATTACCACCACATCCTAACATTGTGCAGATGTACTTTGTGTTTGCTGATAGAGTACCAATGCTACCTGGATCACTATCACTCTACCCAGATGCTCTTCCAGCTCGCATAAATCCAACAGGTTATGGCCGAAACATGAGCCTCTTTTTAGTAATGAAAAGGTAACGTAAGTGTATTACACTAGGCAGCTTAATTCGTTTGGACAGTGTGTTTAAAATGAAGACCTACATAGGAAAATTACTAAGTTTTAACTGTAGTCTAAAGGGAGGTGAACATCCCCTAACATCTAAATCAGTATGAGAGAGAACCATTTCATATTTTAAGGATTTAATGGAACAATTAAAATTATTTTTAAAATATTTAAAAGTTATAAAATTATTAGCAGTAAATATGATTATTTCACTAATAAATTTCTGGCCTGTTTGACATTTTAGTGCAAACTGTTATATTCACCACACATGTCACACACATAGTCTTAGCTTGTTCATGGACTCTCTTTCTTGTGCAGATCATGAAATGATATCCATACATAGTGATGGTGGTTATTATGTACCTTAGTTTGCAGCCATTTCATTGCTCAAGTTTCACAATGGCATCTTAATTTGTAGAAATCTTTCCATAAGCAGTTTCTTTTTGGCATTCTTTTTTGTAGTTTTTGGTGCAGTAGCAGTTGCAAAGAAAGTTTTGCTTGAAAGTTCATATACCCGTCTGTGAAGGTGTGTGTAAGGACTCTCTTTATGCCGCTTTCAGATGAGATGATTTTATCTGTGTGCCATGTCCAGCACAATGCGGAGCACTCCTGAGACTACTTTTAGATGAGGGGACTTTACATTGTATGCCGTGTCTAGCACAGCACAGTGCATTCCTGAGGCTACTTTCAGAGTTGGCGACTTTACACCTCACAACCTGTCTGGCACAGTGCAGTGCATTCAACATTTTATAATTGTGTCGCAAGATAAAGTGATATTAGTATTTTAGGCTCCAAATATACCATATTCCTAGAAGTTAAAAATATTTGGGCTAATTATTATCCTGAGAAGTAGTAGAATTTTCAGTTTTCTTCTGTTTAGTGATGAATAGAATTTCTGTGAAAAGCACGATAATACAATGAAAAGAATTTTCCAAAAGAGTTATAGCAGCAAAAATACTGGGAGCTGTAAGAAAAGGACAACACTGAAGTATTCAGGATAGACATAAACATGAGATCTAAGGAATTACAGGTTTGTCATCCTAACTTTTTTATGACGGAACACAAGATTCAGAAGTGTTCTTTTCTTTTTTCTTATCTTGGAAAATTTCAATGACGAATATTACAAAAATCACTACTAAATCAGTCTCACCAGAGGAATAGTTTATACAGGATTATAAATTAAGGAAAATAAACTTAAGTGATTTTACTTATTTTCATCTCCATTGCTCAGCTTCTCAAAATCAGCATTCAGTTGACAGCAAACTTTCTTCCAGCAGTTGTTTCAGTCCTGGGTTTATAAGCCTTTTAAACTTTTGTCCCAAAGAATGGGTCTTTCTTCCACTAAAGAAATTAATAGTCCACATCGAACTTATAATCAGTGTGAGTAGTCCCTTGTTCCATTTTAATTTTGTAATGTAATGCAATGAAATGAAAATATGCAAGTTTACTACAACTGCGGTAAAATCACGTCTCAAAGCAGCTTTAGGAATCTAATTTGAGTGCTTCAACATTTTTCATATTGGTGTCTGTAATCCCATATAGCTTCAATTCCTTGTGTGTATGCTGTACAAATTTTGGCTTTGAAAGATCTTCAAGGCTGAGGCTACCAACATGCCTGTTTTAAACTCCTTGACTTCATTTATTGCCCAATGGCTGCTGCAAGTCTTTGTTTTATATGGGCTGCAATTGTTCTCTCTGTTACTCCCAGGTATCTTTAAGCTTGCCCATTACATGTCTCCTGGCTCTTACAAATTATCAACTCAGTCTTCTTTACATTTATTTATATTTCATTCTTCAAACTACATTATGTTAGGGATTTACCTAACACTTAAGGCAATGTTCTAGGGTCATCCAAAAGTTCCCATAATGCTTCATTAAATGGATTTACACCAAAACCATTCCCATCGAAATAGTCTGGTTATTAATTTATTGGCATATGTCCGCCCAAAAGTCATGCAGACATGAAACAACTTGCAAAACACTACATCTACATAATTTAAATTTTATCTTTCAGAGTTTGAAGAAAACTAACTGGTGTATTTAAAATTTAGTTGAAATAGCTGCAAATAAGCTTTTTATGTGATCATCTTAAAAGTTTTAAGAGTGTTACTTTCTCTTCCCTTACGTATGGTTTGTAGTAGTAGTATTGCATTCCTTCCAAAAGTTTGATCAAGATTCTACTGAAAATACACATTTTGAATCCCCAATAAAAGTATTTTTAGAAAAAAGATGTGTGCATGTGCGATCCTCCTACCCAAACTCTCTTTATTGGGAAAAAAATTACTTCTGATTTTCTTAAAAATAGTTCTAATTATTTTAATTAAAATAACACATTTAAGATACTTATATGATTAATAAAATGCATATCTTGAAAATGAAGTACTCTTCATTCTGATTGAATTTTGAGTAATTGTTTATTACTGGTAAACTGTAAGAGATAGACAAAAGCTTACTTCACAAAAAATTTAGAGCTCTTTGAACTATACATTGTTCGTTTCCCAGTTTGGATTGTCATGATGCATATATATATATAGAGCATCTTAACATGATTATTTGTTTTCTGCATGGGTTCATTAGTAACAAATGCTAACTTATGATATGTAAATATTGTGTTTGGTTTTCCATTCTGTCCAAATAATCAAATTCATATTGCATAATTTGGGATTATTTCTAGTAAAACTTTTGTCATGAATTACATAACACAATGGAAGAATCATTTTTGTATGAATACAATAATATACAAGAGATTATGTGAAGTTGTATTGGGTAGAAAAAGTCATGTAATGTGGTAGAGTTTTAGGGTTATTTTAAAAAATATCTTAGTAATAAACGACCATTCTAGTGTTTTGTTTTGTTACTGTGCCTGCTGTGCCTAAATTTATGATCTTATTTTCAATTTCATGAGAATGTACTGAGCTAAATGTTATAATATATGTTTTAGGTATGACTGTAGTCTGAAGCAATACTTGCAGAGCAAACCTGTAAATACAAGAGTGGCTACCTTACTTCTGGCGCAGCTTCTGGAAGGCGTTGCACATATCAACATGCAAGGGGTTGCTCACAGGTTAGTCTATAGAGCACAGCTTTTGGGTTTATGTACCTACAGTTTGTAGGGGAAAAGTTGGCAAATTAAACTGTATGCCCATTTTTAAGCTGTGTATATGTGTGAGCTGTGAATTTCCCTTGGCTGCTATTGACAGAAGTGCTTGCCAGCTTATGCGGCCTTCCACCAATCTCCACATGTTATTTGGAGGTGCTAAGTCTTGTTCTAATATTATTGTATTTGGGATTTAGTATATGCTATATATAAAAAACACAATCTCGAAACTGGTGAAACAAGAGAGAAAATACAGCCCAAGAAATTCACATAATAACCCAGAATATACCACCAGTTCAGCATTAAAATTTAACATTACCCAAGCTCCACAGAATAAGTTTAGTTTATAAAAATTACTATGCAACAACCTGAAAGATCCTGAACACACAAAATCAGGTGTATACAAAATTGATTGTTCAGACCTCAATAAGTTCTACATAATAGAAAAAACCTAAAGAGACATAGAAACCAGAGTAAAAGAATATATGAAATGTGTAAATTACAAACAAAAAATCTGCAGTAGTGCATCACTTCTGATCTACCAACCATGAAATCGTGCCAAATATTAAACTGTTAAAACCGGCCAGATATACAACCAAGCTGGACACATGGGAGAAAACAGTTACCATAAAAAACAAGAATTGCACACTGAATTGCAAGTCACCACCAGAAAATTCTCTCGGAGGTTCATTTCTCAACCACAAGGTGCAACCACATACAACCAATCTGTAGCGCAGTCATGGCATTCTCTATGCCACATGCAGGCCTGGGTCAGCACTTATATTCCCAGTGGATGGGATATGCTAGAGTCGGCTATTAAAATTGAATTTTCATACTGCATGATGGCTAACCTTGTGTACCACAAATCGCAGATTGTTTCTGGATTGTCCTCTTTGTTTTTTTTTTTTTTTTTTTTTTTTTTTTTTTTTTTTTGTTCTAAGAGTGCAATGATAATAGGCAAACAATGGAGCAATCAGCTTGTACAGCTCATGGTCTCCAGAGAATTGAACTAACCAACCAATCTTCTTCTTTGTTTATGTTGTATGTTATTTTAAAGACTAATATTCCATGAAGTAAATAAAAACCAGTGTGGAATTAAACTCAATAGTAATCTCTTATTTGGTGTACATGTTGCATTACAAAGCTTAGTTTCAGTTATTCACTGAAGTATTCTGAAAAATAATGGAAAAAATTCTGTTTCTTGAATACTTGTAAACCTAAATCACAGAGTGTGACTTAAACCTCTACTACAATGGCACATGCATTTAAATGGCTGATGATGAAGAGAATAATATGTGTATATGAAGATGACTTTGAAAATAGTGACATATAAGCCCTTTTAAACTGCTATAATCAGCATTACTCCCCCATATGCCTTCATATATCAGAAAAGAATGATTCAGAATACATAAATGCTTATGAATAAGTTTTTGAAACAAGCCTGTAAAGAGTTTTTTTCAACACTTGCTGATAAACATTTTGATATAAATGTGATACAAGTGCCTTTTTGCAGGGATCTTAAGAGTGACAACATTCTTTTGGATTTGTCAGAGGGTGACGACATTTGTCCTCTTCTTGTGATAACTGACTTTGGGTGCTGCCTTGCAGATCGAATCCATGGTCTTTATCTTCCCTATCATTCACCAGATACAGATAAAGGTGGCAACACAGCCTTAATGGCACCTGAGGTAAATGGCAAAGTAAAATAAGATCCAAGGATAGCATTTACTTAATGACTGGCAGCATAGTTGCAGGTTTTCAGCAGGTCACAATGTCTTTGCTAACCTGTGTTTCCTCCTGCACTAGGTAAATGCTTTTCCTAGCCAGCTAATACAGAACACTACTATTTTTGGATTTTTACTTCTCTACCACTTATCTAAGGCAGAGGAACTGTTGCATTTGACTCATAAATTTGATATCAAGGTTTCACCAGAAATTTAATACAAAAAATGTCTAAAGGTTTTTGTCCATGCATGGATGTATATGCTAGTCAGTCAAAATATTAGATAAACACAAACTTCCATACATCAGACAAGTCATCTTTTAGGATACAACACTCATTTATATAGAAAAAAAATTATTTTTTCAAATGGCTTAAGGATTTTGATTCAAGTCTCCTTGAGATAGATAAAATGTATATTTTCAATTAGCCTTAAATAACACGTGAAGTCTCGGCTTTATAACTTTTAAGCTATAAAATATATAGAACAATTTACCACGGGGAAAGAAGTTTTTTGTGTCATTAACCATTTCTCAAAGACTTTGTTTTTACATTTTGTAATATTTTAAGCGCTGCACTATGAAATATTATGCAATCATTCCTTTTGTTTCTTATGAGTTCATGCAAATAATATTGTTGCTAATAGTTAACTACTTTTTAAGCAATTGATTGGTCTCTCTCTTTCTCTCTAAGTATATTCTTGTGTAGCCCCACTAATTGTCTGTTAAAGCATTTCTAGGAATATTTATCATGGTTAACAGTAACTAGAAGGGAAATTTATCTTTTGTGTGAATTGTTTGTAAAATAGCTATGAAAATAAATGCTAATAGATAGAGAAAGTTGTGCTATTATTACTTTTTCTACTGTGTACATAGTAGGCAGAAAAGGTATTGCATTCCAAAAATTTGATACTGAGATTTCACCAAAAACACATGTTTTAAGCCCCTTGAATAAAAAAAGCACCTTAGAGAAAGGTCTGTATGTGCATGTGGGGGAGGGGGTGCGTGCTAGCAAAACTCAAAAGCGAGAAGTCAGATAAACTCCAAACTTAGTATTTTAGTTCAGTACCTTCCAAAGATGCGACACAAGGATTTTCAAGAAAATCCCCACACCCCAAACTATCCTTTACATGGAACATTTTTTGAAATTTTTAATTTTCTAAAAAAAATGTAATGATTTTGATTAAAGACCATATATTAAAGATAATTGCGTGAAAAATAAAATGTATGTCTTGAATTTTCCTTTGAAGTCCTCTTCATTCAGAAGGAATTTTGTAAATCTTGTATAACTGGTAAATGTTAAGCGATAGACACAAACGTACTACACAAGAAATGTAGATCTCTTTAAAATACACAATTTATTTAAAATAACCTTTTTTTTGTGGCATCAGCCATTTTTGAGATATTCGTTATTAATGGTTTAAATTATTCAATACTTAACCATTCTTTAAAGTCCTGTCGATTTTCAATTGTTCCTAGCAACATCATGGAAAGAGTATGGAATTTTAAGGCCAGCATGTAGAATCCAGTTCTAAAAGATTTGACTCGCTATTCCCTTTGTATGTGTAACAAAATTTATAATGCAGTTAATTCCAGAAAGGTTTTTCTCGATTAAAATGAAGTAGATAGGAGAATAAACTTCTGTTAGAATAATTTTCATAGCTACTAATAAAGATAGAGGGTAGAGAAAGTCACGTGAATGTAATATATCGGTATATATAGATATAATTTTTTTTAAACATTTATAAGTTTTTATAAACAGTCTACAGCAAGAAAGGATGTATTTGAATGTAACATTGTTTGAAATGCTGCTGTTTAGGTCGTTTGTGCAGAACCAGGACCATTTACCAGTATTAATTACTCAAAGTCTGATGCATGGGCTGTAGGGGCAATAGCATATGAGTTATTTGGTATGGAGAACCCATTTTATGCTGGAGGTGTAGGGATGAAACCTGCATTGCGTAATACAAGTTACGTGGAGAAAGATCTTCCAGAACTACCAGACACAGTTCCTAGCAACATTGCCTGTCTTGTTCAAGGTCTTCTTTTGAGAAGTTCATCCAAGGTAAGTTTATAAAAACTTGGTAAAAACTGCTTTCTAGGTTTGATGGAAGTGTACATTCTTCTGTTAATTTTTAGTGTGAATCCATCTGCCAGAAGTGAAATGTACATTCGTTGGTAATGCACATGTGCAGTTATTAGTGTAGGTTATTTTAACATATGTTGCAATCGGCTCATGCATTTTCTGAATCAATACTAGTTCTGTCTTATTGGATTTGTGTTTTACAATGCTGTCATGGTTATTCTTTTGACATACTCACTGGGTGACAGTCGCTGACGATGAGGACGAATGCCCTCGAAAACGTTTCCTGTTTTATGTAACTTTAATTAGTGAAGGTGAGTGTAAAAAAGTGTGACTCAATCTACATCATGATGAATACTTCACTGTTAATAACGCTTCTGTTTTTAATCTTTATACTCGCCCATTCTTAATAAAAATTTCTTTTTCTTAAAGATGTCTTCAAACTAATTGAAATGTTATGGAAAATTTAAACTTCGACAAAACTCATAAGTTTATGTTATACAACTTAAGTTTATTCTGGGTGGCTCAGTTGATTAGGTGCTGGCCTTCTGATCCCAGGTTGCAGGTTCAAACTCAGCCCAGACTATTAGTTAAGTGTGCTTAAAAGCAACAGCCCCATGTCAGTAGATTTACTAGCATGTAAAAGAACCGGGACGAAATTCTGGCACACAAGTGACGCTGATGTGATCCTGGCAGTTGCCAGCGTCGTTAACAAACAAACTATTTATTTTTCAAGTTTATTCAAAGTAACTCAATGATCTTAAAAAGATATTGTTAAACTGCACACCAAACTTAAACAGTCTTGGCTCCAGTGGAACGGGACAATGTATCTTGCAGATAAGGTTTGTGTTACTGTTGAAATACATGCAAGAAAGACTCAAACAACTGAAATGCAATGTTGCTATACTTATTGTATTTGTGATGTGTAGAGGATGCTGCGGTTGTGGCAGTTATTCATTATGCTCATTGATTGCGGCATTCTTTTAAAGTAGCTCCACATTGTGAAGTCAATTACTGCAGTTTTTAAATAAGCTGTTTTATAATTTAAGATGAGTTTGTGATTAAGCAGTGAGATCTCTTATTTTTTTCTTGGGCGTGATGATGGAAAGGCTACTTTGAAAATAAATTAGTTCATTTTTAAATGTTGCTTTTTTATTAAATTCCAATTATCTTTTATAATTATAGCAATAAAAGTATTATTAATACTGTAATAAACAAAAACTTTCTGGCTTTATTAAACAATAATGAAGATATATAAGATTACAATCAATTTAATATGTCCGGAATACTGATGTGTTAGATGAAGGTCACTATGGATGAATGAGATCAATTGCTTCCTTCCTTATATATGATTATCATGTTCTTGGCAATCCATCAGTAAGTATTCTTGGTTGTTTTTCTATTGTTATTGACAAACGCTACAAATTTTCCTTATTGACAGTTCATGTTATGGTTGGCAATGTATGTAAACCTTAAATTTCTGTTATTTTGATATTTTACTCATTATTCTGGACATGTGCAGATTAAAATACATAAATATATTAATTAACAAATAAGAAAACATGATCATATTGCTTATGTAACGTAAGTGAACAACAAATATATCAGGTAGGTTTCTCATTATGTTATAACTGCCTCAAGGTGAATGATGCCAGCATGATACTGAATCTACCTTTCCAACTGTAGCTTACACTCAGCTTGTGTGAAAGAATAATTAACATTGATTGATCTAATATTTATATAACTTGTATGCAATTCTGTAAGTGAATACACATACTAACATCCTTTGTTCAATGGCATTGAGTATCACTCTGTTTATAAAGCATTGTTGATGGCGTGTGCATGTGCATTCTTCTATAAGCTTCAGCTTTTACAAAGCTAATATGAATAACATTGGATTTGAAACATTGTTTTTTCATGCTCTTGCACGGATTTAAATTAAGAGAAGCATCTGTATAAACGAAAACTCTTTAACACTTTCATTGGATTTACTTCAAATTTTTGTCAATTATGTTATATAAACACAAAAGGATTTGATATGAATATAAAAGACAAAATACCAGCTTTTTAGCTTTAGTACTATCTCTCTAAATATCAATTTTTTTAGTCCCCCATTCAAGTAATTTTGAAAATGTCCCGCATGATGCAGTTTTAAAAATTAACATATGGTATATGGATTCTTACATTCATTTTAACTCACTAATTACTTGTACCCATGTGAATTTTTTGTTCCTCCCTTATTAAGGGAGGAAAACAAATGTTTAAGAATGACTTATTTCATAATTTTTTTTAAAAGAAAACAAACATTTTATTATTTTTTTTTTCAGGACAATGAAGCAAAATGAAAGAAATGTAAATAGGTACTTATATTCCATGCCTATTTTTAAAACCTTGATTAAATGTTTAGACAGACTGGTAAAAAATTGCATTCTGTGGAACATTTTGAAGTTAGGAAACTGTTGAAAATAGTGAAACCGAGAAAATTAAGTTTAAAGATTTGTCAATTAGTAGCTGTCTCTATCTTCTTACCTGCTATCCAGCTAAAATTGACCAGGTGTGGAATAACATTCTGAAATGCCACATTACATATACACATTGTTTTACATAAAGAAATGCGAAAATACAGTGGAATCTCGTTAGCACGTTCCTCATTAACACGTTTTCCCGTGTATTACGTTCAATTATAAAAGTCCCGGTACCAAATCACCAAATGTAATAAATGTTTGCTTAGTGCATTTTTCCGGTCCCGCTTACTACGTTTGAAATTTGACGTCCTCCTTCACTGTTTTGGCCAATCCTTGATCGGAAGGCGCTTAACACGTTCAAAGTTTGACGTCCTCATTGGCTACTTTGGTAAATCCTTGGTCACGGGGTGGATACCGGCAGCCAATCACATGCATGTATGTAAATATTTGTGTGGGCGGGATAGAGAATACTTTACCTTGGCATAGTAAACGCCAACGATAGTTTCTACTGTTGAGTGTTGACCAAACATTCGTAGATTGTATTTTAACTTTTCATTTGCAATGAAAAAAAGAAAGTGTAGTAAATAACCAATAGTGAAAAACTGAAAATCCTTGAAATAGATCACAATCCAAATATGAAACATGTGGATATAGTGCGGAAGTTAAACATTCCTCTGTCAACCTTAAACGCAATTGTTAGCAAACCTAAATTTATTAAAACTGCTTTTAAAGAAGGGAAAAATGCAAAAACAAAACTTTCCTCTTGGAAAATAGGATCAGAACGAAATTTGTTGCATGGAAACACTTACTGCATTCAAATCGTATTGAATACGCCAAAGATACATTCACCTATTGTACTCGTAACATGATGCACGCTCATAATTTTTCTTTTCTTTTTTAGCGGAAATTGTTATCACATGTGTAATAAAATGCACAGCAAAGCCACTCTTGTCGCTTCCATAATTCGCAATTTATTTTTTCAAAAACACCTCAAAAATCCAAGTTGACCAACATAAAAGCTTGAACTATTTATTCTCAGGCTTTGTGTATCCAAATCCATTTGAACACGGATTGTACTCAAAATCGATTTCAATTACCCATGGAGACATAGTAATTATTAGATTTTATTACATAACTATGTTCTTAAATTGCATATTTTGCATTTTCATTATGATGCAGTAATTTGTATCACAGATTACTTAAATGTAAATAATGATTGTAATATGAATATGCATTTTTATGTGACATTGATTTCAGATGTTTATTAATTGTAATTATTATTGGGAAATAAGTTTATAGGGCCTTACTGAAACTGTCAATAATAGCACAATAATGCAGCGAGGGGGGTGAGCTGTTTATCATTATTGGAAACAAGGAAGTTACGTAATGTTGACGCGTTTTCGGTAGAAACATCTGGAATGTGTTCTCCCTAAAATATATGTATTCATAATTTTCATTGGATATTAAGATAGACGCTAATGTTGGCGCGTTTTATTAGCCAATTGCAGTTCAGTTATAATCTTTAGGCGTATCTGATTGAAGGAGTATAAATAAGCCAAGTCAGAGGTAGATCGGTGGCAGTTCATCAATAATCTGTGTACACTACACATCGTTTTCAGTCAGTTCGTCGAAAGTATTAGTTCGTCATACATCGGATATAGATTCACAAGTTACGCGCAGCAGAATTATGAAAGATCTAAAATATGGTAAAGTTAATTATACAAAAGGTTGAAGTACGTTGATTAAAAGTGATCAGTAAGAAGTTATTATAACAGTTTCAGTTTGGCGAGTATGTAGATCAATATGTAAAAGTGATAGTGAACGTGTTCGACAATAAAAAAATTATAAAACAAATTTCTTCATCAGTGTAATTTTTGGATAAAAGATTCCTTTCCGTTTCACAACCTGTATAGAGATACGTGCCCAAGCCAACAGGATAATAGCTAGCCGGAGGACATTTGAAATGAAATCAAACGAACACTAACACTGATGCAAATTGCTAACACAAGATGGAGCTACAAACCAAACAAATGAATGACGTCACAAGATGGCTTCAACACTGATGTAAACAAACATTTGTAAGTAATACCGTTACAAATTGGCTACCCATACGTGGGGCAGTTAAAATTATGTAACCAAACAAAACAAAAGCAGCACAATATAAGATCTTCAAGTTCTAATAATTTACGTAAAACATATTACGTAAACAACTTTATAAGAATATTCGTTACAATTAACACGTTTTCCCGCCTATGACGTCCAAATACTTAGGTCCCTGCTAACGAGATTCTACTGTATTAGGTATTAGTATGTCCCTGTTATGCCAATTAGGGCTTATTTTGAGGTCTAAGATTATCAGCACATTAAATCTAGTGACACTTTTTGTAGTGGTGCTAGACCAAAACAAAGTTCATACTATTGAAGTACAAAACCGAATTCGTGATTTTTATTTCTTTTTTAGCAACTTTCACAGATACCTTACCTTAAAGATAATTAATTACATCATGCAGGTTGATAGCATTAAACATTCTTAGGCATTAATCATGCTAAGCATAATTATGCTTAATTATAATTAAATTTGTAATCCTTAGAAATTAAAATCTATTAAATTTCAATCCTTTAACAAATGAATCACAGCAAACTGTTTCATCTCCTACTAAGAAAATATTGATCCAAGTGAGATTAAGTAGGATTTATGATAGACATCATCACATTTATGGGACATCCAGCAACTTTCCTGAACTAGTCGTTTCCAAATTTCATTATCATCTGCAGTGCCATGTGTGCAAGTGAGTTATCATGAGACACCATTGTCCCACTTTAAATATTTTCAATTTTGTAGATGTTCTTTGCAAGAACTTTTTATTAAAATGTGTATGACAAAATGGCATTTTTCGAATCCTTGGACAGTATCTGTTTTTAGAGCTGCATAATTTTAAATGAGCTTATTAATCTCTTTTAGAGGGTATTGCAAACTCATTTGCTGTTGTATATGAAGCATAACAGAAGAGAATACTATAATTTTAACTCTCATTTCAGCGGTTGAGTGCAGAAGAAGCAGCAACAGTTTGCCAACTAATACTATGGGCTCCAAGTGCCTGGCTACGCCCTGAAGCTACAGAAATGCCGTCCAATAGTGAGGTTAGTAATTTTTTTTCTGCAGATGGCATAGAAGGTGTGATAAAAAAATAACAGGAATTTTTTAATTTCGCGAGCTTTATACATCCAATGTTCAAAACTTTTGTTTTATCTTGTTGGTACACATGTTCCTGATGTGTTTCCATTTTCAGCTGTTTTGAATATTTAGTTTATTGTTGACATTCAAAAAAGTTATACATGTTTTTGTGTGCCTGGCAAATTTTTACTTTCAAAAAAGAATGGATCAAAGAATTTGCATTAAATTTTGCTTGAAAAATGGAATAAAGTACAACACCGCATTCAAAATGATGTTTTTGGCTTTTGGTGAATCTACTATGAGTAAGACAGTTTACGAGTGGTATAAACTGCCTTGGATGCCCTAGCACATAAATTACTGACAACAATGTGGAAGAAGTAAAGAAAATGGTTCTGGAAAATTGTCGAATCACCATCAGAGAGGTTGCTGATGATGTTGGCATATACTGTGGCTCTGCCAAGCAATTTTTTCGGATGTTTTGAGCATAAAACAATTGTTGAATTTCGGCCAAAAACGACATTTCTCAGGAATTGCTGAATGAAGTCCAAAATGATCCAGAACTTCTAAGGAAGGCTATAACAGGTGATGAAACATGGGTGTATGGGTATGATGTCGAAACTAAGGCCCAATTGTCCTAATGGAAACTCTTTGAAGAGCCAACACCAAAAACATTTGACAAGTTCGATCACATGTGAAGGTTTTTCTCACTGTTTTCTTCAATTACAATGGGATAGTGCATCAGGAGTTCCTGCCTTATGGTAGTACGGTCAATAAGGAATACTAACTGGAAGTTATGCGTTGTTTGCTTGAAGCAATCCGAAGAAAACGACCAGAATTGTGGCAATTGCATCACTATAATGCACCCACTCACCTCAATGTTTGTTCATGACTTTTTGGCAAAAAACAAAACCGTTATGCTGCCTCTACCACCTTATTTGTTGGACATGGCCCCCTGTGACTTCTTTCTATTCCCAAGGCTGATGAGAGCCATGAAAGGACTATGTTTTTCGACCATTAATGAGATAAAAACAGAATCACTGAAGGAGCTGAACACCATAACAAAAAGTGAGTTCCAGAAATGCTTCCAAGATTGGAAAAAGTGCTAGCACAAGTGTATTATATCTGAGGGGGATTACTTTGAAGGGGACAAAGCTGATGTTGATTGAATACAAATTCTTTAAGAAAAACAAAAATTCCCGTTACTTTTTGATCACACCTCGTACTTTGGGATATTCCAATGTAGCATTAACTGCAGCTGTGTAAAATATTGATTAGGAGCTGAGTAATGTTGTAACTGATAGGTATTACATTCCTTCATATGTGAAGCATTTGATATTGACTAATCACTTCAGTTTAAACTAGTCAAAGCCAATGCATGTTGTAATTAAATTGTTGATATAAGATCGTTTTACCTGATAGCAACCTTTATTACACATTGAAACCGATTTTGAGCTGCTTGTAGCTGATAAGTAAATTAAAATGAAGGGATGAACTTTCTTGCACTTTATACATCTTCCCTCTCTGTTATTTAATTTGAAGAACCATAAAGGTGAGAGAGAGAGAACAAACCTCTCATAGTCCAATGCATGTATTACAATGTAAACATTCACAATTAACAGGAAGGTCTATCGGTTCCCGGGAATGGGAAAGTTGATTAGTCAAGTTTTATCTTTTTCGTTCCAGCATATTAGATCCATAATGTGCATAGTAGACTTTTCAGTATAGAAATTATTCAAGGTGACTGTGACTTAAAACAGCAGCTTTAGTCACAATCTGGGAAAATCAAACTGGACGGAATTCCAGCAAATGTGCTGCCTGACTCCCTCTGATTCACTGAGCGTTGGAGAATAACAAATCACTTTAATGTATGCTATTAATAAAGGAATGGCGCTTGTTAACATGCTTTTGCTGGAGGAATCAGAAACAGTAATGGCTCTTGAGTTTATGGAAGTTTTATTCTAAAAAAAATTGACGCTGGCTATCCTGCATTAAGTTGACAGATCAAAGCTGGTGAAATAATATTACTGACATCCCAATGCACAAAATTGGCTTTCTATTATGCTATCAATAAGCATCCCTATTCTCGTTCCTGGTGTTTTGTGAACCAAAATGTTGCACATTTTGCTTTCTGTTCTGGTTTCCATTTGCATTTCCATTCTTGGGTTATTGTGAACCAGCTTTTACTGAAGATGAGAAATAGTAATTAAATTAGGAAATCTTCTGCAATTGTCTTGAAGATTTATTGGGATACATAAATCATATGAGAAAGTTCTATGCATATTTGGGTATATCACTGGTAACTCAGCATAGAATGCCTTAGAAGGCTTGAAACCTGGCAGTGGCATTGAATTTTTTGAGACTTATTCAGTTCTCCAACTTGAACCAACAATAGGAGGATAATAGCCTAATAACAATAAGCCTACACACAGCAAAAACAACATAAATTAAGCATCTGTCTACTTCAAAGATCAAGTGATACTCAGTTAATAAAAGCGATTTTGACTATATTAGACCTGTATTCTTAAATGATATAAGCAAATTTTTACCCCCCCCACCCAAATATTGTCCAAAAAAGAGTAGAATATCTCTGTGAACTTCAGTAATTTTTGTTTAATTATGGTATACTGTATGTACTGTGACACAAAAACTCATTCTAAACCTATGCAGTAAAAGCTGAGGTAAAGTATGCATTATTGGAACACATTGTTCCAAAAAATGACTGAATAGTTCATCACGCTTGTGATAGAAAGGAAATAGGAATATTATTGGATATGAGAATTAGGGACATTCACAATTGAACTTGGACATAGGCATAATGTAAATGTAGAAGCTTGTTCGTGTTATCTTAATGCACGCGTTCACATTGGCTGACATTGACATAAACATGGCTGTAAACATAGAAGTTTGCAAGCTCCAAGCTTTCATATTTATGTCTCTGTCAAACATAGCCACTCTGAGAACAATTTCACCATACACCTTATCGTGTCATTTTGTCATCTTGGCTCAGATTTTCCATCACCATTTGTTAACTCGCTAACTTTGCAAGATCACAAGCCAGGAATCACTGGGATATCTATAAAGATCACCGCAAACCAAATTGCTAGCAGGTATGGTCATCGCAGTCTAAGGATCCCCAACCGGCAGCCTTTGTACAGTAGCCAAACACTTGTTCCCTACCCTCCCTAACCGCAACCACCATAAACATCTTAGTGACATCCATGTGCACGTACGCATTGTTGCCACAGTTAAAATAGTATTTAAAAGCAAAACTTTGCAGCTGATTTCCACATGTACAGAATACAATTATGCGGTTTGTCTGCTTACTTTACACACAAATGCAGTAAACAACTATGCATCACATTATAATTACATTTATGTTATAAACACTTTAAAATAAAACTGAGGATGATCTGAACTAATATACTATGCTACAAGAATGGAAATGCATGTTAATATATCCGAGAGAAACTTAGAAACATGTGCTGAATAAACTACACATTGTTGGACTATCATTAAATAATTAAAATACAAAAATATGAATTTATTTTGAAAATAACTCTTACTCCCAAATCAAAGCATCATTTTTGATTATGCTATTTAACCTAACAGTTAATTTTTATAAATAAGGGTTGCATGTTTGCAGTTTTACTTGCTGCAATTATTACTGTGCTATTACATAGCTCCTATGGTGAAAGTATTCTTTATTTTGTTTGTCCTGCAACCACAAAATGTAGAAAAACCAAGTACCAAAAGATGTAAACAAAAACAGTAAATATCTAAAATTAAAAAAAAAGGAAAAGAAAGAAGAAGCAGATGAAAAAAGTAAAGCAAACACAATTCTTTGTATCACTCTTGGGAGATAAGTGCTTTATTCGTAGTTTTGAAAAATTAATAAATTTGCTTCGCAACAATGTTTTTATTAATATAAAGCTAATACAAGAAGTTGTGTATTGTTTAAGATGAAAGATTTATAAGCATGACAGCTTCTGTTTACTTAAATGAATAGCTTTATTATAAAATGCAGGATAAGTAAAAATACAGAAGGCAAAAGAAGGAAAATAAAAAGAAATCTTATGTGCTATATTCACATGATTATCTCTACTCACTCTTCTACAAACTACTTTTACTAAAGCTTATTCTTCTATCTACTTCTTCTTAAACAAGATAAAATTCCATTGCAGATTTTATTGTAAATATAAAGGATACATAGGCTAAAGCGATAGTCAGATTTTTAAAAACCAGATGACTATATGATGATGACTTTCAAATTCCATGCTCTTAGCATGATCACGAGGAAAATACAAATAGGGACTTCCAACTTGTATTTCAAAATTCAAACCAATAACAAAGAATTTCTTGGAAATGATTAGCACAATTTGACCTAAAATGTGTCCTTTACTGAGATTGCATTTTACGCACAGTACAAGTTTACGGTTTACAAGTTATACAAAAAGTTGAGAACGAGGAGGAATTTACAAGTTATTCCCAGAACATAAAATTCAAGACACAAATTTTATTTTCCATGCAAATATCTTAAACTTGCAGTATTTTACTAAAAATCGTTATAGCTGTTTTTGTGAAATTCAAAACAATAACAAACATTTTTCCACATATAGAGTTCTTTTATACATGTTCATGAACATTACACACAAAAATCTGGCTTTCCTTATTCAAAGTTTTTGTAGCCCTTTTCTTTGTGGTCTTGGCACTATTGGTACTTGGCAGAGGGTCATTTGCTGGTGCGGCCGGAGGGGCAGCAGCTTGGTTCATTTCCCAAGGTCTCCACATCTTAATTAAACTATTAAATGCTAATAACTATTAAACACTGCTAAACTTACGAAACTGCACTAAGTAAGATACAAGCTTAACTAAAAGACGAAAAAAAAGCATGTGCGAACAGTCACAGCTGCTAAAATGTACTGAAACCGAAGAAACAACAGAAATGACATTGCAACAATGCTTTGCTTTGGTGGAGCTAGAGAAAGAACCATGTGTTGTAGTTGAGGGATGAGAAGAACCTACTAATCGTTTACTGATGGGTTTGTGGTCAGGCTTCAAAGCTTTCCATTCGCTTTGTAGCTGACTGGGGAAACGTTACCTGGACCAGTTTAGTGCTTTTTGGTGTATTTAACATTCTTTGTGATATACAAACGATTTACTGGATTGTAGTTATTATTATTATTATAATAATAATAATAATAATAATAATAATAATAATAATAATAATAATATAGTATTAGAATTTGCAGAAATTAAAAAAATTTGGCAGGCCTATGCTCTCTGCCACATCAAGTCCTAATCTCATGTAATATATTGTGACAATGTCTATGGATGTCATAACCAACCTTAATCAGGTAGAATTATAAAGGCATTTCTGCAAAAGATTGGAATTTTTAGCATTTGTGGAAATTAAGCACTAGAAGCACTGTTTCGGCTTCAAATATTTTGGCTAATAACTTTCAGGACTTCAGGATGGTTTCTAAGAAGAATCTCAGGAGGAAAAGGCGTTTCTCTGCAGATGATCAACATCTTGTCCAACTGAGCAACAGATTCAGTGTTCTTGAAACGCTGAATGTTGATCAGGCCACAAATCCCCAAGAGCAGGTCTTAGATGAATCTGTAAATCACACAAAAAGCAAGGTCTTGTTGCTTGGGAGTAGTCATGGGAGGGGCATAGCATCCCTGCTCAAACGGGACTTGGGGTGTGACTATGATGTAGTAGGCATAGTTAAACCCAGTGCTGCGCTCTCTGATGTCACTGAAGACCTGGTAAAGCTAACTGCAGGTTTTACCAAGAGGGATCATGTAGTGATAGTGGGTGGACCAGGGAATAGCCTGGATAGAAATAGTAGCTATATTATTGAAAAGGATCTGTGTGACATCAGTGAGACCAGCAGCCATACTAATGTGAAGGTAGTGGGTCTTTTACATAGGCATGACAAGCCTCAATTTCATTGGAGGGTGAGGGATATGAATCTGAGACTTGAGCGTGCCTTGTTAAGTCCTGCTGCATCTCACATGTGTATGATAGATGTCGACGGTATAGGCAGGAATGGTTATACCTCTCATGGCCTACACCTAAATTCTAGAGGCAAAGAGAAGCTTTCTCTTCTTATTGCTGACAGAATTAAGGGTAAAATTCCTGTTGTCACTAGTAGGAGGTCTTTTTTAGGTTAAGTATGTCCCATAGTCAACATAATCATCGACACTTAAAGCAAATTGAGATAACCATCCCAAATACCTCTGTATCCACAAGTAACTATAGAAATAATGCTTCTGACATCAATAGTAATAATGATAATAATAAAAATAAAAACTGCCTGTCTGTATTTCATCAGAATATAAGAGGCTTAAGAAACAAAGTAGATGAACTTACTATTAGTCTTAATACTGAAAACTCACTGCCACACATTTTGTGTTTATCCGAACACCACTTGACACAACAGGAATTTCAGCCAATTTTACTGCATGGGTACTCTTTAGCAGCAGAGTTTTCAAGAAAAATCTTACATAAAGGTGGGGTTTGTATATATGTCAGAAATGATGTGACTTATAAAGTTTTGGATTTATCCAAGTTTTGTTGTGAACAAAACCTTGAACTCTGTGCAGTTCAGCTAAATGAAGGTAAATTGAATTTAGCTATAGTAGCCCTTTATCGATCTCCCTTAGGCAATTTTGAAATATTCAGAAAGCAACTTGAACATCTTCTAAAATTTTTATTCAAACCAAAAAGAGAATTAATCATATGTGGTGATATAAATGTTGATTATTTGAAACCTAGTCCTCAAAGGGAACAACTCAGCACTTTACTTACAACATACCACATGACACATACAGTAAACTTTCCAACAAGAATCCAAAACAGCTCCTCTACAGCTATAGATAATATATTTGTAAACTCAGATAGCATTAATTTTTGCAATGTCTCATCAAAATCTAATGGCCTGTCGGATCACGATGCACAAGTTCTACACATTAAAAAGTTAAATTTAAAATCCAAACCTAAATATACTTATCAGAAATCTAGGGAAATAAATGAAAATACTCTGAGTGAGTTTAGCAAAATACTTGAACTTGAGTCATGGAATCAAACTTACCAAACGAATGGAACCAATAATAAATATAACATCTTTCTTCAGTGTTTCAAAACCCACTTTGAAGCTTGCTTCCCGGTCAAGTTAAACAAAATATCTAACTTCAAAAGAGAGAACGCCTGGATCACTTTAGGAATTAGGACGTCATGTAGACGTAAAAGAGAATTATATGAGCAAGTAAGAATTAGTAATAATATAGATTTAAAACACTACTTCAAAAAATATTGTAAGCTTCTAAAGAAGGTAATAAAAGCAGCTAGAATATTGCATTACAATAAACAGATTCAACTCTCTGACAATAAAATAAAAACTACTTGGAATATAATAAAAAGAGAAGCCGGTAAATCCTCATTACAAAATGACTTAATAACACTAAACATTGATAATCAAGAAATTAGTAAACCTCATGAAGTTGCAGAAATATTTAACAAATTCTTTTTGGATGTAACAAACAAAATGAGTATTAATTTTGGAAGTAAAGAGGCAGCTTTGGAATTTCTAAGATCAAATTTCACTAATGAAGTGCCTGAATTTAAAGTTAGCCTGACAACGCCTTCTGAAATAAACAAAATTATTAACTCTTTCAAAACAAAAAACTCTTCTGGTTATGATGAAATAACAATAAAAGTCTTAAAATCATGCTCATCTCAAATTTCCACTCCCCTTAGTTATTTGTGCAATGAGTCACTAAGGTCAGGAATTTTCCCTGACAGAATGAAATTTTCCATTGTTAAACCACTTTTCAAAAAAGGCAAATGCAATAATGTTTCAAATTATAGACCAATATCTCTCTTGCCAATTTTCTCAAAGGTTCTTGAAAAGGTGATGTTTAATAGACTTTATAAATACCTTGAATGTAACAACATACTTGTCAGGGATCAGTTCGGGTTCAGAAAAGGAATGTCGACCAATAATGCAACTTATAAACTTACTCATGAAGTGTTAACTGCATTAAACAAAAAAATGCATGTAGGTGGGATTTTTTGTGACTTAGCAAAGGCATTTGACTGTGTTAATCATGATATTCTGATAGCAAAATTGAAATTCTATGGACTAAAAAATGAAACTCTAAGTTGGTTTGTATCATATCTAAATGAAAGAAAACAAAGTGTTGAAGTTGTCAATGATATTGAATTTGGAAAACAGACATCAAAATGGAAAACAGTAACACATGGAGTGCCCCAAGGTTCAGTCCTAGGACCTTTATTATTCTTGATCTACATAAATGACCTATCACTTTATATAAAGGATATTGCAAGTATAATTCTGTTTGCTGATGACACGAGTGTTCTGGTGACTAGTAAAAACATGAATGAGTGTGTAATTAAATTGAATTATGTTTTGAACTGTATGTCACATTGGTTTAAAGCTAACAAATTATCTGTAAATTTAGACAAAACAAAAGTTGTTAAATTTATAACCCATCAATCACTACACACTCCAATAGAAATTGGGATTAATGATATGTCACTAGAACAAATAGACAACATTAAATTTCTGGGCCTCCAAGTAGACAGATATTTAGATTGGAAAGTTCACATTACGTATATCATACCCAAACTCAGTTCTGCATGTTATGCTATCCGAGCATTGGTAAATGTCAGTTCTATAGATACACTTAAATTAGTATACTATGCATATTTTAACTCTATCATTGAATATGGAATATTATTTTGGGGAAATTCGGTAGAAAGTCAACGAATATTCCTCATGCAAAAGAAGGTTGTAAGAATCATTTCCAACACTCATAGCAGACACTCTTGCAAACATCTTTTTAGAAGACTAAAGTTATTAACCCTACCTTGCATGTATATATTTTCAATCTTAAAATTCTATGTATGCAATCGATCCACATTTATTACAAACATGGAAATTCATGAGATAAACACTAGACAAAAGGGTAACATCCATCGTCCCAGTACAAAGCTTTCTTGCTTCCAGAAAGGTGTATATTATGAGACCATAAAAATATTTAATACTCTCCCTAATGATCTTAAGAGAAAAGTTGACAACTTCAATGTCTTTAAAACTGCTGTTAAAGAGTACCTATGCTCAAAAGCATATTATTCTGTACAAGATTATCTTAATGACAAATTATCTTACTGATAATACTTATATAGCTCTGTAAGTAGTATTAGTAAATATTAATGACAATTGCCAGTCATATTTGATATCTGCTCTAGAATTAATGAAGCTGTTTAAATGTATGTATATTAAGAACTGACAGTAAATGCTATGCATTACACATCAAATAGAACAAAATGATCAGACTAACAAAGGTAAAATCCTAGTGAATGTTAAAATAACTGTTCTTGCCTATACGTATGTTAACCTTATAACAGTAAGGAGGTATACAACTCTGTAATAAATTACACTTGATTTGTTTCATTTTGTATATAATATGTCCTTATTTTATTTTAAATGTTCTGTATACTATGTAATATTTATGTATATATGTAACTTTATTGTACATTTCCTTAACACGCATATAGTATTTGTATTTTATTTCAAATGTTCCATATTCTATGTAATATTTATGTTTATATATAATTTTTGTACATTTCCTTGACATGTTCTATGTTCACAAGTCTTTATGGCTGCTAGTGAACTCACAGAATACAATCTAATCTAATCTAATCTAATCTTAAGAATGCATTCGGTATGAAAAAGCTTATAGCATGTGGGAACAGCCTTTTAAAGACTTTGCTTATCTGTTCATTAAGATTTTTAAATGTTGATTTAAAACATTGCATAAATTTGTATGTATGGTAATCTGTTGATACTCAATAGATTTTCTCACAAGTGTTGTTATAGAACTGGTGATGAAATAGCATGTGTATAATTATGTTCTAGGTTCTGCAGTGGTTGCTGTGCCTTACCACAAAGGTACTTTGTGAAAGCAGGAGTGTGAATTCTTCATCCCCTTCAAGTGCTGGCAAGTTGAATGGTTCAACAGATGCAAAAGTGACTCCTCCAAGAATGGTTGGAAGTAGACGTACATTTCCAGAGTACCAGCTCATTGCATCTTTCTTGCTGAGGGTGAAGTTGCATCAAGTTTCATCAGCACTGAGATGGATCCGAAATGTTCAGGGTTCTTGAAACCTTTATTTAAAGCTCTCTGGCTCTGTCAAACATTGTAGCTGGTGTTAAAAGTTTAGTCTGTTCTACAGCACAGTCTTTTAGTTCATATCAGACAAAATTCAATGCTTGATAATAGGAAATGAAATATTGTTACACTTCTGTACTTAAATTTTGTCAATAAAATTAATGCCCTGTAATTCTTATTGCCACTGAAATATGTTGCTTTTGTTTCTAGAAAAGAAAAAAAAACTGTAACAGTTGTTGATGTAATGTTACGTATAAAGAAATGTCTGATTTGATGCTTAAAGCATAATTTGCTTCTCTGTCCAATGTTACAGGCAACTCTGCTTTCAAAACCATGAAATAATTGAATAAGTGTGGGGATGGATCAATGTTTGTGTCCAAGTACTTAAAAATATATATCGTTGTGTAGTTTAAACCATTAGCTTCTCCAGGGTTTGGTCAAGTAGTTCTGAAGCTGTAGTTTTCAAAAGCTTTCTTTAATATAATGTATTTCTACTTGGTTAAGTTGCATTATTTTTAAACATCTCAGTTAATTTTCCTCAGCTGGAGTCTTGATTTATTTCTGTATACTTTGGCATATTTAAAGGATTACTTTGCAAAATTTTGCCAATTTTAATGGTTTAAGTTTTACATGAGGTTTTATTTAAATATCTTTAGCTATAAAAATGGGGCAAACTTGAATTAATAGTTAATAAATGATAAATGTATAAGTAAGGGAAATTGCTTCCCTTCAAATTCTTTGAGCTACATAACAACAAAATTAGTTTCTTTAAAAGTTATTAAAGTTGATTGAGGGTTAGTTTGTAGCATTAAGAGGCATAGTAATTTGTATACTCGAGCATATCTTATTTTGAGCGGTTTTTACTCCAAAACTTTCTTTTAAATAGGATTCGCTTTTGGTGCAGGAGAAGCCTTGCAGGATTAGTCTACAAGGCTATATTATAATATCTGCAGCTTAATGTATATTTATTTTAATCTTAGCTCTGCCAATATGTTTAGCAAACAGGTTTACAGTATCAGCAGATGATGTAAAGTTAGGAGTTTGAATTGTTGCAGCAATATGACTTTGCTTTCAGGTTATTTTGAGAAATTTTTGACATCCCATTATCATAGCAAATGCATTCATTAGATAACTCAAAGTGCTAATACAAGAAAGTATTTTTGTAGATAAATGCCTGTAACATCTAGCAGTTAAACAAAACACAAGATAAGATTTAAGCAACTATTTTAATTGTTATTCAAAAAGTGTAAGTAGTCAAGAAAACTAAAGAGTTAATGTTTATATATAAATAAATAAATATCTAATTTCTCTGATATTACACCCTTATTTTTGTTATCCTATCTTCCCAAAATAGGCATATGTTAAATTGCAAAGCTGTCTCCTGAATCTACAACAGTGTTCGGTCATTGCATTTGTACATACCTGTAGGATTAACAGAGACCTGAGATTTAAAAAAGTTACTTTCATGATCCTAACAATGGGCAGACTTTTCATATTAAAACTCAATTGCTTCCTTTTAACACACTCAGTACTAGCCATTTATCATAGTATTTAAGCCTAAGGGTTGTCAGTAGCAATAATTTAATTCTGGATTAAACCTTACTCTCAACTGACTTGACTTCAGCTATTACACGAGCTGAAAAATAAAATAATTTCCATGGTCAAAACAGGTGATTAAGAAAAAATGTTACAATCACATAATGTTCTCTACCTGCAATCGTTTATTTTTATAAAACTGCATACTATTCTTGCTAAAGCTTATTCTTCTATCTACTTCAAGTTCATTGCTTTTTATTTTCTCCACTACGTATAAGTAGGGGAAGTGTTGCATTCCTCTAAAAAATTCAGTATCGAGATTTTACCGGAAATACATGTTTTGAGGCCCCTGAATCCCCCCCTACAAAAAAAAAAACATTTTTAGAAAATTTTGTGTGTGCATGCGTGCAAAAAGGAAATAGCGATAGTCAAATGTTCACAAACTGGTTGCTATATACTGGCCTTGAAATTCCATTCTCTTTCCATGATTTTTCGAGAAACAACTTAAGGTTGGCACTACTTAAAAAATTTACAAAAGTATTGGAAAACTTGAACCAATAACAAATCTAGGAAATGCGTGATGACAAAATAAGTCACTTTGCATAAATTGGCTGTTCTAAAGAGATTAACATTTCTTGTGTAGTATGTTTTTGCCTATCTCTTACAGTTTACAGTTGTAAACAAGTTCCAGGGACTGTACAATCAGTACAGTTGCTGTAATCTACAAAATCAACTGCTCTGATTGCAATAAGGTATATATATGCAAGACAAAAAGAAATCTGGAAACTAGGCTAAAGGAGCACACAAGATGCTTAAAATACAAACAAATTCTGAAGTGTCTCACCATTTCTGGATGACTAAACATTACACTAAACAAACTGGCGAAATATGCAACAGAATTACACACATGCAAGAAGGTCTTCATTTTGAAACACAGCCCACAACTAATGAATTTTTATTGCTGCCATCGTCTCCTCTGGAAGTACATTTCACCACCACAAGATGCCACCTTGATAGACAGTCACAATGGAAACACTAACAACACGGACCATTGAGATGCCTTCTAATGATTGGAACAAACCATTTCCCAAAACATGTCAAGTCAGTAAACATAAGTGATATTGGTATAACTAATTCCGATTCACGTTAAATACACAGAATTCTCTTTCATGTAGTATGTATATGTTTTTTTTTTTTTTTTTTTTTGCACACAATGACAGAAATTTATCTTGTGATCTCCGAGAAAAGATGGAGAATTTTTTTTTATTTTCCTCTTAACACTTTTTCACATGAAGAGTATATTCTCTTAGAAATGGATAAATTTTTGCAAATCAATTGCACCTAAGAAATTGACATTGCCGTGATCTCGTAATCTGCTACTATTATCTATAAATGCAAGCTTCCTATGCAAGGAAAGGAGTAACTTGCTTTTTCAGAAACTCATAAATTTTTGTTCTTGAAAGCTGCTTTTTTTTTTTTTCAGAGCCTGATAAAATGTTTCAGATTTCTCCAATGCAATTAGTTTTATGGCTACAACTGTTCGCATGCTGAGGTAAGCTCTCATATAAATCTTTCCAGGATGATCAAATATAATCAAATCTCTCTTGTGTGCCTAATCTATATTTGCAAGATGATATTGAATCTGAGTCTTCAAACAACAGATGTGATCCACAGAAAAGCTTTTTCTAGGTATCACTCCAAACTTACCAGACTTTTCATTTGACATTTTCTGGAAGAATATTTAGAGTAAAGATTATGCTCCGTAAATTTCCTCTTTTTTGAGTCATAATATTCTTGCAATCTTTCAATACTTATTTAGGCAAGCATTCCTTAACGATTATTTTCCTCAACATTTGTAATGTTTGATGGCCGCTGGCAAGGACCTAAGGATCTACTGTCTTTTGAAGTAGACTCTGAGTCTGACAATCACAGCATTATATAATCCACTTCAACATTCGCCTACCAACAAGGAAAAACCCAAGGGCAGAGTGGCTGGCCCAATGGTAATCGAATCCAGGACCTTCATAATGGCAAGCTCTTATTTCCTTGAAGGTTTAGAGGGATGCTTGAATCAGATGAGAAGCTTTAATGCACTTGCATCTGTGGAGTGGTAAGAACATTAGCATATAGTTTGAGTCCCAGTTGTGGAATTTAATTTTTCAAGTCTGATTCAACTTGCTGTCTATAGACTGCTAGTGTGAAAGAAAATTATCAAATATAAATTAACCCTGTAAATGAATAGAACTTGCTATTGCAAGTCCCCTATGAGGTATGATATCTCAAATATTTGAGATTGTCATAGTTTACTAAGATATTTGAATCAGATAAGGAGGTTAAATATACATATGGGCATCTTACCATGGTAGCTCATGCTGTAAGATCATCAATACTGAGAGTCAGAGATCCATGGTTTGAGTCCCAGCCATGGCATTGGATTTTTTTATGTCTAATTCAACTTACCAATTGTATATTTATGTTTTAGTATTGGCATATACGACTGGAATGTGTGAAACAAAATCCTACATGCATATCTGTCCTATGGAGGTTCTCCCAATCCTTGGTAATAGGTGCATTAAGTTATACTAGTCCTGTATAAAATATTGCAACCTTTTCTGAGATGTTTATGTTCCACCTGCAACTGATCACAGAAAATATATAGATACTGGCACAGTGATTCTCTCTTAATACTAATTGCATACAAATTTCATACGGCTATCATTGGTTAACATTCCAAGTACATGTTCTATGTTAATTTAACTTCTGAATTCAATTCAAATGGCTGCTTCCTTGAAGTTCATTCAGTTGAAAATAAAACAAGGGAGAAAAGGTTCTGAATACCAGAATACAAGCAGACATTATAGTAAGACTTACAGTGATGCAACATTATGAAGTTTATACAAGTGCTCATGGTGGTCATTTATGGCACTATCTGTAGAACTATACATAACCACAGAACAGTTTATTCCTGCATGTACATGACTATGTAAACAAAATGTTTAAACTTGTATTACACTAAAGTACCTGCAAAATATAAGCTAAACTAATTTACTATATTTGCATCATAGGTCATTTCATTGCCTGAATTTAGTTCCACTGTCAAGCAGAGTGATTTTCTATGTTTAGTTAATCCCTTTTATACTCTTTGGATAGTGTCTCTCACTTGTTTTGTTAGAGACATAATCAGAAGAGAGAAAAATATTTTTTGGAACTTAGACTGATATCACGTGAAAAATGTATTCCTGCTTTTGTGATCCAGCTGAACCTCCTCTTGTATTAAATGATCTTTATCTGAACACATTCTGTCATAAACTGAAATACAGAAAACGTGAGCTTATACTAAATGGAAGGGATCTCAAGTTTTATAAAGGGTAAAGTGGTTACATGTTTTCTTTAATTTAGTCATTATGCAAAATTGTTCTTTACTTAAATAGGTGTACCTTATGTATATATCTAGGTGTTTGTTTTGACTGCTAAGCATTGTATTCACTATGGTGAACATATAGTTAACAAGCTCTTATGGGCTTTTATTTTTTTTTACTCCCTATTCTAAAGTATGAATGCCTAAATTTGCTGTATGGTGTTATATGCCTATATCTTAGGATTACATTTATTTATTTGCTTGTTTGTTTATTTGCTTTAGACTTGTACAAGTTTCAAGCATCATCCAAGTTATAAATACCTATTTCCAAAATGTTTATAACTCATTCAATCTATATAAGCACTTTTTCATTAAGAATGTTCGTAGTTGTTATTGGAAAATATTACCTTTTAAAGCTTTTAATTCAATTGGTAGTTTATTATAGAGTATATTTTCATTGTATGGGAATCTTTTTCTGTGGCTTTTTTGTTTACATTAACTCTATAATAGTTATTTTGCATTCTGGTGTTATAGCTATCTTTTATCTGTACCATGCAGTCCTTACCTACTACAAACATTATGGCTTTATATACATACATTCATACAACAGTCAATATCAAGCTTTTACATAGCTATTTCTACAGGATTCAGATATTGTTCCATATCTGTCAATAGGCCCTCGATCACTATACTAATAACACTCACACAACTAAATTGCTTAGGATGAATGAATAAACATAATAAACACAAAACACAGTGACCATGAGCGAAGCGAGCATGTGTTCCTTAACAGGTTTATGATATAAGCTTAGGTTTTTGATTCACAGGAGGTTAGGTTTAGTTTTTTTTTTATATAAACTTAGGTTAATTAGCAGCCAGTGGTCCCCCCAAAGACTGTTAGCTTCGCTTATGTTCATTCCTTAACATTGGCAGAACCTACCTCAAAATGTCACCAGATTTTGCTATATAAACAAGACAACTAGTTTCGGTAGTTGAGTAGACCAAATTCCTATGTCGATACATCTATTTAATCAACTCATTACTTGTAGATTCCTCTAAATATTGAATTACATTGATTCCGTAAGTATTATGCATGTTATAGCCTTATTGACATTGTCCCAAGATTCTCTATTATTAGCATTATATATACATCATCTACACATTTTCTATAGAATTAATATTCTGTTCATATTGGTCATACATGTGCTGCTCCAGATCTCAATTCCATACTGCAGATGGGGTATACTAGTCCATAGTAAACTAGCTTTACGTGATTTACATTTAGATATTTTTTATATTTCTCAATAAATACATATTTTTTGCATGCGTATTCAACATGGTAAATGAGTGTCATATTTTCATCAATAATTATTCCCAGAAATTTTATTTCTCTAACTGCTCAATGGTTTCATCATGTATTATTACATTTAAAGTTTCATTATTAGGCCTGTTATTTCGGTGTTGGAGTATGATTGATTTTGTTTTAAATAATGACAGATATCTTGCATTTTTGTTGTTATTAAGTTCTGTAGGCTACATATATCCTTATTTGCAAATATCATTGAGGTATCATCTGCATATAAAATTATTTCATATTCTGAAAATTTTGGAACTTCAATATATAAGAGAAACGGTAGTGGTCTGAGTACAGATCCTTACGTACATAAACTTTTATGATTTTGTAATTTGATTTGGTGGATTTAATTGTAATGTATGTAATGTATTTCAGTGCATTGCTTCCGGTTTTGTAGATAAGGTTTTATAATTTCAAAGAATTTCCCTCTGATACCACATTTCTGTATCTTATTCAGTAATTGTGAGTGTGACACACTATTAAATCCTTTGGATAAATCTAGAAAAATTCCTTCAGTTTTATCATCTCTATCAAGCCTTCTAGTATCTCATGATAAAGTTCTATGATGGTTGTGGTAGTAGAAAAATTTCTTCTGAAACCATGCTGAGTTGAGTTAAATATATTAAGTTTATTCATAAAACTTATCAGTCTACTACTTAATGTGTTTACTTTCAAAAATTTTGGCCACAGTAGAAATTAGAGTAATTGGCCTATAATTTCCCAAATGTGATTTTTCTTCTGTTTTGAATATTGGTCTAACTATACCATATTATACTTAACTAGTATAGGTTTATATATATACTAACTATACTAATTTTTAGTGTATGCGGAAAAATTTCTTCATTGACTGTAGCATTTATAATATGTACATGAATATTTACCAAAGCATCTCTACAAGGAAATATAATCATAAATAATGAAAATAAATAGTCCTAGTTAAGTGTGTTTACAATAGCCATGAACAGTTTTTTTTTCTATATTATTGCCTTTACTGCTTACAAAACATTAAGGTTTCAACACTGTTATAGGAATGCCCTCCGTGATTGTCATTTCTTTGTGATTACTTATGTGTCAGTGACTTATTATAAGATGGGATACGAAGATCATTGTTGTTAGGTTCCTCTAGCAATTTTGGGTATTACATCATGTCGTGACCTGTGCTTCCAATTGGGCTTTTGTTTTCACCTTTGGGGTTCAAATCCATCCATTAAGCCAATTTTTCTTCTTCTTTTTTTTTGGCTGCAAAGTACATAGTTTCTTAAGGACATAATAAAAAAAAATTTATATCATTTTACATGATTATTCCGTGAAAAAATATTAATCTGAATGCATACAATAATTTGTAGAACAAATTGAAGGTGCACACATATTTGAACAACTGAAGAATATCAACAGTAGTATTGTTTATTTTTGGCAGATCATTTCAAGTGACACTGAGTTCTGATTGGTGTAAAATACATTTCATTGATAACATTTCATGTAACAAAGGTGATATTTTACAGTTTTTTATAAAGCATAACATTCTGAAAGCTCTGGTTACTTGTTAAAAGTGAGAGCAAAAAGAATGTTTCAGTAGTAATTATCTATTAGACTATCGCTGCAGAAAAACCTTAACCAAGAAAGGCAAATGGAGTGTGGTTGGAACTAATCTGCAACAACTCCATGCCTGAATGCTCAGTGAACAAGGAGATACAACACTGGGGAACCTATGTCATCTTAATGGCAAATATAGATTTCAGAGAAATAAATCCCAGGCGAGTTCAAATCCATTGCTTTGTGATCCTTTTTTGTTTTCTCACGTATGCTTATGATGGAATCGCCATAATGCATGCATTGTAATATTACTTTTCAAACATTTATTGTAGTCAAACTAAGCTTTTTCTCCAAAAAAGATCTCCCAAAACATCTTTAGGGTATTATTTACCAATATTAAAAGAGATTTGAAACAAATTGGTCACCAGATGCTAAGGTAATTAATTACTGGGAGCTGTAAAAGCAAAAATTAAATGAGGGCATGAATTAAATTTCCTTGTCATTTTCTATTATTAATTATATAAATTATGTTTATATAATACAACTACATTGCTGGTACCAATTGACTTGAGTATATATATTTTATATTTTGTTTGTTAAGGATGCTGGTAACGTTGATTATGGTGTGCATTCATAATCCCAAAGATTATACATGTGTTGCATGCTTAGTAGCTTAAATTCAAGGTATAAAATTCTAAAATAGGTGTACTGATTACATCATATTCACATGACCATTACAGCCATGTCACAACATAGAACTTAATCTATGGCTGCACTCACTGCCTCTATGTGGCAACAATGTGCCATTAAGGTGAGGTTTGACTATAAATTTGTCACGAACTATCCATCTGAATCAACAAATTTGTTCCTGGTATTAAAACTACCTATTTTTATTGAGTAGCAGAATATTTAATAATGGAAGTTATTTATTTGCAAACACATTTTCAGAACAGAGTCATTTTAATTTTAAAACATTCACTTAATTTTAGTTTTACTGGACATGTTATTACATGCAAGGTAGTTCAAGCAGGATCTTATACTTTGTTCTGACATCTTAATCATAGATTTTAAACATAAATTAATTACAAAGTTAGAAAGTTGCATTTGATTTGGATCAAGAGTGATAACATAAAGATTACAGAAAATTCTTTTAAGCATTTCATTTTATGATTTTGTGAATAATCTAAAACATGTTCTTTACATTTAAAGCATGAAGACAGATGATACAGAGTTATCTTTTGTGACTTGTTTTACTTCCAAGCACTGTAGATTCTTCTTATGTTGTCAGGACTGCAGGACTACTAACAAATTCTTAGCTTTCTTCCCAAATTCATTATAAATTTCAAGTAATTTTACAGTAATGGGAAGGTACTAACATAAATTGGTGGGAAAAATACCAAAATAGCGCACCCCTGCTTAAAGACAGTCCTGAAGGTATATAGCAGATGCAAGTTTGCTGTGTCTTACATACCTCAAATATCAGCTTACATGCTGTAGGGAAGTCATGACCCTTTTTCCACTCTTTGGTATTAAACAGGCGGTGCCGTGGCCAAGTGATTAGACCGCTTGCCTCCCACCGAGGTGCCCAGGTTCAATCCCAGGGACCTGCATGTGGGATTTGTGGTGGACGAAGCGGCGTCTGGGCGGGTTTTCTCCGGGTTCTCTGGTTTCCCCCGCCATTCATTCCACCAACTGCTCCATCATCACCTTTCTGCTCATCCATTTCACCAACATTTCGTTTCATCTACTTCCTTCATCCCATATCAGGCATCGGGCTGATCACCCATCCTGGATGCTCTGTCTGATCTATGAGTGTCTACTCCTCGACTGGCCTCTGACCCCAGGCACCCGCTTGTAAGTCCTGGGGGTTGTCAGTCCTACATAAGAGGAGGGTAAACAGATAATGAATGAATGAAAGAATGGTATTAAACAATAAGTTTAGCTCACCTCTATGGTGTGGGGTAGCTTGTCTGCCCCACATTCAAGAGGTCCTGAGTTCAAATCTCAGTTAAGGTGAGTTACCCGATAAGGTTTCTTCTGGAACTTTTCCCTTATCCTGAAAATCTGAATATTGAGTAACTTTATGCTCTATGGACCCCAGCCTCATTTGAGCACCATTTCACCCATTTCATTCATTCATCATCCAATATGACCTACCAGGTTAAAATATATATAAAAGAAAAGAGTTTAAGATTCTTTCCCAACTTTGTACTTATCATCATTTTGCTTTTATACCAATATATAAATACACTTGGTGACAGATAACAAAGCCCACCTCCTGGTATGGAGGTGAAATGTCTACCTCACATTCAAGATGTACTCCATGTGAATTTCATTTGGAGTGAGTTAACCTGGATAACCCCGCTGCCTTTTTGGGGTTGAGGCGCCGGAGTGCGCCCTGGATTTCGCTGGGTCTTACCACAGGAAATCGATCCGCATCGTCGGAGAAATCGGCGCACTCCCTCCGAGTGCGTTCAGAAAGGCATCGTCCTGAGGGTCATCTCGAGGCTGCACAGTCTTCTCAAGATAGTCGGTTTGGGATTGGGGATGGTAGGCCAGGCCTTGGGTGCCTTGGAGAGGGGAGAAATATTTACCTCCGCAGTTTCGGAGTCGTTTGGCAATCTTCCACACGTCGCCATCCTCGAGGTTCTTACGGGTTATTGTGTCCTCCCACGCACGCATCCTGTGCTCGCGTAGGCGGTGACCGCCCTCTCGGCGTAGACGCCCATGAAGCGCTCGATTATGTGGCTTGTGGTGACGCTGATAGAGTCTGCGTGCCGCCCAGGATCGACGGATTAGCAGAATTAGTTGGACAGGAAGTGTTTCAAAGTGCAAGGGAGCTGGCTGTGAACGGTAAGATTGTGAATTGTTCGTACCACGATGGAGGTGACCCCCGCCTTCAGGGTTGGGATATCTGTGATTCTATGGTTGGGTGGAAGGGAAACATGGAGACAAGGCTTGACGCAGTCCCAATTGACTTCCTGATGTTGAACCGGAACATCGTAGCTGGCAACCCTGGTGTTAACCTCAGCTAACACGGGATTATGGTCGGAGTGTAATGAATGCGTTGAGTGGTGTGAGTGAGACATGGAAGGGGAAATGTTTGATCGCGAAGTCGATAACGGAAGCTCGTCCTCGTGGATGGTGGGTGGGTTACCAGGGGCCCTCTACTCTGAGATGAGGGTCCGCATCTACCATGTGTATAATTTCATTGCCTCGTCTATCCGCCTGGGGGCCGCAATGCCAACACACATGTTTGGCATTGAAGTCCCCAGCCATGATAACGTTAGGATGTTGGGAGAGGATGGAGGGGTAATCGTTAAGTACGAACAGCCTTCGGGTTAGGTGGTAAACACACACCATAATGACTTCCGTTCCGCCAAGATCAACGCAGGCGGTCGTGGCCTCCAGGTTTGAAGTGGCGGGAGCGGGATTGGGCGATGGACTACGCTGTTCCTCATGAGAACCGTGGTGTCGCCTCCTCGGCGGCCCACACGGTCGCCTCTGAGGCAGTTGTAGCCCAGTAAACGGAAGGGAGTGTTTGGGCGGAGATGTGTTTCCCCAACTAAGATGAGGTCCAGGGCATGTGAGCCGGCAAAATGCTGAAGTTCATTCCCCTGATCCTCTATGCCACACGCGTTCCAGAAAACGAAACGAAATGAGGTAGAGACCTAGTTCGATCCGCCATTCTGGATGATGGTGGTCAGGAGTGTGAGCCCCTCCATGGTGATAACCATTTTTGCGGGCGGGTCGGTGGTGCAAAGGAACCTCACGATCAGATCGTAGATGAGCTGGCCGCGAAGCTACAGCAATTGCTGCAACCATCCCAGCACATCAGAGAGCTGTGGTACAGGAGGAGTGATTGGGGTCGACTTGGGAAGGAGTGGGGGATAGGGCAAGGGCGCCGGTCCGCCGCTCGCCTTTTTGGCCCTCGACCATAGTGGGGGCATGGAAGTACCATGTTTGCACGGGGTCTCAGAATTCGAGTCCGATTCATGGACTGGGCAACGCCTCTTAGTCCTTGTGGGACAGGGCGGTTTAGGGGAAGATGGAGCGGATTGTCGCGTAGTTTGATGGTGTGTTCGAGTGGGAGCCCATGACACGCCAGGTCCACTCGAGGTAACCTGCACTATTGCAATGTAGGAGAGTCCCTGACGGTGGCTGCTCTTGCTGGGTGAAGATACGAAGGTGGCGGATACCGAGGCTGACTCGTGGTAGGAGTTGAGTTGCCGCCCCTTCCCTCGGTGGCTGGTGGTGGTTGAGGACGTCTTCAAGCGATCATTGCCTTCTTGGTGGGGTACCCGCCGTGACACGCCACGAGCTTCCCCTTGCAGTTCGCATAGGTGGGGATCTCGGCGATGGTTCGGGGACAAACCTCTCTAGGGTGGGAGCCTCCGCACCTCAAGCAGCGAAGGTTGCGGAAGCATACGTGGCTGGAGTGGTTAAACCCCAGATACCGTTAGCATTGAGGCGGTCCGCCAGAGCTCTTTATTGGTTCGATGTGCATCCAGAGGTAACAGATGGTAGTGACACCATCTATCTTTGCTTCTGTGTCGTTTGCCCGCTCCACGACTACTAAAAAGAGGGGGAGAAACGGGACTTTGGCCATTAGGAGCAGGTCTGGTGCTCTGTTTCACCAAGAGCGGAGTGATGCCCTGGCGGGTGAGGTCGTCCTCGATGTCCGTCACAGAGGTGTCCAGTATTAGGCCACGAATGAACCTGCAAATGTCACGAGCCTTGTTCAGCCCGAAGGTAAAATGGGGAATGCCTTTCCTAACCAGCTGTTTAAGCAGGATCGAATGGTCTCTGACCTGCTTCGCCTGAAAGATGAGGCGACTTTTGTTCCTCCTCACCGTGCACGACCCCGATAGGGTCGGCATGACTCCCTTAAGGAAGCCGACCAACCACGCAAAATCGTCCACATGATCGGCGGGACGTGGCTCCGCTGCCCACCGTTGTGGGCGGAGCCAGAAGCGACAGGGAGCTTGGATGCTTCCCTTTTCGTGAAGCTACTTCACAAAAGTCGTCTTCTCTGGCCCTGGAGAGGCCGGAGGAGCTATCTTCATCTTCCTCCATGGAGGAGTAGTTGGAATGTTCCGTGCCTAAATCGGCACGCTCGTCGTCGGAGCGGTAAAATCAAACTGAGTTTTATTTATAGACGCTCTTTAACTGCTATGGTCCTTAGGTCCCATTCTATATTGGGCGTAAATGACCGGCAATTTTGCTCCGAGACCTCTTTATCAAGCTTAAGGTTCTTTTACGTGTTGTAAATCTACGACACGGGACTACCGGCTTTACTTCTCTTCCGAACCGAACTTTAGCCTGTGCGAGAAATGGTATCTGAGGGAAGCCCTCGCTGGTTGAAGCTTGGACTGGTCCAGACAGCGCATCTTGACTTTCCCGCTTTCATGTTCTTGGCTCAATGCCCGTTTTGTCCTCTAAAGCGGCAGGGCCGCTTGAGGGCTGAGTGGCAGCACCAGTGCTGGTGCTGGCAACGGCGGTTGCCGCCTGATCGACAGGCCCGCTGGGAGTTTGCCTGGGGAAGGAGTAGGTTTTGGCATTATGTTAAAAGCAGGTACGCTGCCCTGCACCTGAGGATGCAGCGCACAAAATCACACTTCGTATGCCCTTACCTGTAGTCAGCTGGGGCCCACTAACGAAGCAGAGGGCCGGACAGCAAAAGATGCGCCGTACCGTTCCACAATGAAAGGTGGTATGACCTTGCTCACCTGCCCGCTGATGATGTTGCGGCCCTACGCTGGGTTGAGGTCGCTTCCTGCTGAAAGTGGCCCTGTCATCGGAAGCTGCTCAGAGGGTCGCTTCCAAGAAGTGGTGACCGGCAAGCTTGAGTAACGTTGGGCCGCTTTCTTTAACAAAAGCAGGCTACCTCTCCTAAATACCTGCTTAACTTCGGGACATGCTGCCATGTGTCTCCACCGAAGTCTCGAAGCAGAATACACAGAGAAACGCACTACCACTCAACAACAAACAGTGAATAACAGAAATAAAGGGAATGCAAACGAATGACTGTAAGCAGTAGTAAACACGTGCTACAATGTAGTATAACATGGCAGCACGTTACCTCTCAAGTTCAGGTTGTGGGCGAAGAGAGAGGAGGGTGTTGGCAACTTACTTGTTCTCCTTTTTATAGTGTCTGAGCCACATACAAGAAGTGTACGTAAAGTACTGAACGTCAATTTTTGTAGGTGGCTTAGACACGATAGAAAGGAGAACAATCAGCTGTTTTTATTTACTAGCCACTTTGGCATTGTTGTAACCACAATATAACCAACGTTACGCAAAGCCACACGAGCTGTCAAATACAAAGACTCAACAGCAGGGGAATTGTGACTATAAAACCAGTCATGCAATGTTGTGATAATGTGTGTTTATGTCATGTCAGCAAGTCCCAGGTCTTTCAACAGACAGTTGCCTGTAGAAAAGTAACTGGCAAATACATAGACATAGAATGATAGACTCTCTTCAGTGCGCTAGGAAAGTAGCCAGTAGGTCAGTGGCACGGAACTACTGACCCTATTGTACATGCCGCCATTTGCAGCAAAATTATTTGTTTGAAGTTCATTTCATAGCATTGTTGAATATAAACGATTTAAGGTAGCCAAATTCTAACATATATTTTGTAGCGTTTTTCTCTTCGTCGATGGTGAAGTGGGTTTATTACCTGTGATAATATCGTTGTTGTTGTGCCCGGTCCAGCAGAGTCGTCACAGTTGTAGGGTCCAGGTTGAATCTCAGGGTCGATCCTTCTCTTCTCGGCTATGAAAAGTAATTGTGGGTAATGTCCAAGGATACGGGATGCAGGTATATGGTGCACTTAAGGAAAAACACGATAATTCACTTTCAATGATGCTGTCAGATCACTATGCCACTTGCAAGTTTATTATGCCGCACTAATAAACATTCCCTTTGCTAATCTGCCATTCTTTTGTTTTTTACTTCTCCGACATACTCGTGTTCTTAACTAGGTTCTCGCGCGCCGATTTTTGATCAATCACTTGACTTCTTTTCAACGCCAGAAATAATCAAATACTTAGTACTTCACTTGTTTAATTGCTTATAGATTACAATACTTTCCTATGTTTTATTATTTTCTACCATTGATATAAACTGCGAGGAATTAAAATCTCGACTCGCGAAACGTAACTGTTACATGATTTCTGAGCGCCACGGGACTCGAATTGTTACGCACTAATTTAGACGTCGAACTCCACTGACAAACCTGGACTGACTGACTTTTTCATTCCCCCACTAATCTTTATATTGTTAGCAGCAAACCTGTATGATATCTGCACGTCGCCAATCTTTATCATCTTCTCATTGGTTATTTTCCTTTCTGCTATTTTGTTGTGATTTCTCATTGGTTACTTCAAACATTTTGTATTTTTAACTGCCTTTTAAAAGACGTTGTGTATCCCCAACGGCTCGCCGAAACTCCTAACTGTAGACAACGACAATGCGTTACCCACGCCACCGCGTTTGAAATATAACAGTGGCAGGAACGGTCTCTAAACTTTATTTTCTGCGGAAAATCTTGCAAGTAACACTGCAAGATTACGGGCTCATTTATTACTCAATATATACAAGGTTTATAACCTAGTGGTAGTTTTCTACGGGCTTTCTAATGGTGCTAATTTCAATTCTATAATGCCAAAACTGTGGAATTTGGTCAATTTTGATTTCAATTAATGTCTGATAATATATTAATGAGTGATATTTAACTATTTATTTTCTGACCATCAGTATTATCGCCTCAATTTCTAGCTAGAATGTTGGACATTATTCCATATCTGGGTAGGAGGTATGAAATGTTATGAAACTTATGGTGTCTTCTATTTACTGAAGACGACTGCATTAACAGAATCCATTTAATATGCAGCATACCAAGGGCAAGTTTACAGATTTAGGAAATTTCTACATGAGTGATCATGCTTAGTGCTGCGCGTTTCTTTGGTGTGACAGTTTATAGTAACTCGGGCAAAAAAAAAAAAAAAAGAAATTACATACAAACATGTATTTTTAACACACTTCTTGAAACATTGACTAATTGTTCCCTTCCTTTTGTTGTTACAGTATAGCTGGAGGCAAATGAATTAACCATGCTCACAGATATTAATGAATTTGTATAGTAAAGTAACTGTGCATACATTTGAGTTTATTTTTGTGTTGCATTTAATAATTCCATTTTTAAAGCAAAACTTTGACATAACAAACTCCACCGCAATAGCCTCAATTCATAAATTCACAAGCCACTACTGCTGTGTACCATATTTTTCTCTATCCTTTACCAGTTAACAGGTGTACCTCTCTTTCTCTTAGTATTAAATTATTAATTTATAATAAATATAAAAGTGACTCTTCTATCCACTTTATGTTCATCACAATAAATAGTTTCAAATCAAATAATAAGAATACAGTTACATGCTCACACTCAACTGTTTATATCACAAGAGATTTTTGTCGTAATGAGCCCATGTAGAAGAAGAAGAAGGATCAAACGTTTTCAAACACATTACATGGATGGAATATAAAAGTAAACTTAAACATACAATAACAGATATTTCAGAAATGGCCAGTACTATGAAAACAGTTATTTTACACAAATCATATGTTTTAAGAGTTTTACAACATGTTTACTTTATCTACCACTGACCATTCATTTCACACAAAATTTCAGTATCAAGATTTTACCAGATGTTTTGGAGCCCCCTAAATCCAAATGCATATTTAGAAAAAGGCCTTTGTGTATGTCTATGAACAGCATAACTCAAAAATGAAAACTTGGATAAATACAAACTTGGTATTTCATTTCAGTATCTTCCAAAGATGCAACATAAAGATTTTCAAGAAAATCAACCACCCCAAACTACCTTTTACATGGATAATTTTTCATTGCCTATTTTTCTTTTTCTCAAAAATGGCTGAAATGATTTTGATTAAAATACTATACATTTAAGGTATTTACATGACAAATAAAAAATGTATATCTTGAATTTTCTGGGAATAGCCTATGAAGGCCTCTTTAATGAAAAGGAATTTTGCATATTCTTTTATAACTGGTAATGGTTATTTAGCGGCATCAGCCATTTCTGAGTTTCATTATTGGTTTGAATCTTTCAATACTTTTGTCTTTTTTTTAAAGTGTTGTCGTTTGTCAGTTGTTTCATGTGATATCATGGAAAGAGTATGGAATTTTAAGATCAATATTTGGTCACTTGCGTTTAAATTTTGGTTCCTGTATCCCCCTTGTGTCTACAACATAATATGTAATGAATCTATTTCTGAAGATTTAGCTTGATTAACATGAAGTAGATAGAAAAATAAGCTTTTGTAACAGTAGTTTATAGAAGCTGTATAAACGTAAATGATAGCAAGTCAAGAAAGCCATGTGAATGTAATTTTTTTTTTCCTGTAATAAGCTTTGTATATGGTTTCCTATCTATAAAATCAATAGGAATGAAGAGGACTTTGCAGACTATTTACAAAACATTCAGTATATAAATTTTATTTTTCATGACAATGTCTCAAACTTGAATTATTAAAAACAGGTGATGGTGGTGGTGATGCCAGAGGTGTTTGAACCATTTTTGAGAAAACAGAATTTTTTCCTTTAAGGGGTTGTTTTGGGAGGTGACTATATTTATGGAAGACTTGGCACTGCAGGACTTAGGTATATAAAGATTGTAATATTAATCTGATGTTTCTTGAGTTATACTTTATATTGGCACACATTGGCTTCTTTTTCTTTCTTCCTTCTTTAATTCAAGAACCCAGTTAGCTGGTTGAGTGCAGTTGTTCCTTTGGCTTAGGTATATTATAGTGGTAGAGCTTCAGGTGATATAGTTTGTTCTGTGAGGAAAGATAACAGGTATATGGTGAAAGAAGAAAAGGAGTGGTGAAACAAATCAATGTTATGGCTTACCTTGTGTGACATTTTCCAAAAAGACGATATTGTGTGTATCGCTGTTGTGTATGACCCCCCCCCCTACTACATCAGATGATCAGAGTATGATGATACAAACATGTTTAGTAAAGTTAGTTGGGTCATTGAAGTGCTGGGAAACAAGTATGGTAAAGGGGAAATAATAATTGCTGGTGACTTTAATGCAAGGACAGCAGAACAACAGGTTAAGTTGATCAAACCAACTGAAACAACTGAGATTGAAACAAAGAATAGGCACAGCAAAGATAAGGTCATACATAATGAAGGGAGAAAACTTACAGATTTTTGCGAAGAACATAATCTTATGATCTGTAATGGTGAAAGGGTCAGACTTAGAAGGAGAATTCACATTTTCAATTAAGAATGGTCAAAGTGTGCTGGATTGTACATATAATGTGTTCACTAGATATGGACAACTGGATTCTGGACTTTGAGGTTATGAATACGATAACATCAAGCTGTCATTTTCCACTAAGATTAAAATTAGAAGTAAATAATGGTATGAAGGAAGGGTACAGAGGGTCTTATAGAGTTGTTTGTTTGTTCATTTGGCCTCACTGTGAGCAATGTTCAGGGACATTGAACATGCCATACAATTATGAAATATGCAGCATAGCTAATAAACATACACAACACCAATAACTTTTTTTTTAAACAAATAACATACCCAACACCAAGAACATTTCTCCCTCTCCTTCTCTCTCTCTCTTTCCACACCATGCATTATCTAAGAGATGAAAATTTGTAAACTATCACCATTCCAAGAGTAAACATCTCAACATGTATTAGAGTAAAACAATGACAAATAAGTGTAAGTCACCATCATATGCCATCTGCCCTATGTATTGAATATTTATGTTGCAGGACATAACAAAATTCCTCCATAGCGTGTAGTAAAATTTTAAATTGAGTTTTATTTATCAACGGCCTTTAACTGCTGTGGTCCTTAGCATCCCATTCTATATTGGGTGTGGAAGACCGGTAATTTTGCTCACAGGCTTCTCTATCAGGTTTGAAGTTCTTTTACATGCTGTAAATCTATGACAAAGGACCACTGGCTTTGCTTTACTTCCCTTCTGAAGGAAGCCATGCTAAGGATTTTTATGCCCGAAAAAAATCCATCATCCTTCACCGGATAGCATATGGTAGTGAGTATATAAGGAAGACTGTAACACTTTCTTAAAGATTTTATGTTGATTAGGCTTGCCTAATAGTTTTAAGTAGCATGGGAGGTTATTATAAATTGTTATTGCAGAATAACATTCTTTTTGGAGCAGTTTTAAGCTATTTGCTGGTCTATGCCTTGTATTGTGGTCATCCACAGTAAGGTTTGTTGTGAAGTTATCATAATTATCTGTAAGGTAGCTTAAGAGAGGATATATGTATTCACCAGTGAGAGTAAGAATTTTCTTGGTTTTGAACAAGTCTATGAGGGACCCAACTCCATAAATAACACACATGGCCTTTTTTTTGTAATATAAATACTTGCTTGCTATGTGCCAAATTATCTCAGAAGATTATTCCATATCGCAACAGGGAGTGAAAGTAGGCGAATATGCTGTTCTTAATGCATTTTGATGGAGCACAGTTTTTAAGTTTTCTTAAGGCAAAGCAAGCTGAACTAAGTTTTGGCAGCATGATTTTTATTTCTTTTCTCCAGCTGAGCTCTCCATCTATTTGAAGCCCAAGAAATTTTGTATCAGATACCTTATTTATGGTGTAATTGTTGTACCTGATTGTTAATTCATTCACTTGCTTATGCTTCATTTGAAATTCAATAAAGTTGGTTTTATCATAGTTTAATGAAAGCTTATTGGTTTCAAACCAAAAGTTGAGCTGTTTGAACACTTTATTGACAGAATTTCTTAATTGCTGATGTGACTTTTCAGATACAAGTACACTGGTATCATCTGCAAAAAGCACAGCTATTGAATCTTCGCTAAGATAATATGGCAGGTTGTTTATAAATATTAAAAATAACAAAGGGCCAAGTATAGAACCTTATGGGACACCTCTAGTAATAACATCTGGTTCTGAATCATTAATTCTGGTTTTCTGGATCCTATTTGTTATGGCTTTGGACAGTGGAAAGAGAAAAGTAAGAGGTAGTGCATCTTACTTTGAATGAAAAACTATAGTGAATGTGTGATGGTTAAGTAATCAATAAATGGAAAGTGAAAAAAAAAGTGGAAATGGTACATAAAAAAAACAAAAAAAAAAAAAAAAACTGGAAAAAAAAGAGCAAGATAATTTAGTGACAAGAGATTGTAAAATGTAAATAAACTGTAGTGATTGTCTACTGAATAAGTGACCAGGGTCAAAATGCAGTAGGCAATCAAATTTGTAAAACTCTTAGCACAATAAATACAATACAATACAAGTAAGATCTGACCCCATTTATAGAGATATCACTGAAGCCATAAACTTTTAACTTTTGCAGCAAGAGGTTGTGATCTATGTTGCCAAATGCCTTAGCTAAGTCACAGAATATTCCTAATGGTAGTTCCTTTTTATCCAGGACTGTTAATACTTCAGAAGTGAGCATGTATGTTGCATTTTCTGTTGACATTTTTTTCCTAAACCCGAACTGGAATACTGAGAGTATGTTGTTGAAATCCAAGTATTTTATAACCCAATTATATACAGCTTATTCCATTACTTTAGAAAAGGCTATCAAAAGAGAGATGGGCCTATAATTGGAAGCCAGGCTTTTGTCTCCTTTCTTGTATAGAGGCTTAACAATTGTGTCTTTCATTTTTTCCAGAAATATTCCTGACATAAAGGAATGACTATACATGACTAAGAGGCTTGTTTAACTCTGCTAGGAAATAATTTAACAATGTGGTACTTATCTCCTTCCACCTATGAGGGGTTTTGTCCTTCAATGAACTAATATTTCCTATCTTTCTTGGTGTTGTGAAGTCAAATCTTAAATTGACAATTTTAAAATGTGTGCATTTTAAGCACAGTTGAGTTTGGGCCAGATCTGTTTGTTTTTCTATTTGCTACATTAAGGAAATATGTGTTAAAGGCATTAGCAATGGCACAGCAATTACCGACCTCTTTATTTTCAATAGTTATGTGAGTAATATTACTATTTGAATTAATTCTCCCTGTTTTAGTCTTTATTATATTCCGTGTTGTTTTAATTTTATTATTGGAATCATCAATGACTAGTGAGTAATACTTTCTTTTAGCTTCATTAATTACTCTTTTATGTATTTTACAATATGTTTTATAGTGTGCTTTAATGTTTGAATCATTACATGCGCGATATAATAAGAACAAATTTCTTTTATTTCCACAGACTTCCTTATACCTGAGTAATCGAGGTTTTGACCTTTGTTACCTGTGATAAGGTTACTGTTTTCTTAGGGAAAATAGCTTCAAATGCTAATGGCACTATTTTAAGGAATTCATCAAATTTGTCATTTATTTGAGTGCTGGAATAGACAGAAGTGCATTTTTTGTTTTTTAACACTAGTTTAAAATTATTGATATGTTAATCACTAATTATTATTGTTGTAATTTTACTTTTTGTATTAACAATCTGTTTACTAGCTATGACAGGCACCAACAATACCTGAGCATTAAGATTTGACATGCCATTTACAATAGGAATTACGGTATAATTTGGAATTTTTTCTGAGTCTAGAAATATGTTGTCTATAGCTGTTGCAGTGTTCATATGAGTTCTGGTGGGAAAGTGAACCACATATTCCAAGTTAAATGTATGTAATAGGGAAGTGAGATGAGTTCATTTCACTGCCATTAAGTCTGTTAACATTAAAATCTCCACAAACTATTATTTTAGCATTTTCAGTGTAAATATATGAGATAGTTCTTTCTAATCTATTCATAAATCCTTGGAGGTTCCCTGTGGGAGCTCTATGTACTACTAAAATGATGTATGTCTCCCTACCAAATCCTATTTTTACTGAACAGCATTCAAATTCCTTTTCCTTGCAAAAAGATGCAACATTTATGCTGGTGAACTTTATTGTGCTTTTAGCAAATATACTTATTCCTCCACAACTTAATCTACTTCTGCAAAAACTGAAACATAATGTATACTTGCTGAAGTTTACAATTTTAAGCTCTGCTTCTGTCATGTGGTGTCCTGTTGTGCAGGTTACTGTGATATCATAATTTATATCTTGAACATGTATACTCAGCTCCTCTACTTTATTATTTAACCCTCATATGTTTTGATAATATACACTAAATGAATTTTTTGGTATTGAAGGGGAGGCATCAGTGTTTACTTATGCAACAGATTTTACCTGTGTGTGCCTCCTTTTTACCTTCTTCCTAAAAAACGAGATCTGGCATCTACAATAACAGGAACATGCCTCTCACACGTATTACACTGTAATAATGCCTTTGTGGAAGTATGCAAATGGAGGGAAGGAAAGCTTGAAATATTTTGTAAATAATTTAATTTAGAAAGTGGGAAAATATTACAAGTAAGAGTAGGAACCTTATTAAACAGTGATAAAATAAATCAAGCTCTAGAAACACTAGAATAGAGTGTGAAAAGGGTGGGAGGTGGGATGAGAGCTGAGATCTATAAGGATAACAAAACAAAATGGTTTGATAAAGATTGTCAAATGGCAAAAAAGAAGTGTAATATCAGAGTTGTGAAACTGGCAGCAGTCAGGAGAAAGAGAAAAGGGAAAATTTTTTGGCCCTTAGATGGACATATAGGTGCCTTATTGAGCAAAAAAGTAAGAATGGGGTATAAAAATAAGCCAAATGTTAAATGAAATGGCAAAAATCAATGGCACAAAGCAAATATGGTCAATAGTAAAAAGCCTATACAGAAAGGGTGAGAGAGAAGACAATATAAACCCAGATAGCTGGTGCGCGTATTTTAAAGCATTGCTAGGTCAGGATAACATAGTGGTAGTGGAACAGTTTTTGTATGGGGCCAGCAAGTAATTAATGAAATCATTGGTGTTGAACTGTGCAAACAAATGAGGTTAAAAGCCAACAAAACAAGTGGTGCTGATAGTATCCCAGGGGAATTTTGGAAGGCTTGGTCGATGGATGAAACTAGAAGAAAAATAGTGATAAAACTGTTCAATAAAGTACTCAAGACAAGGGAGATTCCCAAGGGATGGAGAATAAATATGATAGTGCCAATATATAAAGGAAAAAGAGGATAAAAACAACCCAGCTAATTACAGGGGGATAAGTCTACTTTCTATTCTGGTAAGATCTTTACAGACATCCTAGCTAATAGGTTACAGAATTGGGTAGAGAAGGAGAAGAAGTTATCAGAGTTCCAAGCAGGATTTAGAGCAGGTTGGAGAACATCAGATAATATATTCATAATTGAAACAGTTGACAAATATTTGAGCAGCAAAAGGGGAAGGGTATATACAGTATTTATTGATCTTGAGAAGGTGTTTGATAGCAGGAACAGAGAAGCATTATGAATAAAATTAAAAAGTAAAGGGGTAAGTCATACAGTCATAGAAATACTACATAAGATATATCAGAAGAATGAGTTTTGTATAAAATTAACAGAAGCAAAGTAACTGAATGTACACAGAGTGAGACAGGGATGCGAACTTAGTCCAGTGCTATTTAGCCTTTATATCAGACATCCTAGAGGAGATCTCGAGATATAGTGTCCACTCACCAATTGTTAATAATAAAGAAATATCAGGCTATTATTTGCAGATGGCTTAGTAGTTGGGTCCATATCTTGCAGAGGGCTGAGGGGGACTATCAAGGCAGTGAGGAATTCTTGAAGAAAATGGTGACTGAAAGTAAATGAAAAGAAAATGAAGATCATGTTTTTTAAAAGAGCTTAACTATATAAGGGTGAGATATGACAGATAAATGGAAGAGAAATAGAGGTGTTAAGGAGATTTGATTACTTGGGTGTAAGACTAAGTTTGAATGGAAGTTGGAGTGAACAAAAAAAGATGTCTATAGCAAAAGGTAAAACGACCATGAGTGTGTTGAGATCATGTTTAAAAGCATTGCTGAATATAAATGTCAAATGGTTTGAAAGAATTTACACTGCACAGTAGGGAGCAAGATGTTGCATGGGGCAGAGGTATAGGGAGTAGGTAATGCTTGGAGAGAGGTTGACAAAATCAATAGATCTTTTTACAATTAAGTTTTAGGTCTACCAATAACATAACCAAATGGGGAAGCACAGTTAGAACTTGGTAGGTACTCCACCAAAAGTTAAAATTTTCACAACTACTATGAAATATTTATATGGAATCTCCAATCAAAGATAGCTATATTATCAAAGAATGTTTTTATATACAAGAGAAAAGTAAGTGGGAAGGGTCTTGGTTATTAAAAGTTCAGGAATTATGGAACAGATAGGTATGGGGGATGCGTGGATAAATGCAGAATGTCACATTACAGGCTTTTGGAAAGAAGTAAAATTAACGCTAGAAAATATTGAGAGACAAGGTATTTTTGGCAGTACAAGAGAGAAAAAACTCGTTGAGGATATATAGGGAAATAAAAAAAGTAAGGAGAGGGAAAAGTACATAGAGATATGCAATAAATTAGGGCGAGAAGGATTTGTATGGGAGAGAACAGTAGTTAGAAATTTGAAAGGCATGAGGCATGACAAGGATATGGGAAAATGCTCCAGGTGCGGTGAAGTTAACATAGATTTCCAGTATATATTATATTGTAATCAAACTAAGATATAGAAAGAACAAGTTTGGCAATGAAATGGAAGAACCTGGATGGGGAAGTATTAATAAACAAGATTCGACTGTAAAAGGAGATAAAAATATAAAAGCTATGGAAAACTATTTGGGTAAGGCCAAAGAGAAATGCTTAAAAATGTCTACAAAGCAGATGGGGCTAAAGGCAGATGAAATAGACAAATAATGTAAGCATGATGGCTATAGGTCATCAATACACACAAAACCAGAAGTTCTGTGTATTGAAGCCATAAATAAACTAGCATAGGCAAGCAACCAGAAAGTGAATTTATAGCATAAATAGCTTAATAGTTTCAAATGTTATTATAGTCTAAAATGTATGTAATCTAATTATGTAATTGCGAGTGTTGAGAAATATTCATTCATTCATAGCTGACGTAACCAGCACAGAAAATAAAAATGAGTGCAATAGGTGCATCTGCAAGTCTGCTTAGGTAATTTCTGAGATACCATATCATATCATACCTTCAAGAATTTTTTTTAAATGTTTCATTTGTATAACCCTTTTAACTTCTATGGTCAGATCATGGCTTTGACTTGACTGATGATGTTTTTACTTGAACTGTAGGTTTTAACATTGGATTTGTTCATTTTTACCATGAAACTCACTCACATTCTTACTACCAGACCCTGCAGAGGGGTAGAAAATAAATCTAGTTAAAGAAAAATTTCCTCATCCCAGCCAGAAATTGAACCTGGGATCTTTGGGTTAAGAAACCTGGTTACTCGACCACAGAGGCAGTCTAGCTTCAAAACATTTTACAAGCTCTTGTACATATACTCCATAAAAATTACATATTTTTTAAATGATCAGTGTAAACATCTGTCTAAAGGAACAGGCATTTAAATTGTTTAAATACCTCTATGTATGTGTACCTAAATAGAGCATTCAGTGCTAGAACAATTCCTACCATACATGTCTTATAAAGCTTTCTATAGCAATAACTTTTAACTGAAATTATATAGAAAATTTGAGTTGGAATTGAAACACTTAACATCACTGACATGTGTTACAACTTGACCGCTTTCAGGAGCTAATTGCCCCCATCATTGGAAGTGGCCGACTGGTTCCTTGTTGTCTCGTGTGCATCTGTGTGTGGTGGAATCTGGCATAGTGATGAAACTCCATGGAGATTCCACCATACACGACGTATACGGGATAACACCACGAGGAACCAGTCGGCCACTTCCGATGATGGGAGCAATTAGCTCCTGAAACCGGCCAAGTTGTAAAACATGTAAGTGATGTTAAGTGTTTCAATTCCGACACAAATTTTCTATATAATTTCAAATTCACATCACTGTTACTAGCTTATCCATATTTTATAATAACTTTTAATTGGGTTGCTATTGCACACCAATGAGAAATAGTGTACATAATTTTCAAATGAATTTTTTCCCTTCATAATGGATTCTGTTTCTTTTATCCATGTGTGTGTGTGAATTCCAATACAGAAAGTTGGATAAATACTTGATATTTAAGTTTAGTATCCTTCAAAGATATAAGAAAGATTTTCAAGACAATTACCCAACCCCAAACTACCCTATACAAGGAACACTTTTCAAAATGTTTCGTTTTCTCAAAAATGAGTCTAATGATTTGATTAAAATGCCATATATTTAAGACATTTACATGACAAATAAAATTTATATCCTGAATCTTCTGGGAATAGCCTGTGAAGTCCTCTTCATTCAGAAGAAATTTTGTATAATATTGTATATCTGGTAAATGTTAAGCAATAGATGATGACATATCTATTATACAAAAAATGTAGATCTCATTATAACACACGATTTATTTCATATAACTTTTTATGCATAAACCATTTCTGAAATATCTGTTATTAATGGTTAAAATTGTCTAATATTTTGTCATTCTTTTAAAGTCCAGTTGATATTCAGTTGTTTCTCGTGGTTGTATGGAAAAAGTATATGCAATTTTAATGCCAGTATACGGTGTCTAGTTCTTAAACATTTGACTATCACTATTCTCTTTGTATTTAGAACAAAATGTGTATTTCTGCAAGGTTTATCTCAATTAAACTGAAGTAGATAGAAAAGTAAGATTTCATAAGAATAGATTGAATATCCACTAATAAAATATATAGAGTAGAAAAAGTCAAGTGAATGTAACACATCAGATTTTTAATGAAAAATGGTTTATGTTTAGCCATCAAACACTAATTTTCCAGGCGGAGATTGGTTGACAGCGATATGGTGACAATTTGTGAATGGCTGAGTAAGCATCCTGATGTCATTTCACTTGATTTCAGCTATAACTATCTTACCAACGAAGGTGTTCGAACCCTTGCACGTTTTCTTGAGGTAGGTGGAATATCACTGCATCATGCATGTGTTTTTGCTGTTGCTAGGAAAAGATACTTGAAACTTTGTTGTTTATTTATTCAGCATTAAGTCATCAGACCATGATTTTTAAATTCAATAAACTACATGATTTTACTTTTCTAGAATTATTATCCTTGGTATTGGAATACTTTTACATTTGAATGCTGTTCCTATTTGTTTGTGAGCTATAATGAGTGCAATTTCACACCTGTTATCATCTGAGCTACTGAGGTTGCCATGTTTTAAGAGAGCCATTAGTATTTGAAGACGTAATGATATTGTGACACAGAAGCTATGGCTCAAGGTTATCGGGAGGTCAACGTCAGGCGGTCCAATTAAACAACGATAATGGCTGCTTGCCTGCATAAACACTGCGGCATTATCGGCAGATAAAGGGAACCTTCTGGAAGATATATCTCCCCCTCCTCCAGGAATTGTGTTGAAATAATTCCAGAACATTTGAGAACCTTGTGGAAGGATTCCACTTACTATATAAGCGAGCATTCATGCAGTCCAGTCAGTTGCGAGTAGAATGCAAGAGAGTTGTTGAGTCAATGTGCAAATGAGTTAGTGACTGCGTTTGGGTGTGATTTTCCAAGCAAGTTGGTGATGACAGTTGTGACACGGAGCGAGTGCTACTGTGGAGCAACAGGTTGGAGAAGTCTTGCGTTAGACACCTGAGTGAAGTGAGCCATCCAGAGTAAAGAAGCTACATAATGAAGGAAATGAAGTGATGGGGAATTGAACCAGTTCACATTAGTGAAGTTAAAGTGTGAATGAAGTGAGCTAGGTAAGAACTTAGAACAGTGACAGTGAAAACTGAGTGAAAGTTGAAAACGGACCAAGTTACAATATGTTATATCACCTAGTGATCAGGGTTTTGGTGGAGAACATTTTCATCCTTTTTTATCCTCAAGCAGGTGCTTATCATCTGAACATACTCTGTAATGCATGAATGGGAGAAATTCAGTCCATAAACCAGCTCAGAGAGAGCATTTTTAAGATACATGCTATAGTTGCTTTTAAAATACTGTTTTATCTGTTCTAGAGCTCCAGTAATATTACACGACTGAACTTAATGTGTAATGATATTGAAGCCATGGGTGTCAAAGCATTTGTTGACTTAGGCAACAAACTGGAAATCCAATCCTTGCGGCTCAATGGTAATAAAATAGGAGAGGAGGTAAGAAAGAACTAAATTAATAAATAGTTTATTAATTGAGTAATTCAAAGCAAAAGTGGCATACGTAAGATTTCTATTATTTTAAGTTGTGGATTCTAAAAAAAAATGTGTGATATCCTCTGCTATACTTAAAATATTGAGAAATATTATACCTCCATAAAGTGACACCAGAGGTATCTGTTTTAAGCAATGCCAGCATGAATGAAATGTATTTGCAGTCTCCCAATGTATGTATATGTGTGATCAAAACTAGTTGATTATGGAGGATAAAGGGGAGGTGAAAAGCTAATCGTAACACATATCTCAAATCTCAATACCTTGCTTTGGATAAGTAATCTGTTGTGGAAAGCATATGGAGTTGTCTGTACCCGCTGCTTTGGTAAAGAAGATTAAATTATGTTGCTGTGATGTATTTATAATACAAAATTATGATAGATAAATACAAATGCACCGTAACAATAGAATAAAAGTAGTGAATGAATCATATCCTTATTGCAACATCCTCCTCCCATACAACATGAATGCTTTCAGTCTTTGGAGGCAACTGGAATGAAAATATAAATTTTAAACCCAAAAGATCTTAATAAATTAAGTATATTTTGATAGAATCACTGTTGGAAATGCAATTTGTTAAAATAATGGGTAGTATAAATAAAAGCAGACATTGGCTCATATTGAGGTTTTAGAAACTTTGTATTCAGTATTTAAGCATTAGGAGTCAAATGTGTCCCACATTCAACCCCTAATGCTTAAATATCTCACCATTTCCAAGCAGTTGCTCAGTGTTGTATAAATAAACATTTTCTCTTCAACCTCCATGTGAGCAACTGTTTGCTGACCTTGATCACTGAGCTATTGCTCACAATATGGCATAAATAAAAGTATATCCTGCTCCCTTTTAGTGAGCTACTACTTGCTATTTTTTCAAGGTACCTCCATAGATAACAAGCTTGCTCAACTGCAGCTTAGTATCACAGTGGATTTCATGGTGGTGTTTCCTGAATGGAAAATAAAAATTTAGAATGTAAGTGGTGTTTGTCGTGAACTACAACTAGTACAAGCAGTTCACAAGAAATCTTGTTTTGAAAATTTTACATGCCAACACTTGTCGTATACCTGTGATAGCATAAACAAAAGAAAAACAAATGTGAATACACTACTTTTGTGGATTCTAACAAGTAAAGAGCAAATTGATCTTCAAAGGTTGTGTTTAAAATGACCACCACCAGCTTCAATAAATGCTTCCAGTCTGCTATGGAAAGACTGCTGCACACAGCAGTAATATGCTGTTTCATATCATCTGGTGTAGTTGGTATGACTTTGTAGACAGTGTCTTTCAGCTTTCCCCACAGAAGAAAAAATCTAAGAGAGTCAAATCCGGTGAATAGACTGGCCAAGGTAACAGGGCCTCTTCAATGATTTGGAAACAATCCATGAAGATAAACTGTAGTAATTCCTGCACTATGGACCGGACGGCCATTATATTGTTACATGTTCCTTCTAGTCTGCAGGAGAATGTCTTCTAGCATGTGTGCAAGGTTGCAATACTTGTGCAAATTCAATATTCCTTCTAAGGAAAAAGGACCTATGAGCTGATGGTTCACTATCCCACACCACATGTTTAAACTCCATAGATGCTGACGTTCCACCTGGCAAAGTCAATGGGGATTGTCAACAGACCAATAGTGTCTGTTTCTGCAGTTTACCTGGCCATGATTAGTAAATGTTGCTTCATCACTAAACAAGATACATAATAAATCTGGAGTATCATGCCTTACTGGCATGTACAAAAGTTAACAAGATTCTCAAAATTGTTTCCATGTAGCTCTTGATACAGAGATGTAATAGGGATGGAACCTATGTTAATGGAAAATGCGGTGTACACTTGCATGACTCATACCACTTCCTCATGGGATTGCACAGGAACTAATTTGTGGATTGAGTGCAACAACAGCCAAAACATTAATTTCTTCCTCTTCTACAGTCCAGAGGCATAGGGAGGGTTTTTGAAGCTTGGAACCTCCTTGCCCCCAAAAAATGTAAAAATGAATAGAAAAAATAGCTTCGTTAAAATAATAGCATTTTTCTAGGTTGACAGGAACAAGATAGTTCTTAATCATATCACTGGTAGTGCTATATTTATGCCGCATGTCATAGACAATATCGTCAAAGGTGACAGCAACAGCAACTGTACTTTGGAATGCTGCTGGTACAACCATGTTAAGATATCAGAGGCATGTTTTTGTTTTGATGCTAAATTTGAGTGGTTTCCAAATGAATGCAGTATATACCACTTTGGAACATAACTAGAAACACTATTTTGTTCTGAAATAAAATGGCTTGCAGCAATAATATAAAATTCTTCACAGTGGTAATTAATTCTCATGTCATGACACATTTGTCACTTAGAATACATGAAACATCCTATCTTAATTTTAATTCCAATTGTGGTACCTTAATCTGTGAGTATAAAATAGAATTATTTAAGTATTTCAACTCAGGATTAATATATATTTATCATTTGAGTTGATACAAATTGTTTCAAAAAATTGATTCCCATGCATAACCTCCCTTAATATTTTTCTGGCATCACTACTGCTTTAGTCATTGTTTCTGTTACGTTTTTAGGTGGTACACTACTACATTTACATAACTGGTTGAAGAGGCTGATAAATAATTGGTGAAATGGTTGACATCTATTGGGATATGTTTCCGCATACACAGTACAAGAACGAACTGCATTCTTCCTACATTCTCTATACACCATGAGCATGTTGGCTTTTTCTGCAGTAAATCACATCTCTATTCATGACCTATTTGAGAAGCATCGTTTCAAATCCCATTATGTCCATCCCTGGACAAAATTGAGTTTGACATCATTTTGCATTGTTTCTTAAGTGATCTTTCAATCTATACACCTGAATCGGTCAAAATCTTGTTTTGTCCCTGTGTAAATTAACCTTGAAATGTGGTCGTCGTTTCATATCCCATTATGTCCACATTACTGGCCGGTGCAAACCCAGTTTTGTCCTCCTTTATCAACGTTTGCATGCCCTGGGGATTTAATTGTTTTGTGTTGGTTATACTGGTATATAATTATTGCTGGGCTATCAGTGTGGCATATTGTCAGTGAATAATAGTATTGTTCTGCTTAAAAATGGATGAAGGTGTTTTAGTTGGAGGTAATTCAAAAATTCAAAGGGTAGTCGAAGGAGACAGAAGCAAAGGATAACAAGGCGACAGCTTCAATCTGAGGAAAGGTAAGTTCTGTAATTATATATTATACTAATAAAGCTACATAATATTCTGAAGTATGCTATAATAGCATTATGTTTGCCAAGGCGCACTTATATTGAAAGATATGAAAACATACTTATAGGCTTATATCTTCCCCAGTTTATGTTAACATAATTTATTTTTCTTCTTCTTTTCATTAGAAATCGTGATAAAGATCCAGACCTGATAGAGTTTGTACCACCATGTGAGCATAAGGAAGGCAGATTCCATTGTTGCAGCATTCCTGCTCATTTTCTTTCCAAGGCCAAAGATAAAGTATTCGCCTGCAAAAGCAAATACGAGCAAGACCGTCGCCTTTCTTTAATGATTCAGGTGTCATCACTAAAAAGACGTAGGCCAAAGGGGGAAGAAAAAAGAGCAGCAACTTCTATGACTGTGAAGTATCAGGTTAGTGTAATATAATACTAATATATGTAAGCTTGTGAATGGTTTTGAAATCATTTACATTGCTCTATTCATAGAGTAGAAACTGTGTAATGTCATAATGAATTTATTATTATTATTATTATTATTATTATTATTATTATTATTATTATTATTATTATTATTATTATTATTATTATTGCAGATTCCAGTAAATGGTAGAACAGAACCAGTATGTTCCAAGTTCTTTGGAAGACTCTTCGGATGTGGACAGTGCTGATTAAATACAATTGCTAAATCCATTAAATCAGGAGAAGGATGCAAGCATAGGGGCGGCGACCGCAAAAAGGACCAATACAGAACCAGAAGAGAGAAGGTCATCAGTTTCATTTCCAATCTAAAAGCCAATGAAAGCCATTATAATAAAAGAAAGAGCCAACGGCTTTATCTTTCCTCAGAACTCAGTATCAATAAGTTGTTTAAATTGTATAATGCAAATGTGCCACAAGAACTTCAAGTGAGAAAATGGTTTTTTAAGAAAAGTTTTAGCACAAAATTCAATCTAGGTTTCGGTACTCCCACAACTGATACTTGCAGCTACTGCCTCTGGATGAAGCATAAATTGAACGACATGAATGGAAATGAGAAATGCATGGTTCTAGCTGAGTTCGGTGCCCACAAACTGCAAGCAAAAACATTTCACAAAATGATGAAGGAACAACCTCCGAATTCTCTAACTTTCTGCTTTGATTTGCAGCAAGTGCAACCTATTCCGAAGTTGTCCATCAATGAAGCCCACTATTCTCGTCAGATTGGACTTTATGCTTTCTGTATCACAGACATAGCCAATAGGAACTCCCAGTTCTATGTATGGACAGAGAATGAGGCTGGAAGAGGTTCTCTTGAAGTATCATCAGCTCTTTGCGATTTCCTTGAAAAATTTGAATTCAAACAAGATGTGCTGCATCTAAGGCTTTTTGCAGATGGTTGTGGAGGTCAAAACAAGAATATGCATGTTGTACATGACCTTGCTTATTACCTCTGCAATAAAGTCCCTAATCATTTGAAAACTGTTACTCTCGTCTTCCCAGTAAGAGGACATTCCTTTCTGCCAGCAGACAGGGTGTTCGGAGTCGTCGAAAAAAATCTAAGAAAGCATTCAGAGATTTTGACACCAAGTGATTAACACAAACTTTACGAGAAAATAGGTTCACTTCATGTTCTTGGAAATGATTGGGTTATAAAAATTTTTAAATCTTTGAGTGAACATTTTAAGAAGTATGATGGGATCAGCGAGATGAAATGCATAATCCTTCAGAAAACTACGAAGGATGGAAAATGCTCGGTGCATTATAAAATGGAACTATCCTATCGTATTGATGACCCTTCCAAACAGTTTTCTCCAATTTTGAAATGAGGAAAGCTGGCACAGACAATGAAACCTACAGCTGTACCTACCACCAGATGCAGGATCACTCAACAAAAGAAAAATGATGTAGAAAACTTACTAATGAAGAGATTTGGAAATTATTGGAGAAATGACAAAGTTTTGAAGTTCTTTGAAAACATCTTGAATTTTACATCCATCCCTGCAGAAGATGTCACTGACCAGAACAGTGGACTGATTGACTGTTTAGAAGAAGAATGTGGAATGCATAGATTGTAAAAGATGCTCAAATGTGTTATGCAAGCTTCTAAAATCGATAATTGAATAATTGTTGCTTTCAATTCATTTCAGAATTTTTATTATCTCATTGTGTTTTTATATGTTTAATTCACACCATATGTAATTTCAAAATTCTTATAATCCTATAAGGTCTTTTTTGTTTAAATGCATACAATATTGTATCAAGATTTTCTCAATGTATTTATGTTAAGAATATACAAAAATAGATCATTCACTATTCTACAACATTAAATTTTCCATGTGGTTGTTTCAAACCATGTTATGTCCACAACCCCCTCCCCATTTTCATGAAATGCATTTGAAAACTGATTTCAATTCTTACACCTTACAAATAAAAAGTTTAGTAATATTTATAGCTTTTTTTCAAAATTTCAGTAGGAATTATAGTTTAGGAGTATTAAGTTTTTTGGATTTCCTGTAAAATTTTGCTTTTTGGACATAATGGGGTTTGAAATGATGCTCCTCATTTGAACTATTACAAACTGACTCGAAAGTCACACTGCATAACAAGTCAGAAAGCAAAAGGGTTAATCTTTTTAAAGAAGTCACATCTGCCAACAAATGGATACTTACCAAGAGAATCTTTCTAGTAGTGAATGGCAAACATGCTTAAAATGAATGCTATGGTATCTCCAGTTCGATCCCTCTCTGGACGTTCTTCTGACACAAGCCATTGCAGACACTGTGATGAGTTTGAAACCCTTCCCCATGTGTTGGGAAAATGTCCCCAGGGAGAGCTGCTTCGTATAAAACTCACAATACTATAAGATCACTATTAGTAAATCCAAAATAAGGGTGGAGACAGGCTGTGTAACAAACGAAATTCCACAAAAGAAAGGCCTTCGGCAAGGATGTAAGCTAAGTCCAGTTTTATTTAATTTATACATAGATGATGTCTTACTAGAAATTGGAAGGAATAATAACTGTGCACCACTAATTAACAACATCCAAATTCCAGGACTTCTTTTTGCAGATGACCTAGTGGTAGGATCTATTACAGTAAGTGGTTTAAAACAATCATTACAAGCAATTGATGTATATTGTAAAGAATGGAGGTTAAAAGTGAATCAAGAGAAAACACAGATTGTGGTTTTCAAAAAGGGGGGAAAATTAGGCAAATATGAAAAGTGGAAGGGAGAGAATAAAGATTACAGGGTAGTGTGTGACTGTATCTATTTAGGAGTAAAAATAGATGGAGGTAATAAATGGGAGAAACAAAAGAAGTTTGCATTGGCAAAAGGTAAAGGGGTGATGGCAGCAATTAGAAGCTGCAAATATAAAGCACCTAATATAAATGTTAAATGGCTGGAAAAAGTTTATGAGATGGTTGTGGAGGCAAAAATGATGTATGGTATAGAAATATGGGGATTAGATAGAGGATGGGAATGTATAGATGTGGTGCACAGGATGTTTTGTAGAGAAATACTAGGGCTACCGAAGTCAATTGTAAGACAGGTAGCACAATTAGAGATGGGCAGGGTGACAACTAAGGGGAAGATAATGGAAAGAGCTTTGAAATTTTGGTTCAGAACTTTAAATCTAGGAAAAAGTAATGTGTTAAGATAATGTATTGAATACCAAGAGAAGAGCTTAATGAATGATGGATGGGTAAGTAAATTACGGAATATTTTGGAGAAAAATGGGTTAGGAGATATATGGAGAAGGAGAGAAAATAACGTAAAACATTTTTGGAAAAAGGCAAAGAAAAGACTGGAAGATATAGAAATACAAATCATGTTCAGTGAGATTGCCGAAAAGAGCTCATTAGTTTATTATAGGCCAATGAAAAATACATGGGGTAGGGAAAAATATATAGACATAGTAAATAAAGAAGAGAGAGAATCTATTGCATGGTTAAGAACCGGAGCATGGAGGATAAAAGGGCTAAGACAGGGTATTCCTCAGAACCAATGTCCGATATGTGGTGGTAATGAAGACATTGAACACATAGTATTTAAGTGCCAAGGAACAGAAAATTGGAGAAAAGAATTTTTTAATAAGAAGTGGTTGAAGGGGGATAGAAATACACTTATAATTGAAATGATATGCAAGGACGCTAGAAGCATTGGGCAGCTTTTGTGTAAAGTAAAAAATAAATGGCTTTGGACAGTGGAAAGAGAAAAGTAAGAGGTAGTGCATCTTACTTTGAATGGAAAACTATAGTGAATGTGTTAATTTAGTGAAAAGAGATTGTAAAATGTAAATAAACTGTAGTGATTTTCTACTGAATAAGTGACCAGGGTCAAAATGCAGTAGACAATCTAATTTGTAAAACTCTTAGCACAATAAATACTATACTATACTATACTATACTATAAGATCACTATTAGTAAATCCAAAAACATGGAGGTTTACTAAGAGATTCACTGTGTAGTGTCAAATGACAGCAATCTTTCTACTAATCTCTGATTACCAATCAATTCTGTGAAAACTGCACATCAATAGCACTTTCCATTTCCAAAATATTTGTGGTGCAAGTTTGAGGTGATTTGCTCTGTACACGCACACACACACGTGCGCACACACACACAGAGTTTATATATACATACATACACTTTTTTATTCTTTTTTTCCCAGTAACCTGCAGAACTACTAAGTCTGCAGTAAAAAGCTATGGAAATAATATACAATTGCCAATTGATTGGCTGTCACTTGTGGATTGAATATGAACTGGACACTGCAGGTTAGACTTTGGGAAACATGTCTCATACAGCCCAAATATGTCACCTTGTACTGCAGCGGTTTTCAGCATTCTCAACCCTGACTGTGCACTAACACCTGCAAGAACAAAGTTATTTTTACTTCACTGCTGTCACCATCCTCAACATCTACTTCAGAATTGGAAAACTCCCCATCAACATCTAAATAACTGTCATACAACAAAATGTCTTCATTGTTCTCTGAAGTTATTTCAGAAACTCTTAACAGGCCCTACACAAGCTAAATCACTGGTTAAAGCCATGAATGGGTGTAACAATTTTATATTTCTTTCCCAAGATGCTCTAATCTGATTGGTTTTTGGCTGAAGCTTAACATTTTACAATTAAACAAATGCAAACACTATTAGCACCTTGAGGAGATTCTAAAACCAAGCTATAAATTTCTACCAGACAGTGATGTAGAGTGTGAGGTGGGTCTAAACACCCCCCAAAATATGAAATATGATTTTTGTTTGTATTTTTATTTTTCCTGTTTTTCATTTTTGGCAAGTACGATTTCAATGATTACATATTGAATTATTGAATCAAACTAATATTATAGCGGTCGCATGGTTCATACCAAAACTGAAAGCAGCTGAAAACCTTATTGCTGGCATTAATGTAAGAAGCTATGCTTCTCGTCAAAACAAAATGCAATAATGTATTTGACTTCTAGCTGATCTAAAGAAAAATATTTCTTGAAATAACATATTTGTAACTCTAAAACTAACTGTGTTACAGCCTATTCCTCTGGCACAGGAAGAAAGATAACAATATGTGTATACCTACCTGTGTTTGTGTAATCCAAGGCATTATTACTTGTAGTGTACTGGTTCAACGGTATGTTCAGTGGGATTGCCGAAAAGAGCTCATTGGTTTGTTATAGGCCAATGAAAAATACATGTGGTAAGGAAAAATATATAGACATAGTAAATAAAGAAGAGAGAGAATCTATTGCATGGGCAAGAACCAGAGCATGGAGGCTAAGAGGGTTAAGACAGGGTATTCCTCAAAACCAATGTCTGAAATGTGGTGGTAATGAAGACATTGAACACATAGTATTTAAGTGCCAAGGAACAGAAAATTGGAGAAGAGAATTTATTAAAAAGAAGTGTTTGAAGGGGGATAGAAATACACTTATAATCCAAATGATGTGCAAGGACACTAGGAGCATTGGACAGTTTTTGTGTAAAGTCAAAAATAAATGGCTTTGGACAGTGGATAGAGAAAAGTAAGAGGTAGTTATCTTACTTAGAATGGAAAACTATGGTGAATGTGTGATGTTAAAGTAATCAATAAGTGACAAGTGAAAAACAAGTGGGAATGGGACATGAAAAACTGAAGCAAGATAATTTATTGACGCGAAATTGTAAAATGTAGATAAACTGTAATGATTGTCTACAGAATGAGTGGCCAGGGTCAAAGTTCAGTAGACAATCAAATTGTAAATCTCTTAGCACAATAAATAAATATCAAATAACTAGTCAAGCAGAGATAATGAAAAGTAGAACTGAGTTGCTACCATGAACACAATAAAAGTTCTAAATGAAGAGTTAGTATGGTAATATTGGAGAGAAAAATAGAGAAACCTTTTAGCTGTCTAAATTGGAATGAAAAACGTGTAAAACTAAATTCCAATATTTCAACTTTTTCTATATTTTGTGAATGTAGATCATATTTACTTTATATAATTGATGCATACTGACTTTAATATTCTTCAATTGAATTTTCGTTTCATTAAAATATAACAACAACTAATGAAGATATAACATTTTATATACCGAGCAGAAATTTTTAAATTACAACCCAATTTAATTGTCTAGCTTTGTTCATTGTGGAGTCCATCAGCCATCAAGCTAACGTGGGCTCAAATGAGCTTGGGGGTTCCAAAGTGCTGAATTTGGACATTTCTTTCTTCAGGACAAGGGAAAACTGCATAAAAAATTCTGTCCAAGCAGCTCACTGTTATTTGAATGTGGACCCTCCAAGTTTCTAAACAGACATACTACCCATCATACACCAACATGGATAGCCAAGGTGCTTAAGGCATGGACTTGTGATCAGGAGCATCATTTCAGTTTCTGCTTGGCAGGGGGCAAGACTGTTCTGAAGCAGTTGTTCAAATTTTCATGTGAATTTTAATTACACATTAACCTAAGAGAAAATCATCTTTTAAATGTGAAATATTTGTATTAAAAGTACAATTCTAGTAATTTTTCTTTGCTAGAGCAATAATAACCAGTACCCTAATTATTTCTCATAATTTGGTGGGGGCAACAATTGACCCCCCCATACGCTGAAATGATGCCCTGTTTGTGAATGCAAGGTCTGCATTTCAAATCAGCCAGGACTGCCCTCCCTGACTGAGATTTTTTCCAGGTTTTCCTCATTCTTCATGACTGGCAAATTTTAGGAGGTACCCTAACTTAGGGCTGGAATGTTTCCTTCCCAATTATCATTTCGTTTCATGTATCACCAGTGTCACTGCCTGTAGTTCCATGTGTAGTAGGAGTGGGTGTTAAATGCTATAAAAAGAAATACCCATCATACCTGTAGCTAGGTACCAAAATCATATAAAGCAGTATTAACCATATTTCTAAAATACATGGAACATGAATGTTACTAAATATAATTTCCTGATGTACTTTAATTGTGCCACTGTTACTTTGAGTGTCACAGCCATTGATAAAATGAGGCCATATGCTCAAATATTTACTTATTGTTTTGGATATTTCTGAAACACAGTCTAGTTGCTGCATATGCTGATACTTTTGAAACATCTGCTTTTTGTGACATAGGGATTTTCTTGAAGAGCTTTCTAATGCTATCCTAATTTTGTATAGTTTTTTTATTTTTTTTTTGTATCTCTATTTGAAATTTCAAAGTCACAAATTTTTTTGTGAAACTTGCCTGCAGACCTTTCAACAGGACTCAGTTTTCATGTATGTGTTGTACATAAAAATCCTTATTTTCAATGTCGTCCTCCATATTTAGGGGTACCATATTGGCCTCTAGTTCCCAAGGTTGCTGGTTCAAACCCGGCGGAGGGCGATGGATTTTTTCGGGTGTAAAAATCCTTAATATCGCTTCCTTTGGAAGGGAAGCAAAGCCGGTGGTCCCATGTCACATATTTATGGCACATACAAGAACCTCAAGCCTGATAAATAGACCTCTGAGCAAAATTACGGGTCTTCATGCCCAATAGAGAATGAGACGCTAAGGACCGCAGTAGTTAAAGAGCGTCCATAAATAAAACTCAATTTAATTTTTGACTATGGGAAAAGGATGTTGCAAAAGAAAATATTGCACACAACAAAAGTATACAATGAACCTTTACAATACCTTTAGGATGTAGCATTATAAATAAATTTGCACTCCCTACCTACCTCTTTTACTGGGATTGCGGATCTAATAAAATGCGTGCCAACAGCCACTGCAACACATTAATTACTGGTAATATTTGTTTTCAGGGTGGAAAATACATAGCCACATTGTTGCAGAGTAACAGCAGTTTGATCCATTTAGATATAGCTGAAACAGATCAAAATGGAACTAGTCTTGCTTATATTCTCACTGCACTGCGTGAAGACCAAAATACACAAACTAATCTTAAGTTACTGGATATAAGTAGACCACTTGGTTATGGTTATTATAAATATGACAGCCATCATGCTATGGAGGAAATTGGTAACATGATGAAGGTATTTGCTTAATGATCTATTTAATACAAATTGTTTTATTATGCATTTTTTCTTTAATCTTAGGTACAATCGTTATATTCAGCTTTTTTATTATTATTTTCTGCTGCGCACAGGAAAAGTGAACAAAGATTTTCTAACAAGGTATAAACATAAAAAAATAATGTAATTTTATCTTCTCTGTTTGTATCTAAGGTAGAGGAAATGGGTACCTATCGTATTCAACTGAAGAATAGAATATTGAGATATCACTTTAAGATAATGCCTCTTTAACATTCTAGAGTTTCCGAATTTAAATCTAAATTAGAGTAACTCAGATGAGGTTTTTTTCCAGGGTTTTATCTTATCCTGAGAAGACAAATGTCGGGTAACTTTAAGATGACCTTGGGCTTGTTTGAGCATCATTTCACCCATTTCATTCATCGCCTGAGGGCCTCCTGGTGGATGTTAAAAAAAGGCCTCTTTATATTAAAAACAAAGGCAAATGAAAGGGTTACTCAGGTGTCTGAGTGTCTAAATGGTATAACTTAAAAATTAAGTGAGATAAATAATGCATTTCTCGCATAATTCAGATAGTTTTTAATTATACATGCCAAAGATTTTTAGATCATTCTTTTCACCCTAGACAACTTTTTACTTAGAAAATATTCTGATTGGAGTATGTATTAGGTTGTCTCATATGTAATGTGTTTTTTTAACTGGGTTTATATTGTACGCATATATGCTTTCATTTTTGCAAATACTTTTTATAGGGTGCTATGATTATTGTTCCGTATTGTTAATATGCTGGGAGCCAGCAGCTGGTAATACTTGATTTCAAAATCAAGGCAACAAAGTTTGAGGTTAGAGTCCTTCTGAAGTATTACATAAAACTGTGCCATGGCTCGAAAAATAATGGAAGTCGAAGGTGAAAGTGTCGTTAGTGAGCGAGTAGCACAACAGTGGTTCCTGTTTCAATAATGGACAAAAACATTAAAGATTTACAATGTTCTGGAAGACCCAAGTTATGGAATATTGAGAATACACGCAGAGCTTTGTAAGAAAATTCACAGACAGGCACACTTGGAGGTTATGAGAAGAACTTGGTGCTTCAAAGATACCATACACCGCCATATACACACTTGAAAATTGTTAAGAAGCTGTAAATTTATACCACAGGAATTGACACTTGATCAAGCTAGCATACAGTGAATATCTGTTGTCAGCTTATCACTAAGCCTTGTAATAATAGATTTATCAGGAGAATTGTCACATGTGATGAAAATTGGGTGTATTGCTGCAACCCTGACACCTCGAAACAGTGGCTCGATACCCATCGGCCTGCAAACGTTATTCTTCTACAGAACATTCTAGGACTATTCCAACACACGTTCTGGAGGAGGAGGGGTAGAAACTTCCAGAACCCTCTGGTTATCTGCTGATAATGCTCCTGGTGTTTATGGACCTGTGGCACAGATGTTGCATTGTTGGTACTACTTCTCCATGTTGCTACAGGGATACAACCAATAAAATCGGCAATGGAGCTTCTCCAAAGTATTATTTGCCTCCAGGTCCCCCCCCCCTCCTCTGGTAGTGTTGGCATAGGTTTCCTCGAGGACTTCTTTCATCATTTTCTTCGGGAATACCAACTGTTCCACCCTCATCCTTCTGGCTTCAAACTCCCACATTCTCCTCAATACAATGTTCCTGACCACCAGGTAGTTCCACCACAGCTCAGACCTCTGGGAGAAACATTCATCCATGCGGATCGTACACTGATTTTTTATCCTTCAGTATCGGCCCTATGTCTTGATCCCCAGCTGTTCCCTCCTCAAGGTCTCTTCGTCACAACAAACTGCAAGTTGCACCATGACTGGCCATAGAGCTGTAGCACTCTCCATCACCTGCTGGTCCAGATGTTCGTCTACAGCATTATATCTTCCATGTCAAATTTAGTTCCTTCTAAATTCTTTGCAATGTCACCATTCAATGCTTTCACCATTGCCTTTATCTCAGATCTTATTGTGCCAATGTTGAAAGCTAGTTGGAATTTCATTTTCTCTATTTCAGTTCTTCATTTCTGTTTTCACACTCTTCATTTCATTATCTCCATTGTGGATTTCATTTTGGTCTTCATTTTTTCCATTTTGTTAATTTCTTCATTAATACCCTTCATTTCTGTTACCATCCCCATTCCAGATTTCATCTCCGTCCTGATTTCAACTAAAAATTATTTAATAATTTCCTCCATCTTAGTGTTTTATCCTACTCCTGACAGCAGTGTAATTGTCTAGTTTTTTCAACTGTCACTCTTCAGGTTTTTATTCTTACTGTTTTTCTTTTTTTTATCTTGTTTAACTTCACTGAGAGTTCAGTAATTTTTACTATCATTTCACTAATGTGAACTATCTCAACTTTACCGTCACTTCACTTTTTCGTAATGTAGCCTCTTCTTACAGACAGTTCCTCACTGGGGAATTGAACATAAGACTTCTTCAATCTCTCCTCAGCAAAACTCACTGCAGTCATCACTAACTTGCTCAGAGGATCAATGTCGCACCAGAAATGCACTCGTCAACTTGCTCTCTGACTGACTCAACTGACTCCTCTTGTGAGAACCTCACTTATATAGCCACTGGAATCTTCCACAGAACATTCTAGAACTATTTCAACACATGTTCTGGAGAAGGTGGGGAAGAAGTTTCCAAAACCCTCTGGTTATCTTCCGATAATGCTCCCAGTGTTTACGCTGACAAACAGTACTTATAGTTGTTTATTCTGAATGTCTGGCACCTCCCTCCCTATAGCCTTGGGCCATAGTTGCTGTGTCACAATATGCTGTCTTTAACATTTAATTACATCAACAGCCTTGACTTTGAAAACAATTATTATTGTTCATCTGCAAGCTTTACCTTTGGTGTTAATTGTTGGATTTTATTTGTTGATTTCTAAATGTTCAGTCATACAGTATTGAATGATGATGATGATGATGATGATGATGATGATGATGGTGATAGATGAGTGGCCCCTGAAAGAAGCCATGCATGCAGACTCAAGAGCCCATTGTGTCTCATATTCTGGCATTACTCCAGCTCAATGGTCTGTATAAAATGGACCATGTCCTTGATATCTACCTTTTTTATCTCATGTACCAAAAAGAAGAATTCTAAGGATACATACCTATGCATAGCAAGACCTTTGCCACATAGTATATGCTGTGAGGTCTCTAAGTCCCTCGCACATTTCCTACATAAAGGGTCCTGTACAAGACCCATTATGCATAAATGTCTGCGCAGAGTGTTGTAGCCAGTAAGATAGCCCATGGTCCCTCTGAGCTTAGCTCTAGATAAATTCAGGAGTAGTTCACTCTCTGGTCAGGTCTGGATATAAAATCATGGGCCTGCCTGTTAGTGGTTTGCTTACTCCAGATCTCAAGATGCTTGCCGTGAGCTGGGTTATCTCATACTTGAAGTTTCTAGCAGACACTCTGCAAAATGGCTTGAGCCCAATAAAATCGAGCCCTGATTCCCTTCTTGCTAGAGCGTCTTCCATCTCATTACCTCTAATACCAGCCTGCCCCAGTACCCAAAGAAGTGTAACCTGACAGCTGGTACATAGTCTATCTAACATCCTCTGGCATAGTGTTGGGTTCTACTTTCAATCGTAATTCCAGAGACTAGCCCAGATAGAAAATAATTGTAATTAAAGGAAAATTCTCTCTTTCAGCCAGAAATTGAACCCAGGATCTCTGCATATGCCAAACTAGACTACAGAGACAATCTGTCTGTTCTTTCATTTCTCATGAGCTTGTGACTAGCATGCATCAATTTGCTGTTTAAACAGCTGACTGTCATCTTAATATCATGCATGCAATAAAAGTATATTACCATAGCCTTAACTTAACAAATCATTTCTGAAGAACATTTATTAAGATTAACAAAAGTCAAAACAAGAGTTTTGAATACATAATTTAAATTTATAGAATAACTATGAAGAAATATAGAAAGTAATATGACTATTACACATCAAACTTGTTATTTGTAAATGCTATTATGTTTATTTCCAGTTTAATTCCTGTATAGCAGAACTGCATCTTCAAAAGATGGGCATAGTTTGTTCAGATATACCGCTACTAATTTTGGGCCTAAAGCACAATAAGACACTTATGTTGCTTGACCTACAGGCCAATTATATTGGTTGTGATGGAGCAGAAGCTCTTGCAGGTTGGCTTGAAACATCTAACCTCCGGGGCTTAATGCTGAGTAATAATAACATTGATGATCTAGGTACAATGTAAGTATAACTACATGACATGTTTATTTTGAAGCTGCTAACAGTGAAGATATTGTATTATGTATTACCATTGCAAGAAGACATGTGTACTTACGTAATAGTAGCCCCACGTTATGGTAGCCAATTTGTAACGGTATTACTTACAAATGTTTGTTTACATCGGTGTTGAAGCCATCTTGTGACGTCATTTATTTGTTCGGTTTGTAGCTCCATCTTGTGTTAGCAATTTGCATCAGTTAGAGTTCGAAAGAATTTTAAGTTTTGTATATTGTCCTCCGGCTAGCTATTATCTTATCTTGGGTCGAACATGTATCTCTATACAGGTGGTGAAACGGAAAGGAATCTTTTATCCAAAAATTACACTAATGAAGAAATTTGTTTTATAATTTTTATTGTCGAACACGTTCACTATCACTTTTACATATTGATCTAGATACTCGCCAAACTGAAACTGTTATAATACTTCTTACTGATCTCTTTTAATCCATGTACTTCAATCTTTTGTATAATTAACTTTACCATACTTTAGATCTTTCATAATTCTGCTGTGCGTAACTTGACGAACTGACTGACTGAAGACGACGTGTAGTATATGAATGCTTTCGGCGAACTGAAGGACTGACTGACTGAAGACGACGTGTAGTGTACGACGACGTGTAATGTATGAATGCTTTCGGCGAACTGAAGGACTGACTGACGTTACCTCTAACTTGGCTTATTTATACCCCTGCAATCAGATACGCCTAAAGATTATAAATGAATTCCTATTGGCTAATAAAACGCGCCAACATTAGCGTCTATTTTAATATCCAATGAAAACCACAAATACATATTGTTTTTAGGGAAACATTCCAGAAGTTTCTACCGAAAACGCGTCAACATTACGTAACTTCCTCGTTTCCAATAATGATAAACAGCTCACCCCCCTCTTTGCATTATTGCGCTATTATTGACAGTTTCAGTAAAGCCGTATAAACTTATTTCCCAATAATAATTACAATTAATAAACATCTGAAATCAATGTCACATAAAAATGCATATTCATATTACAATCATTATTTACATTTAAGTAATTTGTGATACAAATTACTGCATCACCATGGAATAGGCAAACTAGTTTACATACTTCACTTGCTTTTAAAATCTAGGATATGTTTCAAGAATGGTTGTTCCATCTATAAGCTGTTAGACATTATTCAGTGGTCACCCATCCAACAAAACTGGCATACCTATCCATAAGAGAAATGGTTGATGAGCACTTAAATTCTGTGCAGTGCTTTGAATTTTAAATTTGTACAGAAAAATCAAAGAGAGATTATTTTGATAACACAGTAATAGTAAATATAAAGAAACTATTTAATTTGTTCAACAATAAAAGGCCATGCTCAGAAATTAATTTAAGATGAAGTATTTCATCCATTTCAAGTACTTTTACTCCAAGATTTGCTCATTTTATAAACATATTTAATGGATAAACATTTTCTATGTTCACTGCCGCTATAATGACAGCTCCATAATACTATTTTTCTGAAATGCATTCAACAAAAAGCCTGAAACTGTAGCTTCATGTTTGTATCTTTTTACAAACAGGATGGAAAATAGAAGCATTCTGAAAAATCAACTTTGATAATGCAGGTTGGCAAAATTAGTAGTGTATGAGTGCTCAATTTTTAGAAATTTCTTTAAAAGCAACAGTTAGATACTTACCTCTTTCCTTTCTAGGCAGCCAAAATGATAATTCTGGCAAGCACTCTAGTGGGATAAAATTGTTTGAAAACATTTATGCTGGAAACCAATATATGGCATTAATTGGTACTTTCTTGCTGTGGCAGACTGAAATGAAAATATTCTAAAGGACTGCTGCATTCACATGAAGATACCTAAGCCAGCATCTAAAGCTCATATTTTTACAACAGTCATATCTTAGATCTTGCTTTCAATGACTGAGACATTTGGTAAATCTCTTATATGTATACTGACAGCTTCATACTATTTCATTTTATAAAGAGACTAGTTACATTGGATTAAACATTTATTCTCCTTTTAACTCCTGCAAAAGTAACTGCCAAAAGAGACTCTTCTGATTAACAGGTTGATTTATGCTGCTGAAATGGAAAAAATAATAGTGTTCAAAAGCTGTCAAAATATATATAATATATGATAAGTAAGTTAAGTCCAGTTTTATTTAATTTATACATAGATGATGTCTTACTAGAAATTGGAAGGAATAATAACTGTGCACCAGTAATTAACAACATCCAAATTCCAGGACTTCTTTTTGCAGATGACCTAGTGGTAGGATCTATTACAGTAAGTGGTTTAAAACAATCATTACAAGGAATTGATGTATATTGTAAAGAATGGAGGTTAAAAGTGAATCAAGAGAAAACACAGATTGTGGTTTACAAAAAGGGAGGAAAATTAGGCAAATATGAAAAGTGGAAGGGAGAGAATAAAGATTACAGGGTAGTGTGTGACTGTATCTATTTAGGAGTAAAAATAGATGGAGGTAATAAATGGGAGAAACAAAAGAAGTTTGCATTGGCAAAAGGTAAAGGGGCGATGGCAGCAATTAGAAGCTGCAAATATAAAGTACCTAATATAAATGTTAAATGGCTGGAAAAACTTTATGAGCTGGTTGTGGAGGCAAAAATGATGTATGGTATAGAAATATGGGGATTAGATAGAGGATGGGAATGTATAGATGTGGTGCACAGGATGTTTTGTAGAGAAATACTTGGGCTACCGAAGTCAATTGTAAGACAGGTAGCACAATTAGAGATGGGCAGGGTGCCAACTAAGGGGAAGTTAATGGAAAGAGCTTTGAAATTTTGGTTCAGAAGTTTAAATCTAGGAAAAAGTAATGTGTTAAGACAATGTATTGAATACCAAGAGAATAGCTTAGTGAATGATGGATGGGTAAGTAAATTACGGAATATTTTGGAGAAAAATGGGTTAGGAGATATATGGAGAAGGAGAGAAAATAACGTAAAACATTTTTGGAAAAAGGCAAGGAAAAGACTGGAAGATATAGAAATACAAATCATGTTCAGTGAGATTGCTGAAAAGAGCTCAATAGTTTATTATAGGCCAATGAAAAATACATGGGGTAGGGAAAAATATATAGACATAGTAAATAAAGAAGAGAGAGAATCTATTGCATGGTTAAGAACCGGAGCATGGAGGTTAAAAGGGCTAAGACAGGGTATTCCTCAGAACCAATGTCCGATATGTGGTGGTAATGAAGACATTGAACACATAGTATTTAAGTGCCAAGGAACAGAAAATTGGAGAAAAGAATTTTTTAATAAGAAGTGGTTGAAGGGGGATAGAAATACATTTATAATTGAAATGATGTGCAAGGACGCTAGAAGCATTGGACAGTTTTTGTGTAAAGTAAAAAATAAATGGCTTTGGACAGTGGAAAGAGAAAAGTAAGTGGTAGTGCATCTTACTTTGAATGGAAAACTATAGTGAAGGTGTGATGGTTAAGTAATCAATATATGAAAAGGGAAAAAAAAGTGGAAATGGGACATGAAAAAAAAAACTGAAAAAAAGAGCAAGATAATTTAGTGACAAGAAATTGTAAAATGTAAATAAACTGTAGTGATTGTCTACTGAATAAGTGACCAGGGTCAAAATGCAGTAGACAATCAAATTTGTAAAACTCTTAGCACAATAAAATACTATACTAGTAAATGTCAAAATCTACCTTATTTTGGATGTAATTGATTGTTTTTATTGTTATTAATAACACAAAAATAATTTTATGTATGAGGGCTATTTTTTTTTCAACCTCCAATTACGCAGGAGCGCAACCACACGAGCGGTGGAAACTGTTTGTGCATGGAGGGTGACTGCAATGTCCCCCACTCTACCCTCAGCCACAGCCAACTTCACCATGCCATTGTAAGCCTAGTTTTTGGCATGGAAACATGGCCGCTACGATTGACTCTCCCGCCAAATGTGAGTTGCATAGTGTGATTTGGTTCCTTCAAGCAGAAGGGAATAGTGCAGCTGATATTCACCGACGAATGAGTTGGGTATACAATCCGAACTGAATGAGTGATGGTATTGTGCATGAATGGTGCAGGAAGTTTAACGAAGGCCAGACCGATGTTCACGATGAAGGAGGTCAAGGACGCAAGTCTGTCGTTACAGATGACATTGTTCAGCAAATTCACCAAGAAGTTCGGAATGACCAAAGGTTTACCATAAGCGTGTTGAGTGAGAAATTTCCTGCATTTTCAAGATCATCTGTTTACAAGATCGTAACAGAGCACCTGCACTATAGGAAATTGTGCGCTCGATGGGTTCCAAAGGTGTTGTCTGAGGACCACAAAAGTCGCCGGATGGCAGCAGCGTTGACGTTTCTTACCCATTATGAGGCTCAAGGTGGCGATTTGTTAAAGAAAATTGTGACTGGCAATGAGACCTGAGTACATTATGCAACTCCTGAAACAAAAGAACAATCTCGTCAATGGGTAAACACACTCACCAAACAAACCCAAAAAGTTTAAGCAAACCTTCAATGACAAGAAGATGATGGCTATAGTCTTTTGGGACCAAGAACATGTGTTGCTGGTGGAGTTTCTGGAATGGGGTTCTACGATCAATGCAACTGTTTATTGCGAGACATTATGACGACTACGGAGAGCCATACAGAACAAACAAAGAGGCAAGCTGACGTCTGGGCTTGTCTTGATTCATGACAATGCTGCCCTCACAGTGCTCATGTCACCCAACAAATTCTTCAGGAATTTCAATGGGACTTTTTGACCACCCGCCGTACAGTCCTGATTTGGCGCCGAGTGATTTTCACCTCTTCCCTGGACTGAAAAAGTGGCTGGGAGGGAGGACGTTTGAGAATGATGAAGTCCTTCAAACCAACGTCCATACCTATCTTAACTCACTGGCGGCAACATATTGTGCAGAGGGGATTGAAAAGCTTGTCCACAGGTATGACAAATGCCTCAACCTTAATGGCGATTATGTTGGAAAGTAAACACATTTGAACCTAACATTTGGTAATAAATTTATTTTGCTATATACTCTTGTCTTTTAATTATGACCCATCGGAGGTTGAAAAAAAAATAGCCCTCGTATAAACGGCTTTTACAGGAATTTTCATATTTTGATTTTCTTTCCATCTCATTTCTAATTCTACCTTCTTACCTTCTTATGCTTGTTAATTCTACACAAATGGGTTCATATATATATTATAAGTTATAACAAATAATAGTTATGTAGGAACAAGTTACAAAAATAGAATGATTAAAGGTTCAGATTAAAACATGACTGAAATAAGAGTTCTAAGATTCTAAGACCATAACTTAATACACCTAATTTTGTAAAATTTTGACTACAATATTTAACTATAGTTTCTCTACTTAACAAAATCTATTTAAAAATGCAGAATATAAATTTATTTCTAAAGTGGCAATTCATTTGAGTAAGCAAAAGCCTAACTTTCAATGAATAATTGAGGAGTAATTTTCTTGGAACAAGAACATTAAAGGATGTTTTAGTTGTACAAAATGTATATGTTATGCTTTGTGTATCAAATGAATATAATATTTTATCACTATAAACAATGAACTAATTATCAAGCCTTGTAGCAAAATTATATAAAAATGGTTTTAAAATTAAATTTGAATCTCAAGTTTTCTCAAAACTACTTTGACTCACTTTTGCATCCAGCTGCTGAAGGTATTTTTGTTTCACATGTAACAATGACTGCCATTCGAACTATATTCTTATAAAACAGCTGTTACATTATTTCATACTGAAGCTCATGCTGCATTCCTCTTTATGAAAGCAGTTACATTGTTGTTAAATTTATCATTTAACCCAAGGTTACACATGTTGAACCAATGCTAAATGCTTTTAAGTAAAATTGTATATGCACAAATAAACATTCCAAATGATAAGTTTTTCAGTTTGAAATCACAGTGAAGCACATGTAAATCTCTAAAGCATAAGGAGTAAACTCTTCTTGTTTCACTTTCCTAGTTCAAAAAAATTATTCTAAAAATTTCACTTCCGGGAAAACTATAAAAACTACTCAAGCAAGAAAGAGTGTATAAGTTGATTCCTTAACCCATAAGCACACGCATGGGGTGAATTATACTCCACAATAGCTTTGATACACCGGTAGCACTGTAACATAAATCCTGTAACAATGGCCTTCCACATACCTTTCAATCAACAGTTCCTCCTTGTAATAATGTGGTAGTGGAGCAGTTTCATGCATTATCTTAGTAAACACGTGTTCTTCGGTGTCTGGGTAAAAAATACCCTGCGCGTGTGCTAAAGTAATTTCTGAGCTGGAAAAATGGATTACAGGTTTGAGCAAAACAAGGACACGAGAACCTATCTAGATGATAGTGCAAGTGAAAATGAGATAAATTGTGAGTCTGAGGACGAAAATGGCCACATTTCATAAAGTGATCATGTGATAGATACAGAGCAAGAGGCAGAGAGTGGTGATGATAAAGAGGATGTGCCCTCATCGACTCAGGTATATTTCAAAGGAAAAAATACTGTAAAACCAAAACTACATGTAAAAGTGCTACAAACTGACTTGCAAGGAACATTCGTATTCTGTTTGTGAAGAATGTGTTGGCAGTGACTCTAATAATTAGAGACAAAAAAGTCAGCTTTCTAGAATAGACATTCCTTGTGAACCTGGATTCTGCCATATGAAAAAAGAACAATGCAGTGTTAATTTTTCTAAAATACTTATTTTTAATGTATTAAAATACTATTTAAAAAGTAATTACATGCATATATAGCAGAGGGCTTATTTTAAATATATGTATGTGTACAAGTTGTTTTCGAAAGTGTCATATTGAATCATTGTAATTTTCATCGAGTTACTACGTCAGATAAGAACAAAAGTATTCAATGTTGTTCAAAACTCACTAATATTGTAATATACATTCAAATTTCCTTAATAGTTTATGAAAAAAAATTTTTTTTCCAAATTGGGGTAAAAAATACCCCTGCATGTAGATACGTTACAAAATTATACACGCGTGCATAAGGGTTAAGTAAGTTTTAGTGATTTCAAATGACAATGTGCTGTCTGATATAAGTAATATTAAGCTTCTAGTGGAACACAATAAGAAAGAATAAAGTGGCCATAGTTTTGCTTGTGCTTACTGAAACTCTAAAAGTATGTTGAGTTAGATAAAGTCATGTATTGTTGGTGTCTTATGAAAAACTCAAAGGTAAGAATTTATTTTTTTGTGCCATACATTGTACAAATTTGCATGTTCACCATGAAACTCTGCAAATCAAAAACGTTATAAAAATGTATTTCAGAGGTGCTTTCAGCGAGAACAAAAATCTAAGTAACATAAGCTGTACAAACATAACTAATGATTTATGGGCTAGGTAGTTCTCATGTACTTAATGTTTGGTTGGTAAGTTTATAGTAATTGTAAAACTGACACAGTAATAATCAGTGAATCAAGCATAAAGTTTTTCAAGCTGTCAATGCTGTCATAAATCTGTTTATGGATTCTTTTTCAGACTGATTAACAGCACATTTTTGCTGAGACTGAGGGGATGGTAACTATTAATATACCTAACTGTTTCTTCTCAAAATGATATTCTTCTTCAAGGAAATACATAACTACTATATAATTTATTAAATTTGATGTGCTACCAAGCGAGATGGTTCTACAGTAACATGTGAGGCTCGCATTTGGGAGATCCCAGGTTCCATTCCCATTGACCTTCCACTTGATCTTCAGTTTTTCGTGAGTTTTCCTGGTTGGTAGGCAAATACTAGGGTGGTTTCTCATCTACCATGATTTCCTTTCCATAATTTACCTTTCATTGTGTTTCTCGTGTTTCAGGTGTGCTTCTAGATTTCATGTGGTATGACAGTGCTGGACAGATGGTGTGGATGCTTGCTCAAAGGAAAGAGTATTTCCCATGCACCCTAGAGGGCTGTTTGGTTGATGGGTTGTTCATAACCCTCTCTGAGCAGCTCCAGTAATGGGACATGTCTTTGAGCCAGGAATGTTAGGGACTTCTGTGCATCTCTCTGGCCTGTCTACCTGTGGCATCGTGTGCTTCCTTCATTTCATCCCTTCCTCATAGAAGGTGGTAGCTGCAATAGACCTCCCATAGGTCGTAATGTTTGAGGTGTTCCTATACATTGTGTACTCAATACCCTAAAGTTGATGCTACATGTTAAGCAATAACTGAAGGGATAGTTGGAAAAAATATAGCAGTTGCACTCCTTTGAATGAAATGAAAGAATAATCTTGTAATCTGGAAATGAAATATGAAAACTTAGAAGCATTGTGAATAATCTGATTTTTGAAAAAGAAAAAACAAATGCACAATATTTGGAAGGGGATAAAGCTGAAATGCAAATTTCATGTTTCTTCCTCTTCTTCTTCATTTATTTAATTTTTTCTGATTGATATTATATTTTGCTTACTTGAAAATCTTGCAAAAAACTGGCTTATTAAATTTTCAAGAAGCATCAACAGTGTGTATTTAACTGTTATGTTTTATTGTTGTGCCTTTTCTGTTTTTATTGTGACTAGATTACTTTTTATATAAATATTAAATAATATAAAAAAAATTACAGTGCACTGGCCTATAAGTTACCAAGTACAAGAATTAAACTATTGGATTTGGCACATAATAAAATTACATCAAAAGGTTTGCTGTGTTTGTTGGACACACTCAAGAAGGTTGCCAAACTGGACATTCTTTATATCTGGGGCAACAAATTTTCTGACCAGCTTTGCAGGGTAAGTGACGTTTCACTGACAAATTATTTTAGTGACTAGTAGTAGAGCGCTTGCTTCATTCTGTAACCAAAGTACTTCTTTCTTTCTTTCCTTTTTTTTTTCTTTTCTTCATTTTTACTTTCTCTAACATGTACCTAGTAGGTGGAGGAAATATTGTATTCCACCCAAAATCTTGTTGTTGAGATTTTGCCAGAAATAGGTGTTTTGAGGTTCTCCTGAATTAAATTTCAAAGAATTACACCATTTTGAAGGTGATTCTGAGGCAGTTAATGTGAACACCAATAAACATGCTGATTATATCCATTGACCTAAGTGCAATGAATGTATATCTATGAATAATGATGAGGAAAACGTGTTGCTCAGACTATGAAAATACATGCCATCACATTGTGTATTTTTTTCCTACACTTTTAATCATTTTCATTAGACTTTGACAAATGCCATATACCATGTTCAACTTCTAGATACTGTGTTTTTAACAGATATCCCACTTTTATGTCTATCAGAGAGAAGAACTTTAATTCTACACATTTCCTGTTTTCCAAGCCAAGTCATTTGCTGTCACAAGTAGCCTTTTCCAAATCCCCTTCCTTGATTAAGGAAAAATCAATAATTTTTACAGGTGTTTAAATGACAGATTATACTAAATATATAGTGAAAATCCTGGGGTGTCATAACGAACCACTATCCTTTAATGAATGAGGTTCGGTTTTCTTTTTTGATCCCAAAATGTCCTAACAGTTGGTGCTGCCATGTTTGGAATGGCTATGTCAAATGTAGGCATTTAAAACATTGCAAAGTTCAGTGATTTGAAAATGAACTTAAATTGTTGAAACAGTAAACCAGATAATAATAAAGAACTTACTATTAAAGTACGATGCGGGATGGCGACTTCTGTGGCCCACATTTGGGAGGTCCTGAGTTCGATTCCCGGCAACTGCCCACTCTGGCCCATGGGTTTATTGTGGTTTCCCTGGGCTGCCACATGAATGTTGGGCTGGTTCATCTTCTAGCATGACTCTCCTCCCTTTCATTTCCTGTACTCAACATCTTCCCTGTCATCCCTTTCAGGGTTGTAGCACCAGGCGACAACGTTTGGCGGGTTGAGCCTGAATGGTGGCTTGTGCACTATAGAGGTTTCTTCCCTGGCATCGTTGGGGGATCTGCTCAGTTAGGTGTCTCCTCCACATGGGGTCTGCCCCGGGGGGCCAACAGAAGGTTGGTGGCTTGCAGGCGAGCCCAGGTGGCATCAGATGCATTATGCCTGGAAATGTTAGGGATACCATCTGTGCTTGTGCCTGTTGTCATATGGATGTGGTCACCCTTTGGGTCTCTCCCCTCATCTCTCCCTCCTGGGGGTCACTGGTAGAAGCACAAGGGGCTGACTGGCCTGAATGTGGTGCTTCCTCTGTTGATTCATACATTTACCTTTACTATTAGTTATTCCTTCCAATTTCTTTGCTGATGAATTCTGTGAGTTCCATGTGAATGCATTACCACATTAACACACAATTTTAAACACACAGCATTGTCGCTTTAATGTAGGTAATAATAAATAGTTTTGGCTTCATTTCTAATTAAAACTGTAGTTTGAAAAATAAAATATTTTACTATAGCTTCATTTCTATATGTAGTAGGAGACACTTTTTCTTCTTCCTCACAATCACCTGTATCAGAATCTGAAGTATCAGGTTCATAGACACTTTTGTTCAGTTTATCCTATTTTACCTCATCATTATTTATTATTTTCAAGTTCCAACAATATGTATTTTCTTATAACCTCATTACCTAGCTCACTGAGTTTCTGAATTCTTAGATTTTTCATCACCTTTTATTCTGAATTCTTCTCCATCCCTGTTACCATCACTGGCTCCATTATCAGTTTTATCTAATTAACACATAAACACATAGCTCAGACACTGCTTTTACAAATTGTAGTCTCATATTGTTCTGTTCTTTATCTTTGCTGTGGGATGAAGATGGTGAGGGATCAATTATGTTCTTAGAACTTGGTGTTTAGAAATATTTTTCATTTAGAATAGTTCCAGGTTTTAATGAAGCCCTCTGAAATTTTCATGTGACATAAGCTGTTTTTTAAAATCTGTTAACTGTTTATAATCTAAGTCTTTAAAGTGGAAAGAACATAAATGATATCCGGAACCCGGCAAAACATTTTTATTGTGCAAAATTTTACCCATATCCTGTATCTCTTGGAAGGTATGTCTCTATTTGGAAAATTATGTTTTAGTGTTCATATTATATTACTATGCACTACACAGAGGCATTTTCTTTTTCACAGTATGTTATTTGTGTAATACTAAAGTAACCCAGTAAAATCAAAAACACCACCACAAAATAGACTACTCATGAACTTGAAATAGCACCAAGAACAATTATTACAGCATTTTACCGCACATGTGGCAGTGATTGTCTTGTAATCCCAAAGCTCCTTACAACACACAGTGTGTACTGATGATGTATGATGCAGATTTTATTTAGCTTACACAGTGATAACACTGCAACATGTATAGATATAATCTTACCACTGCATTTTACATGGCATACATATCTTTCATTTAGGAAGCAACATGATATTTGTGTTTCATTTCCCTTTAAGTTCAGGATCTTCCAAAGATGCGACACAAAATTTTAAAAAAATTGCAAGAAAATTCACACCCCTTATTACCCTTTGCAATGGAAAATTTTTCATTATTTTTTGATTTTCTAAAAAATTCCAAATATTTGAAATATTTACATGAAAAATAAAATGTATATCTTGACTTTTCTGAAAATAGCTAGTGAAGTCATCCTCATTCAGAAGACATTTTGTATATTTTGTACTGTAAGAGATAGACAAATGCTTACTGCACAAATAACATAATTCTCTTTAAAACATTTACTTTATTACAAATAACTTTAAATATCCATTATTATTGGTTTAAATTTTTCAATACTTTGCAATTTTTTTAAATTATGGTTCCCATTTTGTTGTTCTGATATCATGGATAGAATACGGAATTTAAAGGCCACTATATAAGGGTCTGCTTTTAAATATTTGATTGTTGTTTTGGTCTCCTGGACCCCCTTGTATCCACAACATCTGTGTAATGAAACTATTTATTTTCTGCATATGTTTACCTCAATTAACATAAATATTTAGAAAAATGATTTGCATGAATAGTGTTTAGAATTTATGTAAAAATAAAATACAGTGGGTAGAGAAAGTCTTGTGAATGTAACACATCTGATATTTTTCTTTGCTACTTTTTTTGCAAAAGTACATATATGTTGCGGTATTAATGTTGTAATTATTGAACATTAATTGTAGCTCCGCGTTTGGAAGCCAATATGCAACGGTTGCTGCTTTACGTAATGTTGTTTACATCACGTGTGTTGAAGCCTTCTTGTGACGTCACTCCTTATTTGGTTCGTTTAACTCCATCTGGCGTAGCAATTTGCATCAATTAGGGTTCGAAAGAATTTAAAGTTTTGTATATTGTCCTCCGGCTAGCTATCATATTATCTTAGTAGAACAAGTATCTCTTGCAGGGTGTGAAGCGGAAAGGAATCTTTTGTCTAGAAATGATATTGACGAAGAAATTGGTTTTATAACATTTATTGCCGAACACATTCACTAACACTTTTTACATATTTATCTGGATACTTGCCAAAATGAAACTGTTTGTAATAACTTCTCACTTTTTAACTCACGTACTTCGACTTTGTGTATATTTAACTGTATAATATTTTATAATAATTCTCGTGTAACTTGACGAAATGAAGGACTGGCTGACGATGTGTAGTGTACACGAAATTTTGATGAACTGATCGGCCGACGTGTAGTGTATTGAGAATTTCGTTGAACTGGGGACGATGTGTAATGTGTTGAGAATCTTGTTGCACTGGGAGACACGCTAAACAAACAAACAACAAACAAATGTGTAATTTAGGTTAGCCTAGGCTAACCATGGCCGGTTAGGGTTTATATCCCTCTTCAGCCAAATGGTTAATTTTATTTGGGGTGGCATCGACCCTCCGCAGTCACTCGGCAACAGCAGCTTGATGGTTATGATGGTTTGGGGGAGGGGGCAAAGGAGAAGGTGAGGAGCGGGCAGGCGCCGAGTGTCGAGTCTTGGGTTTTGTTGTGGGAACCATTGCTTTTTATTTTGTGTGTCTATGTATTGGATTTTTAATTATTATATATTTTTTTTTTTATGGCTATCATAATTTTGTGTGCCTCTTTTTTTTTTTTTTTAAATAATATATACATATATATATATTTTTTTTTGTGTAAATAGAACACACTTCTCGGTCTGGTGTTTGTATTTGTCTTGGGACGAGGATGAGGGTTATTTGTCTGTGGTTGTTCTTTTTTATTTGAAGGTGTGGTAACCATGGCCAGTCATTTTAATACTGCATGTTATATTCTTTGTGCTTCATTGAAGGAGATTCTGGAGATGGAGCGATGCTTCCATTTCATCTTGTGACTCTCTCTCTTGGACTAGTGCTCTTATGTATGCTAGGGGTGGTGTCGTGATTTTATTGCACTGGTTAGGTGCATCTTTCTTGTAATTTTCAGAATTTTGCAGTAGTTGTTGCCTGTGTTGGAGTTTGTTTGCTTTCGCTGCGTAGTTGAGGAGCCCTCTCTCTATGAAGTCTGGCAGCGTTTCAGTCTTTACTAGTTGGTATAGTTTCCTGTTGGAATAACAGTAGGGCACCTTTGCTGCTATTCGAAGGCATTTACGTTCTACTGTCTGTAGGAGATGTATTGTTGTTGCTGATGTTATGGGCGCTAGCGCTGTTGTTCCATAGGTTAGTACCGGCCTGACGAGTGCTACATATAGGTGGAGTAGGGCTTTTGTGGTGAGGCCTGCGTTAGTTTTATTTGCTAGGTATCTCATTGTTGATAGCATGGCTTTGGTCTGCTTTATTTTCTGATTGAAGTGCTGGTTAGTTTTTAATTTATTTGTGATTGTAATGCCCAGATATTTGGCCGTTTCTTTTGATTTAATGAGTTTCCCATCAATGTTGACGCGAAGTGCAGTCTTTGCAAAGCGGCCTTTTCTCTTGATGGTAAGTATTTGGGTTTTATCGGTGTTAATTGAAATTCGCCAGTTTTTTGCCCATTGTACAAACTCCTTGAGCTGACGTTCCAGTCTTTTTTTGGCTACTGTTGGCCTGAACTCCGAGCACCAGTAGAGTGTATCGTCGGCATATTGCGCTAGATTAACAGTGGGTACTATTGGTTTTGGAGTGTCTGCAGTGTAAATTATATACAAGAGGCCGGAAATGGCGCTCCCTTGCGGCGTGCCGGCTTTTAGATGAATTGTATCTGATAGTGTGTTGTTGATTTTGATATTGGCTGTCCGATTCAGCAGGAAGCTGGCCGTCCATCGAATTATCTTTCTCGGAAGGTTAAGAGAGGTCATTTTGAAAAGGAGGCCGTTGGTCCAGCATTTATCGAACGCGGATTTTATGTCCAAAAAGGCTGCAACGGTTGTCTTGCTTTTATTGAAGTTGTCTTGCATGTCTGATATCACCCTGAGTAGTTGGTCCTGTATTGTTATATCGTTTCTGTAGCCCGCCTGAGTTTCTGGAATTATGTTGTGGTGCTTGAGATAAGACTGCAGACGAGTGACCAGTATTTTTTCCAAGATTTTTGATAGCGTTGCTGTGAGTGAGATAGGTCTGTAGTTTTGGTGATCCGTGTGGTCTTTTCCTGGTTTTTCGAATAAGAGAATATGCGCATGTTTCCAGTTGGTCGGGTGGTAGCCATGATGAAGGTAGGCGTTGTAGAGTTGTAACAGACGGTTTATTATGCTATCGGGTAGTTCTTTTAACATCTGGTAGGTTATCTGGTCAGGCCCGGGGGCAGTATTTCCTTGGATTTGTATTGTGGTCTTCAATTCATTTTTGGTGATGGGTTTGGCGGGACCGTCCGCTTCAGGGGGCTCGCATAGTTGCTCTTGCGGTGTGTAAAGATGTGGGCTATTGTTGACATGATAGTTGATTCGATTGAAGTATTGGCTATTAAACTTTGGATCATCTGGCGTTTTAAATACATTGTCATAATGTGTTTTAAAAATGTTTAATTTCTCTGCCGTGTTCCAGATGTGACGTCCATTTTGTTTGATTGGGTATGTGGTGTGATGTTTACCTCTTGTTGCTCTGATTAGCTGCCAGAATGTCCGCGGATCATTGGTTCTTTTTTCATTTAGTGTGTTGATGTAGTGCGTCCATTTTGATTCTCTATATTTTGTAATTGCTGTTTTAACGGCCTCCTGCAGGTGATTTAACACCATTTTGTCATATGGATGATGCGTTTTCATGTACTGCCTGTGGGCCTTTCTTTTCTGCTTGATGACGGCGATTATGTCTGGTGGGAGTGTATTAATATTTCTGTCCGGATTTCTTTTGATTGTTGGTATAGCGTGCTGTTTAGCGGCTGTAATTATGTTTCGTAGTGTTACCTCTTCTGTTTCTATTTGTTGCACGATGGTGCCTTGGGCGTTTGGAGGTGTGTTGTTGATTTGTTCAGTAATCTTTTCTCTATATGCCTTCCAATCTGCTCTGGTGAAGTCCGGTACTTCATATGGTTGTCGCACTTCATAATGCCATCTTTGGGTGGCCAGGGTAACTATTACAGGCAGATGGTCAGTGTTGATGGGTGCGTCGGTGGTTATGCCGGTGATTTTGTGGTATAACTGTGGTGAAGTTAGTATTTTATCCGGTGATGAGGGTTGCTGATTTCTTGTGCCGATTCTGGTGGGTCCTGGTATTAGTGCAACTTGCAGTGATGTGTTGGATAAGAGTTTGAGTAGTTGCTTTCCATAATAGTTCGTAGTTACATCCAGGAGGCTCTGATGTTGGGCGTTTAGATCCCCCACTACCAGGAGGCAGTTGTATTTGGCGTCCATATATTTAAGCAAGGCTGCAGGGAAATGGTTATTCTTTGTTGACATGTTCGTTGGTGTGGCATAAATTGTGGCTATATGCAGTACTTGCGTGTGGATTTTAATTTGGACTAGCACTGCCTCTTCTGCTTTAAATTGGTCCGGTAGTGATATGAGTTTAGTCCGGTGTTGCGGTTTGATTAGCATAAGTACTCCTCCTCCTGGTTCTGATTGGCGGTCATATCTGTATACCTGGTAGGGGGGGAAACTGAAGGTGTTGTAAGGTTTGAGTTTTGTCTCATTGGCTGTTATGATGTCAGGATCGTATTGTGTAAGCAGTGCTTTGAGCTGTTCTTTCTTTGACCGTATTCCATTTATGTTGATATGAAGAATTATGAGGTTGTCCTTCTCTATGATGCGAGCCATAATTCTTGAACAGGAGGGGGCTGGCGGCTACTGAGCTGTTGCTGTCATGTTTGCCTCTTCAGGTTGAGTTGGCGATTCGGTGGCGCTGATGAGCACTGCGACTTGTGGGCCGATGTTCGTCAGGTTTAGTATTTTGTTCATTGTTTTCTTAATCGAATCTTGCATGGTTTTATTCACCTTTGTTTTCATGTCGGGAGGAGTTACTGCCTGTATTATCACTGCTATGTTCTTCAGTAGCTGTTCCGCTACATGGTCGACTAGTTGTTTTACATACTTTGTGATGGCTGCATGCATTTCCTGCATTTGCACCTGAGTAGTGTTGATGTGTGCGCATGTTGCCTGGGTAAGGTCCTTCAGTGTTTGCGTCACCTCCTGTTTGCCCATTTCTTTCTTGTCCACCGGTATTTTTGGTAAGGCTGGTTGTTGTTCTGGAGCTGGAGTTGGTAAGGATGGCGGGGGTGGTGGAGGTGGATGGTTGTGTGGGAATATTTTGGTGGCAGGAGCTTGTTGAGCGGTTATTGGTGTGTTCATTGGGTATGCAGGGCATCGGACCTGTCCGGTGTAGTGCCCGGTTTTGTCACAGGTGGCGCAATATGGTTCAGATGATTCTTTAGCTGCGTGTTGGCAGATTAGAGTTGCATCTGAGGAGCCACAATAGAAGCATTTGGGTTGGTTTCTGCAAGATTCTATGGCGTGGCCATATTCTTGGCATTTGCGGCATGGAACATGCCGCTCATTGGTTCCTCGGCCTGGCTTATTTATAGGCTTGCCTTAAGATACGCCTAAAGATTATAAATGAACTGCTATTGGCTAATAAAACGCGCCAACATTAGCGTCTATTTTACTATCCAATGAAAACCACTAATACATATTTCTTTTAAGGAACATTCTGGAAGCTTTTACCGAAAAGGCGCGAAACATTACGTAACTTCCTGGTTCTCGGTAACGATAAACAACTCACCCCTTGCTGCATTATTGCGTTATTGTTAACAGTTTCAGTAGAGCCGTATATTATTATTTACCAATAATGTTTACAATTAATAAACCTCTAAAATCAATGTCACATAAAAATACATATTCATATTATTATCATTAATTACATCTGAGTAATTTGTGATACAAATTACCGTCTCATATGCCCCACTAGAAACATAATTATAAATATTTATAACTTGTTTAGGAATTTTAAAATTGTGTTTTTAGTCTCCTAGATCTTGGAACACACGTTATCACTTTCACTTAACACTTCACACGCATTTAACACACGACATATTTTATCTCGCCACTACTTGCTGGCTCTGGTTTAATTAATTTAGATATTAATCTGACATTACAATTTTTTTTATAGCAAAATACTTTACCCTAAATTATTTAATCACTGTTTCAAAATTGTTTACTCTCTTACATTGTTGACAAAAATTTATACATTTAAGATTTTTGTAATTGTTTAACATTTTTACCAAAATATTTACCCTTTACATATATTTACATCTCTTAAATCTAGGCACTGTGTCACATTTTCTGTTTGCTACATAAGTATTTGTTTCAATTATTTTTAATTATATCTACCAATTTTTTTGTTATTTTGTACTTTGCAAATATATTTACATCTCTTAAATCTTGACAATGTTTCACCTTTTCTGTTTGCTACATAAGTATTTGTTTTTTTTTTTAATTAGTTTTATTTTTACCAATTTTTGTTATTCTGAATTTTATTTTAACAATACTCTTTGAATTGTATTTCCGTACTTTTAATTTAATATCATCTTAACTTTCAATCTTTGCATTCTTAATTTTTAATTCTTGGAATTGTATTTACGTACTTTTAATTTAATATCATATTAAGTTTCAATCTTTGCATTCTTAATTTCAAATACTGTTACACTTATTAAAAAATGTTATTTTTTTCTTTTAAATATTTATTTCTTTTTATTTTTCTATATATATATATATATATTTTTTTTTTTAATTTATTTCTGTTTTCTCATGACATATATATATATATTTAGTTAACCCTCTTACGTTCCAATACATTTCTCTGCAAGTCGTCTTTAACTATCCAGCATTTACTTTACATCTCATTGCTATTTACCCTCCTGGATCAAATTGTGTGTGGCTAAACATTACTCGTAGCCGTAACCTAACCTTCAAATTTTTGTTCATGAATAACCTCTTGTATTCATATGACATTTCGTTCCCTGATAATATTTGAAAACAATCTACAGTTTCTTGAACAACACATCTGTTAACAACTTTCATTTTCAATTCATCTGCTATCTCTTTAATTTGAGAATACTCTGACAAATCTGTACTAAACTGTACTGGACTGGAGTTTTCATTTTGAACATCTTGGTACAATTTCTTTCTTTGCATTACTGTCTCACTTTGTATTTCTGATATTTCCCCTCTGAAATTAACTTGTGCATCATTCACATCTACATTCATAACCTCATTTATCTTTCTTAGCTCACTTGAAATATTACTCACTTGACTTCCTAACTCTGTACATTCTACATTAACCTCACCTTTTTTGTTACCTATTTCCTTGCTCATGTCTAGCATTTTCTTTGAAATTTCTCCTGTCTCACTTGTTATTACTTCCTCATTTTCATCTTTCATTTTTGGCATACTACTATCTAGCTTCATAACTTTCTTTTCAATTTCTTCACTGCTTTGATCTACTGTTTGCTCTAATTTCTCATTCCTCCTACCAATATTTTCAATTGATTTCCTGTTTTGTTCAAAAATCCTATCAAAATCTTCCCTTAATTCTTCCCTCAATTCTCTCTTATGCTGATCTAGTTTTTTACCAAAATTTCTAAACATTTCCATAATTTCCATCATCGTACCAGCATCAATAGTAATATATCCTGCTATTCTATTCTTACTTTCTGCACTAACATTTCCTTCCTCAAAAACTACATTGTTTGAACTTTTTTTTGTAACCTGTATTGACTTACAGCTAACTGTTACACTATCCCCTTCCATCATTGTTTTTTCTGTTTTACTAGCAGCCATTGTTTTTTGTTTTCAAAAAAAAATTACGATACCTTTGTGATGCTTTCTGTTGATGTAGCTTTGATGTCCAGCGTTCTGCCCCATTCTCCTAAATTTGATGTCGCTTCTGCGTTGTGTTATGATGAATCTACGTCGTCTTGTGGTTTTATAGTTGAATTCCTTGTTGCATCGTAATCTCGGAATTACGATCGAAGTCTGTCGTCCCTGTTGTTTCTGGAATCTGCGTCTTGTAGATCATTTCACCGCTGCATTCCTGGTTACTCTGCTTCATTCCTAGTTAATTCTGCTACTTCCTGGTTATTCTTGTTCCTTTCCTAGTCATCTAGCCCCACGTTGATGCGCCAATATGTTGCGGTATTAATGTTGTAATTATTGAACATTAATTGTAGCTCCGCGTTTGGAAGCCAATATGCAACGGTTGCTGCTTTACGTAATGTTGTTTACATCACGTGTGTTGAAGCCTTCTTGTGACGTCACTCCTTATTTGGTTCGTTTAACTCCATCTGGCGTAGCAATTTGCATCAATTAGGGTTCGAAAGAATTTAAAGTTTTGTATATTGTCCTCCGGCTAGCTATCATATTATCTTAGTAGAACAAGTATCTCTTGCAGGGTGTGAAGCGGAAAGGAATCTTTTGTCTAGAAATGATATTGACGAAGAAATTGGTTTTATAACATTTATTGCCGAACACATTCACTAACACTTTTTACATATTTATCTGGATACTTGCCAAACTGAAATTGTTTGTAATAACTTCTCACTTTTTAACTCACGTACTTCGACTTTGTGTATATTTAACTGTATAATATTTTATAATAATTCTCGTGTAACTTGACGAAATGAAGGACTGGCTGACGATGTGTAGTGTACACGAAATTTTGATGAACTGATCGGCCGACGTGTAGTGTATTGAGAATTTCGTTGAACTGGGGACGATGTGTAATGTGTTGAGAATCTTGTTGCACTGGGAGACACGCTGTGCTGTGCTGTGCGTCAGATGGCAGGTTGAGGGCAACCCGATGGTGTGCTTAGGCGTGTACCTTCCCTAATTAGGGCTTTACCACGTAGTGACGGGATATGGGGGTTACAGGATGGCGGTTGTTCTTTAGGTAGGGGGAGAGAAAGGAGGTAACAAAGTTTGTTCCTCAACGGTAGCCGGTCATGGTGCAACTACCCTTGTGCACCGCTGGTGGTATGAATTTTGTAATTATAAACATGTTGGGATTTTAATTTTGAAGTCCAAGCTACTCTTGAATGGATTGTATTGGAGTTCAGCTTTAGCTGCTGTTGGAATTACTCCGCTGTTACCGGATATGCCCGCAAGCCATGCGGGGAAGCCGGTGATGCCTCAAGCGGCGTATTCTGGGGTCATAATCCCCAAGAGACCTAACTAGGGCGCTCTGATGGTATGGCAACTGGTCGTAAAATTTTGCGGCCCGGCGCCTAATTTCATCCTCCACGTAAGGAAGAGATGAGGCTTCGTGAAGCAGTCTCACGGGAAAGGAGCGGTTTACACAATAGATGGCCCGAAGGCACCTATTCTGTACCCGTTGCAGGAGCAGCAGGTTGGAATCTGTCCTATCTAGGGTCACCCATATGAGGGGGGGCAGATCACACATGGTTCAAGTAGCCCAGAAGGCTTATACCTACAATAAAATATCAAAGCATAGATATAACTTTACCAAAATATATAATTTTATGCCATCCTACTTTACATATTCTCATCCTACATTCTCATTATTGCATAAATTATATAGCAGTTTTGGGCTAAAGATAGGGTGTCCTGGACTATGAACCCCTCTGCCATACTCGTCAGGGAACCCAGAATGTATATGGGTGGTCTTGATCCTAATTCTTGCTCTTACACATTAAAATCAGTAGCACAGCCAAAAATTTATTAAGGGGAAGATTATGTATAGTGGTCCATTTTTTAAACAGTTGTATCAATTCACATGATAAATATTAATTAATCATGAGTTGCAATATTTAAATAAATCAATGTTGTATTCAAAGATTGACGTATAGCAATTGGAATTAAAATTAGGAGAGGATGTTTTGGGGTATTCTAAGTGGCAAATGTGTTGTGGCATGAGAAGTAGTGAAGTATTTTATATATCTGCTATAGGCCATTTTATTTCACTACAAAATAGGGTTTCTAGTTATGTTCTAAACATGGAGATATGGCACTCATTTAGAAACCACTCAAATTTAGCACCGGAATGAAAACATGCCCCCCTGATATCTTATATGGTTGTACCCACACCATCTAAGGTAGCTTCTGTTGCTGTCAACTTTGACAATATTGTCTAAGACATGCAGCGTAAATATAACACTAGCAGTGATACAATTAGGAAGTGTCATGTTCTGCCAATCTACAAATATGCTATTATTTTAATGAAACAATTTTTGCTATTAACTTTTACATTCTTTAATCAGGGGGGGGAGAGGTTTGAACACCCAAATGGGAAGGTGTTCTCATTTGTTACAATATGTATGTTAAACTCAAGAACAATTATAATCATAACCAACAAAGTGCTATACAGAAGGTATGACTATATATACTAAGGGTCCAACTTGGATAATAGGCTGTATAGCACCTTAATTTTTATATTCCTCAAAGGAGAGTTGGTAATGAGTAAGAAGTCAAAAGTGTACAAGCACAATGTTGGTTAAAATGGGAAGGTAACCAAAATGTTTTTGGAAAGGTAACATCCTTTAGTAGGACAGATTACATTCAATAAAGAATAAATAGGTGAAATAATGTTTGAATGAGTTTTGGGACTTATAGGGCTACAGCAGCTAGATGATTATAATGAGGATTGAGGAAATTCCTCAAATGAAAAGCCAGCTAAGGCAGCTTGACTCAACCAGGATTTGAGCCAGGCCCAAAGCATAAGAAGCAAAACTGCTACCCTTTAATGGCAGCTCTACCATTTTGTTTCAATAATTTGTTCAATTCTCTGTACTGTTTCAACTTTAATCTTCCCCATGTAACCATAAAGTAACAAAGGAGAAGAATTAAATTTATTATGTATCAAATATTAACTGGTTTATGAACATGAACAACAGCTCCTTAAATATTCATCATGTTGAATTTTTGTGTGCAATAAAAACTGTCAAAAAATTGTGCTTGTACACTTTTGACTTCTTACTCATTACCAACTCTCCTTTGAGGAATATAAAAATTAAGGTGCTATACAGCCTATTATCCAAGTTGGACCCTTAGTATATATAGTCATACCTTCTGTATAGCACTTTGTTGGTTATGATTATAATTGTTCTTGAGTTTAACATACATATTGTAACAAATGAGAACACCAGTTACTGTGGAAACAGACTTTATTCATTCTAGGCACTCAACATAAAACAAATGTTACACTTAAGTTACCGTGGCACACACTTGGAATACAACACAACTGTTCTGTGGAATCAAAACACCACAACTCCTGAACTGTATAACTCACAACTGATGCTGAGTTATGACTCACAATTAAACTGCATTGTTCACTTGCACTGTCACTTCTAACACAACTTAACTCCACTGAATTCAGCACAGGCTCATTCTGCTAACATTAGTCCCTTATACAGGGTGGAAGTAAAATAGTCCTGTGTGGACTGGGCGAGTGAATGTAGATGAATAAAAACCTCCAACACTTTCTTGTAATTAAATGCACTGTTAACTAGATAATCACAATTAAAAGTAGTAGTATTTGGCAACGTGTGGCAACTTATTGACTGAGTAGTCTGCTTCTACTGGCAGTGCCTTGAACTATTCCAACACTCTATAATACCATTTAAGTGAAGTTGCCCCTGTATTGAATTCATGTTTTGTTGCTGGCGCACAGGTTTGTGTACACATAATACCTATGTATGTAGTATAAAAGGTACATTTTAATTATTACACAATGCCAACCTGCAGTTATATTTATGTCACAATGCAATGCTTTACTTGAACTGAAAATAAGTATTCCAAAGGTTATGGCACTATTATGTGAAACACCTCTTATGTTATTAACACCAGTATTCTGTGTTGAATTTAAGAATGTAGTACTAATAATTGCTACGCGTTTAGGAAAGCATAATTTATAATGTGAATTTACACTCCATTGCAATATGCTTAAGGAGAATTTGTGTGCAATTGTTTATAGTTTTGGTCAACGTGCAAGTGTACGCTTTTGTTTAATTTTTAATATACCTGTTTTAAAAAGGAACTAATGTGCTTCATGCCAGCATGTACATCTCCTAATTACTGGTCTAAAAAAAGGAACTGTATTACATGATGCAGAAGTTTTTAGAAGCAATTTTGCCAATGGTTACTCCAATATGATTTAACAATAAGCTTATGAGTGCAAAGAAACTCAAGTTGGTGAAATTTGCAACACTAACGTTACTGATAAGATTTATGTGCATGAGTATGTGTGCGAGATATCAAAATATTTAAAAAAACATAGGTAAACAAAATTGACACTGCCCTTCGTGCCTAATGAATTCCAGAGTCATGGACTACCATTATTTACTTGGTAGCTTTAGAAACAAAAAATGACCATAACCTTAATCACTAGCATTTATTAGCATTCACAAGTAGGCGAAAACATTGGGATTCATTTAAAATATCTGAACTTGCCTCCAGGATGTAAATTTGAAATAAGAGTTTAGAGGAAGTGTTCCATATGTCCACCATTTGCTTATAGACAGGCTTCACACCTTCTTAACCAGTGGGTAGTTTCTAATTTCCTCAGTTGCTAAGAAAATGTGCTGATGCAGCTCGCCCTTGGTTTCTACTTCACCCCTGTACTTTAGTTTTTCATGTTCCCCCAGAAATAAATATCTAGGGGATTCAAGTCTGGCAATCTGGCAGCCAAACCACAGGTCAAAATTAACCAATCTAATGGTTTGGGAAAGTCTTCTGCAAGTGACGACGGACTGCAAGAGTGATGTGGGGTGGTGTACTGTCATGAAGGAACCACATCTTCCCCCTTATTTCCAATGGGATGTCCTCCAACAGGTTGGGCAATTGGTAATTAAAAAACCGCTGACATCCTATACCAGTCAAGCACGGTGGAAGGACGAATAATCCAATAAGTTCTCCAATTATGTCGGCCCAAATGTTAATCAAAAATATATGCTGAAAATTCCACTATTGTATAGTTCTCGGGTTCTCCACTGCCCACGTGTGTGTGTGTGTGTGTGTGTGTGTGTGTGTGTGTGTGTGTGCGTGCATGCGTGCATGGGTGCATGTGTGTGTTTTTTTTTGTTTTTTTTTTCATAATGCCACTTTGCGTGAAACAGGCCTTGTCCATCACCAACACATTTACAGGATTTTGTGCAAAATGACAAAGCAACCACTCGGAAAACACAACACGTGGATGAAAGTCATTTGGTGATAAACATTGTACTTGCTGGATGTGATATGGGTGCAATAACTGTTTTTTAAAAGTTCTAAGTACAGTCCAGTGTGACACCCCCACTGTGTGAGTGATATCATGACTGCTCTGATCAGGATTTTCATCAACCAAATTTAATACTTTCTCTGCCATGTTGATAATTTCATCAGGTCGTTGTCACCCTTGATTATGAAAACTCGGAATTACACTGCCTGTATCATGGACCTGCTGGTGAATGGCAACAAATGTGTGTGCACTTGGCACGATCCTGTTAGGAAATCTTTCAGCATAGAGCCATTGAGCAGATTGAGAATTGCACTGCATTTCTCCATAAATTAAGATCATGTCCAGATACTCGGACGTTGAAAATCATGGCATAGTGTATGTTGTTCTGTAATAATATTTTCTGTCCTTTGTTTTTTTTTTTTTTTATCCATGCCTCCTTTAACTGCTCCAATCTTAACTTGTGACTTTGACATAAAAACAATTGCATGCAATTAAGTAAACATTCCCTGTGATCTACACTGATATCAGAAGTAAACACAGCTGATCCAATCTTACCAGTTCTAACAGAACTAAGAAGATAACAAATTATGGACTTTTTTAAATTTAATTTACACAAAAACAGTTCATTATATTGAAATACAGCAAAGGAAAGGTTGTTGTTTATTCTATTTTCTATGAACATAGTCATAAATTAAGAACCTTTAATCAACAGTAATCCAGAAAGGTGATGCTAAATTTTTGGATAAAAGCATTTTTTCTTGAAAAAAAAGGGTTATAGGTTTTGGTTCATCTACATCCACTCTCCCACCTCCCCCAGCCTGCAGGGCTATTTCACTTCCATCCTGTATAGGCCTTGCAGAACTTTTGAGAACAAAATCCAACCAGAAATTCTGCAACAAAGGTTCTGGAACAAGTAAGCAGCACATAAAGGGGTTTTTAATTCCACACACTCTATTATTCTGACAGCCTGTTGCAGGCCCTGCTCAGGTATTGGGCTGGGAGGCACTACCGGCCGGACACAGATAGTGCCGCACGCATGGTCACAATATATACATACATACACTTAAGCATATACAGACAAGCATTTTAAAAATGCTACTTTTGGTTTCTGGTAAGCTGTTAAGGACAGTTATTCATTCAGAATAAAAAATTATCTCATAAATTTTGCTTACAGTTGAGTCACGTATATGTATATTTCTTTCTATTACTTCTCTACTTATACACTTATGCTAAGTAGAGAAAATATAGTATTCCACCCAAAAATTTGATTTAAAAATTTCACTGGAAATGTATGTTTTGAGACCCTTTGAACTTAAAAACACATTTTTAGAAAGAGGTCCACATGTGTGTGTGTGTGTGTGTGTGTGTGTGTGTGTGTGTGTGTGTGTGTGTGTGTGTGTGTGTGTGTGTGTGTGTGTGAACAGCATGAATCAAAAACAAATAGTCTGTTAAATATCAAACTTGGTTTTTAAGTTCAGGTCCAGGAACTTCCAAGGATGTGACACAATGATTTTGAAGAATATGCCCCATTCCAAACTACCCTTTACATGGAAATTTTTTCATTATTTTTGATTTTCTCAAAAATGACTCCAACCAGTTTTGTTAAAATACCATATGTTTAAGTTATTTTCATAATGAATAAAATTTATATCTTGAATTTTCTGGAAATGTCTCCAAAAGTATTCTTCATTGTGAATGACTTTTGCATAACTGGTAAACCATAAGAGATAGACAAAATTTTACTACACAATAAATGTAGATCGCGTTAAAATACACAATTTATTTCATATACATTTTTTTTGTTGAGTGAACCATTTTCAAACTATTGCTTGTTATTCCCTTAAATTTTTCAATACTTTTCTCAAATGGGAATTCGTTATTCATCTTTATGTCTTGGATATGCAAAGAGTATTAATCTGTGGTAAAGGGAATGGTGCTGCACATAGCAACCAGCTATTAAGAGTAATGTCTATGTTTAAAGGCTACTGTATTTCTATATTGCCCTTGTAAATATATATTCCCCTTACATCTACAAGAAAATTAGCAATAAGATAGAGTCTCGATTAACATGAAGTGGATGGAGAATAAGTGTTTGTAAAAATAGTTTGTACAAGAGTAGAGAAAGTCATGTGAGTGTAACACAGCAGATTCTTTTTTATGTCCTGGACATGCAAAGAGAATGGAATACTCCACATAGCAACCAGGGTTAAAATATTTGACTATAGCTTAAATCCTACCAATTCCCCTTGCATCTACAAGAAAATTAGCAATAATATTAACTAATTGATATCTCGATTAACATGAAGCATATGGAGAATAAGCATTTGTAAAAATAGTTTCTACAAGAGTAGAGAAAGTCATGTGAGTGTAACACATCAGAATTTTTTTTCTTCTTTTCTTTCTTTCTTTTTTATGTATGTGCAAAGCAAACAGGATTTCAAAGCTATCACATACTGAACGGCTTTCAAAAGCTTTGCATATCATTTTAACTTATTGTATTCTTCTTATACCTACAAAAAATGTGTAAATGAGTAATGAAGGTTTATCTATATTAGCAAGAAGTATATAGAAAAATAAGCTTTTGTAAGAATAGTTTGTAGAAGAGTGAGTAGAGAAAGCTGTGTGCATGCAGCACATCAGATTTTTTGTTAAGTTACACTCACTAAGTATGCACAACCTGAGGTAAAATAATTTGTCAATTGCAGAGAATAAAAAGAATGCTTATGTCAGGTGTGCTGACCCAAAATAATTTGGATGTGAAAATATATGAAGTTGATGGCCGTAACTATCCAGCATTCTATTCAGTTGATCGTTGCAAACATATCTACTATTGTGTTGGAGATTATGGCTTTCCACAGCCTATTTGTATAGCTAAGCCTCATGAAAACGTAATACCGACACAAATTCTTCATCAACCACTAAGAAGAAGACACATAGAGGCTCATATCTGTCCACAGGCTGTTAAACTAATTGATGGTATGTATATTATAATATTAGTTTAATGTATGTTTGATTTAATGTCCTATTTGTAAAGATTGTCTAGATTAAATATTAAAAACAGAAGCACTATAAACAGTAAAGTTTTATTAATGTTGAAATTAGAATGAGTCACACTATCCAGTTTTAAAAACATAGTAAGTGAAGGTATGGTAAAGCGTGATTCATTCCAAGTTCAAATATTAATCTGTTATAGAAAGGTTGAAAATTATCAATGTTATAAGGCATAGAATATTTGTGATACCTGAGGTTGGGAAAGAAAAATATAACAATATATAATGCGGTGTTATATGCATAATGAATCGAAGTAATTGTAATAATTTTATATGATGATTCTATGCTATAAATTAAAACAATTTTTATAAAATGTTGTCATTGTTCATTTGTGGTTAAATTTAATTTGGGCTGGCCCCGTAGCTCAGTCGGTAGAGCACCTGCCTGCTGTTTGAGGGGTCCTAGGTTCGATTCCCAGCTGGGGGGTGAGAATTTTTCTCTTGCCAAGAGTATTCCCTATCCTTCTCAGAGTCTGGAAGTATGAATGAGAGTGTGATTGTGTGTGATCTAATGATTAAAACCCAAAAAGTGCAAGAAACCCAACGACAAGAGAATACAAGTTAACACCATTGCCAATAGGCAATAAGTTCCAAAGAAAAGGTCGCCGATAATACCAATGTAGTTAAAGGCAGGGTATAAATGGAACTTAAAAAAATACTGGTAAGTCTTCACTAATGTCACTTCATTAATGTGCAATAGTTCACTTTTCCATCATTTCACTTCCTTCATGATGTAACGTCTTCACACTGGATGGTTCATTTCACTCGGGATTCAAACTATAGCAGTTCTTAGCAGTTAGCATCCATAAATAAAACTAAATTTTTTGCACATGCACGCACACATGTACACACCCTGCTACATGCATATATACACACACACACCTCCACAACCGCCGCTCCATGGTAGCACTCGCTGCACTCCACAGCACCCATCACCAACTCCTCAGAGAATTGCTCTTGATGTCACATGGGAAACTCAACCGCCAAGTCGCTCCTCACTGACCGTCGCAAGTCAACTCACATTCGACTCACACTGACTGACTCACCAACTCTACTTACACTCATCTTGACTTGCAATTGCACAAATGCTTGCTTATATAATTAATGAAATATTTTCATAAGGCTCTCGAACATTCTAGAACTATTTCAATACACTTTCTGAAGGATGGGGTGGAGGAAAAACTTCCAGAAGGTTCTAGTTATCTTCTGATAATGTGCCTGGTGTTTACGCTGTTGAGTGGCAGTTATTTTGTTTATTCTGGACACCTGGCACTGACCTCCCAATAACCTTGGGCCATAATTGCTGAGTCACAATATTATCTTTCATCTGCTGTATTATGGTAATAGTTTAAACCCATTCCTATTAATAAGTACAAACAATAGCCATAACCACTGCCATTACTAACATCACAATTAATTTAAAATGTTTTAAAATATGAACATAAAAAAAATTAAAATGAAATAACTTCATAGTAGTGTTTCTGTTTTTAATATTTATCATAATGTAAATTTAGTGTTGCAAACAAATATTAAAAATTGCATGTGAAGATGGCCTCAAATGTTTGTTTATTTATAACGTGTTCTCAGAACAAGACACAGACAAGAAATTATATGATCGCGGTGATCGTGTATCACTTGAATTTTCTTCAGGGAGAGATTGCCGTACATCAAGTCTCTATACAATGAAAAGTTCCAAAATAGTACAGGTAATTTGTTAAAATAAAACTTAGCTCACATGTTCTTCTTCTTCTTCTTCTTCTTCTTCTTCTTCTTCTTCTTCTTCTTCTTCTTCTTCTTCTTCTTCTTCTTCTTCTTCTTCTTCTCCTCTTTCATTGACATAATACATACATACATACATACATACATACATACATACATACATACATACATACATACATACATACATACATACATACATACATACATACATACATACATACATACATACATACATACATACATACATACATACATACATACATACATACATACATACATACATACATACATACATACATACATACATACATGCATACATGCACGCACGCACGCACACGCCTACACACACACACACACACACACACACACACACACACACACACACACACACACACACACACACACACACACACACAGTCCAGACATAAGTTCTGTCCTATGATTAAGAAGAAATATTTCTTAAAATAAAAGACATGAAAAGATATAACATATATATTTTAATTCAATGACTAATGAACATTCCTTACACTATAAGTCATTCAAAATGATCATCTCTGCCCTTTACACAGGACCTTAATCTGTTAGGCCAGTCTGCTACTGCAGCATGGATGACATCTAGAGGAATTTCCTGCGCTGCCTTTACGAGATCTCACTTTAAAGGTTCCAAGCTGGAGTGAGGTTTAGCACAGGCCTTACTCTCCAAGATATCCCAAAGCCTATAGTCCAGTGGGTTGAGGTCTGGCCTGCCAGAGGGCCAGTCTTCTGCTGCAATGAATTCTGGAACGTTGTATCTAAGCCATGCTTGAGTTGTTCTAGTCTTGTGAGCTGGAACTGAGTCTTGCTGAAAGATCCAATGGTTTCCATTGAAGAGTGTGGTGTTCAAGGGTCTCACAACTCTCTCTAGGATGTCCTCTTGATATCGTCTGGCTCCTGTTTTTACTCCTTGTTGGAAGAAATGGAGAGATGTTACTCCTCGATGTGATGCGTCCTACCAAACCATCATTGATGCTGGGTGGTGCCCTCTCTGGACATGAGGGACTGATATTTTAGCTTCCTCTGAGTTCTGTGCATATATTTTATCATTTTGCTTATTGTACTTCTCCTCCACTGAGAAAATTTTCTCATCTGTGAAGAGGATATTTTCATGATCATTCTGAACATGTCACTGTAAGAGCCTCTTTGATCTTTCGTATCTGATCTTCTTTAGGTTCAAGGTTAACAAATGTCCCACTGACCATTGATAAGCTCTCATATGAAGGTCTTCTCTGATAATCCGAGACATGGATTTGGCAGATACATTTAACTATCGGACCATTATTTTTTGCTTCCGGAGTTGGTTTTGACGTATTCATTCTCTTACTGCTTTGACCACTCCTGAAGTCCTTATGGTACATGGCCTGCCAGATCTTGGTAAGTCTTCAATAGAGGAAGATTCAACCAATCTCTTGACAGTTCGGTAAACAAATTTCAGTAGGTTTCTTACCACACTAAAGAGCAATCACTGCAATTCCGTTTTCATTTACACCCCATTCCATATTTACTGGTTGATATAGGAAACTACACAAAGCAAATGTATTTAGAATAATAACTCTGCTACCATGGTAACTTGTAACAATAATGTTAAATCATTTATTTTTAAGTTGTAGAGCTATAAACATAGAGGACAGAACTTATGACTGGACCACTTAAATTGAGACTGTACAATTCTTCAAAACTAAGCATTATAGAAGGAAAGGTCTTTAATAAAAGTTGCTTGATATTATGGGGAAAGTAAATGCCATTAGTTGTGTTATGTTTGGAGGATGTTATGATCATCATTTTAGGGTCAATTTAATTTTTTTAAATGGGAACATACTTTCCCCCATAATATCGAGCAACTTTTATTAAAGACATTTCTTTCTACAGTGCTTAGTTTTGGAGATACTATACCATCTCAACTTAAATGGTCCACCATATATATATATATAATTTTTCTACCTTAGCAGAATAAAGAATAACTTTGGCTTTATATTTCAGATCAGATACTGATCTCATTATCAGCTTCTTGTTAGATTAGTGTTTAATCTTTAGCATTGTGTTAAGTTTAAACACAAAAATGTGGATGCAAAACAAAGTAAATATTCCATACGCTTTTTATTAATAATGGATGTTCATTCTTCACCAATAGGAAAAATTCAGTCAGAGTTGAATCTCTAAACTTGATTTGCAGAATTATATCTAAATAACTCATGATTTTCTGCCAGGAGTTCTCTATACTGTAGTGAGAGACAGAGAGTGAGAGTGTGTGTGTATACATGCATATACATGTAGGGGGGTGCGTGCGTGTGTAAAAGATTAAGTTTTATTTAATGGATGCTCTTTAACTGCTATGGTTCTTAGCATCCCATTCCATATTGGGCGTGAAAGACCGGAAATTTTGCTCAGAGGCCTCTTTACCAGACTTGAGGTTCCTTTACATGCTGTAAATCTAAGACATGGGGCCACTGGCTTTACTTCCCTTCTGAAGGAAGCCATGCTGAGGATTTTTAAATCCATGGACCTCTACTAGGTTTGAACCTGCAACCTCGGAAACTAGAGGCTAGCATGGTATCACTAGACCATGGAGGACGATGTGTGTGTGTGTATACATGCATGTGTTTGTACGTGAGAGAGAGTGAAATGGCAACATGTTAATAAACCATTGCTAGTTTGGGGGCAACGCTGAAAGCTTTTAGAAAATTAAACAAGCATTAATTTATAAAAATTTAAATGATTTTATTGTTTTTCAAAATATTCCCATTTAACATCAATAAATTTTTGCATTTGATAAAATCAGTTAAGCAATGATACCACTCTTCCTGAGGCACTTCAGAAATCATATTTTTATAGTATTACACTGTTTCATCTGATGACGAAAAAGTGATTCCATTATACATTTTATTTTTAATTTTTGAAAACAAAAATAAATCACAAGATGCTAGGTAGGTGGAGCATCCATGATGCTGATCTTTAGGGCATCCAGATACTTGGTTATTAGTTTTGCTGTACCATGTGACAATGCATTATCATGATGTAACATTATTTTTCCTTTTGGGCATTTTTCATGAACTTTTTCATAAATTTGTGGTAAACAGACATTTGTGTACCAATCAGCAGTAATGGTATGTTTGCCTTCTAATGCTATAGTAGCAATATGGCCTGTTTTAGAAAAAATACTAGCAACCATTGTCTCACCAGCACTGTGAATTCATGTTACTTTTGTAGGCTTAGGTTCTGTTCATAAGGACCATTGAGCCGATTGCCTTCTTTTCAGATCATAAGAATAATTCCAGGATTCATCACCAACAATGATATTCCAAACCAAATTTGAAGCACCACCTTGGAATGTTTCCAGAGTTTTTCTGCACCAATCAGTGTGTTGTTTTTGATCAGGAGTCAGTTTATGTGGAATCCATTGACAACAAAGTTTTCTCACATCTTAATTGTTGATGTAAAATGTTTTGGATTTGACTCATACCAATGCCCAATGTCACCTGAATAAATTCATAAGATGTCCGTCGATCTTCTTCTATCATTGCTCAAACAGTGGCAATATTTTCATCAGTAACAGCAGTTCTTGGTCATCCTTCATGAAATTCATCACTTAAGAAAAACATTTTCTGTATACCAATTATAAATTCCTGCTTTAGAGGTGGTTTCTTAGCCAAATGCATTTATAAACTGATCTTCACATTGGAAAGGTAGAATCAGATGTAAACCACAAGGTGTCAAAAAAATGCGAATCAGCTGGAGAATTTAATGTCGTGTCGGCATGTTGCCATGGTAGCTCAGTGGTTAGAGCAACCGGACAGAGACCGGGAGATCCGTGGTTCAAATCTCGGCTATGGCATTGAATTTTTCAGTCATCTGATTCTACCTTTCCAACCCCGTCCAACACACGGCTTGTGTGAAAGAACAATTAATTCCATTGATCTTCACATTGTTTAGGCATTAATGATTATTTAAAATCGCAAAAAATCATACCTGGAAATATTCTCTAGTCAAATTAATTTTTTGGTGAACACAAAAGCTTTAAATGATAATAATTAACAAACTATTACAACAAATCGAACAAACTACATTACAATCAACTTGCAAATATTAAAAAGTAGCTATCAAATATAAATAAATTTAATTTGTTTTTAGAAATATGGCATTCTAAAAATTTTCAGTATTGCCCTCATATATGTAGAAATTCTCAAAACATGTACAATACTAAGAATAAACCTTACATAGTTTTTAAACATGTGTGAAATGGTTTTTACAGTAACCAATGATAATGTAAAAGACTGCCTCTGTAGCCGAGTGGTCAGCTCTCTGGCTTCTCAGCCCAGAGGCTCTGGGTTTGATAGCTGGCTGAGGTGGGGAATTGTTCTTTAATCACAGAGTGTGCAAGTATATGGTTGTGGGAGTGAATGTGAGTATGTTTAAAAGTAAAATACTGGTAAAAGCGAAACCAATGTTAAGAAAACCTACAGTTCAGCGAGCAATAACACAATCAGTTGTTTATTAAGTCAAAGACTCCGTTATGACCATAGAAGTTAAAGGGGGTTATGCAAATGAAACAATTAAAAATAAGGTAAAATTACTGCTATGAACCCTATATCTAGTAATTAAAGTTTATGCAATATTTCAATAGCTAAATTAGCTCAAGATTTGCAATCCTCATACCCCCCTCTCTCTTTTATTGTTCTATTTATATGTTGCCTTTAACATCTAAGGTCATATCGGCAGCTTTTGCCTCTGGAACAGCTGCTCATCAGTAGTGATGTTCACTTGTTTTACTACTGTGTATCTTTGGGTTTTCTTTATAAGCATTAAATCCACACACATTTACACTTTCATTAACACTTCCATACTCTAAAGAGGATGGGAACGATCCTGGCTAAAGTAAAATTCCAATCCTCCAACCGGGAATTGAGCCTGGAACCTACCTGGAACCCCAGATTACAAGGGGAGCCCTTCTCATTTTTCACTTTGTTTTTAAATAACACAGGATGGCACAGATGAATCATGGAGACCAAGTTTAGAACTTGAAGAGTACCAGCCTACACTAATATACCTAAAGAGAAAGAAAATTAAAAACCTCTTTCAGGATATGAAAGAAACAAAACGGCTGCAAATGAAGGAATATTGCTACAGAAACATAAAGTCCATAATTGCTGAAATAATGGAAG